>CM055278.1:64647565-65895610 GCA_029237695.1 Conchocele bisecta | reverse complement strand
GGCATACTTCCGCTTAGAATTGAAACTGGACGGAATGTGGGCGAGTCACCCGATAACGGACGAGTAGAAAACAGCTACATTTCTTCACAGTGTATCCATTATCACGGAAGCCCATTAGAGCCACTTCAATTTTTTTTAATTTCCATTTATTCAAGATGTTTTCTTGAATTTTCAAGTTCTTTTCTTGAATTTTCAAGATCTTTTCTAGAATTTTCAAGATCTTTTCTAGAATTTTCAAGAACAAATCTTGAAAATTCAAGAAAAGAACTTGAAAATTCAAGAAAACATCTTGTTTTCAAGATCTTTTCTTGAATTTTCAAGTTATTTTCTCGAATTTTCAATATCTATTTTCTTGAATTAATTTTTCAGAAGATCCTTTATTACGAATTTTTCAAGAATCTTTCTTTTCCAATAATTCAAATCTTTTCTCGAAATTTTCAAGATCTTTTCTTGAATTTTCAAGATCTTTTCGTGAAAAGATCTTGAAAATTCAAGAAAAGAACTTGAAAATTCAAGAAAACATCTTGAAAATTCAAGACAAGATCTCGAAAATACAAGAAAAGATAAACAAAAAAAATGAAGTGGCCCTAATGGGCTTCCGTACATTATACTGGCGTTAGAGATGAATTATACGCTACAGTAAATGACAGACAATCTTTCATCATGTTAAGCAAAGAAACATAGTTAACAATTCTGGTAACACAATATCCTCCTAAAACTGCGAAATTCTTGGTTAAAGCAATGCACATGCGTAGATTATTCTTGTATCAATAGCACATTGTTAGTCTTACCAACCCGCACAAGTATGCGGAGCGATGAGTGGCCATATTGTTCATACACACTTGCAAAATTCATATTCATAAGTTCAATGTGAGATTTAACCCTTAAAACCCTGAATATAATTTTGTCGTCTGCTTCTTTTGTTTACTAATTTTGACATTTTGTAATAATTACTGCTTTAGCAACGCACTAGAATCGTCTCCATTGGTGACAATTCTGATGCGCCGCTGAAACAGCTTTATTTTAGGTAACAACACACATGTATAATAAAAGCAGCAGACGACCATTTCCGCATTCCAGGGTCGATAGGGTTAAAGCATGGAGAGATGTATTACTACATTCTTGGAACTACAATGTTTGGAAACACACACAGTCATCATAAGTTATTAGAACTTGTATATGTCCGCTGGGTGGAAAAGAGTACATCGCGGTAGTTGCAAATATTGATTAAACCAGATTATCTCAGTAATCTAATGGCGTCGACGTGGTCCCCTAAACATATTCGATCTGAATCAGCGTTTATTGTACGTGTCGTGATGTACCCTTTCCCACATGGAGACATATACATTGTAAGGTATAACGGTGACAATGCATGTGCGTATTTATATATATGTACATATTCTTGAATTGTGGTAAAAGTGACATATAGGCCCATAGGGCCGGGTGTATCTGAATACCGACTCTTAAACATTGCGATATATATATATATTGTTTACACATGTCACTATAATAAATAAATTACTTACTTATTTACTTACTTATCAGAGACATCATCCGAGACATTTTCTGGCAAAATAAACATTCAGTCACCATTACCCTACATATTGATTGACATTATTATAAATTTTTTACCAGAACTAAATTTCCACACTGATATCAGGGGCGATAACCGTGTTTCCTTAAAATGTTAACGGACATTACTATTTATTCACTGTATTTATTTTTAGATGTGCAATGATCATTCTTTATAATACATGTATGTCGACAATATTATTGTTTCAGGTGACGCATTTAAGTAGTTTAAATAATTAAATAAATAGCATGCCTCATTTGTATATGAAATTAGCTGATACACACAGCAAATAATATTATAGGAATGAATGGCCTGTGGAATTTATCGGGGTATAAACTTGAAAAATGAAAAGTCACGGGAATACTGGACGAAAGCCGGAAGGCCTTCGTCCAGTATTCCCGCGACTTTTCCAAGTTTATTCCCCGAGAAATTCCACAAAAAGGCCATTCATTCCTTATAATTCCAGCATTTTAAATAAATTCATCAAGAAAATGTGTTTATTTTGACAGACGGCAGCCATTTGTTTACATTTACAGCACTGACAGCGCACCTGTAGAAAGTAGTTCGGCGTGGGAGTTTACTGGGATATACGTTTTGGTCAAATGTTAGGGAATTGTGTAAATATTTGTGTGCTGGAATTATTAAAGTATGTCCACTTTCTGCAGTGACAGTTACATGCTAGAACAAAGACAGAATTTAATCACATGTACTCGGCTTTCTATAACATGGTCCTAAATGGGGAAACATTTCCGCATCATTTCGGGTTATGCGCATTTTTCTACTACTCTCATTGCGTAGCATTTGATGAAATAAACAAGCAAAACAAATAATATATTGCAGTCGAACGTCCCCGAACGGCCCCCTCTCTACAACAACACCCTCTCTATAAAAGCCGCTATTTTATATCCCAAATGGATGATTTCGTCTGTATCTAACCATTAGACTGCTGAGCACGAAAATTGTCGTCTGTTGTTGCTGTTGCCTTATTTCTCAATAAAAAACATGATTTGACAGCATTTTAGAATCATTTCCATTGGAAATGATTCTAAAATGTTGCCAAAGCATGTTTTTATGATAATTATCGAAGAAAATAAAGACACAGCGGACGACAGAATTTAGCATTAACCTCCCTACAACAGCCACCTCTCTACAACAGCCAGTTTTTGCGTATTCCCATGGGTGGCTGTTGTAGAGAGGTTGCACTGTATTGCACCGATGAATAACCGGACAATATCGTTGTCCAAAGTTATTGTTTTCACTTCGTTTTCACTTCGTTTTCACTTCCTTTTTACTTCGTTTTCCATTCGTTTCACGGAAATGCCGTATCAAAGTATTACGGTAATCTCGGTATATCACAATTTGTGTATATAACTGATACAACGTAAACATCTTTGAAAATTGAAATGCGAAGTGTTTGTTTTTACATATTATATTTAGTTTGAGGTATGAAACGATATAATATCTGTCCGAATATTGGTTAAGTATACGACGTTCAGTTGAACCTATCTAAACCGAAAACCTATGATCTTATTTTTGATGAGTTTCTTGGTCATTTATCTGAGGTGATAATGTTTGTTCGTGATCGCATAACACACAACTGTGGTTCAGAATGATCAATTGTGAATTTGAACATAGTTTATATATTTTATTGTACATGTGAATGTAAATGATAAATAACAGTGAAGAAACACAAAGTTGTCGGCATGTAATCCAACTAAATGTTAAAGTTACAACACAGTCGGGAACAATATTTCAATAATGAACTAGAGACGGTAACTCCGTAAACGCATGGAAAAGTCCAGCGACTCTACATAATACGTAGTCCTTCACTGAGATGTACACATAGATCCTTTTTCTCATAAAAGCGTGCAACCACGATATATATGATGACAGAGGAAACGTAATTAATTTGCATCGACAGAATGTGTTAAACATAAAACAGTTTGGCCATCAGATAAAATCCTGCATAAAGCCATAACTGATGAAATGTAACCCATAAACAATTGTTTGTGTTGACAGACACATTATATGGAGGAAACGTTGATAAAATTTAATATGGCTGTAAAATCCGGGCAGGTTTCGTGAAACAGACAGTAGAGTTGCGTCTCCACAGTCATATTCTGCAACACAGGGCCTTTAAAGATGGGTGCCCTCAAATTATGTAAAAATACATCTTTAAGGAACTTAAGCGGGTACCTAATTACGTAACTATTCCACAGTACTAACTAATATTTCAATTTCGTGTCGGTAGTAGTGATCACCAGTGTAGTATGTACATGTGAAGAAATGGTGATTAGTTTTAATTAATTAAATAAATAAGTTGTATAAGCTTAATTACGACTGCTGTCGATATCTTATATTGTTATACTAGTGTACACCAGAAAATGCATTGTATGAATAAATATTGATTTCCGTTGAATAAATATTGATTTTTGTTAATATTTTGATAAAACGGGATTATCTCCCCTGACCTCAAAATTATTAAAATCCACCATTGAAATAAAGTAAAATTATGCCAATAAGTGTACCAGGTAATACAAATTAATTGCTATTAAATAGCAATTAATTTGTATTACCTGGTACACTTATTGGCATAATTTGGGGTCCCGCACCACATGGTGTATTGCAGGGGTAATATACACAAAGTTTGTTGCTTCTCAACAGTCAATACATATTAAAGACCCCATATTTAATTATACGTACATTGGATGAACCTATCCTCAGTTCACTGTACGTGTATGTTATGACCTCGTACCTGACTCTCATGTGCCAGACGACTTGACACGTGATGTCAGATCAATAGATTCTGATAAGTACATGTCTGTATATATCCGGGAATGTCCGTCTGTAGGCGTACATAAATAAAGTCACAAGCTTCAATCACGAGACGGGGAAGATACGGGACACTGGTACAGTGGGGTCAGCGTGTAAGTGCACACACGAACGAACACGACAGGTTGGTTCCAACCTGTCGTGTTCGTTCGTGTGTGCATTTACACGCTGACCCGACTGTAATCTAAGCTGCGCCTTAGAACACTTCCAACCAGTAGAGTTGAAGTCGGTGGCGTGTGTTTAGTAATTCTTAGAGCACTATTCGTCCACCTGTACGAGGAGATAATCCGCGAGTTTTAACGAGCGGATTATTGACCGTACAGGCGGACAACCGTGCTCGAAGTAATTTCTCCCCCATATCACGATTATGTCAAATTCTCCGAATTACACGGGAGCAAACTTCGGAATCCCTATTATGTCCAATTCCCATAATAATACGGGTATCAGGGCCGGAACACAAAATCTCTATTGTGTCTAATTCTCCTAATATTACGGGTACACATGCCGTATGTCTAATTCCCATAATACTACGAGTACAAACACCGTAACCCCATATACCTATTGTGTCAAATTTCCATAATAATACTGATACGAGCACTGGAACCCCATATCCATATCATGTCTAATTTTCCTAATACCCCATAATTACAGTCGGGTCAGCGTGTAAGTGCACACACGAACGAACACGACAGGTTGGAACCAAACCAACCTGTCGTGTTCGTTCGTGTGTGCACTTACACGCTGACCCGACTGTACCAGTGTCCCGTATCTTCCCCGTCTCGTGATTGAAGCTTGTGACTTTATGTACGCCTACATACGGACATTCCCGGATATATACAGACATGTACTTGTTAGTATCTGTAAAAACACCGTAACCCCAAATCCCTATTGTGTCCAATTCCCATAATTATACGGGTACAAACACTGTAACCCGATATCCATATCATGTCTAATTCCCATAATAATACGGGTACAAACACTGTAACCCCATATCCATATCATGTCTAATTCCCATAATAATACGGGTACAAACACTGTAACTCCATATCCATATCATGTCTAATTACCATAATAATACGGGTACAAGTGCCGTAACACTATATATTTATTATGTCTAATTCTCATAATATTACGTGTACAAACACAGTTTTGTATAATTCACATAATAAGACGTGTACAAACCCTGGATCCCCATATCCATACTATGTCTAATTCCCATAATAATACGGGTACAAACTCCGGGATATGGGCTGAAGTGACATAAGATATGTTCAGATAATTATGCAACGTCTTAGTAAACCAATATACACTGCAACCTCTCTACAACAGCCACCCAAGGGAAGACACAAAACTGGCTGTTGTAGAGAGGTGGCTGTTGTAGGGAGGTTAGCGCTGAATTAAATTTTGTCGTCTGCTGTTTATATATTGTTTTCGATAATTCTCAATAAAAACATGTTTTACATCATTTTAGAATCATTTTCATTGGAAATGATTCTAAAATGCTGTCAAAACATGTTTTTATTGAGAAATAAGGCAAAAGCAACAGCAGACGACAATTTTCGTGCTAGCAGTAATAGGGTTAGATATAGAGAAAACCATCCATTTGGCATATAAAATAGCGGCTGTTATAGAGAGGATGTTGTTGTAGAGAGGTGGCCGTTCGGGGAGGTTCGACCGTAGTTGAAAGAGTCAGTTAAATAAGGAGGCTTAGCCCTGTGTTATTCTCTTAATTTCACCAATTTATTTATAATTTCTATAGCTTTGTGGAATCAATGCAATGAATAGTTGCGAACAGTAACTATTGCAATCTACTCCCGTACCGTCCGTAGGCTACGGACGGTACGGGGGTACTTACTGTTCGCAACTATGTATGCATCAAGGAATAATCTGAGAACTATCTGGATTTGTAAAAGAAAAACGTTGTAAGGTAGCAATTGTTCCAATCCTTTCTTTCTGCTCTACATGTATTGATGGTTTAATTATATTTAAATTTAAATTACTAAAACCAGTGGTAAGTAACCATGGATATTTCTGTCTGACATAAACACTTTTAAAGTGACATATAATTTATTTATTTTTTTAAACAAAGACTGTAAAATATAACTAGAAAATGTGTTCTTAGAACACAGATGAACCACATATCGCTTTCATATTTAACATTGCTCATCTATTCATCATAAGGAAGCTACATACCAATTTTCAGCTGTGTAGCTAGTACGGTTTAAACGTTTTACGAGTTACAAACCAAAAATGGAAAATTCTAAGTCGAAAAGGGGGGAGATAATCCATGACAAGTGGGTCGAATCCGATAAATCCGGTATTTCAAAATGGTAGTTGAATAAACTATATGTATATGTATTGTTTACTACCATCGTTAGGAAATTGTTTAACCCCTGCAATACTTACATATGCATGTAGGCTCCAGTATTTCTAAACCATAAAACGTATGTCCACCGTTTATTAAGTATTGTATGTCAGTATACGACTGACACCATAGTACAAGTGACACTTATAATCTACAGAAAGTTGTTTCTGGAAATCGGTTAAGCGTTTCGGAAATTCCGAAGTATTTTCAATTTACAACGTCATTCAAGACGGTAGCTAATCACGGAAGTGTTATACTTCAGTCAGAGTTACGTAGTACATTCTTATTATTGGCTTGCGTGATAACCATTTACTGCGCTGGTGCACAAACAAACACACATACAATGAAACCTCTATAAACCGGACAATTTGAACATTTGAACAAAGATATCACTGCAAACTGTTAAAATGAACCAAATGGAGAATCGGTTTCTCTTTGCCGCGCTGAAAGGGTGTTACGTATACAAATAGTTTTTCATAGAAATTCAGAAACCGGAAGTACGTTTGTATTTAAGATTAAATACAATGTTTATGTGCAGAAGCGTTGTTTCTGCTTAATTGATTGTATATGTCGTGTCATGACCAGTGTAGTTTTGGGACCCGTTTCACTAAACTTCGTACGACTACAATGTTCGTAAGTGCACATTTAGGATCGTCTGGGAATTTCAATTTATGGATTTACATTTATTGACCATATGCAGCTTATGCTCAATAAATGTGAATCCAATAATTGTTTACAAGAAAACATTGTTAATGTGAAATTTACAGACTATAATCATTTGCACTTATGAACATTTTAGTCGTACGAAGTTTAATGAAACGGCCCAGCCTGTTTATCAGCGCCTTAACCCTTTCCCTGATAGAGACGACTTTTGACGCCTCTGCAGAAGATGTCTTTTGAAAACATTGTGGGAAAATGAGAAATTGCTTGTAACAAGCAATTTCTCCTTTTCCCACAATGTTTTCTACTCTATCAGATAATTTAACCATC
The DNA here is from genome assembly GCA_029237695.1 of Conchocele bisecta. Classification (NCBI taxonomy): domain Eukaryota; kingdom Metazoa; phylum Mollusca; class Bivalvia; order Lucinida; family Thyasiridae; genus Conchocele; species Conchocele bisecta. The sequence continues at coordinate 65,887,850 of CM055278.1, read as the reverse complement.
ATTTGACCCAGCATTTGATTCTTTTATTCAGATGTTTCCCATTTGGATGAGTCGAAATATCGCAAAACAGGGAAAGGGTTAAACCACAGGTTGAAGTAACGGACCAATGTCTATGAATACATAGACGATATTCCATCGTATGGTATCCAGGTATGGAAGGTGTTCGAGCCAATTCCCACCCTTAAATATAAGCCAAAACGAAACCATAGTATATTTAGGTTAGACACCTCCAAATAGTTTTACTATATAATGTAACCGAATGCTATCCAATACGGCCAGTCTCTCCTAAATTCGCTATTGGTATGGATGCTGTGGGACCCAATTGTACATGACCTGCAGCCAGTCTGTACTGGTTCTGCATGAACTAAACAATAGGTTCACTTACTCCTAAGAAAGAAAAATCCAACCTTGTCATATCCTCCAATATTGTTTACATTTTTTGGCCACGGAAACTCTGTTTACATCACGTGACCAACAGGTTTAGTGTTTCCTTTTAAATGCTACAAATATGCTGAAAACTGGTGTTAAAGGCACCCCAAAATGTTCCTCAAGTGAAACTGGGTAGTAATGGATCAAGATTTGCAAGCAAACGGTGTCTGTGACCTCAAAACACCCGCACTATTTTTTTACACCAGACTATTTGTGCATACCCCCAGGGCGATTTCGCACCATTTGGTATCCTCTAACCTTTAGAATAGCGGGAAATAATACACGAGTGTACGTCGGCTTCCGTGTAAGCAACGTGTTTGGGTAGCGAACGAGTTGCTTGAACGGACGCCGACGGACACAGAAAATATTAAATTAAATATGCCTATAAGTATCAATAAGTGAAAAAATCTTTAACCTTTTTTTTTTTTTACATATTTATGCTTTTAGGTACATTGTATTAACTATTACGGATATATAAACAATGCAAACTTAACCCTTTGAACCCGAAATACCGCTATATCGGTTTATGCAAAAAGTGCAGATCCAGATGAGCCGGCTCGTAACGAGCCGTCTCATCAGGATCTGTACTTTTTGAAAGTAATTTTCATATTTTTGAGAACAAAAACACCCCCTTTTCATAAATGGACGAATCTGAAAATCATTTTGTCACCATTGGATTGGTCGGAACATTAGCATATCACAGTCCATTCCAGTTCCTTAGGGTTGAAAGGGTTAAGACAATTTTTATTTTGATAATATTTTTTTTCTCAAAATTTAAGTACATGTATGTGAATTCTTTTATTTCGTGAAATTTGGTCCAGTATTGATTTTATTGCAAAGTAAAAATTTCCCCATGGGGAGACTTTTTTAATTACAAAAATAGTGGACCGATTTAATTAGATCATTTCCAAGCTATCAAGGTGTCAGCGTCTATTTCCATTTTTTGTATCCGTTTTTTTACACTCCTACCCAGCACCTTCCTCCTTTTCCCCCGTGTTAAATTCCCATAGAGAAATAATTTTCGTAATAAAATCAATATTTTACCAAATTTTACGAAATAAAAAGAAGGCTCATTCTTAAATTTTGATAAATTTAATATAGAAAAAGAAATATAATTTTCACATTGTTTATATAGCCGTAAAATTTGGACAGGTTTCGTGAAACAGACTGTACATGTATTGGCATTGTCCCGTTGATCTGTGGTCCGTGGTGATTTAATATAGGAATGAATGGCCTTTTTGTGGAATTAATCGGGGTATAAACTTGGAAAAGTCGCGGGAATACTGGACGAAGGCCGGAAGGCCTCGTCCAGTATTCCCGCGACTTTTCCAAATTTATATCCCCGATAAATTCCACAAAAAGGCCATTCATTCCTTATAATTCCAGCATTTGAAATAAATTCGTCAATAAAATGTGTTTATTTTCCGTTTTCTTAAGACTTATTTTAACTGCGCCTCACGGTTACGGAAAGTAGCTCGGCGTGGGAGTTTACTGGGATATACATTTTGGACAGAGATTTGCTACGGGCCAATCAGATGTTAGGGAATTGTGTAAATATTTTTGTGCTGGAATTATTATGCTATGTATCAAACGAGTTTACTGATTTCATCAGAAACGAGGCTATGCCTAGTTTCTTATTAAATCAGTCAACGAGTTTAATAAATAGCATATTAAATCAACGCAAACTTAGATTATATTTATTGTAGAAGCACAGCATCATAACTGGAAGCTATATTGATCACCTAACATGTTTTCTGTAGCGGGCATATTTATTACTCTAGTGTATTATTACTTTTATTACACTGTGTTATAAACTGTGATAGCCAATTTTATACAAACGAGGAAAAGAAATGATGAAACTCAAACTACATATGCAATTACAGAAGATTCGTCTCAAGTGCCTTAGGTAAACAAACATGCACACCTACGCATAATTGAAATTTACATTTGTGCAATACGTAGAAATATGTTTCCCTTGTCGGATTGCAATATTTTATTGGTCGACCAGAAAATACTTCCTGGTATGCTGACGGTATGTCGTATTATATGCTCTGGATGATAATTATATATTCCATTGAGACTACTTGTATAGGTACTTTGATTTGTGTGGGGGATATATGCACTACTTCCGTAGCGCACTATATTGCGTGATTTTAGGAGCTGTTTGTTATATGTAGCTGTGACTATAGAAAATGGCGTTATGTGATTTTTGGACCAGTGTCAGGCGCGGATCCAAGATTTCGGGTTAGGAGGGCGTTTTTGACCAATTTTGAAATACTTGACTATATTATCGAAGCTCGCTCGATAATATAGTCAAGTATTGCAAAATATTCGATCAAGCAGAGCTACATCGCATTTCTTGCGTTCTGGCGCATTTTGGAGCAAAAATATTGACACTGTCACAGTATGTTTAGACATGATTTTTGATTGAAAACTTTTAAAATTTGAAACAATAAGACAACGACCGAAAATACATGGAATACATGGCACTTGGCTTGAAACATGCCTTGTAACTTGCAAAAAATCTTTACTCGGCGATTTTTAGGGGCGGGGAGGGGGGGGGGAGGGGGCGCGCGCGTCGGGTCCGCCCCCCCCCTGGATCCGCCCATGAGTGTAGCTTCTCAACAAATAGCACGCACACTCCTGTCGTATGATAGCTGTACATATTGCTTATTAACATATTAGAAGCATGAGGGATGTTTTATTGATGGAATAGCGAACATAGCAGATGCTAATCAGACTGTGCGGATGCACGGGCTGATCAGGATATACACTAGTCACAACTCCCACACGCCCTACTTCTGCAGTCACAGTCACATATACGTGAATTACGCCTAAAATATACAACATATAAATAAAATAACGTGAAACGAAAACCAGGAGCCTATGTTATTCAATAAACGATATTACTGATTTCATAAAAAACGGGGCTATGCCGAGAAATTTCTACGCGTTTCCTACATGTAGCTGTTCTTGATACATTCTGATATCAAAAGCCTGGGGCTGGTAAGTGTCAATTAAGGATCATCCGGACATTTCAATTGATGTATTTACATTTATTGAACACAGACTGCATAAGTTGCGCAGCCTATGCTCAATAAATGTAAATCCAATAATTGTTTACAAGAAAACATTGTTGATGTGAAATTTACAGACTCTCATAAGTTTGCACTTACGAATATTTTAGTCGTACGAAGTTTAGTGAAACGGCCCCCAGATACATGTATGTAGTTCGTATGGGACGAATATACGGAGCCCCGCAGGGGACGTAGAATTTTTTTATTAATTCGTTCCCACGAAATAACAATTCGTTCCCTCAATATTAACAATTCGTTCCCACGAAATAACAATTCGTTTCCACGGGAACGAATTATTAATTCTTGGGATCGAATTGTTATAACGTGGGAATAATGTCGTGGGAACGAATTTTTAAATTATGGGAACGACTTTTTATTTCGTGGAAACGAATTAATAAAATGAAATCCATGTCCCCTGCGGGGCTCCGTACGAATACGTACACCTTACACTATGTAATAACTAAGTACACACCATATTTATGGATGTATATACCCACCACTAATATTTATACGGTAAAATAGTGTATTGCATAACATGGGCTTTCACAGTTTAATAACACAGTGTTATAAAAATCATAGTACACTAGACTAAGTGTAATAATATTCCAATGAGCCCGCTACAGAAAACATGTTAGGTAATCAGCACAGCTTCAAATTATGACGATGTGCTTATGAAATATTTGAATAATATGAGATTTATTAAACGTGTTGACGGACTTCATAAGAAACTCGTTTAATAAATATCGTATTAACACAGCGTAATTCAAATCATAATACACTATTGTAATAAAGATGCAAATTAACTCGTTACCGAAAACAGGTTTGGTGACCAGTACAGCTTCAGTGTATGATGATGTACTTATGAAATAAATAACACCTAACATGTGTGATGATTTAATATGAGATTTATTAAACTCGTTGACTGATTTCATAAGAAACTCGGCATAGCCGAGTTTCTTATGAAATCAGTAAGCTCGTTTAATAAATATCATATCACATCATCATTCATGTAAGCTCATCTAATTGTTATTAACCAAATTTCTAAATCAAAGGACTGAATATCCTGAAATTCGTCGCAGTATGTGTTTGTGGATGACATATAGACTAATAATTAATCTAGAGTGGAAAGCGTTTCGCGAAAAATAAGCGCGGGTATTTCACAGCAGCAGCAGCAGCAACAACAACAACGAGCTAAAATAGATTTTTGGAAAACCCAAAATTATAAATAGATTTCTATTCTGAGAATGGAAACCGCAATATTGTATTCGTGCACCGAACCTGGAGTTACGAATCAGGAATACTCAAGTATGGCAGTTAATCGTCACACCCTTAGAATACGGAAACATTTACAATAACATATATTTAGCTCAGAAAAGCAAACAAAACATTTATTACACTGAAAAGGCGATCAAGCTAAGTTGTTAAAAGTTAAACCAGCAAAATATGTGCTGGGACCGACATAATTTTATGCTCATTTGCAAAATATGTGCTGGGACCGACATATGCTCATTTGCATAAATCTGTAAGAGACCTTAAATTTGAATGCTGGTTGTATACTTTTTCTCCAGCGCTCGAATAAAAAACAAACACACAACTAAGTAAATTCTGAATTCGATCTGAAATTTCCATCAGCTGTCGAAGAACAACAAATCTTCAACGTAATATTGCTGTGCAAATCATACATGACAAGTCGATTATGCGGTAAACTGTTTCATGAATATACTAAGATGTAAGGTATGATAATGCGATTTATCCCGTCAACACGGTGCGTATGTGCCGTGAAACACGGTGCCGTGAAACATTTTTGATATCCAGTCAATACAATTTGTGCATTTTACAGCCATTTGTAGGTGTTGACGGGATAAATAGAATAGTAGGTTAGTGCCGTGAATGGGAAAAAATATCTGGCGCGGCACGGAAACGGGATGTGCTCGGCAGAGCCTCGCCCATCCCGTTTCCTGAGCCTTGCCAGATATTTTTTCCCATTCACGGCACTAACCTACTATTCTCTATAACATACACACACACGGAAGTCATTGATTGACAACATCTTCAGCCAATGGAGAAGTGTAAAATAGCACACGTGATTTGGTATGGTTGATTATGCTCTAAACGAACAGTAAATACAGGAACTCGCTGAATGGACTACTATGTGGATTGGTTGCCAAATTAACAGATCAAAATACATTCACGGTTGAAAGCGTTAACGTTGAAAAGGCTTTAAATTTTTTAGACACATTGTGCAAAAAAATGGTGTATATACACATTCAATCACGCACGTTATTTACGTTTACGCACGAATTTACATTTTAGGTTACTGTCTGTTCCACGTTTTGCTGCCGACGAACTTTTGGCTATTAAACACATTAAACAATATTTAAAAGTAAGTAATTTTTCATCAATAACAAAAAAGTCACCCTCCCCAAAAAGATTTGTTCATGAAATTCCATCAAATATTGATTTTATAGCGAAAAAACGATTTTCCTATGGAAATTTAACATGGGGACGAAACCTGGCGAGATAGCTTGAAAATGATGTAATTAAGAAACAATAGTTAGATTTTCAAAATCGGTCCACAAACAAACATGTTAAATTCCTATAGGAAAATCGTTTTTTCGCAATAAAATCAATTTCATAAAATATTTTTTTTTGGGGAGGGTGGCTTTTTTGTTATTGATGAAAAGTACTTACTTTTAAATATATTTTAGATTTAATGTGTTTAATAGCCAAAAATTCGTCGGCAGAAAAACGTGGAACAGACAATAACAGTGCCAATACTGCAATATAATCACTAAGTATGTTGGGAAGTGGAAGCTGATGTAATGTCAAAGTCTAAAGCCGGATGTAATCACATCACATGGTAGTCGACAATAGTGTTCCGGAAATGGATATCCGGAAGTTGTGTGGGTACATTGTGAATAGCCAAAAGTGCGTCGGCAGCAAAATCTAAAATGTAAATACGTGCGTAAACGTAAATAACGTGCGTGCTTAAATGTGTATATACACCATTTTTTGGCACAATGTGTCTAAATGGAAAAATCCTTTTCAACGTTAATGCTTTCAACCCTGAATGGATTTTGATCTGTTAATTTGGCAACCAATCCAACCAGCACAAACTGATTTTCAGGCTACTCCATTTATGAAAATGGGTTGTTGTTTTTCCCATAAAATATATAACTAGAATGGTCGCGGCCAGCATGTCGCGCCCGCCGAGGAAAAGAATGGATAATATATGGATGGTGTTATGGTGTTTTATGGCTCAGTGACTTTAGAGCTGAGAATACACCTGGGTAGAATGCCCAAATACAGCAGCTGAATTTACTATAGGAATGAATAGCCTTTTTGTGGAATTTATCGGAGTATAAACTTGGAAAAGTCGCGGGAATACTGGACGAAGGCCGGAAGGCCTCGTCCAGTATTCCCGCGACTTTTCCAAGTTTATATCCCCGATAAATTCCACAAAAAGACCATTCATTCCTCATAATTCCAGCATTTGAAATAAATTCATCAAGAAAATGTGTTTATTTTCCGTTTTCTTAAGAATTATTTTAACTGCGCCTGACGGTTACGGAAAGTAGTTCGGCATGGAGTTTACTGAGATATAAATTTTAGACGGAGACTTGCAACGGACCAATCAAATGTTAGGGAATTGTGTAAATATTTTTGTGCTGGAGTTATAACACACTGATTTGTTGCCACGTGATCTCTAGCAAAATATCTTGGCCTCACCACCTTTTAGTCGCTCTTATGAAAAGCAGGGGATACTGGTTAAGACTTACAAGAATAAATTGCCATGGTCTCAAAAGAAGACTATAGTGGAGTTGCAGTAAACGATTCCATGAATCTACCGGTCGGGTTGTTGAAGTATCCAGGTATTGCGCACAATGAATATTTGGAGGATGGTAAACATGCATATGAAGTTTCAAATCAATGAGTGAAGCGGTTGAGGAGATATAACATACGTAAAAACTTTAACGCAAAGTATACAAAAACTTTAACGCTAACTTCTAAGACATTTGACATTGGACATGTGGGCAGCATGGGTATTGCGCAAAATGAATATTTGGAGAATGGTAAACATGCAAATGGAGTTTGAAGTCAATCGGTGAAGCGTTTGCAGAGATATAACATATGTAAAAACTTTAACGCAAATTATGACGCACGTACGGACGTAGGTATCGACGTCAAAGTGCCGACTATATAGCGCTGTCCGCAAGCGGGCGCGACAAAAATGACTTGCAAAACGTGCAGATCCTGATGAGACGGCTCGTTATGAGCCGGCTCATCTGGATCTACACTGTTTGCAAACTCTACTATAGCGGGCTGCTGTAGTGTGAAAGAGTTAAATGTAGCGGGCTGCTGTAGTGTGAAAGAGTTAAATGTAAAACAGCTTTTGTTCTTATATTTTAACGTTTATAGAATCTGCTAAATGTAAAAATAAACTACAAGAAGGAATGCAGTGCACGGCACGGACGTATTTACTGTGCTAGCAATTATCTCCTCTTTCTGTCTGTCCGTCTGTCCGTCTATCCGTCCGCCAAATACGTCTGTCCATCCGTCCGGAGTTTTGTTTGCGTACGGTATCTAGTTTCCATGGACCCATTTACTCCCAAGTTTTGTATACATTTATGGCGTTATCTCGACAGCATACAGGTCAAGTTCGAAAACGAGACCGGTTCACATTTTCATACACTCAGGTATCTCACATTTATCCGTAGACAAACCATTTTCTTACGTGCTTAAATTTGCAAATAAACCAAGTAAATGCACAGTGTGTCGAAATGTAAACAACTTGTTTTTCTACACGAAATGTAAAAACGGCTTTTACATTTCCTGTAGAAAAAGGTTTGTACATGTAGACACATTTTGCACATTTAAGCACGCAAGAAAATAGTGTAAATATATCTAAGCACGTTTTTACATTCAATGTTCCTACAAATGATGACGTAATATGATTTTTATTAAACACGTTTACTGATGTAATAAGAAACGAGGCTATGCCGCGTTTCTTATGACATCAGTCAATGAGTTTAATAAATATCACACTGAATTAACATAAATGTTATATTATATTTATTGCATAACCACACTATCATACACCAAAGTTGTACCGATAACAAAGAACAATGTTTTCTGTCGTGCACACATGTACTGGTATGTTATGTATATTACTAGATCTACACTGTATAATTGCATTGGAATGTACATTGTATACATGCACAATGCACATCAATTAGTCAGTTTCATAGTTATAAATTAATTGGTCGATCGAAAATGTAAATATACGTATTTATCTCACTTTGACCCCATAGTTTTGTAGTTGTACCCGTTTTATTATGTGAACTAGACATAGTATTGATGTGGTATGGGATAAACTATTTACAGCACGGTTGTCTGCCTTAACCCTTACCCTGCTGAATGAAATGTTGTCGTCTACCGTTTATGTTTTATTTTCGATTGTTCTCGTCCAAAACATGGTTTGACAGCATTTTAGAATCATTTCCAATGGAAATGATTCTAAAGTGCTGTCAAACCATGTTTTTGACGAGAAACAGAGCAAAATATAAAGCAATAGCAGACGACAGTTTTCGCGATCAGCAGGCTAAGGGTTAAGGTCGATAATTCATTCGCTAAAGCTCGCTGATTATCTCCTCGTACAGGCGGAAGAACATAGTTCTAAGTAGTTTTTATCTGCACAATAGTGTATGGTTTTATGACCAGTTGACGCTTTGAATGAGAAGGTTCACATATTATGAACAAAACGACATTGTTACATTACTGTTCTTATTTGACACCGCTCACCGCTGTTTGACCATGGCTGTAGACAATGCTCATTCCGGGGGCCAAGCCGACACCTACGTAATGCATGTGTCTCATGACGTTCCTAGAACGCGCCATTACGTCACCAGACCAGTTCACAACGGTCGCACTGAAATTGATGCGGCTGCATCACGCGACGTGCATTGCGGCCTCGAAATATGTATGTGTTAAGCTGTTTGAATGGAGCAGATTAACAAAGTATCGAAAGTACTGCATAAATGCTCAAATTGCATGATATTTCCGACGGAAATGTAACGGCATAAATGCTCAAATTGCATGATATTTCCGACGGAAATGTAACGGTAACGTTGACCATGTCGATCCGTAGGTAAACATTTGCCGTGGCACTCGGGAACTATTTCAAGGTGCATGGTTACAACAACAACGTCGCCCACTCCAAAGTAAGTATTATTTGATATTTTCCTTAATATGCAACGGATTTTGATGAAATATGGCGCAGCAAACGCGTCTTCATGAGCTGCAGTTGGTGGTCTAGGGAGTTTGGCAAAGACTTATGTCGTTTTTGCGAAGACGACAGAAGTTTGGGTGAAAATAAAGAGATCACTAAATGCAGCTTAACAAGACGCGTTTGATGCGCCATATTACATCAAAATCCGTTACGCAATAAGGACACTATAAAAGAATACGTACTTTGAATCTGTACTTGTTGTTGTTGTTAGTACCACGTGATCATACACCTTGTGTTATTCCCTTGTGACACGGCAAACGTTTACCCACGGCTGAACCTTATATATTTCTCTTCTACCCATACTGTTTGTACCCATATTATTATGATAACTAGACATAGCATGGATATGGTGGGTGGGGTAAATTACTCAGAGAACAGTAGCCTATTTCACCAACATTGCAAAGTATACTTATCTAGCAAAATATACTTTGAGGGAGAAATTTTCAATTTTAGGATAAATTTATTAATTTTTATTATACTGAATTTATTACATTATCACAGCCATTTTGGCTGTGATAATGTAATACATTCAGTATAATAATCCTGCATACTTTTAATCATCAAATATATGCAGTCGTTAGTTCTATATGGCATAATGCATTTCGGGAAAAATAAATGATTACTCCCTCAAAGTATACTTTGCGATGTTGGTGAAATAGGCTACTGATGTCCACCTGTACGGTCGATACTCGATTATTGTGAAAAGAAGTACATGTAAGTTATGCATGAGTGATAAAACATTTTAAATGTTTGTGCAGGTGTTACGGGTGACTGCGACTGGAGAGAAAATGTATATGTAAGTGTAGATCCAGATCAGCATCCGCACAGTCTGTCAGAATCTGCATTGATCGCCATTCCAGCAATAAAACACCCGGTATGCGTCTAACAATCAAGACAGATCAGACAGATCAGTGTTAGGCTACATGCGTGTACTATTTGATATACATCTACACTGGTTGCAAAACCCATACGACCCGTTTATCCAGTCACAGCCACAGGGTTGCGAGATATTTCACTTTCTCACACTTCACACCTGGTGTATTGAGTAACTTAAGTAATCTGATCATATCAAGTATGCTGGTGATGGAAGGGTATACGCATATTAACGATGTATCTGTCCTTAAATTAAAGGCTTCGTGTAATATAAGTTATAAATGCATCTACATGTAATACGGATATAATATGTTCCCAGGGGGTACAATGTAAGAGGTCGTCTCACACGCAGACACCTGATATTCACATATTTAGAACATGTATTTCCGCCGACGAATGCGAAAGGGTTAAATCATGCCTTGTTAATGGAACGATGGTGTAAGCTACATACAAGGTTCGCACAATGACGGATCGTAGCTAGTTATTACCCTTAGCAAATGTATTTATAGAGATCTGGTCCTATGCTGTATATCAGCGTTTGTTTCTTACTGAATAGCGCACAAATTGAGTTTTGCTAACAGAGTAGAGCCAGATCAGACTGCACACATTGCAATCAGTGTAGACTCAGATCAGACTGCACATATGTGCAGTCTGATCTGAGTCTACACTGATTGCAATAAGATTAATAAGTGTGAAAATATGAATATGTCAAATAATGTACATGCAGTCCCAAATCAGGATATTATGAGTTGGATCAACACTATTAGAAATCACTATATTGCCTACTTTTCACAACATAATAAATTATTATCATACTATAAGTATACCAGCCTGACATGGCGTTGTTTACATGCTTTGTTTATATAAACATTGGTGTATAAACAAACATGGAATTCCTGTAGGTATTTCCCTGTTTATTATGGCGCGTCGCTATAGTCATGATCGATATATTGCGAATGACAAAACAGTTTCTCATACTGGAGCAGTGGGTAGACTGGCGGCCAACGGTGGCACTTGATTTCAATTTTGCACTGCATGCGTTCGATCCTCAATTTGGCCATTATATATATATATTTTTATTTTTTAAATATTGTTTTTATGTTTTCCTTTTCTTTTTAATGAATCTTTATTACATGTAACAACAATTGACATGGTAATTATGAACCACATGCATCCACGTTTATTTATTTATTAGTTTATTATCTGAAGTGAGAGGTTTATTTTCGACATGGTGTTCTCCGTAACATATTTGCATTTGTAGTGAGTCGAGCTGGACTTTCACAATAACACACGAATGTGCAGAATGCATTTCACAATGATTAGGTTCAAAGTGAAGTGTTTTATAATGTTGTGTAAAAGTAAATGCACGACTGTTTCTGGATGTGTGCGTTACCTCTGGCGCCAAAATAGTAAAAGCGAGAGAAAAATGTATTCCTTTGGCAGGATTCGAACTCACGACCGTCCGATCACCAAACAGCAGATCTACCCACTAGAGCACTAAACGATGTTACTATTATTAGCAATTCTATCGAATGTTAATGCGTTTGCGCTGGTATACAAATACCATTTCTACAACATATGACGTAAACTATTTAAAAATAGCACGTGTTTACAATAATATTTACAATAATAACGCGCCAGCTCAAAGCGGTCCACCTCTACATTCGCTCTTTTCACAAGCAATACGGTCCTAAACTGTACAATATGGATCGGATTTCATCGGGAGATAACTTGCTACGATCCCTCAGTGTTAACCAGTGAGATTATACGGAAATCAGCTGTAGAACGTTTGTCATTTTCTGAAACACACTAGCTATATGAAAATATAGAATACACCATTAATTCATAACTGTTGTATACAAATTACATTTAACCTCTAAGTGTGACCTTGATATTAGAAGTGGGGATGTTCGTCTTTCATACTACATTCATTGTGTTTAATGATGATACGTATTTGTGTTTGATTCGAGACTCTATGAGCTGTTTGTAGATACATGTATGACTCTAAAATATACTTTGGTTCTCATTGTTTTATGTTTAGCCTTCAAGTGTGACCTTGGCCTTGAACCGTTTCTTGCGTGTGTTACATATTACGTTGTCTCATTTTGGCAAACGAATTTTGTGTATTTATTGAAAGTCAATGGTAATTGTTTGTTTTTTTGGTATTCAGCTCTAAATGGACATTTTGTTCCCATTTTTCACCTTTTGACCTCTATGTGTGACCTAAAATCTAGTGATCTGGGTATTACGCGTTGTTCGTCAGCTGATGGATCATGGTGATGACGAATACATAGATGATATTCATATTTTTGCAATGAATATGACATATATATTCATCTCGTGGTGTGGAACGGCACTCGTGAAATATGGACATTCCACACCACGAGATGAACATATATGTCATATTCATTGCAAAATATGAATATTCTATTTATTATATACCGCTCCATGGAAATTAGCAGTTTTATTTAGACTGTATACGGTAATGAATGTGTATTTGCAGCCTATTTGCAGTCCGGCACTGCAGGTGCCGTTATGAATATAGATAGCGGAAGTAGTCGTATTTTCACCGGAAGTTGTTTATTTCATCGATGGGAACATATGACTTTTATTTACATCGTATAACTATGTATTTCATGGGTAGGTATATAATAAATGTACTTATTCGAACATCCACCAGTTCTTGATGTATGAACCCAGATTGACATTGCGTTCCCGTTTTGATATTTGACCTCTAAGTGTGGCCTAGTGACATGTGGGTCGTTTCATGATGGATTTAGCTGCATATGCAGCCTATGGTCAATATATGTACATCCAATAATTGTTTACAAGAAAACCTTGTTAATGTGAAATTTACTCATAATTTTGCACTTACGAACATTTTAGTCGTACGAAGTTTAGTGAAAAAGCCCCCTGGATATTGTTCGGCGTTCGGTCTCTGATGATAACAAACAGGTGTGTCGCAGTGATTCGAAACTCCACAAAACGGGTTTGTAGATATGAATCCGGACATTCGGGCTAAAACAAGTTGCCCATTTATTTTTTAAATGATGGGAATATAAAATGCTACATGTAGCGTGAACACTAAGCGAAATACAGTGATACAGGGTGTCCGGTTTAGAGATGTTTCACTGTAAATCAGGCATTTGATCATTCTGAGCCATAGTTGTGCGTTATGCAATCACAAACAGACACTATCAAGTGAGATAAATGACCAGGAAACCAGTTAAAAGTATAATCACAGATGTTTTCTTAGTGTCCGGTTTAGACGGGTTCCAATTGAGTATGTAATTGTACTACCGTTGCCCATCAATCGGGTTCTAGGGACCAATACGCAGTATAACCTCTATGAACCGGACACACAGACAGTCCGTGTATCCTTAATCGCATGGGTTTCATTTGTGTATATTTATGATGAAAATGCCTGTTCAAGTTCGCAAAGCACAGCCGCATACCTTGTCATGGTCATATGTCTGATTTACAGTGAAACCTCTCTAAACCGGACACCCTGGGGACCCCCCATAGCACACAGCTATGGCTCTGAATGATCAAATGCCTGATGTACAGTGAAACCTCTCTAAACCGGACACGCTGGGGACCTCCCATAGCACACAACTATGGCTCAGAATGTGTCTGATTTACAGTGAAACCTCTCTAAACCGGACACCACCCTGGGGACCCCCCAGGATGTCCGGTTTAGAGAGGTTTCACTGTAGTACGATTATCTATTTACAAAATAATACATACCTATTTTATGTCAGACTTTTATGAAAATCCTCGCTACCTAATCAGCCATAACCACAAGTACATTAATAACAACAAAGTTGATTAAACAACATGATTACAGTCATATGAGTACGCCGCCTAGAAGTGACGACTAATTTGAGACACGCCATGTGATTTTGTACCTTCGGACATCTGCGTAATTTCATTAAATACGTTTACAAAATTTACAATATTTTTCATAAATAAAGTCAACATTTACAAGTACATGTACTTTTGACGCCAATTACGGAAAATATTGTCAATTTTGTAAATGTATTTCATGAAATTATATACGCAGATGTCCGAAGGTACAATATTACATGGCGTGCCTCATTTGTGGCCGAGTGACTAGTGAAATGGGGCTTATGGCATCTGTAACCAGTTTAGTTTCCGATCAAATATAAAACTCCTGTAGCCTATTAACGATATATTTATTTTACTTGTTAGAATCATACGTTTTATTGGTGAAAAGGCGAACAGAGCAGATCCTGATCAGACTGTGCGGATGCACAGGGTGATCTGGATCTACACTGGTCGCACAAAAACGCAATAAGCCCAATTTCTCAATGTCACGACCACGTATCACATGTGTTAGTTAACCGTGATGATATGTCATGATGTAGATTGCGGGTTGACACACGCATGCACATACACTAATTGATATACATATATGATACGACCACTCGGTCGGCTACTGTCTGTTTCATGAAACGTGTCAATTTACACGTATATAAAAATTGCAGAAATATGTTTCCGTTAATATCAAATTTATTGGACATTTACCTAGCTAATATTTTCACTGGTGCTGCACTTCGTGCCGGCGTAATTTGTTTCACATCGAAATCGGCGCCAGATTCCTGACGAATTTCCATTCAAGTACATGTAGACGATACTGCATAAACACATTTTCGTCTAGTAACCGGCGCAAGAAATTTGCGCCGGTTACTAGACGAAAAGTGCGTTCATAATATAGCTCTCAGTACAGCTGAGTGGCATCTCGTCGGGAAACCGGTGCATTTTTCGACATGAAACATGTTACGACGGCGCGGAGTGCAGAACCAGCGAGTTTGTAATTGATCCAAATAAGAGAATAAAAGTTAGATATAGAAAATCGGTTCAGTGGTTTCAGTAATTAGAAGAAAAAAATCATAATAGTTTTGCTGAAGACAGTAGCTGTTTTGTAATACATAGAGGATATTACATCATACATGTTGAATAGCGGGAAATAATACAAAAGTGTGCGTCGGCTCCTGCGTAAGCAAAGAGTAAGCATAGCGAACGAGTTTCTTGCACAGAAGCCGACGGACACGAGTGTATTATTTCCGCTATTCAAACATGTACGATGGAATATCCTATCCTATTATCATATTAATAAAACTATTATTTTTGCAATGTTTATACAGACATACGAAATAGACGCTGTACGCGAGACAGACTGTAGTGAGTTTTTATTAAACCATAATTTATCATAATTATCACACGACATTAATATATAATGGTGCATGCACTTACATGTAATATGTGTACATTATTATAATATTCCTTGGCGGTAGGGAAATGTGACCGTAGGGAATTTACGACCAGTGTAGATCCTGATCTTATGCACACACAAGATTGATCCAAACTGTCAGTCAGCGTTATAAAACTGTTCGTTTGATGAAATGGCGACTAGCGTAGCCCCTGTAGCGGCCGATTTCATCAAAACTGCAAAGTATACTTATCTAGCAAAGTATACTTTGAGGGAGTAATCATTTATTTTTCCTGAAATGCATTATTTCATATAGAACTAACAAATGCATATATTTCATGATTAAAAGTATGCAGAATTATTATACTGAATTTATTACATTATCACAGCCAAATTGGCTGTGATAATGTAATAAATTCAGTATAATAAAAATTAATAAATTTATCCTAAAATTGAAAATTTCTCCCTCAAAGTATACTTTGCTAAATAAGTATACTTTGCAATGTTGATGAAATAGGCTACATATGTGCGCAGTCTGAGCTGGTGCTACGCTGGTTTGAGCGCGTGGTAAGGTACATTTCCTCATCCGATGGTTAAGTACAGACAGACACTCACGCTATCAGGAAGTATGGTATATATTTACGTTGAACACCTAGACCGAATAGCGTATCCGTCTCTCCATAAATATATACCATACTTCTTGATGACCTGTAGCCTATTTCACCAACATTGCAAAGTATACTTATCTTGCAAAGTATACTTTGAGGGAGAAATTTTCGATTTAAGGATAAATTTATTAATTTTTATTACACTGAATTCATTACATTATCACAGCCATTTCGGCTGTGATAATGTAATAAATTCAGTATAATAATTATGTATACTTGTAATCATCAACTATATGCAGTCGTTAGTTCTATATGACATAATGCATTTCGGCAAAAATAAATGATTACTCCCTCAAAGTATACTTTGCTAGATAAGTATACTTTGCAATGTTGATGAAATCGGCTACAGGGCGTCTGTAAACCAGATACCCGAGACAAAATTCATGTATGACAAGGTGCATGATCACGTGGTTAGAACAACAGCAACACCGGATGAAAGTGTTTAAAGCGCGCCCACTCCAAAGTAAATATTATTTGATAGTTTCCTTAATATGGTCTCGGATCTTCGGCACATATTTATGTCGTTTCTGTGAAGAATCGATTTCCGTGTCAGTAAAGATGGTAAACGCGAACATAGATTCTTCGCAAAAAACGATCATAGAAGTTTGGGCCAAAGTACCGAGACCACCAAATGCAGCTTAACACTACGCGTTTGATGTGACATATGTCATAAAAATCCATTACATAATACGGACAATATAAAATAATAGGGGAAGTAACGGTAGGGGTTCCTCCTTATAGGAATCGCGATTTGCCTGGTTTGGCCCTCAGGTATGTTTTTATCTTATCTTGAATCGGAGGCGCTACTGGAAGTTTCAGTAATTGCTTTTGTTGTTGTAACCGCGTGATGTAACCACGCACCTTGTATGATTACTAGAAGATGTCAGTGGATGAAGGGACATAGCCACATATGACTTATTCCCCTTGTTCCACTGACCCCTTCAAGTTCGATAGCGTTCCTGTAGATTTACATTTATTGAGCATAGGCTGCTTATGCAGCCTATGCTCAATAAATGTAAATCTAGTCATTCATCGAAATATATGGTATTAAATATCACCTGTTGACGTCAGTGATGTGTTTAAACCAGGATACTCACAGTGACGTAAACAACCATATCTACAGTGGAACCTCTCTAACCCTGAGACACAGACAGTCCGTGTATCCTTAACCGCATGGGTTTCATTGGTGTATATTTATGATGATAATGCCGATTCAAGTTCGCAAAGCACAGCCGCATACCTTGGCATGGTCATATGTCTGACTTACAGTGTGAAACCTCTCTAAACCGGACACCCTGGGACCACCTTCCAGGGTGTCAGGTTTAGAGAGGTTCCATTGTATTATTATTATCTATTTACAAAATAATACACACTGATTTTATACCAGTTCTCCGGTTTAGAGAGGTTCCACTGTAATGCTATTTATAGTATGGCAATGCGTATGTAAATATTCGTTCTATATTAGTCTCTTGTAATTCGTACACAGAATGGCAAAGTATTCTTTTAATTCACCTGTAAATGTATTACTCTTGTATGTGACAATAGGTGTGAACATATTCCTTCTATATTAGTCTCTTGTAATTCTTACACAAAATGGCAATATATTCTTTTAATTCACTTGTAAATGTATTACTCTTACATGTATGGGTGGCAATAAGTGTGAACATATTCGTTCTATATTAGCATCTTGAACTTCTTACACCGAATGGCAATATATTCTTTTAATTCACCTGTAACTGTATTACCGTGGAACCTCTCTAAATCGGACACCCTGGGCGGTCCCGCGGGTGTCCGGTTTAGAGATGTTCCACGGTGTAATCAGGCATATAACCATTCTGGGACATACTTACAGTGGGGTCAGCGTGTAAGTGCACACACGAACGAACACGACAGGTTGGTTCCAACCTGCCGTGTTCGTTCGTGTGTGCACTTACACGCAGACCACACTGTAGCATGAAAACAGTTTTTCTGTATAAAGTGCATGGAAAAAACTGTAAACGGGCCAAATGTTTCTCGCTGTTACACGCTGACCCCACTGTAATTCATGTATAACAAAAATGTAAATATTTTTCTGCATTTTTTCTCATTTCGCATCAAAAGTGTATGTTGTTACCACTCAGTTGAACCGTCTCGGCGAGACGGTTCAACTGAGTGGTAACAACATACACTTTGGGTGGGTAGCGAACCAACCTGTCGTGTTCGTTCGTGTGTGCACTTACACGCTGACCCCACCGTATGCCTTTTGCAACATTGAACATGCATTATTATCTGGGAAACCGCTCAAACTGAGATCACATTATATTATCTCGGTATCCGGTTTAGAGAGGTTCGAATGTATTGTTTGCCTTTATCTGGACGGTGGGAGGGGTCGCGTATCTTAAACCGGCACCCCCACAATGATGTAATACGCTACTGATTATGTCATTCCTTAGATAAGCTATTTACGTTACACAATAACGTGTACTTTTTTAATACTGTGTCTGTTAGCATTACATCGCATTGTATATGCAGCGAGGACGAATGGTATTCCCCGACCCCGTTATATTGTCACATGACACGATCGACAAGGCATGATGACATAGTGTATCCTACCGCAGGGGACGTAGATTTTTTTTTATTAATTCGTTCCCACGATATAACAATTCGTTCCCTCAATTTGACATTTCGTTCCCACGAATTAAAAATTCGTTCCCACGCACTAGCAATTCGTTCCCACGAATTAGCAATTCGTTCCCTCAATTTAACAATTCGTTCCCACGAAATAACAATTGGGAACGAATTGTTAATTCGAGGGAACGAATTGTTATATAGTGGGAACGAATTGTTAATTCGAGGGAACGAATTGTTATATCGTGGGAACGAATTGTTAATTCGAGGGAACGAATTGTTAAATTGAGGGAACGAATTGTTATTTCCTAGGAACGAATTAATAAAAAAACCATGTCCCCTGCGGGGCTCCATAGTATCTGACATGATGTACTGTGTATTACAGGAAGTGACACATTGCCAAGTAAAAAGTCTACTCGTGGCCTCTGGGGCCCGTTTCACTAAACTGCGTACGACTATCAAGGTGTATGATCACGTGGTACTAACAACAACAACAAGTACTGAAATTTCCAGAATCCATCTGATTCAAAGTACGTATTCTTTTATATTGTCCTTATTACGTAACGGATTTTGATGAAATATGGCGCATCAAACGCGTCATTTGGCTCATCAAACGCGTCACAAAAGCTGCATTTGGTAGTCTCTGTATTTTCGCCCAAACTTATGTAGTTTTTGCGAAGAATCGATTTCCGTCACGGAAATCGATTCTTCGCAAAAAAACGACATAAGTCTGTGCCAAACTCTCTGGACCATCAAATGCAGCTCATGAAGACGCGTTTGCATATTAAGGAAAATATCAAATAATACTTACTTTGGAGTGGGCGACGTTGTTGTTGTTGTAACCACGTGATCATGCACCTTGACTATGAAGTTCGTAAGTGAAAACTTGTAATTTAGAATAGCATTTACACTGATAGACGATGCTGATAACATGTTAGTGGATGTCTTCACATGTAGAGTATGGTCAGCGTGTAAGTGCACACACGAACGAACACGACAGGTTAGAACCGAATAACATACAGTGGGGTCAGTCCATATCCCTTTTTGGCGGGAGACATACTGTCTCCACGCTATTGGGATCGTGATTCTGGCCGTTTGCACGGGTCTACTTTCGGAAGTGGCTCTCTGTTCATCGGGGGACGTCTCAATAGGCTCAATTTGCGTTCGCAATTAACAACAGATAGGTGACATTTAAAGTCAGCGAGTGAACTGAAAGCAAGTTATTAATAGCAACGGCAATGCTCAACATTATGTATAAAATAGTTGGCATGCCCAACTTTACTTTTGAAGAGAACAAATTGCTGTTATTGAGACGCCCCCACCCCCCCCCCCCCACCAGTCATAATTTTGAAAAGATTTCACATAATACGTCTGCAATATACCTCGTAAAACGGTTTATTAGTCGGACATAAAGCACCTTTGCTTCATCAACCTATTTGTGTTTAGAGCAGGCTGTATTTTACAAACACCAGTAACTGATCAAGTTCTCCAAATTTTCAGATTGTACATCCAATAATCAACATCGAATATATTTCTAACAAGGAATTTCTGAGTATGCAAATTCACAAGTGGCTACTTGTCTCCCGCCAGTCAGTACTTTGAGTACTTTGATTAATCATGTGAGGGAGCGGCTGAGGTGCAGTGAGGGAACTCTACACACTAAGTATTACGTGTATTACAGTGGGGTCAGGTGTAAGTGCACACACGAACGAACACGACAGGTTGGAACCAACCTGTCGTGTTCGTTCGTGTGTGCACTTACACGCTGACCCCACTATAATGATGTGTACATGTATGCGGGAAATGGTAGCATTAATTAGCCACGTGAATGTGAGAAGAAAATTTATAAAAATCTTCGAAATTTAGTCAAACAGGCACCTGATCACCGATGTTAAAAGACCACGTTGCGGGTTTGTGTTTTTTTATCAATTAGGAAACAAGCAAACAAAATATTATTAGCATAGCATACATACACGATACATACATTAAGCATACAGTTACGCTGTTCGTTTAGGTCATCGTAATATCGCTATCGGGTCGATACTACGATAGCACGATATCATGATAAGATAGTACGATATAACGATACTACGATGACGATACTACGATGCCACGATGGCGATAGTACGATAGCAATATAACGAAAACGCGATATCACGATAGCACGATGATATTATATCGTTGTATCGTCATCGTAGCATCGTGCTATCGCCATCGTACCGTTGAGATATTGGTTACTATCGTCATCGTAGTATCACCTACAGGATGGACATGCGCATTCGCGTCTGAGGCCAAACTAAAATAAATTCTATGTTTTCATCTCGGCTGTGAAAGTTATAAGGTTTTGCGAAGAAAGTACAGATACATATACATGTATACGCCTCCAACCATAATGCCTGTCCATGCGCAGATCACTGTAGAAGCCCCTATTGTTGACCCTCCGGTAACAATAGGGTAGGGTAACAATAGGGGAGTTACTGTAGAAGCCCCCTTTCACCCTTCCCTATTGTTACCCCTCCCCTATTGCTACCTCTTAGTACATTCACCCATTCAGTTTTTGTCGGTGTTCAAGTTGCCGACCAAAACAGATGCCGGGATATTATATCGGTGATTTGGAGTTCGTATCGTGTCAGTTGCCCCGGAATACCTGGATTACGGTGGGACCTCTCTAAACCGGACGCCCTGTGAACCTCGCAGGGTGTCCAGTTTAACGAGGTTCCACTTCAGTCATAATAGAAACTCTCATTATGCTAAGCTTGCCATAAGTCACTGTTCAAACCGTAATTCGGGCTTTCCCGATCGATATCGAAAGTATATTATCAAGAAAGTACGATCCTGTGCGGTTTTACCATTTGACAAACGTGTGTATGCTATATTTGATTTCCGATCGGGCAATTCCAATCTCGCCAAACTTGACATTCAGTGTTGTGCCTATACATGGAAAGGAAGTTAATAACTCCGATTGGTTTTTACTTGATTTCTGATTGGCCCACTCCAATCTCGTGAACAATGATAACAGTTATGTGCATATATCAAGGTGCATGATCACGTGGTTACAACAACAACAACGTCGCCCACTCCAAAGTAAGTATTAGTTCATAGTTTCCTTAATATGCAACGGATTTTGATGAAATATGGCGCAGCAAACGCGTCTTCATGAGCTGCATTCGTTTCTTTAAACGGAAAATAATAAACGCAACATTACCATATGCGGTATGTGAGCCGCCATGACAAAAACGAACTAATGTAATATTTTTGTTTTGAATTAAACAAACCATGGGCCCGTTTCACTAAACTTCGTACGACTAAAATGTTCGTAAGTGCAAATTTAGGCTCGTCTGGAAATTTTAATTGATGGATTTACATTTATTGAGCATAGGCTATATATGCAGTCTATGTTCAATAAATGTAAATCCAATAACACTTTACAAGAAAACATTGTTAATGTGAAATTTACAGACTATCATAATTTTGCACTTACGAACATTTTAGTCGTACGAATTTTAGTGAAACGGGCCCCCAGGAAGTGTTCACCAATATGGCAGCGAACAATGCAGATTCTGATCAGGCTGGTCCAGTAGCCTATTTCACCAACATTGCAAAGTATACTTATCTAGCAAAGTAGACTTTTAGGGAGAAATCATTTCAATTTTAGGATCAATTCATTATTTTTTATTATACTGAATGTATTACATTATCACAGCCATTTTGGCTGTGATAATGTAATAAATTCAGTATAATAAATATGCATACTTTTAATCATAAAATATATGCAGTTGTTAGTTCTATACGACATAATGCATTTCGGAAAAATAAATGATTACTCCCTCAAAGTATACTTTGCTAGAAAAGTATGCTTTGCAATGTTGGTGACATAGGCTACAGGACTACACTGATCGCAAACTCCAACATTCCCCTTTCGTCATGTATGGACACAACTCTCAGCGTAAAACTGCCGCATGGTGTTTCTATGTGGCTGTGATTGGAGAAATAGGGGCTGATGGGATTTGTTACTGGTGTAGCCCCTGATCATATATCACACTCACTCATGTGGCCTGATAACGATCTATATTGCTTATTAGATACAATATACAATATGTATTTCCAAGTATGGGTCCACAGGAGACAATTCAGTTCATACTTCGATTATAATGATTTGAAAGTAAGTCAACAAACAAGAAGAACATGAAACTATGACAGTGAAATATGGATCAATTTTACATGCAGATAGGAATAACGGAACTAGTAGAATCAGCGGCAATGAACATGATCAGTCTGCACTCTCCCACAGATGGGTCTGGGTCCAATTTCTCGAAAATACACAAATGTTTTTTTTTTTAAATAAAAAACCCTCATGAGATGCAAGATCGCTACTTTGCTATAAAATAACTAACTACAGTCCCATAGAGACTCAAGCTCCTCTGAGAAATTAGACCCTGGTCAATAAGCGCAGTCAATGCCCATAAGTCCCAGTTTCACAGCTACACGCCCAGTTAAATACATTATACGTGTAATAATTAGAAGCATGACGGATCTACACTGGTCGCAAGACCCATAAGCCCCATTTCTCCAGTCACTGCCACATATAAACTGCGATAAATTCAAAATTTGTTTTTCTTTATCGGATATACAAATATACAAACTCCGTAATGTTTGGACAAGTTTAACTGGTACACTAATACTATCCTTGTCATAGGAGAATGGCCTTATTGAACATTTAACCAGCGTAGTCTTGCACGATTCGCATGCGCATCCACCCAGTCTGATCAGGCCCTACACTGTTCACCTTACTGTCACATATCCTGCTTCTAACAAGCATTATACATTCATATCCATATCGAACTGCAGGGATGTGTATAGGTTATTTGATTTGCATGTGGATATATGCACGAGTTACGCAACGTGAGATAGTGCGCACCTTTATGCGTATTATATACGTTAACGTACAGTCGAACCTCCCCGAACGGCCACCTCTCTACAACAGCCACCTCTCTGTAACAGCCGCTATTTTATATCCCAAATGGATGATCTCATCTATATCTAACCCTTACACTGCTGAGCATGAACATTGTCGTTTGATGTTGATTTTGCATTCTTTCTCAATAAAAACATGTTTTGACAGCATTTTAGAATCATTTCCATTGGAAATGATTCTAAAATGCTGTCAAAACATGTTTTTATTGAGAATTATTGAAGAAAATAAATAAACATCAGACGATAAAATTGTATTCAGCATCAACCTCCCTACAACAGCCACCTCTCTATAACAGCCAATTTTGCCTCTTCCCATGGGTGGCTGTTGTAGAGAGGTTGCACTGTACATCATTCGCAATTTATATGCTATTCAATACATAAACAAAATAAAAACAAAATTAACAAATTAGTGGTGATTTAGAAGAGGCTATTTTGCGAGGTGAAACGTAGTTCCGGCATTGAACTCGCGAGACGTCAACATGGAAAAATATTGACGCATTGCGTTCCATTGTGTTTCAATGTGAAACGAAAGTACATGTACGTTGTAATAAGCTAGAAGATCAGGCAGGATCTAGCCCGACAAGAAATCCAATAAGATCCATTTCTCCAATCACGACCACATATGCGATCCTTTTTGTAGTGGTGAGTCATCTTTGATAACCTGAATGTATGGAGGCGCAAATACTTGTATACAGATTGCAAAAAAGTCGCTCAACCATCGGACATACATTTTTATCTCGTCAACACAGTGCGTGAAACACGGTGCCGTGAAACATTTTTGATATCCTGTCAATACGATTTGGAGATACGGCTGGGGTTATTTTTTTTGCATTTTAAAACTATTTGTAATGTCGACGGGATAAATAGAATAGTAGGTTAGTGCCGTGAATGGGAAAAATATCTGGCGCGGCACGGAAACGGGATGTGCTCGGTAGAGCCTCGCCCATCCCGTTTCCTAACCTTTGCCAGATATTTTTTCCCATTCACGGCACTAACCTACTATTCTCTATATATGTGGCTGTGACTGGAGAAATGGGGCTTATGGGCTTTGCTTCCAGCGTAGATCCGGATCAGCCTGCACACCGGCACAGTCAATGAAACACCCGTCATGTTTCTAGCAAGCACTATAGACCAGATTTCATGAGTGTGCTGTTTGATCAGGAGCTATACAGGGGCCCGTTTCACTAAACTTCCTACGACTAAAATGTTCGTAAGTGCAAAATTATGATAGTCTGTAAATTGCACATTAATAATGTTTTCTTGTAAACAATTGATGGATTTACATTTATTGAGCATAGGCTGCATATGCAGCCTATGCTCAATAAATGTAAATCCATCAATTTAAATTTACAGACGATCCTAAATTTGCACTTACGAACATTTTAGTCGTAGGAAGTTTAGTGAAACGGGCCCCTGGTCACTACAATCACTCAGCCACAAATCACCTTAGATCAATGTGAACAGCGTAGATCCCGACCCCACCAAGGCCATCCCACACAGTCATAAAGTAGTCAATAATAGGATTAGCACTACTCTTACAACTTTTATAATAGGTATAACCAGATTCAACTCTCAAGTAACAACAACAGGCCAAACATATTTAAATGCATCGGAGGATTCCGTTAAAGTGGCATACTACCAAAAATAAAAACGTGTTTTCATCATGACCCTGTGTAAAATGGTTTAATTGAAGATAATTCCAGCACAAAAATATGTACATTTGATTGGCCCGTAGCAAGTCTCTGTCCAAAATTTATATCCCAGTAAACTCCCACGCCGAACTACTTTCCGTAACCGTGATGCGCAGTTAAAATAAGTATTAAGAAAACGGAAAATAAACACATTTTCTTGATGAATTTATTTCAAATGCTGGAATTATAAGGAATGAATGGCCCTTTTATGGAATTTATCGGCGATATAAACTTGGAAAAGTCGCGGGAATACTGGACGACGCCCTAACAAATTACAATTTTTTTTTTTTTTTTTTTTTTTTTTTTTTTTTTCGAAAATTGTAATTTTTTATCGCTTCGTCCAGTATTCCCGCGACTTTTCCAAGTTTATACCCCGATAAATTCCACAAAAAGGCCATTAATTCCTATAATACTAGGACCGCTGAGTTGTTTCTATTTTTACCCATATAGGTACATAAATATAGGATTTCATATCTTGTTACGTGATATAGGATTTCATATCTTGTTACGTGATATAGGATTTCATATCTTGTTACGTGATATAGGATTTCCTATCTTGTTTCTTATCTTGTTTCACATCATATTTCAACATTGAACTTTGAACGTTGAAAATTGAACTTTACACAGACCCATGATAAAAACACATTTTTTATTTTTCAATAATATCATGGTATGCCCCTTTAAGGATGAAACCCATCGTTAAAGCTACCCTTCGCATGCTTCTGACAAACAGCCCACCGAACATCATAATATACATTTTGTCGAGATCTCGGATTTGATGTGATAAATTATTGTGGAGGTCTCAAATTTGCGGCTGATCTGGGACCACGTCGGTTGATTTAAAATACGTTTTGCTGAGGTCTCAAGTATGGTGTGGTGATCAATAGATTCTGGAATTACGCTATAGAAAACATATCATAATATAGCTTTGTCGCTGTCTCGGTGTCGAGTTAAGTTGTGTCAAATTTGTGTCAAGGTCTCAAATTTGCGGCTGGTCTGGGACCACGTCGGTTGATTTAAAATACGTTTTACTGAGGTCTCAAGTATGGTGTGGTGATCAATAGATTCTGGAATTACGCTATAGAAAACATATCATAATATAGCTTTGTCGCTGTCTCGGTGTCAGGCGCGTAGCTGCATTAAGGCACTGCAGGAAAAAATAATGTGCCAGAGTGCATCATTTACCTTCTAGTTTCGATTTTTTTCTAGGGGGGCATGCCCCCAAACCCCCCTAGCATACTCGCACCAACGGTGCTCGAAGTCGTCAACCGGGCCTGCAGATTCAAATTGGCTAGCTACGCCCCTGTGTGTGTATGTGCTATACAATTGTCTGTCTGTCCGACTGTCTGCCTGTCTGTAGATAACATATATCGGGTAAATATACATATACATTTGTATGTAGCTGTGACTGAAAAAATGGGGTTTATAGGTTTTGTGACCAGTGTAACTCCTGATCAAATATCACACTCCTGTGGCCTGATAACGATATATATTACTTGTTAGAAGCATGGCCGGTGCTTCATTTAAGGAATGGCGAACAGTGCAGATCCTGATCAGACTGTGCGGATGCACAGGCTGATCTGGATCTACACTGGTCGCAGAACCCATAAGCCACATATATCCAGTCACATATGTGTAAACCAGGTGAACTCTAACAACTTGACCATGAAACAACTTGAAGTAAAGTGTTGTTGTATTATAGTATCAACGACCCCTATTGATAGGGCCAGCCAGTTTGGACTTATGAGATACTCTAATATAATCTCTGAACATCAGTACTTCCCAATTCCTTCCCACAGGTGGAAGACTCGGACCTAGGACCTGCTAAATGGCTGATTTGAAAATCGTTACCCCGCCCACCAATGTCCGTACAATAGACACTATAGCGTGTTCAAGGTAGGAAAGAGCTTGGGAAAATGTCGTAGTTTCGGACTCGCTCAAACACCACACATTTCGATTTTTCTGCTGACTTATGTCTCTGGTAATCGATAAATGTCTTAGGTCATCTAATATATTCACTTCAATCATCTGCTTTAAGCATTTCGTTAGTTACGGGCAAATTAGCTACCACAGCCAAGGCGATAATTGTGTGTACGAAAGAATGTCACACATTTTGTGGGCAGTGGAAGCATAAATTACGTGTAAAATCTGGCTGAAATCCCATTACCGTCTCAACATATTGACGTGAATCACTGAAATAAAGATCAGTAAATCCGATGTTAAAATTTGTGACTAATAATTGTCATTCACTAACCTTGAATCATCTAGAACATGCGTTTATTTTTATTTGAGTTCCAACATTTCGACATAATCTTCCGTGAACTTTACTTTCGGATTTCCTTTGTTATATTCGCAGAATGATCAATAATGACTTTACGGGAAAACCTAAACTGGAGCGTTACAAATACAGCCAATCAGGTGGCGATGTGTGTGTGGGATTCTTTCGGAGAGATAATTATTATTAGCCGATCTATTTATAGATCGGCTAATATATTGGTTATCCATCGAATTCTGAAAAAGTTTGTAGCAACCCTTTTCTCCGCTATTCGGTAATCTACGAACGCGAATTTTT
The DNA here is from genome assembly GCA_029237695.1 of Conchocele bisecta. NCBI lineage: Eukaryota > Metazoa > Mollusca > Bivalvia > Lucinida > Thyasiridae > Conchocele > Conchocele bisecta. Next base: position 65,859,437 of record CM055278.1, on the reverse strand, counting down.
CTGTATCACTTCCAAATTGCATCAACCGATAAAGTTTGCATGTTTGGCAATTATCTCCGTTTAAAACTTTACTTATAGCCAAATAACACAATTTTGAATACGTAATGAGCTGAACGTCGGAAGAGATTTAACCCGGAAGTTATTGTTGTTGAAGTCCATAGTTGGCTCTAATGGCCATATACGCCAACATACGCCGATTATTGGGCTAATTTAAAGCTTTTATTTATTAAACAGAACAAGTTTCAGCCACGTATAATCGCGTAAAATGTGTTTATTCGGCTAATTTATAATCGACCTCTTCTCAAAATCTCCTTACTAGCAACCCCAGCATTTTCGGGTTTATCCCAGCATCTCGGGTTTATCCCATTGGATCGCGTATGCGCGTCATTTGACGCTAGTTAATATTCACAAAATTTTCCACCAATCAAAACGAAGAATTGCCCTTCATAGCCAACTTTGATTTGTTTACGTATCATGCAGGGATGGCAGGGATGCATCCAGCACGCGCGATTGCGGCAATCCCCCTTAATTATTGTCAATGCCGCAAATTATTGATTGTCTTGCGCCCGACATCGCGCAAAAATCACGGATGGAGCACATTAGGCCAATCTGTTCATGTGCCTGAATACGCAGGAGCTTGCGTCTATTTTTAGATGACACTGTAACCGCTAGATATATATAGCTCTGGTAGCTCCGCCCACTCGCCCACTACAACTTTGTGTATTGCGGAGTGTAATTTGTAGATAAATAGAGCATACAGTACAGGTGTTACGCTGGAATATTTCGCAACATAATGGTGACAACAAAACATTGCTGCTATGGCATTGCTGCTATTGGATGGATTTGGGAACGGGTTTCCAAAACCTGCACAAAATCGAGAAAAATGTCAACGCTGGGTACAGAACTGTGGTCGAAAATAGTTTACCATTGACAATGTTACCAGAGACACCTACATATGTTCGATGCACTTTACCCTGATTTGATCGGCTAATAACATCATGCTCTGCATGACTTTTCATCTGTAACGTTGGTAGCTAAAACGTGTGTAACTAACAATACACTAAACACAGATGTTTAAAGTGAATATATTTGGGGACCTAAGGCATTTATTATTTGCCAGAGGCGTAAGTCAGCAGAAAATTTGAAACGTGTGGTGTTTGAGCGAGCCCGAAACTAAGCCTGTCTATGGCATTTTCCCAAGCTGTTGTCCACCTTGAAAGACTAAACTGTATACTGTAAGGAAATGGGTGGGTGGGGTAACGTTTTTCAAATGAGCCATTTATTGGGTCCTAGGTCCGAGTCTTCCACCTGTGTTCCTTCCGATATGCCAGGCATCAGGCAGGTAGGCAATCGGTACCATTTATTTAAGGACCTGTGAGGCCCCTGGTCATTCCATTCATGCATAATTGCTTCGTAAATGTTACGGGATAAAAGCATAACATACATGTGAACATTCTCTGTTAACTATATTCTACACAGTGCATGGAGTTGCCATGTTGGCCATCTTAGCGTGTACAAGCCATCGCCCAGTTTTACATCTTATTGCGTTTGAAACATACCACTAATAATATGTCAAACACAAGAATAAAACTTGGTGCAATATGATGGGGAGACATAGGACTACACCGTGCTATGCTTTGTTTTCATAAAATGTATATACAAAGTCTGATATCTGAAGACTTTGTTGACCCTTTGTTGAAATGTTTGAGAATTCAGTAAATACTGCGTAACAGCAAGACAAATACAAAGTGCTGAAGATATATACTTGTATTACCATACATACTGTATTGAATCCAGTGGCTTGTAAGCAGTTATTTGAGTGTATTGTCACTACTGTTTACTTGCCTGCTATGCGATTAAATATGGCTTTTACCTGTGTCAGATATACTTCTAATAATAGACAGTGCATCAGTTTGACATTTTACACATTGAACAAGTGTCCATTGTATATTTTGTGAGTGATGGTAGAAAAACTCAGATATCTCGCTTTTTGTAGTCTGCTGAAATAATATTTATAGGACGATGTCGTCCTGTATATCTGGGATGTATTGCACCAATTTGCTGCCATATTGTTTGTACGTGTCAAACGCTCCAAGTGGTGAAACTGTCCGATAGCATATACAAACTAAAATAGTGGACATGGCAACTCAATGCTCTGTATACTATACTCTAAGAAGAACAGAGTCAGATAAACTTAAAACAGACATTCAGTCACATGTATGATTCTACTACATTTGAAAAAAAGGTCATATTGTATATAGTCAGCCCTTAACTAGCTGGCGGCTCACCAACCGGTCATATCAGCCCGAACGAGGCTCGAACCTTCCACCTCCCTGCATTATTATGATTTTATTATCATTATTATTCTATTATTATTCTATTGTATTATTATTATTATTCTATTATTATTATTATTCTATTATTATTCTATTATCATTGTTATTATTCTATTATTATTATTATTTAAGCATTGTTATTGCATTAAACGAACATCGAAATATATTAATTAATTTTATTACATGAAAACCACAGGTTGAAGTAAAGGGCCTAAATATATAAATATACAGTGGAACGTCTCTAAACCGGACACCACTTGTACGCTAATGTGATTAATTTAGACAAGTTTCGATGTAATTTATTTCAGTGTCGTGTCTGTTCACGATTGAAAATGACACAAAGTGTTCACGGAGTGCTTAATTACAGTAGAACCCTTTTAAACCGGGCATCCGGGGATGTCCCGGGTGTCCGGTTTAGATAGGTTCCACTGTAAGTACCCTGGGCACACTTCTCATGGTATTCAGATAAGCTTTGTCGAAAGAGTATTACACCCCCTGATTGCAAAGTCAATGCATATTTTAGCAAATGGATGCTAATGCATTGAGGTATATTTAATACTTATAAACATAGTCGTCATTTCAACCTGTGATGAAAACATTCAGACCAAATTCGGTTATTATGTAAAACCAGGATATCGCGAGGACAAGCGTTATCCGACCGGCCGTATACAACGTGAAAACATTGCTGATATATTTAGGTAATATATTTACAAACGGATATTCGTCATTTTAACATATGATGAATACATTCAGACAAACTTCGGTTATCATGTAAAACGTGGGTTATCGCGAGTACAAGCTTTCCCCGATTGACACATTAATATTTTCCGGGTTGTGTCTTTTTCAAACAGGTACGTGTGCGCTATCGTTTTATCGTTGTTTGCCACATGTTATCAATTATTGTCAACATAATTATGCCCTTGAGACACCGGAGCGTTATCTGGTAAAATATGCTGAAATCCGTGTAAAACTCAGGTCGAGACGAGTGTACGTTTTATAATATGATTACTTTGCAGGCTATATAGATAATTCTAGGTTGGTGTATTTTGATATCAAGTTTATCAGTAAAGGCTAGGAAACGCGTAGGAATTCCGAGGCCAGCCTCGGAATTCCTACCGTTTCCAAGCCTTGTCTAATAATCTTGATATCAAAAGCAACTAGCATTGTAGTATATGCATCCGTTAACTTAAAGGTACATGCCCACGCAGCAGGTTACACTGTACTACTACTTTTCATTTTCTGTCATGCCTTATATGAGCCATTTGTCTACCTACTAACGAGTTATTTTTAATTACGGCGCGTGTTAATTGGTGTTAAATCACATTTTATATACCGCGACCAGAAAGGGTATTTTCCGACCTCGTGCTATTTTTACCAATACGCGTCACGTGACACGGTCAATCATATCACATCTTTGACATGCGCAGAGAAGTATCGGAAGTTGAGAAGAAAAATCTCTGTTCGAGTCCAAATCTAAATCTACACGTAACTCTTTCCATTTGGTGATCTGGTCGCCAATATTAACCACTCTCTCTCTCTGTACTGCCTGTCCCTCAGACATTTCGCCTTTTTTTTGGCCTACGCCGTTTCATACAATTTCCGTCCTGGACGTTTCAACATGTTGATATTCTTGTTTCCATATTGGGAAGCCTACTGGCGCGCGTAGTATACTGCGCATGCGCACCACAAGCCGTGATGTGAAGTCGTCGTACCTGCACATTATCAAAATAGACTGTTACCGCCGCGCGTCGCTAACAGTAAATTGATAATTAATAAATGATTATATTTGTATAGCGGGCATTCGTAATTTTTAGAACTGGTGGAATAGTGAGGACTGCCACCTTATTGGGGTTAAACGTTGCAATATGCTAAATAAGTGGAGCACAATACTGTTCAGCGTTTGGCTTAGAAGTAGGGTGAACTATACAGCAGAGATGTAGAACATAATTATTCGTCTATAGAATAAAGTGATATGGAAATCATTTATGTACTATTCATACGTGTATTAATACGTTTTTCTGCTCAACAGATTTACGATTACTACATGTACGTGCACCATGTGAATGTTTTATAATTATTCATCTAATCGTATGCAAGTTAACCCTGTCTGGAAAATGTTATTCATATATGACATGTAATAGAACTGTTACAATAGAAATAACGTTTGTGGATTGTAACTTCTTTATTAACTATAAGTCGAGATGTTACGATGCGTCATATATGATATTAAAGGTACATGCACACGCAGTAGGTTATAGTATAGTGATACAGATACTTTTGTATATTCTGTACGTATGCCATTTTCTGCCAAAATAAACATTCATTCACCATAACCCCACGTATTGATTGGCATTATTATACATTTTATTTTAGACGAAAATTTTCACGCTGATATCAGGGGCGATAACCGTGTTTCCTTAAAATGTTAACGGACATTACTATTTATACTCTGTATTTATTTTTTGATGTGCAATTATCATACTTTATACTATGTAGACAATATTATTTTTTCAGGCGACGCATTTAATTAGCATAAATAAAAAAAAAATACCATGCCTCATTTGCATATGAAATAGCTTGATACCAACGCGCGTCACTATCAGTAAAATAAATATTACTAAATTATTATATCTGTATAGCGGCCACTCATAATCTTTGAACTGGTGGAATTGTGACACATTTATACACTTATTTAATTCCTATAAACATGATAAAGAACAGTTTGTGCCTATTGCGTGGGTATGTACCTTTAATTGTGATTACATCAATATCGAATAACGCTTAATAAACAATTGAAATTGTGCTTAACTTTATAGTTTTTATTACTTTATAAGATTTTATTATTTTATTTAATACCTGCCTTATAACAGCAACATGATCAAAATCACGGGAAAGCAAGACAAAATGAACCGAAAGTCTATTCTCGATTTACGGAATAAGCCGATGATTCCCGAGTGAGTTTGGAAAGGTTTATTCAACATATGTTTATACATAATAGTCACACGATTCAAATCACGAGAAAGTAGAAATACTATGACGTCACCGTTTTTCTCGATTGACGGAATAAGTCGAGGGTTCCCGAGTTAGAATGGAAAGCTTTATTCGACATATCTTTACGCATACAAGTCACACGATTTAAATCACGGGAAAGCAGGTCCGTACAGCCATGGCTTAGCTCCACACGTGGACATCTGGCCACACGGGACACACTGGTTCTTGTACCGTTTGGGGCACTGACAGCCGCCATTTTGGCAGCAGGCGCAGTTGTAGAGGGACGTATTGTATTTACAGTCGCAATCGTTCATGACGAGCGTGTACCCGTCCACCCCGTAGTCTGGTGCCGGCAGAGCTGTGGAAATAATGAATAAGAATGGTGCTGGCCGAACTGTGGACATAATTAATCAGTCTGGAGCCGGCAGTGCTCTGGAAATAATGAATCAGTCTGGAGCCGACAGAGCTGTGGAAATGATGAATCAGTCTGGAGCCGGCAGGGCTAATAATGAATAATGAAATAATGAACCAGACTGAAGCCGGCAGAGATACTAATGAATAATGAAATAAAGACTAGCTAAGCTAATAATAAATAATTAAATAATGAACCAGTCTGGAGCCGTCAGAGCTAATAATGCATAATTGAAATAATGAACCAGTCTGGAGCTGGCAGAGCTAATAATGAATAATTGAAATAATGAACCAGTCTGGAGCCGGCAGAGATAATAATGAATAATGAAATAATGAACCAATCTGGAGCTGGCAGAGCTAATAATGAATATTGAAATAATGAACCAATCTGGAGTCGACAGTGCTAATAATGAATAATGAAATAATGAACCTCTGGAGCCGGCAGAGCTTATACTGATAATTAAATAATGAACCAGTCTGGAGCCGGCAGAGCTAATAATGAATAATGAACTAATTAACCAATCTGGAGTCGGCAGAGCTAATAATGAATAGTGAAATAATGAACCTCTGGAGCCGGCAGAGCTAATACTGATAATGAAATAATGAACCAGTCTGGAGCCGGCAGAGCTAATAATGAATAATGAGATAATGAACCAGTCTGGAGCCGGCAGAGATAATAATGAAAGATGAAATAATGAACCAGTCTGGAGCCGGCAGAGATAATAATGAATAATTAAATAATGAACCAGTCTGGAGCCGGCAGAGATAATAATGAATAATGAAATAATGAACCAGCCTGGAGCTGGCAGAGCTAATAATGAACATTGAAATAATGAACATGTCTGGAGCCGTCAGAGCTGTGGAAATAATGATAAACTAGTGTGTACGAAGATTGTTATGAATTTTCTTCACACTAACGTGGTTCATTAATGTTACTACTTATATGTACACATTACATGACTAAATGTGAACACACACAATACATATTTGTCAGCATCGACTGTCAGTGAAAAAGCTACTGCATCTTTCAATTTTGCACTTACGAACTTCTTAGTCGTACGAAGTTTAGTGAAACGGGTCCCATTCTTGTAAATAGGTTACCGGACTTAAGTAAATCAGACAGAAGTAACCTCCCTTAGAACAGGTTCGGCGGCATCCTGGATGTTAGAATTGACGGAGGGTGTCGGTTTGACGCCACGTTGCTTAGCTTACGATTAAGCTATATACAACGTGGCGTCAAACCGACACATTCAACCATTTCATAAATAACCATTCTTGTAAATAGGCTACCGGACTTGGTATATAACGAGTGGCTTCCCTTAGAACATATTCCGCGGCATCCCGGATGCTATAATTGGCGGAGTGTGTCAGTTAGACGTCGTTTTGCTTAGCTTAAGATTAAGCTAAGCAACGTGGCGTCAAATCGACACATTCTGCCATTTCATAAAGAACCATTCTTGTAAATAGGTCCCGGGACTTGGTACATAACGAGTAGCTTCCTTTAGAAAAAAGTCTGCGCCTTAATCGATGTTAGAATTGTCCGAGTGTGTCGGTTTAATGCCTAGTTACTTAGCTTAACCCTTTGAACCCGAAATCCCGCTATATCGGTTAATACAATATACAACAATATTATTTATTAGTATTAAACATGTACAATGTTTTTCGCTATATACATAAATAGTCAAAGAGTGAGTGAAATCGTTTAAAGATGTATCAAAATAGTATAACAATTGTCTGAAGTTGGAGGTGTCGAGCGTTAGAAGTAGCCTGCGACGACATGCGTCGCTGTATTTGTATGGAACGTAAATATATATATTTATTTTTTTTTATTTATTCTTTTCCGGGCAGATTGAGAATGTGTGCAAGTGACGTCGTAGGTTGGCAGAAGCCCCCAGAGCAGGTGCGAAATAGCTTTCTCACTGACTAAGGAGGCTCAGCCCACCAACGATGTCATATAATTAGTCCGCAATCATAACCACGAGGAGGCATGTCCTACAGGCCACATCTACCACTAGACCACAACCGCCGATATAACAGATTCTCGTCTTTGAAATGCGGTATGTAAATACTTGCTAATGTTAGTTAATTTGACCGTTGATTTTGTACCCATCAGTTGGTCAAATTTATTTAATGTCGGCCAACGACAGTAGTAGTTGGCGAAATGTTTTCTTCTTAGGTCATCATAACACGGGCACACAAGGAGAAAATGGTACTCATCTTCTACCATTCTCATGTTACAATATATACACAGTCTGTCAGTCCTTGGCGTGTTGTCATAGCGACCAGTTTCTATTGCCAGAGTATGTGATGATGCCCTAAATTGGCTTGTCATTGTATGTCTTTAGATTGTTCATCATGTTCTGTAACGATTGTTTAGATTTGGCAAAACGTACCGCATCAAATACAAAAAGTGCAGGAGCCGTCTCATCAGGATCTGCACATTTTGAAAGTAATTTTAATATTTTTGAGAACAAAAACACCCCCTTTTCATAAATGGACGAATCTGAAAATCATTTTGTGACCATTGGATTGGTCGGAACATTAGCATATCACAGTCCATTCCAGTTCCTTAGGGTTGAAAGGGTTAAGGTCAGGAACGTGGCGTCAAATCGACACATTCTACCATTTCATAAAGATCCATTTTTACAAATAGGTTACCAGACTTGGTACATAACGAGTAACTTCCTTTATAACATGTTCTGCGGCATTCTGGTTGTTAGAATTGGCGGAGAGTGTATGTCGGTTAGACGCCACGTTGCTTACCGTAAGATTAAGCTAAGCAACGTGGTGTCAAATCGACATACCTCGCCATTTCTAATGCCGATTGTGATTAGTAACGACGTGAATATATGGTAGGATAAGATTGGAACGTTTGAACTGTCAACTTATCTTATGAAATAACCGAACTTTTTTCTTAAAGAGTGATGTGAATGTGTCAGTGGAACAGGGGCCCGTTTCACTAAACTTCCTACGACTAAAATATGCATTAAAGCATTAAAAGTGCAAACTTATGATAGTCTGTAAATTTCACATTAACACTGTTTTCTTGTAAATAATTGTTGGATTTACATTTATTGAGCATAGGCTGCATATGCAGCCTATGCTCAATAAATGTAAATCCATCAATTCAAATTTGCAGACGATTCTAAATTTGCGCTTACGAACATTTTAGCCGTAAGAAGTTTAGTGAAACGGCCCCCTGGTGACTAGCTCCATGACGGTGCTCCCTTCTTTGTCTAACCACGTGACTGTTCCTCACGTAAAACGTTATTTCATAACATTTACAAACAAGCGCGAGAAAACTTACAAGGGAATATCAGGATGTTTTTAAAACAATAATATCAAAAATAAAAATGTGTTTCATGACCCTGTGTAAAGTGGTTAAATTGAAGATATAAGACGATTATCTTGTACCACCACGATAGGAAATCCGATATTTATTTACTTTTATGTATGGGTGAAAATAGAAACTACCCAGCTGTCCTAGTATCGTCATATTTAAAAAAAAAAAAAAAAAAAAAAAAAAAAAAAATCCGGATATGCCCTTTTAATATGCCAATGATTTCATTGGCACAGACTGGGGCGTAATTGAGGTCTTTAATTTGAGAGGAAACCGGAGTGCCCTGAGAAAACCCACGTGTCCAATATGGCGACCAGCATACTATCCCATGTAACAGTTCTACTAATGGGTGGCATTTTGGGCGTTTTGCCACTCTGTACACATTAATACGTTGATGTGATAATAGAATGGGTCAGTGGAAGGGGGAGGCTAACTCCCCTTTCCACGACTGGCCCCTTCAGTTCTACTTACGTGTGCCGCAGCTGGTTGTGTTACCACACTGCACGCACTGTCCGTGGTTCGATCCCGGGCACTGGCATCCTCCTACGTCACAGCACGCGCAGTCGCGACGTGAGTGATCTGAGTCACACCGACAGTCGGTCTGGGACCTTCAAGTATCCATAGCAACGGTCAATATAATCAACATGCGTCACAGGCTGAATATTATCCCGTCAACACAGTGCGTATGTGCTGCGAAACACGGTGCCGTGAAACATTTTTGATATCCAGTCAATACAATTTTTATATTTACAGCCATTTGTTGGTGTTGACGGGATAAATAGAATAGTAGGTTAGTGCTGCGAATGGGAAAAATATCTGGCGCGGCACAGAAACGGGATGTGCTCGGCATAGCCTCGCCCATCCCGTTTCCTGAGCCTTGCCAGATATTTTTTCCCATTCACGGCACTGACCTACTATTCTCTATCTATTTTCCTTATTTCTGAACCAAAGTACATGTATATGTTGTGACCACTCATTTGAACCGTCTCGGCGAGACGGTTCAAATGAGTGGTCACAACATATACTTCTGATGAGAAATAAATAAATTCCTGAGCGTTGCCGGATATTTTTTCCCATTCACGGCACTAACCTACTATTCTCTAAAGGTGCACCCAGTCGTAGGACACGAACCTGGGACCTCTGGCTTACCATACCCAGGGTATGGGATCACGTGGTCTATTGTTTACACTGGATTAATGGCGGCGACCCATGAGGTCTCAACTAAATCTTATTTTTCATCAATACGACTGCGGTTTCTACCTTTTAAAGATGACTATGTTCCAGCCGTTACCACTATGAGCCCGCCAATACCAAATTTCGCAGCATTACTTGTGTAGTTAGTCTGAACATTCTGCAGATAAATTTAAATCGGGCAAAGTTTTAAACAACGTTCGATTCCGCCCGATTCAAATTTCTCTGCAGAATGTTCAGACATTTAAATAGAGTCTGAATAGAGCATTAACTAGCCGTAAACTTACACTGTCCAAATATCGAACCGAGCAATCGCCTTTCCACCAAGCGGTGCCGGTGGAAGAGTGGTGGTGTGCGTAGTCGGTCTCCTCGTTGTGGTGGTGTGCGTAGTCGGTCTCCTCGTTGTGGTGGTGTGCGTAGTCGGTCTCCTCGTTGTGGTGGTGTGCGTAGTCGGTCTCCTCGTTGTTGTTGGCTTCGTAGTTGTGGTTGGCGCTCTTGTTGTCGTCGGCGGTCTTGTTGCTGCCTTTGTTGTTCTTGTCACTTTTGTTGTTGGTGTCGTAACATGGACAGGTGCGTGTGTGGTCATCTTCGTTGTACGTGTTGTCTGTTTCCGTGTATGCGCATGCGTGTTTACCTTTGTTGTTGTTGTACTTCTCGTCGTCGAGGTGGAAGGCGAGGTAGTAGTTACGTCATATGCTGAAGTAACATAAGGCATACAGAATAAATTTCCAACAAATATATATAGAGAATAGTAGGTTAGTGCCGTGAATGGGAAAAAATATCCGGCAACGCTCAGGAATTTCTTTATTTCTCATCAGAAGTATATGTTGTGACCACTCATTTGAACCGTCTCTCCGAGACGGTTCAAATGAGTGGTCACAACATATACTTTGGTTCAGAAATAAGTAAAATAGATAGAGAATAGTAGGTTAGTGCCGTGAATGGGAAAACATATCTGGCAAGGCTCAGGAAACAGGATGGGCGAGGCTCTGCCGAGCACATCCCGTTTCCGTGACGCGCCAGATATTTTTTCCCATTCACGGCACTAACTTATTATTCTATTTATCCCGTCAACACCTTCAAATGGCTGTAAAATGCAAAAATTGTATTGACTGGATATCAAAAATGTTTCACGGCACCGTGTTTCACGGCACATACGCACTGTGTTGACGGGATAAATACATATTCAGGTTAACTTTGTATTGTGTACATTCATATTTGACAGGCCGGTAATCAGCATTAAAACAAACAATGGATTCATAATTATACTTGTATACTACAAATTATACAACAAGATACCCGTTATTGCAAATTATTTGCGTGGTTCACGTGTTGTACTCGAAATCGGCAGTTGGATTGTCTGAGACTGAACAAACTTCCAGATTTAGAGCAAGAGAATCGAGTACACACTCATATTTATTTGAGACACCCTATGTGATTTTGTTCCTTCGGACATCTGCGTAATTTCGTGAAATACGTTTACGAAATTTACAATATTTTCCGTAAATTGAATCAAAAGTTGACAAAATATCAGAGTACATGCGGAACATTCTGAAAATGTTGTTAACTTTTGACGTGATTACCTGAGGACCATCCGTACTGGGATTTGCCTGGAATACACAACATATCCGGATGGCCAGGCCTGGATTGGTTGGCCCGATGGCACACCCCGTCGATTACACACATGTCAGTCTGAAATATGAGACACACGGTATTTACGGCTATCACTTTAACACTTTCACCCATAAATAACAGTAATGAATTTGTATATGTTCACTTTACGACCAATCCAATCGTCACAAAATAGTTTTCAGACTTGTACATTTATGAAAAGGGTTTCTTTTGTTATAAAAAATATGAAAATTACTCGCCAAAAAAATTCAGTTCCTGATGAGACGGCTCGTCACGAGCAGGCTCATCTGGGTCTACATTGTTTGCAAACACCACTATATAGGTCTGCCGACGCCTACATTTCCATACATGTGACACATGCTCCTTTATGATATTTAACCACGCCTATAAGTGCACGACACGCCCCTCCATACGGTTACGATATACGCCCACGTATACATGTACATTAGCGTAACACACCTTCCTATACGACATACTCGTACATCTACAGCCACGCCTGCATTTATATTACACGTCCCTTCATACAACCACGCCTACCTTTGCATGACGCCCTCGATTAACCACGCCTACCTTTGCATGACACGCCCCTCCCTTGGTGTGACAGCTCATGCAGTCGGAGTCCATCTTAAATACTTGGACCTCGTTACTGTAATGGTGGCCGTCATTGGTTACGGAGATGTTGTAACCCACGACGGTGTGGCCTGAAGAAGACGGCATACATAGTAAATACATGGTTAGTGCCGTCGAATATAAAATATATTCGGTTGAGCCTTAGACAGCTTTATTGGGGCGAACTTTAGCGAGCCCCTATACAGTTGTCGAGGCGAAGCCGAATATATTTTATATTCGATGTATTTAATCATATATTTAATTTATACCTCATATTTAACATACCGCAACATAATTGTTTGAACGTGTGTGACGTCATGTTTTGACGTCATTCCCTCGCCATACGCTACAAATCTAGCAACGTCATTCAAAGCAAAATGGCGGCGTCCACGCTAGGTAGATTCGGTATTGTATCAGATTAAATCTCCGATTTTGTTTGCAATGAGCTTCATTATTGGCTGGATTTAGACTCCACAGTTGTCATATTAAGCATTAAAATCATAATGGACATGTCCGTGTCGTTGGTTACGTCGGATATACTGTAAAAATGCACAAAATTCAGCTGAATCGACAGCGATTTAGATTTTAAATTTCTCCGCCATCTTGAATTTGCTGTTGAGACTGACCAATCAGAGGCCGCGATTAGGGGTCAAAGGTTAAAAAATAAAGGCAAAAAACGGCACTTCATGTATATTAGGCTACTTCAGGTATATTAGGTTACTTCAGATATAAACAGCATTTATTCAACCCCCTTTATTATGCTTCATGGAGCAATGGCTGCGGTATAAATATATGAGACACGTCATGTGAACATGTGTGTAATATTTCATGAAATATATTAACAGAATCTCTGATATTTTCTGTAAATGACTTCGAAAGATGACGAGATTTACACAGCTTTGAACTGTTCGTCACTTTTCAACGTCATGTACGGAAATTATAATACATTTTGTAAATATGTTTCATAACATATCGCACATTTTCTTAGGTATAAAATCACATGGTGTATCTCATATACCCCTTAACTCTTTGCATGCTAGCGGCGAAAATATCCGCCAAACGAATTAGGAGTATATGTTTTATTTCACTCTGTAAATATGTCTTGAAATTTCATTAGAATTGAGTCCTCAGGACTCAATTCTAATGAAATTCCAAGACATATTCATGATATTTACGGGGAGAAATACAAGAAAATATGATGAACTTTTTGTCCGCTAGTTTTGAACTATTCATAGCCCACAATTTTCCCAGCATGCAAAGAGTTAATATACACACAATGTCACAAATCGTTAAACGAAGCTAATCCCCTCGCTGGCAGCCTTAATAAAAACAAATTCAAGTCATCAGTGACCTTGACCTGGGCGGTCGGACGTGGGTCGTATGCAAAACAAAGCAGCGTCCCTAGACACACATTGTGGCTAAATATTATCAAAATCGGTGAAGTGGTTCATGAGATATTGATTTTTTTATTTTTTTTAACATTTTTGCCTTACAAACAAGGTGAACATAAGTCCTCAATGACCGTGACATTGACCTTGGCGGTCGGACGTGGGTCGTATGCGCAACAAAGCAACATTGTGGCCAAATATTATCAAAATCCGTAAAGCGGTTCAAGAGTTATTAAAAAATGAAAGGTATTACTAACGTACGTACGCACGCACGCACGCACACGCACGCACGCACGCACGCACGCACGCACATACGTACGTATGTATGTACGTACATGGACTAACGGTAAATCCCCTCTTGCCTATCGGCGAGGGAACAATGATGTCAAAGAGGAAAATAAAATATCTTATTTTTTTTTATTCGAAATGAAATTTAAATTTAAAAGTGTAATTTATTTTCATTAAATAAATATAATTGCACAGTTTAAATGCATGAACAATATTGAAGCCGTAAGTTGGTTAATGATGCACGTTTATCTTTTATATTATAAGCACGGTTGTATTCATGTTCAGCATAAAGCTTGAATATTGCAATAATCAAAGGACATCTTTCTCATATGATATGACCACTTGTGATTACCGTTTACGGATGTTTTAAGCGGCATTTTGCATCCCGCGTGGTACATCGTTTTATATTCGACACCAACGTTTATCGTCTGCCCTGTAGGTCGGAAGGAACCGCCATTGTACTGAAATTGAGATTTAACAGGTAACACGCTTTGTATTGGTAATACTTATTGACTAATAACATAGTGTCGTATCAGGCATTGACCCGCTATGAATATCTGGGTTAAAACGAATTGAAAACTGACGTGTAATTGAATTGATCGAACGGCGTCACGTGACGTTACCGGATGACGTCAGTGGAATGATGTCACGGACACAAATTCAAGTTTATCAGGCTCGGCTCGGAAACGATAGAAACGCGTTTTCTAGTCTAGCCTGATACACATGATATCAAAGTACAGTGGGGTCAGCGTGTAAGTGCACACACGAACGAACACGACAGGTTGGAACCAACCTGTCGTGTTCGTTCGTGTGTGCACTTACACGCTGACCCCACTGTACACTAGTCTGGTTACATAGGGTAGCCTATGTATTGGAATCGCGTCGGACAGTTAGCCACGCCCCAGAACCCCCTCGATGGGCACGTCCGTAGTGATATTTTGGAATAACCATAACAACAAAATTCATTGTGTTACTCAACGTTTAACTGGCATACGCAACCGCTAATTGAAAATAATATTATGAAAAACTACTTGCACTGCACAATATCAACAACGGATGTTCTACGTACAAAAATACATCGGATTATTTTGTTGCGCGTGATTTGCCCCCATTTGCAGCACAAATCGTGCGGTCATCGCTAAATTTAGTAACAGAGTTAACTCCCCTCCGAATACTCTCCGAAACAAGCGACGCGTTTAACACACAAACTACATCAAGTTTGACCTTCCGACAGCCTATTTTTAAACTCACCCGACACCTGTGCGAAACAAAGCTCGCACGTGTAGGTCTAACTGATGTTTAATCCTCATTCTCTCTCTCTATCGATGGATTTACAGTGGATTTTCATAGTGACATTCCTGAATTCGGCCTGATTGACATTTGTCTATGGTGGCCAATACACGCCAACATGAGTGTCAATTCTACGTTCAGGGAAGGGGGTCAATAAGTCAGTATTTAAGGTGATAACTTACAGTCAAGGAACATATTAATGATAGCATAACATATCCAGCTTATATTAATACCCATATTAATGCAAGTACTGAAATACGACAAAACAAATCTAACAAGTTTATAAACGTTACAAGTGCCCTATACAGATATAATCATTTAGTAATATTTATTTTACTGATAGTGACGCGCGGTGGTATCAGTCTATTTTCAGATGCAAATGAGGCAAGATATTTTTTAATTATTTATATTAAAGAAATGCGTCACCTGAAAAAATAATATTTTCGACAGATTTTAAAGTATTATCATTGCACATCATACAATAAATACAGAGATTAAATAGTAATGTCCGTTAACATTTTAAGCAAACACGGTTATCGCCCCTGATATCAGTGTGTAAATTTACGTCTGCTATAACATGTATAATAAAGCTATGAACGTGTTGCTGATGAATATTAGGACAAACAATATCCCGCCAAGATACATTGGTCAGCTCTTCGATGCCTTCGTATCTTCAACGCTAAATTACGGCTCAGAAGTTTGGGGTTTTGGCAAATCCAAAGAATTAGAAAGAATCCATCTCAAATTTTGCAAGTCAGTTTTAGGTGTGAAGGCGTCGACGAGCAGCGCATGTGTTTATGGCGAGATAGCACGTTTTCCTCTATACATACAGCGATATGTTAAAATCGTTCAATATTGGGGCAAAGTGTTAAGTACGAACAATTGCATTGTATCAGCACTGTATGAATCCGCTAGGCTTGATGCAGACAATGGCAAAGTCAATTGGGTATCAAAGCTCAAGTGCTTACTATTCAACTTTGGGTTTGGAGATGCATGGGAAAACCAACATGTTTTAGATCACACCAGATTTGTATGTTTATACAAGCAGCGTATAAAAGATTGCTTCCTTCAAAAGTGGAAAAGTGATATTGAGACTAATAGAGCCATGCCATTTTATAAACACCTTAAATCAAGCTTTGAACTAGAAAAATATTTGTTAGTAGTAGATAAACCGGCCCTAAGGAAATGTCTAACTAGAATACGATTGGGTACTCATGGGCTGCGGATAGAGACAGGGAGATATGGCAGAAATCGTATTGAGCAAAACCAACGGACCTGCACATTATGTAATATAGGAGACATTGAGGACGCTTATCATTTCATGATCATATGTCCCTCGCTCGATCATATTCGCAGCCGATACATCGCCACATTCTATACTAGAAGACCAAGCGTATTCAAGTTCGTTTCCTTATTAGCCACCGATCATAAAGCCACACTTGTAAAATTATGTAAATATCTTAGAGATGCATTTGATTACAGGAAAACAGCCATCCTCTAATTATTCAGTATGTTAACATGAAACATGTGTTCACACTTTGTATACTTTGTATATTGTGTTTATATGACGAGAAACTATGTAATAGGTTAAGTTAATAAAACATTATATTCTATTCTATAATAATGCCAATCAGTACGTGGGATAATGGCCCATGAATGTTTATTTTGCCAGGAAATGTCTCAGATGATGTCTCTGATGTAAAGAACATTTTGTACCTACTGAGTGGGCATGTACCTTTAAGGGTTAATGAAACTGCAACACCAACAGTCAATCAATCAATCAATCAATCAATCTAGTTTAATCTTGTAGTACCCTATGTTCAGTACTTTCAGTACTTTGATATTCTCTGTCGGATTACCTTCTTACTCGTAAATCGAATATGTTAAAGCTATTATACTATGACTTGTTGATTGTCTCAAAAGTTCTTAAAAACCGGCAGAAGCATTCTTCTGTTTTCAATAATTGTTTAAAACACTTGAAAGTCGTGATGTAGTATGATGTACTTTATTAAGTGTTTACCGGAATACTTATGTACAATTGAACATGTAAACAATCAAGGTGGGCGCTGACTAGCGTGTGCATCACGCACACTCTGATATGCGTCTACAGTGCTTGATATATCTGAGAATAATCAATAAATACCGCCATATTCGTTGCATGTATTGTTTAGGTAAATATTACCATTACAGCGCTGAATTATTTTTCGTCGGCTGTTTATTTTAATTTCCATTTTTTCTTTAATAGAACATGATTTTGCAGCACTTGAGAATCATCTCCACTGGAAACGATTCTGGAGTCCTGCTGGGCCATGTTTGTTTGTGCTGTTGAGAAATATGAAACAATAGCAGACGACAATGTTCGTCTCCCGCATTCAAAAGGTTGAACAATATCATGACATGCAAATGTTTATTATACACTGTTTGTTATACAGAGCAAACATCACGCCTGATAATGTATCAATTTAAAAAAAAACGTAAGAAATTCACAGAGTAGACTACGACCAGACTACACGTCCGTGTATTCTGATCAATGTCCACAATGACTGTCTTTCATGATGCAGAATTAAGTTGATCATCGAATATCAAGAGAGCATCATAATATGATCCAATACACTGACTGTAGATATGAAAACATAACCAGAATAGGCTCTGATCAGCCTGCACATCTGTGCAGTATGATCATAGCTCACAATACATGCAAATATGTAATACAAATCAAACTACTACTCACTGTTAGACAATCAGAGTATTATCTGACCAGCATGTATGTATGTACGTACTGGTCGGAATCACACTGCTTATCGCTAACATTGATATTAATGGACAACTTACTTCTCGAATTACAAAATGTGTTTTTTACATGTTTGTTGCTTGTTATAAAATAATAAAAGGATTGTCTACAGGCAATTCAAAAGAAAAAAAACACACAAAAAACCTTCTTACTGGCGATTGGATATCAGCATTTGTTTGAATTCATCGGGAAAGAAAGTCAATTGTTCAGGACAATGAGACTACATTTAGCTTACTTTCTTTCTGGCGAGTCACTATAACAGCTCTCGAATGTCTGAATAAACGGGAAAATAAAACAATGTTTATTGGACTAGATATTAGCTGACTTTATTACTATAGGAATGAATGGCCTTTTTGTGGAATTTATCGGGGTATGAACTTGGAAAAGTCGCGGGAATACTGGATGAAGGCCGGAAGGCCTCATCCAGTATTCCCGCGACTTTTCCAAGTTTATATCCCCGATAAATTAAAAAAAAGGCCATTCATTCCTTATAATTCCAGCATTTGAAATAAATTCATCAAGAAAATGTGTTTATTTTCCGTTTTCTTAAGAATTATTTTAACTGCGCCTGACGGTTACGGAAAGTAGTTCGGCATGGGAGTTTACTGGGATATAAATTTTGGATAGAGACTTGCTACGGACCAATCACATGTTAGGGAATTGTGTAAATACTTTTGTGATGAAATTATTGGCGATTGACAACGACAGCTGTCTGAATTAATGGGATTGTTAAATAATGTTGTATGGGCATTGCTATTTGCTTAGTAATATTTCTTTAATGGCGATTGGCCAACTCATTATAATGCAGAGTAAACTAAAGCCAAGTCACGGAAACTAACTTACTTACATTGTACGTACTTGGTGATTACTCATAACACTTGAATGTGTGTACTATGATAATAAAACCAATTATACCGACCTACTGTAGCTTCTTACTGGAATTGACCAAACAGCCTGTGTAAATTCACGGAAACAGACACATGTATACATTTAGCAATATGTATACTATTTCCGATATGATCGCAAATACTTACGATAAATTAAAGTGGTGTTTTGTATGGAACGTCAAATCTACATAAACTCAAATCATTAATGCTGGCTCTAAATATTTAATGCTAGCGCTAACTATTTAATGTTAGCACTAATGAATTAGAGTTAGCAACAATCATTTGTGTGTATATAGATTTGGCGTTCCTGGAACGCCAAATCTATATACACACAAATGAGTGTTGCTAGTTTGGAACGCCAACTCTACATAAACTAAAATAAGTATTGCAGGGGCGGATACAGAAATAATTGCAGGGGGGGGTGGTCTGTAATTACAATTCGGCATAGACGACCTCCGCGAGCGCGAAATCGTAAAGTCGGGGGTCTGTGGGTCCTCCCCCCGAAAAGTTTTAAATGCCAGATCGCCGTAGATGTGATTTCCTGACATCTAGGCCACGAAAAAAGTCATCCAACTATTCGAGTATTGTAGATTTATTTTTTTTTTTTTTTTGCCGGGAGCAGGGCCCTGAACCCTCCATGTATCCGCGCCTGTATTGCTAGCTCTAAATAGTTAGAGCTAGCATTAAATATTTAGAGCTGGCTCCAAGTGATTTAGATAACTCTTCAAATGATTTGGAGCTAGCTCTAAATAGTTAATGCTAGCTTATATGAGTGTATGTAGATTTGACGTTCCATAGTTTTGTGGTATGAGAAACATACTGCGAGAACTTTGAGGCGACAGATGAGATGACTCGTGTTCTGAATGTTCTCGCCAATGACGTACACCAGTTTACACGGTCTAGCTTTGACGTCACACTGGTCAGAGTCGATTGTCCGCTGGTTCGTGCTGCAATAAGCGCCAACAAGTGCAAGTGAATGGGTTTACCGTCCCAACAACAGCTACGGTCATATAGAGTACGGTCACAACCCATCCCTGCAACAAGCGCCAACTAACAGGTGTACGGATAAGCAGGATAAGGCGGTAGTCCAGAAAATAAAAATCACAATGTTCTTCCGCGACATACGGAGTATCTTTGCAAATCCAGTACTACCGTATTATACCTGAGAAACTTGTTGGCGGTGTTTTTACCGTGACGTTCAAGCATATTTGTACCACTTAAAGAACGACTGAATATGGTGGTAATGTGATGTAAACAGCTTCAATCCCAAATTAATGAATAACAAGATAGCGGACATGGCATCAATATGTGATTTTTCCCAATATGAACAGGAAATGACATATTTGTCGCTGTGGCTGGAGAAATAGGGCTCATGGGATTTTCGACCAGTGTATATCCAAGTATCTGCACTGTTCGCCATTCCATCAATGAAGCACCCATCATGCTTCTAATTAGCAGTATATATCGTTATCGGGCTACAGGAGCGTGGTATCTGATAAGGAGCTACACTGATCACAAATGCCATACGACCCATTTCTCCACCCACAATCACATATCAGCCAAATGTATGTACACATTTAGTTGATAAAATTCCAGTGAGATTTTGTTATTTGCTACATACTCTCTAGGACGGTGATAAACGGGGGAGGGGGGGAGATAATTTGGTAATACAACTTCACTATTACAGTATCAGGAAGCAATTGGATTCCGAAATACGATCCAAATGTACAAGTAAATGATTCGTTACTGATCTGTTTTACCACTTTCGATGTATATCTGAAACCTAGTGCCTTTAAACTCGTTGACTGATTCCATAAGAAACTCAGCATAGCGTCGTTTCTTATGAAATCAGTAAACTCGTTTCATAAATATGATATTCAGTCACCACTCATGTAAGATCGGCTATGCATTTATTCCATCTCTACCCATACTTTGGAGTGTGTACCCGTGCTATCAGGAGAACTAGACATAGTATGGATCTGGAGGGGGGCACAAGTTCTTGAAGAACGGTTCATATTTCGGTGTTTTTTTTATTCTTTTGGTAAATCTAGTGGTTTGGGTGCATTGCTACCAACATACAATTTACGTCACCTCCCACGTACTACACGTACAAGTACGGTAATTTACGGGCATGTTGACAGTATAAAAGGGGTCAGAACGTTCGGAACGGTGAATGTGTAGATAATTGTCGATTTCTGTCGTGTGTAATGATTGAGCATTAGTAGCTGCACAAAACTATGTAATTCATCCAACAAAAAGAACGAAATCCATCCAAATCCACTAAGATACATACATGGCACCAAAACAATGACCATCCGCTCTAAACGGGACTAGAGATCGTATGGTGTGGGTATGAGTGCGATAACTCGCTCAGAGCACGATTGTCCGCATGTACGGTCGCTAACGCTCGCGGATTATCTCCTCGTGCAGGCGGACGAACCATGCTTTAAGTATTACTTGACTAACCTGACAATACCGTGGAGGGAGGGCGGCTTGGACGAGTCGATGGAACAGTCCTCGCCCACGTAATGGACGTCGCACGTGCAGGAGCCCTGGTTACAAGTCCCGTGACCTGAATTTATTGTGACGTAATATCAGTAGCACGGTTGGATACATATATTTATTATATACCTAGCCATGAAATACATAGTTACATGTATACGATTTAAATAAAAGTCATATGTTCTCATCGATGAAATAAACATCTTCCGGTGAAAATACGACTACTTCCGCTATCTATATTCATAACGCGCACCTGCAGTGCCGGACTGCAAATAGGCTGCAAATACACATTCATTACCATATACAGTCTAAAAAACTACTAATTTCACTGGAGCGGTATATAATAAATATAATATCATATTTTTGCAACGAATATGACATATATGTTCATCGAGTGGTGTGGAATGTTCATATTTCACTCGTGAAATATGGACATTCCACACCACTCGATGAACATATATGTCATATTCGTTTCACAAATATGAATATCCTCTATATACCGCTTATTATAACATGCAAGGAAACGATGAATGCTCCATGCTCTCATTAACCGCATTATTGTAGACGTATTTCTTGATTTAAACGAGTTGTCGATGTTTAATAAAGAAAGCCATACAATTGAAAAAGGCGTCTTGCAATGAACATTTTGATATATTCCACTATCAATTAGCACGACTCGTATGTATATGTGGCTGTGGCCACATGTTCTTGAATAACGGTTAATATTTCGATATTTTATGGGTTATTTCGGTATATCTCGATCGGTATATCTCGATCATTCACTGACCTTGGTAATGACAATCACCAAGGTCAGTGAATGATCGAGACAAAATGTCTCCCCTATAATTGTATGGATCAAGTCTAGGTCAAATGGTATAAGGTTGTGGCAAGTATACATGGACCAGACCGACGAAAAGTGGTAACACGTAGTTGGATTGTAAGGATGGGCTTGAGTAGGCTAGGATATGTTAATTACTTATTGACAAACATGAATACGCGATTCATTGATATGCGAACATCACTGAACGATACACTGATAATATGCAATTATATAAAGATCGCAAGACAATCGACGGTTATACTCTCAATGCAACTTATGAGTTAGAGACGAATGAACTTCACGTATTGAATATCAATGGTCCCATTGTAGACACTAGTATTGGTGTACAGGTGCCTTGATGATCGCTAATCAAAGTGAAACAACATACAGGTACGACATGACATAACGACGAATGGAGGACAACTGACAAACATTTGAGCTACCCCAGTGCTGGCGTATCTCAATATATATTGGTACGAATGAGTCGTAATGTTCTGTAGCCTGTTTCACCAACATTGCAAAGTATACTTATCTAGCAAAGTATACTTTGAGGGAGAAATTTTCAATTTTAGGATAAATTTATTAATTTGTATTATACTGAATTTATTACATTATCACAGCCATTATGGCTGTGATAATGTAATAAATTCAGTATAATAATTCTGCATACTTTTAATCATCAAATATATGCAGTCGTTAGTTCTATATGAAATAATGCTTTTCGGGAAAAATAAATGATTTCTTCCTCAAAGTATACTTTGCTAGATAAGTATACTTTGCAATTTTGATGAAATCGGCTACTGATGTCGGCCTCACCAGCAGTATGAGGTCTAGTCAACAATATATGGCTATAGTCCCACCTTCTATGGGATACACAATAAACGAATGTGTGGTCTTACTACCATCATTTAGCCATGATAAGCCATTATAGAAGTGTTGGTATACACCTACTGTCTGTTCCACGTTTTGCTGCCGACGAACATTTGGCCATTAAACACATTAAATCTAAAAAATATTTAAAAGTAAGTACTTTTTCATCAATAACAAAACAGACACCCTCCCTAAACAAATTTATTTGATGAAATTCCATCAAATATTGATTTTATTGCGAAAAAATGATGTTCCTATGTGAATTTAACTTGGGGAGTCAATTTCCAAAAATTTTCGTTTTTTGATCCTGAAGGATAAAAAAACGAAACATTTTGGAAATTGACTCCGAAACCTGGCGAGATAGCTTGAAAATGGTGTAACTAAGAAAACAAGTTAGATTTTGAAAATTGTTCCACAAATAAAACAATATTTTAAAAAAATCTATTTTTAGCCACCATGTTAAATTCCAATAAGAAAATCGTTTTTTCGCAATAAAATCAATATTTGATGGAATTTCATCAAATAAATTTGTTTAGGGAGGGTGTATTTTTTGTTATTGATGAAAGAGTACTTACTTTTAAATAAGTTTTAGATTTAATGCGTTTAATAGCCAAAAGTTCGTCGGCAGAAAAACGTGGAACAGACAATAACAGTGCCAATACAATATAATCACTAAGTATGTTGGGGAGTGGAAGCTGATGTAATGTCAAAGTCTAAAGCCGGATGTAATCACATGGTAGTCGACAATAGTGTTCCGGAAATGGATATCCGGAAGTTGAGTGGGTACATTGTTACATTATATCGTTATCAGTAGCCTATTTCACCAACATTGCAAAGTATACTTATCTAGCAAAGTATACTTTGAGGGATTTCAATTTTATGACAAATTTATTAATTTTTATTATACTGAATTTATTACATTATCACAGCCATTATGGCTGTAATAATGTAATAAATTCAGTATAATAATTCTGCATACTTTTAATCATCAAATATATGCAGTTGTTAGTTTTATATGAAATTATGCATTTCAGGAAAAATAAATGATTACTCCCTCAAAGTATATTTTGCCTGAAAAGTATACTTTGCAATGTTGATGAAATCGGCTACAGGTCACCAATGCCGGGATCGGGCATCGAACCGTCGGAGTGGCAATCGGATGTCGTAACCTCTCGACTACGATTACACCCTCCCTCCCTCTTGCTGATTACAGTAAGACTACATAAGTAACAATATCGAGAAATGTGCATATGCCGGCCGGGTTGTCCTCATTACAAAAAAAAACAACCACTATTTTACAATGATTACAGACACATTCAAGAACATTGATAAAAATACTTTCGTTGGCACATATGTAGGCGCTATGGTGATCTATCATGCGGGAGGTAACCGGATTACCCGACGGAAATCCACTTGTCCGGTCTGGCGACCACCATACCATTTCACATACTGCCCCGGTCGAGGATCGAACCATTGCCGCATTGGTGAGAAACGCGCTCGTTACCAATTGCGCTAAACGGATAGCATTCGCTCCACATTATGTGCTGTATCGGCAGTATATGCATAAACGAATTTGGGTCATGGGTATTTCCGTATTTTGATTTTGATTGTTCGAAAAAGAAGACATGTATTGTCAATAATAGTTAAGGGTTTATAACTCGAACGCTACTTTATTTTTGTACTATCACGGTTACCGCTCTTTGTTAAGTAAGGTCGATGGATCTTGGAAATGTAAGACTATGAACTGTGGCTGTGATTAAAGATATGGGGCTTATCGATTTTGCAACCAGTGTATCTGATCAGGATCTGCACTGTTGTCTTCATTGGTTTTGCGACCAGCGTAGACCCAGATCAGCCTGTGCATCCGCACAGTCTGATCAGGATCTGCCCTGTTCGTCATTCCATCGATGAAACACCCTTCTATGCTTATATGTATCGGTATCAGGCTGCAGGGGTGTGCTACGTGATCAGGAGCTACTCTGGTCACAAATCTCATAAGCCCCATTTCTACAGGCACAGTGACAAATATGTTTTTTTTTTCTCAGAGAAGGAAAACCTGTAGATACTGATTTTTTCATTGATATAAAAAAGTAAAAGAAATAAATGTTCACATTGGTGATATAGGCTCTTTGAATACAGATACGTAGTGGTGCCGAAACTAGTACCACGGCGGACTTTGAGCACCTTGGGATGATATCTCCTGCATTCAAGAGGCTATCGTCGGAGAAATATTGGTCTTTCAATGTACAATATACATACATGTACATGTACATGTACAGTGACACGCCTCTAAACCGGACACTTAGACAATTATCACTACTGAATTTAAAACTGGAATGTCGCTCTAGTTATAGCGTGACAGCAAAGCAATAACTCTCACAGTGTGATCACAATCTTGATTTACAGTGAAACAATGGAATCTCTCTAAACCGGACCCCCTGGGGTAACCCAAATAAAGACCTGAAATAGTGATGTTGTCTACGGCCGTGGAATATATGCAACACCATCTGACACACAATGCTTTTATTTGGTACCGCAGAATTATCCGAACGGCACCGTACCTGAGCAATGGCCGGAACAGACGTCGGTGGTTATAAACGGCGGGGGTTCCACGTCACCAGTGGCGGCGTTGGTGACGTAAAACCGGGGGTCCTTCAACACAACCTCCATACACGAGGCGACGGCCGAGTCTAACGACGACATCGCCCAGGACGGATCGTCCGAGATCTGCAATGTCAACGAGGTAAATATGAAAACACATCTTGGTATTTCATTAGAACAGTCTCCAAGGAGACAATTCTAATGAAATACCAAGACATGTTTTCATATATATTAGAAAACAACATACGCAAAGGGCACACAAGAGCCCTAGAGAATATCAGGCTAGTGACGTTTGATTTTCAGTTTATCAGGCAAGGCTAGAAAATGCGTAGGAATTCCGAGGCTGGCCGTCGAATTACTATCGTTTCCGAGCCGAGCCTGATAAACTAGAAACCAAAATACACTAACATAGTATTCTGTTTATCAGGTAATATTTTATGCTAGGCGATACTCAATACACAATATTTTCGTTGAAAAGAACGCGGACTTACAATTGTCTACGTTGCATCATTACACTGACGTCATTCGGTAACGTCAATTAAGGCCGTTCGACCAATGAAACGTCGGTTATAGCCCGGATATTTGTATCAGGTCAATGCCTGATACGACATTATATTATCAGTCATTATGTATTCGGTCAATACAAAGGTTGCTGCCTTGTAAATCTAGTTAACACAATGTTATTGCATACGCAATGAACTAGTCTTGCGATGTATTACCACCTATTATTAAGCCGATACTGACCCGGAGGTAGTTAGGGTATGGGATCAGGTGGTCAATTGTTTGGTCTGGAGTAATGGCGGCGTCCATGAGGTCTCATGTAAGTCTTATTTTTCATCAATACGACTGCGGTTTCTTCCTTTTAATCATGACCATGTTCCAGCCGTTAACACTGCGAGTCCGCCAAATGTGTGGCTCACAACAACAGTCTAGGGGAAGCAACTCTGGTCTGACTCACTGCTAGAGATACAATTATTATTTTACCTTAATGTCTTCCACGCATGCGTCAATTTCACCGTCGAATGTGAGGTTCGCCAGGGTATTGCACTGCCGGACGACCGTATATCGGTGCAGAAAGTCCGTACATATTCGGCGGGCGTCCGCCTCTGTTCGGCCGCTCGGCGTTGGGAAACTCGGAACTTGAGGCGTGAAGACTATAAATAGAACAATAACACGTCACAGTCAAGAGATCCGTGATAACCATCGAACACGACTACTCGAAAACCATACGAATTGCAGATGTGATGTTATTGCAGATGCAGTGTTGTCAGAGCCCATGATATTAACGTCTCCTATCACCGACTTAAGCAAAAGCCAATGTAGAACATAATTAGTCTTTATGATGGTTTATACGTTTTCATTAAATGTTATATTGCGGTTGCAGACAATAAATATGATTTATTTCAAGACATTTATTATGACCCCTAAGCGATTGCATTGCTCTTGAGGTCCCATACTTCCGTACGTCCGTTCGTGTACATTTACGTCGAAAGTCGAAACGTTTGTCAGAGTTTCTCCAGTTAGTCCAGGATGCCACGGGGGCATATATATCGGGTGAGTCGAAAACAAAAACGTTCCCAAGTTTAACCCTTTCACCCTTAAGTAACTGAATGGGCTGCGATATGTTCGTTTTGCAACCAATCCCCAATCCAATCATCACAAAATGATTTTCAGACTATTCCATTTATAAAAAAGGGGGTATTTATTTTTCTCAAAAATATGAAAATTACTTTCAAACAGTGCAGATCCTGATGAGACGGCTCGTTACGAGCCGGCTCATCTGGATCTGCACTGTTTGCATAAACCGATACAGCGGGCTTTCGGGTTCAAAGGGTTAATTTCCTATAACTCCTACACTACTGAACATAAATAATTGAAACTTTGTTTATTGGTTCATCGGGATGTTGTAGATAAATTGTATAAATATTATCATGATAAACCAAACACTTTACAAATGACCAATTACGGTACGATTAACATCAATTTGAACTCTACCGATATTGTACATTTCTACCCACCATATTGCATAATTGCTCATCTGTAATGTATTTGGTTTATCAGGATAATATTTATACGAGTCATCCACAATAACACGATGGACTACCATGCAAAGGTTCAATCATTTATGTTGAGTAGTGTAGGAGTTAGAGGAAATTAAATTTGGGAACGTTTTTTAGACTCACCCGATATATAATGACTAGTTTAATTTTATTGACACGACATAACATATACAATGAACTAATAACATGCAAATGGGCAACAAGTTATGTCAACAAATGACTTAATAAAGGACTTAGCCCTCTTCTTCACCGACCCCTGCAATTGATTCAGTACGCCCTCTCACTTACATAACCCGACGTCGTAGTTACTGGCGGAATGATGGTCCGTGTCTACATACGTCGTCTGCGCACGTCGACGTCCGTTGACCGTGAACCCCGTTCCATGGGCAACCACCTGACAGTTCTTACATCTCGTCTATAACAGAGTGGTACATGTAACTAGATGAGTAAGAATTGCTAGGAAAGTGCATTTATCCCGTCAACACAGTGCGCATGTGCCGTGAAACACGGTGCCGTGAAACATTTTTGATATCCTGTCAATACGACCTAATCACTGCGTATGAATATGTGCGGTGGCTGTGATTATTTTTTTGCATTTTAAAGCCAATAGTAGGTGTTTACGGAATAAATAGAATAGTAGGTTAGTGCCGTGAATGGGAAAAATATCTGGCGCGGCTCGGAAACGGGATGTGCTCGGCAGAGCCTCGCCCATCCCGTTTCCTAAGCCTTGCCAGATATTTGTTCCCATTCACGGCACTAACCTACTATTCTCTATGTACGTACATGTACATCATGTATTGAAACGTTTGCTATGCAAACATTTAGCCGAACATAAACGGTTTGTCCTATTCGAATTGTTTAGTAGAGAGGCCGTGTGCATCCTCATCAGGCCCGTACGCAGAGGGGGTGCGTACGCACCCCCTTAAGCCTTTCATTCTTAACCCGCAGGCCTGCATAGTGGTATTTGCCAACAGTGTATATCCAGATGAGCCGGCTCGTAACGAGCCGTCTCATCAGGATCTGTGCATTTTTTGCAATTAATTTTCATAATTTTGAGAACAAAAACACCCCATGTTCATAAACGGACTGGTCTGAAAATCATTTTGTGATGATTTAGATTTGTTGCAAAATTAACAATTCAAAATCCATTAAAGTTACTTAGGGATGAAAGGGTTAATCTGCCGAGGTCTGTCCGTGGGTGTGCGTGCAAAAACAATGTTTAGCCCTTCGCGCCGTCGATAACGCACCCCACTAAAATAATTCCTGCGTACGGGCCTGCTCATCCAGGTAAACATTATTTCTTCTATCAATGTCATGTATCCTAATGATGTTAAAGCTGAAATATTCACAACTATTTACACGACTGCATGTTCCATGTATAATTCAACTACACACCATGCCACGTTTCAGGGCGGGAGGGGCGGGGGAGAGGGGGGGATTCACGCCCCGTACTGCCTTGCTATGCCATTGCAATGTGGTACAACATTGCATATGCGTACATGCCATTGACAGTGTTACTTACAAATACCTGACAGTGTAGTATTAGGAGACATAGACATCATAATATTATGGATGTGGGTGTGGGATTAATTACTTAAAATACGGTTGTCCGCCTGTACGGTCGATAATCCACTTGCTGATGATCGCGTATTATCTCCTCGTACAGGCGGATGAACCGTAATATATACATTCACTTTCATGTATGCCCGGGACATACTTACATGTACATACATGGCCTTGTCACTTACATGTATGCCGGGAGCCTTGGCCTTGTAACTTACATGTATGCTGGTGGGGGGGGGGGGGGGGGGGGGGGAGCCTTGGCCTTGTTACTTACATGTATGCTGGGACCTTGCCTTGTCACTTACCATGTTATGCCGGGAGCCTTGGCCTTGTAACTTACATGTATGCTGGGAGCCTTGGCCTTGTTACTTACATGTATGCTGGGAGCCTTGGCCTTGTAACTTACATATATGCCGGGAGCCTTGGCCTTGATACTTCCATGTATGCTGGAGCCTTGGGCCTTGTTACTTACATGTATGCCGGGAGCCTTGGCCTTGTAACTTACATGTATGCTGGGAGCCTTGGCCTTGTTACTTGCATGTATGCTGGGAGCCTTGGCCTTTTCACTTACATGCATGCCGGGAGCCTTGGCCTTGTAACTTACATGTATGCTGGGAGCCTTGGTCTTGTAACTTACATGTATGCTGGGAGCCTTGGCCTTCTTACTTACAAGCATGCCGGGAGCCTTGGCCTTGTCACTTACATGTATGCCGGGAGCCTTGTCCTTGTAACTTACATGTATGCTGGAAGCCTTGGCCTTGTCACTTACATACATGCCGGGAGCCTTGGCCTTGTCACTTACATGTATGCCGGGAGCCTTGGCCTTGTTACTTACATGTATGCTGGGAGCGTTGGCCTTGTAACTTACATGTATGCTGGGAGCCTTGGCCTTGTTACTTACATGTATGCCGGGAGCCTTGGCCTTGTTACTTACATGCATGCCTGGGAGGGCCATTGGCCTGTCACTTACATGTATGCCGGGAGCCTTGGCCTTGTTACTTACATGCATGCTGGGAGCCTTGGCCTTGTCACTTACATGTATGTTGGGAGCCTTGGCCTTGTTACTTACATGTATGCTGGGAGCCTTGGCCTTGTCACTTACATGTATGCTGGGAGCCTTGGCCTTGTTACTTACATGCATGCCGGGAGCCTTGGCCTTGTTACTTACATGCATGCTGGGAGCCTTGGCCTTGTTACTTACATGTTAGCTGTAGCCTGCTTGTCACTTACATCATGCCGGGAGCCTTGGCCTTGTTACTTCATCATGCGGGAGCCTTGGCCTTGTATTACTTCATGCATGCTGGGAGCCTTGGCCTTGGTTACTACAATGCTTGCGGGAGCCTTGGATTGTTTACTTACATGGGTAGCCTTGGGAGCCTTGCCTTGTTCCACTTACATGCTATGCCGGGAGGGGCCTTGGCCTTGTTACTACATTGGCATGCCGGGAGTCCTTGGCCTTGTTACTGACATGGGCATGCCTGTTGAGGGCCTTGGCCCTTGCCAACTTACATTAGTATTCTGGGAGCCTTTGGCCTTGTTCACTTTACATGTATGCCTGGGAGCCTTGGCCTTGTCACTTACCATGTCTTGCTGGAAGCCTTGGCCTTGTTACGTTACATGCATGCTGGGAGCCTTGGCCTTGTCACTTACAATGTATACTGGGAGGCCTTGGCCTTGTTACTTTACCAAGCATACCTGGGGACCTTGGCCTTGGGGTCCACTTACATGTATGCTGGGAAGCCTTGGCCTTGTCACTTACATGTATTTGCTGGGAGCCTTGGCCTTGTCACTTTCATGTATTGCCGGGAGCTTGGTCCTTGTCTCTTACGTGTATGCTGGGAGCCTTGGCCTTGTACTTACATGTATGCCGGGAGCCTTGGCCTTGTTACTTACATGCATGCTGGGAGCCTTGGCCTTGTCACTTACATGTATGCCGGGAGCCTTGGCCTTGTTACTTACATGCATGCTGGGAGCCTTGGCCTTGTCACTTACATGTATGCTGGGAGCCTTGGCCTTGTTACTTACATGTATGCTGGGAGCCTTGGCCTTGTCACTTACATGTATGCTGGGAGCCTTGGCCTTGTTACTTACATCAAGCCGGGAGTCCATGTGCTTGTATACTCTACATGCATGCTGGAGCCTTGGCCTTGTTACTTACATGTATGCTGGAGCCTTGGCCCTTGTCACTTAGCATGCATGCCGGGAGCCTTGGCCTTGTTTTACTTACATGCATGCCGGGAGCCTTGCCTTGTACTTACATGCATGCTGGGAAGCCATGGCCGTTGTAACTTACATGTATGCTGGGAGCCTTGGCCTTGTTACTTTACATGTAGCTGGGAGCCTTGGCCCTATGTCACATACATGTAAGCTGGGAGCCTTGGCCTTGTTCGCTTCTTACATGCATCGGTAGCCTGGCCTTGTCACATACATGTATACTGGGAGCCTTGGCCTTTGTTACTTACATCTTGCTGGGAGCCTTGGCCTTGTCACTTACAAGTATGCTGGGAGCCTTGGCCTTGTCACTTAACATGTATGCTGGGAAGGGGGCCTTGGCCTTTGTCACCTTACATGTAATTGCCGGGAGCCCTTGGCCTTGTCACTTACGGGTAAGCTGGGAGCCTTGGCCTTGTTTCACTGTTTACATGTATGCCTGGGAGCCTTGCCTTGGGTTACTAACATGTATACCTTCGGGAGGCCATTGGTCACTTACATGTTAAATGGCTGGGACCTGGCCTTGTTCACTTACATGTTATGCCTGGGAGCCTTGGCTTGTCATATCCATGTATTTGGCCTTGGAGAGCTTGCCTTTACTTTACATTATACACGGGAGCCTTGGCCTTGGTTCACATACATACATGCCGGGAGCCTTTGCCTTATGTCCACCTTACCAAGCCAAAACCATTAGCCGGGATTTGCCTTGTCACTTACATTCATGCCGGAGCCTTTGCCTTGTCACTTTACATGCACCGGGAGCCTTTGCCTTGTCCACTTACATACCAAGAGCCGGGAGCCAAGTTGCCCTTGACACTTACATGCATGCCGGGAGCCTTGACCTTGTCATTTACATGTATGCTGGGAGCCTTGACCTTGTTACTTACATGTATGCCGGGGACCTTGGCCTTGTTAGTGATCTTACAATCAACGATCGCCTTCTTCTTGTCGCAGTTACAGAAGTAGAGGTCGTTGTTTAGCTTCGGGTCAATGGCCACTTGGTTGTCGTGCATGTTATGTGGGTCGCCGATTGGAATCCTGGGAAACAAAGTAGGTTGTTTATATTTAACAGAGCGAATTGGCTTAACGACCTAACTGGAATCATTGAAAACAAGATTACATGCACCTTATTAACTGATGTACATGTATAGACCTATTGGAACCCTGAGACACACTGTTAGTGTATATTAAAAGAGGGCAATTGGCTTACAGACCTATTATTATTGGTACACTACAGATATAAACAGAGTATATTTAAAGGGACGAATCGGCTTTAAAACTTTCGTTTTCGAACATACAAATCCATAAAGATGGCGACTTTTGAGGTCTGTCATGAGGTACTTGCTAGGATTCCACCGAAATGTCGTTTTTATGCATGTTGTATGAGGAACGAGCGAAGGACGGGCGTGTTCCATTAATCGGAGCTAGATTCTGGGACTTATATTTAAATGGTCGAATTGGCTTGCAGACATTCCATAATCGGATATTTAAATATAAGTCCCATACAGAGTGGATTATTGAAGTGGATGATGTGTTATGCGGAAAGTTCGTCTGGATCTATCACGATGTATTTTTCATGTTGGTTGTGCCAGTCGCCGATTGGAACTCGCATTGTACTGTCATTCAGGCTGACAGGGTTCGCCCCTGTTTCAGGCACTGTGTTAACCCTTACTACGCTGAATTAAATGTTGTCGTCAGCTGGAAATGTTTTATTTTCAATATTTCTCGACAAAAACCTTGTTTTGACAGCACATGAGAATCGTCTCCAGTGGAGACGATTCTCATATGCTGTCAAAACAAGGTTTTTGTTAAGAAATAAAGCAAAAATGAAAAACAGCATACGGCAATTTCCGTCAACAGCGTAGGAAGTGCTAAAGTACTATTGTACCAATGGTGTCAATACAGGACTCCTCTGCTATGGAACGCCAAATCTAGATAAATTCAAATAATTAATGGTAGCAGCATTAAATATTTAGAGCTAACTCCAAATCATTTGAAGATCTCTCTAAATCAATTGGTGCTATCTCTAAATATTTAATGCTAGCTGTAAGTATTTAGAGCTATCAATAATTATTTCAGTTTATGTATAATCGGTGTTCCAGGAACGCCAAATCTATATAAACTCAAATAAGTAATGCTAGCTCTAAATATTTAATGCTACTCTAATTAATTAGAGCTAGCAATGATTATTTTAGTTTATGTAGTTTTGTCGTTGCATACTCTGCCTGTACGTATTCAAAGTAACAACATATGCAAAGGAGAGTGAATCAATATATATCCATATATTAGCTGATACACATGACCGTTAACAAACAAACCTCCATGACTCGGTGAAGCGGTTTGGTTGACTGGCGAATCTCTCCACAATTCCATCTTTCCTCG
This sequence comes from Conchocele bisecta, assembly GCA_029237695.1. Classification (NCBI taxonomy): domain Eukaryota; kingdom Metazoa; phylum Mollusca; class Bivalvia; order Lucinida; family Thyasiridae; genus Conchocele; species Conchocele bisecta. Next base: position 65,825,274 of record CM055278.1, on the reverse strand, counting down.
TCAGATCGTCGTCCACCCGGGAATTAAACGTCCCACACAGGCCCTGTGTACAGAAAACAGGGGGCCGTTTCACTAAACTTCTTACGACTAAAATGTTCGTAAGCGCAAATTTAGAATTGTCTGCAAATTTGAATTGATGGATTTACATTTATTGAGCATAGGCTGCAATTGCAGCATATGCTCAATAAATGTAAATCCAACAATTATTTACAAGAAAATAGTGTTAATGTGAAATTTACAGACTATCATAATTTTGCACTTACGAACATTTTAGTCGTAGGAAGTTTAGTGAAACGGCCCCCAGATACACTTAAAATAAACTTAAACTTAAAGTTTAAGATTATTAAAATTGTTTAACAAATCGAGTATATTCCAGACGTTTTCACAATAGACAAAGGCAATGCTGGCGGTCTATTTCTATTTCCCTCTGTAGTTAGCTGGTCATAGTCACATACTCGACCATATATGAGACACGCCATGTGATTTTGTACCATGTGATATATGCGTACATTCATTACAAACGTTTACCAAATTTACAATACTTTTCATAAATATGAATATACTGTCAATGTATTCCAAATATGTTGTCAACTGTTGACGTCATTTATGAATATAAACGTATTTCATGAAATTACGCAGATGTCCGAAAGTACAAAATGACATGGCGTGTCTCGATTGTATCCCGTCAACACAGTGCGTATGTGACGTGAAACACGGTGCCGTGACACATTTTTGATATCCTGTCAATACGACCTAATCACTGTGTATGAACATGTGCGCTGGCTGGGATTATCTTTTTGCATATTAAAGCCATTAGTAGGTGTTGACGGGATAAATAGAATAGTAGGTTAGTGCCGTGAATGGGAAAAATATCTGGCGCGGCTCGGAAATGGGATGTCCTCGGCAGAGCCTCGCCCATCCGGTTTCCTAAGCCTTGCCAGCTATTTTTGCCATTCACGGCACTAACATACTATTCTCTATATAACGGGCTTCCCGGAGATGGGTAGTCAGTGTACATACCTGCGTGGCTCCGTAGTCTTCCTCCGGGGCTTGGACGTACACGTTCATATGTGTTCCTCTTCCTGTTTTCACTTCCACGAATGCTCCAGATGGGAAGTAGACCTATAGTTCCAAGGTGTATGTATGATCACGTGGTACTAACAACAACATCAAGTACTGAAACTGCCAGAATCCATCCGATTGTAAGTACGTATTCGTTTATATTGTCCGTATTACGTAACGGATTTCGATGAAATATGGCGCATCAAAAGCGTCTTGTTAAGCTGCATTGGTTGGTCTCTGCCCAAACTTCTGTCGTTTTTGCGAAGAATCGGTTTCCGTGTCTCCGTCTCCGACACGGAAATCGATTCTTTGCAAAAACGACATAAGCCTTGCAAAACTCCCTGGACCACCAAATGCAGCTCATGAATACGCGTTTGCTGCGCCATATTTCATCAAAATCCGTTGCATATTAAGGAAAATATAAAATAATACTTACTTTGGAGTGGGCGACGTTGTTGTTGTTGTAACCACGTGATCATGCACCTTGAGTTCGATCATATGTACAGATTAGTATCATAGGATAGAGGAGAAAGCATATGTGCATACGTTTTTCTCAAGCCTAGGACTTTATGCGCAATATATATGACATGTGCATATTCCAATGAAATATATTATAGGAATGAATGGCCTTTTTGTGGAACTTATCGGGGTATAAACTTGGAAAAGTCGCGGGAATATTGGACGAAAGCCGGAAGGCCTCGTCCAGTATTCCCGCGACTTTTCCAAGTTTATATCCCCGATAAATTCAACAAAAATGCCATTCACTCCTTATAATTCCAGCATTTGAAATAAATTCAGCAAGAAAAATGTTTTTATTTTCCGTTTTCTTAAGAATTATTTTAACTGCGCCTCACGGTTACGGAAAGTAGTTCGGCGTGGGAGTTTACTGGGATATAAATTTTGGACAGAGACTTGCTACGGGCCAATCAAATTTTAGGGAATTGTGTAAATATTTTTGTTCTGGAATGATTACTAATTAAACAAGTAATTAAATCATCGGATGGGCAAGTAAACGCTGTTTAATTAATGTATCGTTATGCTATTGTTGTATCAGTGTGTGTACACATGTCAATTTTAAAGAACTGACACGCTACTTACGGTTTCAGCTATAATATGCAAACATTGCTTAAACTAAAGAAACCTTAGCGCACATGTTATCGTCACACTTACGTATGCATTCATGAACAGGCAAATAGTGCGCCTACTGTTTGTTCCACGATTGCCTGCCGACCTACGTAAAACCTCATCACTTCTTTATTTGACGAACTTTCGTCAAATATTGATCTTATATGTAAATAACAATTATATTATTTTGGAATTTGTAGACTGAATTTTAAAACATATTTTTTGTTTTCTTATTTACATCATTTCCAAGCTTTCTAGCCATGTTTCGGAGTCAATTTCCATTATTTTTAATTATTCGACTGTTACGGTCACTCATGTGATTCGGACCAGGACTGCTGAAAGGTTTTACTGTAATTTCAGTGCTGAACGTACGGTACTCACTCTCTACATAATGCAATCCCGTATGCATATGAATTTGCTGTTGAACCGACGTACAATCCCAATCAATCAAGTCCGGGTGACGCAGCGGACAGAGTAAAACTTGGAACAATGGAACGAAAGTCGTCAATATCTGTCCATATTGACGTCTCTCGAGTTCATATTAGTCAGTGCCGGAACTACATTTCACGTAAAATAGTTCCTTCCTAATCATCACTACTGTCTGTTTCACGAAAGCTGCCCAAAAATTTTTTCCCCATGTTAAATCCCCATAGACATCTTCACGGAGTGAAGATGTCTATGGGGATTTAACATGGGGAAATTTTTTTTTCGCAATAAAATCAATATTTGACCAAATTTCACGAAATAAAAAGAAGGCTCATTCTTAATTTTTCCTTTAATTTAATATTATAAAAAGAAATCTTGTTTTTTAATTGTTTATATAGCCGTATAATTTGGGCAGCTTTCGTGAAACAGACAGTAATTTGTTTGTTTTATTTATATTTGTATATATTATTAGGCGCATATCAATTGCGAGTAATGTACGTATATAATTAAAAGGTTATTTAATTTTGTATGTGGCACTCGTATCTTATCTCTAATATATTTTCGATTTTTTTCTGCATTTACACACTACATGGGCAATGTATGGACACGATGATGTGATAACAGTTAGATCACGTTCGTTCGCATGTACGGTCGACTATAAAACTCGTGGATTATCTCCTAATAATTCCAGCACAACAATATTTACACAATTCCCTAACATTTGATTGGTCCGTTGCAAGTCTCTGTCCAAAATTTATATCCCAGTAAACTCCCATGCCGAACTACTTTCCGTAACCGTCAGGCGCAGTTAAATTAATTCTTAAGAAAACGGAAAATAAACACATTTTCTTGATGAATTTATTTCGAATGCTGGAATTCTAAGGAATGAATGGCCTTTTTTTGGAATTTATCGGGGATATAAACTTGGAAAAGTCGCGGGAATACTGGATGAGGCCTTCCGGCCTTCGTCCAGTATTCCCGCGACTTTTCCAAGTTTATACCCCGATAAATTCCACAAAGATGCCATTCATTCCTATAGTACATACAGACGAAGACTGATCCAGCTGTTGTAAATAACGTACCACCCAATTGCGTCCATTCTGAGATTTCTGGACGACTGTGCCTTGTGTTAGTTGTCCTTGGTGCTGGATGGTCAGTTTGGGAAACGACTTCCCGTAGCTGCCGTGGCACAGGTCGATTGTAATGATGTCATTCCCTTCGCGCATCGTCACTGCGCATATGCAGGTCACGTGACCATTTCCACAAGTCCACGTGCGTACCTGTACCTATTAGGAGAATACACCGGGACGGAAATTAGCTGTATTGTTTGTCTTACTTTCTCGACCAATACAAGCACCGCATTTTGAATAGTGATCCCCTATTTAATCGCATATTGCGGACACCCATTCGCCTCGTTGACTTCCGATAACAAGGCGTGACTCTGATTTCAGTACATGTATAACTTATTCCGAAGAATTAATGGTTATTTTAATAGATATTAGTGAACGAGTTGCAATCTGCGATTAATTCAGACGAAAACGATAACAACATAATGCTTTCATTGTGAGACGCCTCCTTGTAGGAAGTTACCGTGCATGCAGTATAGTATGTTTCGGTGTCAAATTGCCAAGCACATACTAGTATCTTACTCCGAAGATGCGTTTAGGAGCGACGTCAATATACTAACCATAACTCTGATTAATTGCATACAATTACTTTTTAAGCCGTATTTGCAATTTCAATCGTGGGCCTTTTTAACGTTTATCATTGCATTATGGTATGTATGACTGTGATGGTTATCAAAAAAAGCAAGTTCACGAAACTGTCACATAGTAAATATAGAGAAACCACATACTATATATTTTTCTATTTGTTTGTCATAAAATTCTTTATTTCACAAATATATGTATCATACACGTATACAAATATGTCCACTACATCACAAAGTATAACACATAAATATGCTACATTGTACATGTAGACTCGATTCCTCTTATATAAACTTCTCCAGCATTTTCCCGCATAATTTGAATGGACACCTTATGGCGATTATGATATTGTATTGTCACAGGGTAAATGTTTATATGTGGCTGTGACTGGAGAAATGGGATCCAGCTCAGTCTGATCAGGACCTGCACTGGTCACCGTTCCATCAATAAAACACCCATCATGCTTGTGGCAAGCATTATATATCGTTATCATGCTACACGATATAGCTATTTGATCAGGAGATACACTGGTCACAAATCCCATACGCCGCATGTCTCCAGTCACAGTCACATATAAGACACGCCATGCGATTTTGTACTTAAACATGTGCACTTTCTCATGAAATACTTTTCTGTAAATGCTGTCGAATGATGACGAAATTTCCATAGCACATGCGGAATTGAATTCCGCATATGCTATGCAAAATTCTTCAACTTCCGACTTCATTTATGGAAACTGTAAATTAATGTTGTGAATATTTTTGATGAAATATCGCACATATTCTTAGGTACAAAATCACATGACGTGTCTCATGTGTGAACAAAACTACAACTTGCCTCGAACTCTCGAACAGTACTTTTGTACATGACAAAGTCGCCCACCAGGTAGTAGTTATAGTAACGTCTTGGCCTATCAAAGACACGTTTGTTATTTTTAGTAGATCCTAACACGACTGATGAATTAATAAATAAATCAAATATTATCAAACTTAATAATTACTACATGTAATTGCATAAGAAACGATGTGCTGCACCTTCTTTTAATGCAATAGTGAAATATAGTAGCATAACACAATTGGAAAAGATTATACAAATAGTGGGAAGAGAATTACACTGCATGCATATATACATATATAAATACATGTACTCAAACAAGGCTATACATATAAGTGGTCAGCGTTGAGGGCATGTATAGATGAAAGTATTGGTGATTGGATTGAAGAGAGAGAGAGAGAGAGAGAGAGATAAAAGAGGGAGAGAGAGAGAGACGAGAGAGAGAGAGAGGGGGAGGGAGGGAGGGAGGGAGGGAGGGAGATAAAGAGAGAGATAAAGAGAGAGATAGAGAGATAAAGGGAGAGAGAGAGGTGGTGGTTATGTACCCTTGTAGTTGACGGTCCAGGGTTTTACAATGGGGATCGCCAGTACAGGAACACTGCGACGTCTGTTTGTCTTTGGTCAGCACCTGCCGAATACACAAGACACGCCATCAGTGTATGGCACATAGAGCATACATGTACCAGTATTGTGTCTTTTGATATCTGGTTTATTAGGCAAGATTAGAAACGAGTATTAATTCCGAGACGCGCCGAAATGAAATATACAGTATTTTCAAATGTGTAGTTACATGTTTTTCGAATATGTACATTTAGTTAGTTTTGCAATCGGTGGTTTTCGAAGATATGAGAGTGAGGACACTTGTCAAAAGTAACGTACTGTGCATCGATACAGTATTGCATAAATAAATGTGCATATTCATAAAAAGATGTCCAATCAATGACAATGTTTGTAAATAAAATAATCATCGTTTTGTTGCTCCTGAAAAGTTGATATTTTGCTGATACGGCAATATGAAATGTTGCTATGATTGATATCACAATGGCGATGTATAAACACTCGGATGGAAAGTGGATTGTATGCACATGTTCGTTTCACAGCTTGTAGGTGTGAACACATGATTACACTACACCCTCGCCTGCGTTAATCTTGCTAATATGTCAACGTTTCTGAACATCAATTGGCAATATCAACTCGCAATCAATCAGCTTGATTGGATGAGCCTGAGCTGTGTTACAGCTCAGGCTGAGCCAATCAAGCTGCTTGATTTCAAGTACCATATTTAAATATTTTGAAAGAAAGGAATTTACAAAAATAATGACAAGATTTTCATGTACAGTAAGAATATTTAATTATTTTGAAAGAAACGAATTTACAAATAATGGCAAGATTAGCGCAGGGGGTGGTGCACATGTACCTGAACGAAAGGTATGACGTAGTCATTAAATATCGGCGAGACATCCACCGAGAACAGCTTATCGAAATGAAGCACCAGGTTCTTGTCGCCATCTTTCTTGAAATCTCGTTCGGCGAGAACTTGGAACGAGGTTGACGCTTCGTGCTTCACGGGATCCCAATCGCCGGGCGTTAACACCTGCGTACAGCTTGTGGTTGTCTTAAAGTCGTCTACGCGGGTAGAAAATAAAATAAATTTAAATAATAAAGTCTTACAAGAGTGATAATCATTATTTAATAGTATACAATGCAACCTCTCTACAACAGCCACCCATGGGAAGACGCAAAATTGGCTGTTGTAGAGAGGTGGCTCATGTTGTTGTAGGTAGGTCAATGCTGAATTAAACTTTATCATCCGCTGGTGCTGTGTCTTTATTTTCTTCGATAATAATGGAAATTATTCTAAAATGCTGTCAAAACATGTTTTTGTTGAGAAAGAAGACAAAAGCAACAGCAGACGACAAGCTTCGTGCTCAGCAGTCTAAGGGTTTTATACAGAGGAAATCATCCATTTGGGATATAAAATAACGGCTGTTATAGAGATGGTGTTGTTGTAGAGAGGTGGCCGTTCGGAGAGGTACGACTGTATATTATCTATATCTATCTGGGTACAGCTAGTGGTCGTCTGAAAGTCGTCTGTGTAGATGGAAAGGAAAATAAATTAAATGGAAGATATTTCATAAGATTTGTTATGATAGTTATCTGACGAGTTTACTAATTTTTATACGAAATGAAACATCGATCGTGCATTAATGGGAAAGCTTGTAGAAGTGAACATGCAATATCTTACATGAGCAATCATTTAGTATTATACCTGTACATGTAGTTATTTAACTCGTTTTATCCCGTCAACGCAGTGCCTATGTGCCGTGAAACACGGTGCCGTGAAACATATTTGATATCCTGTCAATACGACCTAATCACAATTCATACGGGGTTATAAAGAAATGTCCAAAACACAGTGTTGACCAGTGCCTGATTGATCAGACTGGTGAAAATGGGACTGTTCACAGTGTATCCGTGTGGGTTAAATTTCGCAAATAAAAACGTTTTCGCTGGAAAATATAATTGTTACAATTAAGTCCATGCCATTTTCTGGATGCCAAAGCCATTTCCACTACGACCCTCAATTTCAAATTGTTCGCTCTCTTCCCCATTCCGTGCGTCATTCAGACAGACATGACTGACGTCATATTTACAAGTACGTCAGTAAGTTTACTGCGTAATTTAAAATAAAAAAGGCTGCTCTCAGTGATTCCAGTCAGGTAAGGAAATAAACAAATAAAATAGTTGTTCCTCGTGTTGATTATTATTCTGGACAGCTCGCAATCGTTGCGGAACCTGCTCCGAATGAAAATTGATGGGTCTGGTGAATGTTTACAGTATATTTCGTTGGATAGAAGCTGTAATTTCACATTGTCGGTGACAAAATATAATGTATCAACAGTTGAACAGAAGATTCATCTGAAGTGTACATTTTGTTCTGGTTAATTCTGGACGCATTGATTCAGCTTGTCACCTTTCTAAACAGGATTAATTTGCAAAGCCGCCATCTTGTTTGTTTTGTTTACATCATTCATGAACGATGAAATGAATATAATCAAAATCGTTGTAACATGATAAGATTGTTCTGTAAACATTTCGATGAGTAAAGTACCTAAAGGCTAAAACAAGTATTGATCAATTTACTGCCATGGCTGTTCATTAAGGGAGTATTGCAACCATAATGTATCGAACTATGTTGTGAGCGCAAAGGAGTGGTTGGTGCAATTCGGTTCTAACTTATCTCGCGTTTGACGCCTAGATTAACTAAATTAAGCTAAATTAAATGCTGTTTGACAATGTTGGCGGGATCAATAGAATAGTAGGTTAGTGCCGTGAATGGAAAAAAAGATCTGGCTCGGCACGGAAACAAGAAGGGATCGGCAAGCCTCGCCCATCCAGTTTCCTAAGCCTTGTCAGATATGTTTTCCCATTCACGGCACTAACCTACTATTCTCTATTACTGATTCCATAAGGAACGAGACTGTTACACAATTAGGAGATAACTGTATTGACAATTGTAATTTAGGGAAATTTCAATACTGTTATCTCTATTCTAATGTACGACCATCATTTTTCACTCATTTTCCTGATTTTGTGAACCAAATACCAACCCATATGGGCATCCCCATTACAACCCTCAGGTAATTGATCGACAATTTCATTAAGGTGCATTAGAATAATATTTTGTTTGTACTACATGTAGACGTATAAAACATGCAAGCCAAGTGTAATGATGTTTTCGCAGGGAATAAATGGGACTTTGTAACGTTGCGTCAGTCGTTACGCTGATGTCATTTGGAAAAGTCGCGGGAATACTGGACGAAGGCCGGAAGGCCTCGTCCAGTATTCCCGCCACTTTTCCAAGTTTAAGTACATTTAAAATCATGTGACTTCGCTCCACTTATGACTGTGGTGCTCTCTATTCTTCCCATACACATATTGTACCATTTAAACACATTCTAAGTATCGTCCGGTTCCATGTGACGTCGTTTATAGGAATGAATGGCCTTTTTGTGGAATTTATCGGGGTATAAACTTGGAAAAGTCGAGGGAATACTGGACGAAGGCCGGAAGGCCTCGTCCAGTATTCCCGCGACTTTTCCAAGTTTATATCCCCGATAAATTCCACAAAAAAGGCCATTCATTCCTTATAATTCAAGCATTTGAAATAAATTCATCAAGAAAATGTGTTTATTTTCCGTTTTCTTAAGAATTATTTTAACTGCGCCTGACGGTTACGGAAAGTAGTTCGGCATGGAGTTTACTGGGATATAAATTTTGGACGGAGACTTGCAACGGACCAATCAAATGTTAGGGAACTGTGTAGATATTTTTGTGCTGGAATTATCAACCAATGAATGTGTTGTCTATTTTCAACATCTCATAACATACATGCTATTGTTTTCAACTGATTCTATTTACAATCAAAAATACATATACACTGCTTTATACGTAGTCTTAAGAATGTTTGGTTGTATTGTGGCCTGGTGGTAGAGTAATGGACTTCACTACCGGAGGTTGTGTGTTCAATTTCAATCATATACATTATATATTACTTTAATGGTATTTCCATTACACTGGTCTGTCGGATGAGACATTGAATCCAATGTCAGGCCACTATATGTTACTGTGTCTTGGAAAAATGAGCTTATGAGTTTGTCATATTTATCCTGTGCACACATTCTGATCAGGATCTGCATTTTACGACCGTCCATCAATGAAACACACGTTAATGTATACATGATAAAATATCCATAAGCCCCATTCATCCAGTCACATTTACATATGACATTAATTGTTGCTGGGACATTCACTGTTTACCCATTCACTGTCTGCTTACGATTATTCGGCTCCAGATATATTTCGAGGCGGCATGTCGTTTGGGTGGGCGGGTCACACATGATGGGCACCGTCGATATGATCTTAATGGTCTTTGGCTTTTCATTCTCCCCCACCACTAACCGGGAAACAGAAGTCTGAAAATAGAAATTGTCTACAATGTACACAAATGTGGCTGTTACTGGAGAATTAGGGCTTATGGGTTTTGCTATCAGTGAGCTCCAGGTCAGCCCAGCCTGTGTATCCGCACGGTCATGTAACAATCAGTATATATCGTTATCAGGCTACAGGAGTGTGGTATTTGATCAGGAGCTACACTGGTAAAAATCCCTATTTTTTTCAGTCACAGCAACAGTAATGAGACTGAGGAGGCAAGGCAAACAACATGTACTAGTATGTCATAAAAAACAGGCAGACGAGAAAGCCAGGAAAAAAGCTTGTGTCACGTTCCAAATGGTACATGGCGACAACAGTTTCAAGTGTCGCTCATTGTTTGAGCACATTGTATACAACCCGATACTTGCAACATGACTGCTCGTATTCCATGCTTTCCAATCAACGTGTAGGACTCGTTTGTTATCAAGTAAAAAGAGTATACCTATAGGAGACGGAAGAGCTTATGTAGACCAAAACTGGAACCATTTAAGAACACATAAAACAGACAAGCGTACACTTGTACTTATATATTATAAAACTAAAAAACAATGTACCTAAAGGAGATCCGTGAACATATGTAAAGAAGAAATAAGAAATTAATTCAATACCTTATGATAGACACATGACATACGCACAACTGTGGTCGAGGGGCCTTCAACGCTCGGCGGCACATGCCCATGCACTCCACGATCAGCGGTGTTCGGTTAGCGCACATGCTCGGGCACGCGCACGCACACTAACGCACGCACGCAACGCACGCACGCACGCACGCACGCACGCACAATTTTTGTCCTCCGTATGTTGTCTATGTTGTTAATTTCTATCATGAAAAAAATGCTTTGAAAATTGATATAGAAGCTTTTCCATTCAAGCCATGTTTGTCTTGATAAACAATGCAAAATATACACTAACAGGAGACAACAATTTACGTTTCCCGTATTCTAGGGTCTACTTCTAGCGGTGTGTGGTCCTCGAACTTAAAAAATTTAAAGTAAACAGAGTCAAATACATAATATCCTGACCGTTTTCTTCTTCTAGCATAGTAACGCTAAATATTCGGAAAGCAGCTCAACCACATCGTAAATACTGTGGAAACACCCGAATGTTTGTATACCTTTATTCCCATCCAATAAGGGTTCGTATTTTGAATGCTCGGACTTTTCCGCCCTGGTGACGTCGCGAAATGTGAACTCACGGAGCATGTTAACTGAAATCATAAAGACACATGACTGTCATTCAGGAATGCTATACGGTATTCTTAATATTAATTATTGATAGTCAAGCACGACAGTTACTGTCATTTCAACAGTTGTGCACAGTATGCCTAGCGTTTGTATTAATCACAAGTCATCCATATTTCCGTTTGCATGTGCTGTATTGAAACAATGACATCGAACTTTATCATAAAATTAAGGTAATGCTTCAAATCCGTTGTACAATTTATTATACAATACAATTATATTAGTACCATGTACAATTATATAAACGTCCACATTATAAAATATAGCATGTACTTACACACGCCCGACTTATAGCTATATTTTGTTACGTTAAATATACGTTAAGAATCACGCATATAAAGCAATAATTCCAGCACAAAAATATTTACACAATTCCCTAACATTTGATTGGCCGGTAGCAAGTCTCTGTCCAAAATTTATATCCCAGTAAACTCCCACGCCGAACTACTTTCCGTAACCGTGAGGCGCAGTTAAAATAATTCTTAAGAAAACGGAAAATAAACACATTTTCCTCATGAATTTATTTCAAATGCTGGAATTATAAGGAATGAATGGCCTTTTTGTGGAATTTATCGGGGATATAAACTTGGAAAAGTCGCGGGAATACTGGATGAGGCCTTCCGGCCTTCGTCCAGTATTCCCGCGACTTTTCCAAGCTTATACCCCGATAAATTCCACAAAAAAGCCATTCATTCCTCCAGTAAAACATATTAAATGCAGCGGTATATGAAGTTTATGCGAGGGCTTGACGAGAATATCGCATATACGTACGCTCTGGCCAAGGTGTCCTTTAAGAAACGATTGGTCCAACGTCGCTGTCCTGTCAAAGCCGTTCACGTGACTTCTGGGCACGTTCAAGTCCACCTTGCCGTCAAACTTCCACGTAACCTCGAAGCCTACGTCATTACGGTTGGGGTGAAAGTTGATGTCACATTCAAATTCAAATGTATCCGACTTCATAATTGGATTGGACAGATGTGGCGGACGCATCATTTTAGGGTAGGCGTCTGAAATAGAGTATATAGCAAATTACATGATAACACATTGTCCTAAGTATTCACTGTTTTTAGTATATTATCATGCATACTATATACAAATTGAGTGGTGGAACTCGGACAACTACTTACCAACGTTAGCTTAAACTAGCTTGACGACGTTCCTTACGTGGACATACATGAAAAGTGTCGTATGCTGCAAACATTTGGATACACCGACTTGACGGAAGAGCAAACATTCAAGAAGACCTATCACAGCATTACACCAGCATGGATATAATATATTCGGGAGCATTTAGCCACCTGATGTAATGCGTCATTCGACAGGAATGAGGACGGCACAATCCGTTACTGCATCGACTACATGAAGCTAAGCATCCGCGCGATCAATGACGCGTACGCCATATCGAGGTTTGGAGATTCCCTACACTTTCTCGCTGGTTCCAGATACTTCTTTAAGCTGGAGTTGAACGCCGGATATTAACAGGTTGAACGCAAAAAGAGAACAAAATGTATAACGTGTTCCAAGTCGGAATTTGGACTTCTTTGAGTCCAACCGCATGACATTTGGCCTCTGTAACGCCCCAAATACATTTCAGCGACTCATTGACCCCTGGAACGCTGCATGGGTGACGTCAAACTGCACCAGTGCTTAATGTATGTATATTGTATAACCATCTTCTGTACGTCTTTTGATGAACAACTCCATATCCGTCTTGGATATACTACAGCAGCACTACTTAAAGCTCAATGCATCTTAAATGTGAATTTTTCAAGCGACACGTCACATCAGTTGTCCACATTGCATCCGAAGACGGAATCAAGGCAGATCCAGAGGAAATGCCAGTCATAACATATTGGCCAGTTCCCATACGACAAAGGACGCCGGGAGCTTCATGGGATTCAGTGGCCACTGCATGAGGTTCGTCAAGGACTATGCTACTACTGTGCGCCCTTTAATGATCACCTCGATCTCCTCGTCCACTAAGAAACACAAGCACAAGACACGCCAGTCACCATTCCATTGGGGAACAGCAAGTCTTCGATGCTATTATCGAGAAGCTGCCGTCCTCGCCAATTCTCGCATACGCTGAGTATGATAAGCCATTTATCCTACATACGGACGAATGGAGTGGGAGCTACGCCAGAAGCAGAACTGCATTGACCGGGTTATCGCGTATGCAAGCAGGAGTCTTCAGCCGTCAAAGAAGAATTACCCAGTCCACAAGCTGGAATTCTTAGCCTTGGAGTGCCACATCACAGATAAATTTCATGCTTATGATATATGTATGATGCCACCTTCGAAGCGGTCTCTGACAATAACAATTTTACATATGTGCTAACGACGGCTAAGCCTAATGCTATTGGTCAACAATGGATAGATGCTCTCTCCAACTGCAACTTGCATATCACCTACAAAAGCGGTAAGATAAATCACGAAGCTGCCTGTTTATCGGAAACAGTGGAAAATACCACCTTCCCTGGTAGCATGAAGGCCATATACCGTATGACAGCATATGAAGACACATACACAGTGTACTACACACCCGTACACGGTATTTGAATGCCACATTCCGGAAGACCTACTGGCGTTATGCGCCCTGTCATCAAATGATTGGCAAACATGAAATAAATTCAGACCCAGAAATGTCGAGAGTGGTGCGACTTAAGAAGTCCAATCAGCGAACTAATACAAGACCAGCCGTGTACGAAGGTCAAGCAGCTGAGAGGTATATTCGCGAGCTAGACAAGCTGCTGTCTCGGGATGGCATCCAGTTCAGCACAACCAACATGTTATGTGTGTGCAGTGTTTAATACGAATAATTTACGATGGATGGTGACGTGGTGTTGTAACAATCCCTGGAGCTAAGGTTATGCTAAGCGAGCCTACATGGGCGACGTCAGGTACTGGCTATCAATGACAATCGCTGAATAAAACAAAAATGTACATGTTTTTATAGTTTTGGAAATATTTTATTTTCCTCATAATAGGTCGATGGTGGGTCAGGGAAATATTATCGAACATCTTGAATGCAAGTATTTTCACAGTCAGTGACATATACACATGCCTGTGTCGGCTAAACCGTTTTGCCATAACTATCTGACATTGGTAGTTCAGAGTGCCCATGTCAGGGCTATTTCATTAATCAGATAAGGGGCATGTTTTAAAAAAAAAAATATATATATTGACACACACTGCACATTCTGATGAGATGGCATGTTACACGCTGGATCTGCAGTGTTTGAAAATGCTGGCGTATGGTCTGTATGGTTGAAAGGCTTACACTGAATTTAGTACATACATGGTCGCTCACACACGTGGCTTACCAACACATCCGGGCATCATTGCGGTCGGTGACCATTTATCCGGCGGGCAGGGAACACCATTTCCTATAAAGACAATATTACCTATTTTAAACATAGATGCTTATTTTAGTATAACAACATCAGTTTATACTAATCACACCATTCACTGGTATGCTTTCACATTCGTATGTTGTTCACAACCCGAGATGAACAACCTACTACATACATCGTGTGTACACAGGCGTGGAATACATTACTTACATGTACATGTAGAGATAGAGAATAGTAGGTTAGTGCCGTGAATGGGAAAAAATATCTGGCAAGGCTCAGGAAACGGGATGGGCGAGGCTCTGCCGAGCACATCCCGTTTCCGTGCCGCGCCAGATATTTTTTCCCATTCACGGCACTAACCGACTATTCTATTTATCCCGTCAACACCTACAAATGGCTGTAAAATGCAAAAATAGTATTGACTGGATATCAAAATGTTTAACGGCACCGTGTTCCACGGCTCATACGCACTGTGTTGACGGGATAAAGAACGGTTGTCCGCCTGTACGGTCGATAATCTGCTCGCTGAAGGTCGCGGATTATCTCCTCGTACAGACGGACGAACCGTGTTTGAAGTAGTACATTTTCTGAAATATTGACAGTGGTAAAATTGGGGCTGCGCAACTTACCTGCGCAATAAGCGATGTGACATCCGTGCACGGGAACGAGATAGTACACGTAGTAGTTCCCACAATTCTTCACCTGGATGTCAGTTGATATACCGCAGTCATCCCCGTGCAGGCGACCGCACGCCTTCCGCGACACCACCTGGTTTAGTTGGGTTGGGTGCCCGCCCGACAACCAGAGGCCTACCTTGGTCCCGCAGTGGAACTGATGGACAGGCGTTGTCGGCATTTGTCCGCCTACAAACGTACACGTGTGCGGACGGCTGTGAAAATGGACCTTACATAATTTGTATTTACGATACAAAGGCAAGAGATTCATGATAATCGATGACTGTGACCGCCTGAAAAGGGACCATGATTGGCAATCGTTTGAATCAGGTGCAATAAAACCGTGAATGTCAAGAGCATCATAATGTACAATGGTTTCTAACAAGTGCAATAAAACCGTATCTGCAATGTAATATGTTAGTCGTGTTCGGCCAACCGACCGACCGACCGACCGACCGACCGACCGACCGACCGACCGACCGACCGACCGACCGACCGACCGACCGACCGACCGACCGACCGAGCGACCGAGCGACCGACCGACCCCGAGCGACCGAGCGACCGACCGACCGACCGACCGACCCGACCGACCGACCGACCGACCGACCGACCGACCGACCGACCGACCGACCGACCGACCGACCGACCGACCGACCGACCGACCGACCGACCGACCGACCGACCGACCGACCGACCGACCGACCGACCGACCGACCGACCGACCGACCGACCGACCGACCGACCGACCGACCGACCGACCGACGACCGACCGACCGCCGCCGCCGACCGACCGACCGACCGACCGACCGACCGACCGACCGACCGACCGACCCGACCGACCGACCGACCGACCGACCGACCGACCGACCGACCGACCGACCGACCGACTGACCGACCGAACAAACAAACAAACCAAACAACCAAACAACCAACCAACCAACCAAACAACCAACCAAACAACCAAACAACCAATGTCCGGTTACAGGTCCACCGTACGTACCGACGCCGCTGGTGAAGCGATGCCAACCGCGGTGTAGGGTCCGGTCACATATAAGATCCTCGTAGTCATGGTTATGGGTGACGTATCCCGTGCTCCTCAGCGGCTCGTTGATCACATTATACACGTTCGGGTCGCACGGATCCTGGCCTACCACTGAAATATGGATGCTGGATAATCAGTGACAGAAGTGACAGGCGCCAGGTACGTATTTACTCAGCTGGTGTAGTGACGCCATCCTGGCACAGGACTGCAATATGGATACCGGGTACACAGAGACAGAAAACAATGGCATTATACTACGTACGATGTCAATAGAAATTTAGAACTATGTCAATAACAATATACTATAAATGACAGACGATAATAAGTTGCTGGAGGTCAATCGATGAGTCACAAAATAGGTATAGTCCGCAGACGATAACTTGCTACTTGTTTACATACAAACCGATCATAAACAAAACACATAATAGGTGAGACAGGTATAGTCCGCAGACGATAACTTGCTACTTGTTTACAGACAAACCGATCATAAACACAACACAGAATAGGTGAGACAGGTAAATATACCCGTGGCAATATTCCTTTTCAATATTGATTTTTGAGATTTGTCATCAAGTGTTATGTAGTCGAGGGGTTACAGTGAAGATATCAATGCCGTAGGTAGTGAGTTCGAATCTTAGTTTTTCATACATGTATACACATATATTTTTATTTGTTTATATATTATATATTTATTGTGTATGTGTGTTGCTCTTACAAATTACATTAACTAAGCATGAGATAGATTACATGTAGAAATTTATTCTATCACTTTGAATAAAAGTAATAACTAAATGCACATATGTGTGTACATGAAGAATCTTGGAGTATGTTCTCGCAGATCATGTCATATTGAGGTCAAACAGCAATAGTGATATCCCTCACCGTTTCACTTATTCCCTTCTCCAGCAAGCAGTCATAAAAAAACACAGAATGATATCGACAAAAGTAAAGCGTGAGGTTCGAACTATCGACCAGATAAAATGAACAAAAGTTCCGCTAACGTATTGATATTCTCCCGCTTCGATACCACTGAGCCACACTACATGTCTAGTTTGCGCACCAATCTTCACTTTTATATTGACATGCATGCACGTGCACTTTATCATGTGGTTAGTATACACGAAAACGAGGCTATGATATGATAATACACCTGGTCTACCTATATTTGGACTCATCGATTGACCTCCAGCAACTTATTATCGTCTGTCATTTATAAACCAGGTGTATTATCATATCATAGCCTCGTTTTCGTGTATAATAAATGCATGATGGAGTGCACGTGCATGTATGTCATCATACAGTGGGGTCAGCGTGTAAGTGCACACACGAACGAACACGACAGGTTGGTTCCAACCTGTCGTGTTCGTTCGTGTCTGCACTTACACGCTGACCCCACTGTAACAGTGTATATTGGTGCTCACAAACAGACATGTAGTGTGGCTCAGTGGTATCGAAGCGGGAACTTGTGTTCTTTCTATCTGGTCGAGAGTTCAAACGTCACAAAATGCATTAATTTTGTCGATATTATCATTTTATGTCTGGTTGCTGAAAAGGGAAATAGGTGAAACGACGAGGGCTATCACTATTGCTGTATGACCACAACGTGACATGATCGACGAGAACATACTCCCAGATTCTTCATGTAGACACATATTAAATGTGCATTTAGTTATCAGTTTTCTTCAAAGTGAGACTAGCCTTCTACATATAAACTCTCTCATGCTTAGTTAATGTAATTTGTAAGAGCAACATATATAAAAAAGAAATATATAATCAAATTATATGTTTTTTTATTTATGAAAGACTAAGATAACTCATATCTACAGCATTGATACCATTCGCTCTAACCGCTCGACTACATAAGACTTGATGAGAAATCTCAAAGTCAATATTGAAAAGGAATACAGGCACAGGTATATTTACTTGTCTCACCTATTCTCTGTTTTGTTTATGACCGGTTTGTTTGTAAACAAGTAGCAATTTATCGTATGCGGACTATACCTACGATGCCAACAGCAATATACTGCGATATCAATAACAATATACTACCTACGATGCCAACAGCAATATACTACTGCAATATCAATAACAATATACTACCTACGATGCCAACAGCAATATACTGCAATATCAATGGCAATATACTATCTACGATGTCAATAGCAATATGCTACCTACGATGTCAATAGCAATATGCTACCTACGATACCAACAGCAATATACTGCAATATCAATGACAATATACTACCAACGATGTCAATAGCAATATGCTACCTACGATACCAATAGCAATATGCTACCTACGATGTCAATATAAATATGCTACAATATCAATGAAAATATACTACCTACGATGTCAATAGCAATATGCTACCTACAATGTCAATAGCAATATGCTACCTACGATGTCAATATAAATATGCTACCTACGATGCCAATAGCAATATACTACAATATCAATGACAATATACTACCTACGATGTCAATAGCAATATGCTACCTACAATGCCAATAGCAATATGCTACCAACGATATCAATATGAATATGCTACCTACGATGCCAATAGCAATATACTGCAATATTACCTACGATGTCAATAGCAATATGCTACCTACGATGTCAATAGCAATATGCTACCTACGATGTCAATATAAATATGCTACCTACGATGCCAATAGCAATATACTGCAATATCAATGGCAATATACTATCTACGGTGTCAATAGCAATATGCTACCTACGATGTCAATAGCAATATGCTACCTACAATGCCAATAGCAATATGCTACCTACAATGTCAATAGAAATATGCTACCTACGATGCCAATAGCAATATACTGCAATATCAATGACAATATACTACCTACGATGTCAATAGCAATATGCTACCTACGATGTCAATAGCAATATGCTACCTACGATGTCAATAGAAATATGCTACCTACGATGCCAATAGCAATATACTGCAATATCAATGACAATACACTACCTACGATGTCAATAACAATATGCTACCTACGATGCCAATATCAATATGCTACCTACGATGTCAATAGCAATATGCTACCTACGATGTCAATAACAATATACTGCAATATTACCTACGATGTCAATAGCAATATGATACCTACGATGCCAATAGCAATATGTTACCTACGATGCCAATAGCAATATACTGCAATATCAATGACAATATACTACCTACGGTGTCAATGACAATATACTACCTACGATGCCAATAGCAATATGCTACCTACGGTATCAATAGCAATTTTCTACCTACGATGTCAATAGCAATATGCTACCTACGATGCCAATAGTAAAATGCTACCTACGATGCCAATAACAATATGCTACATACGCTATAAACAGCAATATGCTACCTACGATGTCAACAACAATAAATCACCAACGATGTCAATAACAATATAATACGTACGATGTCAATAGCATATGTTGTATATGATGATGTCAATAGCAATATTCGACCTACGATACCAATATCAATATATTACGTACGATGCCACTAGGAATATACTACGTACGATGCCATTAGGAATATATAGTAGTGCAATGGATACTACGTACAAGGAGAACAGGAATATTCCACACACGATGGTAATACAATTATTCTACATGCAATGACAATAAAAATATACTATCTACCATGCTAATATGAATATACGATGCCAATAGCAATATATTAAGTGCAATGCCAATATCAATATATTACGTACACGTACGATGGCAATCGCAATATATAATATGATAAGAATACACATACCTTGCTGTATCGTCAAGGCGACCAAACCCAGCATACATATGGAACTGGCAGCCATATTCGGCCCTTTTGACAGTCTGTCACCTTACACTGCCAATACGTGGCCTTATCTCGCAGTGACTGAGTTATAAGGTCACTCTGATTGGGGACTGGTACTGGAAAATAGGGGCTTATAGAAGTTATGGCCAGTCTAGCTTCTGATCTGTGACTGGAGAAATGGGGCTTATGGTCGTTTGGATGTGACTGTTATTGGGGAAGTGGTGATTATGACCTTGTGGCAGGTGTATATCCGGAGCTAATGACACAATCATTTAGTCTGATAAGGATACATACTGTTTGTCAGTAGCATAATGGGTGTGACATGAATTGTGAATGGTAAATCAGACTGCGTGGACGATGCTATTATTTTCCCAAGCATTTGTGGCCGTTGCACACGACTCTCATTTCGACAACTGATTACATTTAGCCTCTTGTGATATTAACCCTTTCACTCCTAAGTAACTGGAATGGACTGTGATATGTTAACTTTCGGCCAATCCAATTGCCACACATTTTTTCAGACTAGTCCATTTATGAAAAAGGTGTGTTTTTGTTCTCAAACATTTATTATTACTTGTAAAACGTACATATCAAGATGAGACGGCTCGTCACGAGCCAGCTCTTCTGGATCTACACTGTTTGCCAATACCACCATACAGGTCTGTGGTGTTGGAAGGGTTAATTATGTCCAACAACCCCATCTACATCGCGTTTCGCTGAAGCGGCGCTATGAGGATAGTATTGGCCCAATCGTCGACATACAGTGGGGTCAGCGTGTATGTGCACACACGAACGAACACGGCAGGTTGGTTCGCTACCCACCCAGAGTGTATGTTGTTATCACTCAGTTGAACCGTCTCGCCGAGACGGTTCAGCTGAGTGGTAACAACATACACTTTTGATGCGAAATGAGAAAAAAATGCAGAAAAATATTTACATTTTTTTTACCAACCTGTCGTGTTCGTTCGTGTGTGCACTTACACGGTGACCCCACTGTAACTGAACACAAATGAAATAAAACCACACGTGCAATGCATAGTATCAGATCGATATTATAAATAGCAGTACGGTTTGAATCGCCTCCTTTGAGGCATTTTTTTTTTATCTTTACTACAGAGACTCCGGAGCTACCGGCGGAACTGGAGGTTTCCTCCACCATGAGTAATTGCTTTTTATGTCGAAATTGACAATCTGCATTACTCCAATATAGACAAAAATCAAACGATTTAATGTGTATTAGTCTATTTCGGCCAAAATCTGACGGTGTGGTAGGTGACTCAAAACTAAACTAAAACTAGAAATGGACGCTTGTCGACAAGCGCATGTGTATGCCCCTCCCCAGATACACAAGTAGTTTGAAAAAAGAGTGATCGAGTTATGCTCCGGAGACAAAATCGGTGACGGACAAAGGGAGATAACTAAACAATTAGTGATGCAAGAGTTGTCATTCTTGCGCGACACACCTTTAGGGTCTATGCATGTGTGAAGCTACTGGAGCGCAGAATTATTTGTTAATAGTCCTATATTTATGTACATATATCTGCACAGGTGCACATAATGCCACAATATTTTCAACACAGTTGACGGAAATGTAATATAGAATGTAAATAAAAAAAATAATGCTCGCTACTGGAGCCGAGAATTTTTTTTAATAGTCCTATATTTATCTACATATATCTGCACAGGTCCACATACTGCCACAATATTGTCAACACAGTTTAGGTAAATGTAATAATTTAGCTGTATAAATTACCTGTAATAAGTTAGTGGTCAGTTAAAAATTTTAAAAAGAATGTAAGAATTTTGTTCTAATAGTCCTATGTTTATCTACATATATCTGCACAGGTCCACATAATGCCACAATATTTTCAACACAGTTTACGGAAATGTAATATACAAACTTTTTTTTTAAAAATAATGCTCGCTACTGGAGCCCAGAATTTTTGTTAATAGTCCTATATTTATCTACATATATCTGCACAGGTCCACATACTGCCACAATATTGTCAACACAGTTTACGGAAATGTAATAATGTACCTGTATAAATTACCTGTAATAAGTTAGTGGTCAGTTAAAAAATGGAAAAAGAATGTAAACAAAAAAATGGAAAAAAAATTAAATTAAAAAAAGGAAAAAGAATAATGCTCCCTACTGGAGCCCAGAATGTTTTTTAATAGTCCTATATTTATCTACATATCATATATACACAGGTCCACATATTCCCACAATATTTTCAACACAGTTTACGGAAATGTAATATAATCATTTACCTGTATAAATTACCTGTAAGTTGTCAGTGGTCAGTTGCACATGCTAGCACATGCACAGGTGAATAGTCTGTATATAGCACTTACCACCGTATGCTACTAGACAAAAATTGAAAAATAATTTGAAAATAAAAATGAAAAAAAAAAAATGGAAAAAAAAAGTTTAAAAATAATAATGCTTGCTACTGGAGCACAGAAATTTTTTTTAATAGTCCTATATTTATCTACATATATCTGCACAGGTCCACATAATGCAACAATATTTTCAACACAGTTTACGGAAATGTAATATAATCATTTACCTGTATAAATTACCTGTAAGTGGTCAGTGGTCATTGCACATGCTAGCACATGCACAGGTGAATAGTCTGTATAAAGCACTTACGACCTTATGCTACTAGACAAAAATTGAAAAATAATTTGAAGAAAAAAAAATGAAAAAAAAAATAAAAAAATGAAAAAAAAAAAAGAAAAAAAAAAGAAAAAAAATGAAAAAAAAAATGAAAAAAAATGAAAAAAAAAAGTTTTTTTTTAATAGTCCTATATTTATCTACAAAAATCTGCACAGGTCCACATAATGCCACAATATTTTCAACACAGTACCCAATGTAGTGATTTACCTGTATAAATTACCTGGTCAGCAGTGGTCAAGCACTGGACATCTGCACATGCTAGCCCATGCTAGCACATGGTTCTCCCAGTTTCTATTGTTCTCTCTACAGGTAAGGTGTACAGAGCACACGAGAAAAGGTGTACAGAGCACACGAGAAAACAGGTCTTCATGCATTATTGTCCAGTTTGTAGAGTGCGCAAAACAAAAAAGGGAGATAACTCAAAAATTAGCTACGCAAGAGTTGTCATTCTTGTGCGCGACACACCTCCGGGTCGTGGTCTATGCATGTGTGAAGTTTCATGAAAATATTCCAAAGGGTGGTCGAGTTATGCTCCGGACAGGAAATCAGTGAGCGAAAACAAAAAAGGGAGATAACTCAAAAATTAGCTATGCAAGAGTTGTCATTCTTGTGCACGACACACCTTCGGTTCGTGGTCTAATTGAATGTGTTAAGTTTCATAAAAATATTCCAAAGGGTGGTCGAGTTATGGTCAATCAGTGCGCAAAACAAAAAAGGGAGATAACTCAAAAATTAGCTATGCAAGAGTTGTCATTCTTGTGCGCGACACACCTTCGGGTCGTGGTCTATGCATGTGTAAAGTTTCATGAAAATATTCCAAAGGGTGGTGGAGTTATGCTCCGGACACGAAATCAGTGCGAGAAACAAAAAAGGGAGATAACTCAAAAATTAGTTATGCAAGAGTTGTCATTCTTGTGCGCGACACACCTTCGGGTCGTGGTCTATGCATGTGTGAAGTTTCATGAAAATATTCCAAAGGGTGTTCGAGTTATGCTCCGGACAAGAAGTGTCTGCGGCGGACGCGGACGCGGACGCGGACGCGGACGCGGACGCGGACGCGGACGCGGCGCGCTGTCAAATCCATAGTATCCCCCGACGGAGTCCGGGGGATACAATTAAATAAATGCTAGTAAATAACAAAAAAATATATATATATAAAACCCAACTAACAACACAAAATCAGCAATCACGGTTATCATGATAGGTTAATATAGCATTCTGATACAGCACACTAACATAGGGTGAGGGTGGCACGTCAAATACCATACCGTCAGAAATCACTCTCTCCTCTTCTCTTCTCTTCTCTTCTCTTCTCTTCTCTTCTCTTCTCTTCTCTTCTCTTCTCTTCTCTTCTCGATGGTGATTAGGTAGGATTAGGACTGGATATAACTATACGTTAACTATACGTTAATTACGTAGAGCACACTTGCTAGACATTAATGACTCAGATAGTACACTCGCCACTTAATTTCATTTGACCAGTCCGTATGCCAGTCAAAACGCACAATAACACGTAAACTAGTATGGGTTCCCCTCAATCATCTCTAATCGATACCCAGCCATACTATATCACACACATATAAGCTGATGGGTGCTATAGGAGGCCTCAAATTATAGGTTACCATACCTGCATAGATTCTCCTATAGTTAACGCATATTTTTGGAGCCTGAATTATAAATGCAACATTTGTCAAAATTCGGAAAAAACGAGACCGACGACCTTCGGCCTGCTTCTTTACTGGGCTATATATCCCGGGTATGGAAGGTGTTCGAGCCAATTCCCACCCTTAAATATGAGCCGAATCGAATGTCTGATCTGTAGCCGATTTCATCAACATTGCAAAGTATACTTTTCTAGCAAAGTATACTTTCTGGGAGTAATCATTTATTTTTCCCGAAATGCATTATTTCATATAGAACTAACGACTGCATATATTTGATGTTCAAAAGTATGTAGACTTATTATAAGGAATTTATTACATTATCACAGCCGAAATGGCTGTGATAATATAATAAATTCAGTATAATAACAATTAATAAATTTATTCAAAAATTGAAACTTTCTCCCTCAAAGTATACTTTGCTAGAAAAGTATACTTTGCAATGTTGGTGAAATAGGCTACTGGATCTGCACTGGTCGCAAAACCCGTAATACCCATTTCCCTGGTAACATATCTATTTACAAATGTAGGACGCGTAAATGTTAAGATACGTTCAAAAATGGCACGAGTGGCTTATCTAATATCTAATATTAACCATGTAAACGTTAATATGCGAAACTCGGCATTAACAAGTTAACGATTTATACCGAAAGATGTTCTAAATGTCCTTGCAAACGTTGGTGAAACTTTCAAGGGAACTGGGGAGTGCATTGTGCAGTGCCCTTGTTACAGTGGGGTCAGCGTGTAAGTGCAGACACGAACGAACACGACAGGTTAGAACCAACCTGTCGTGTTCGTTCGTGTGTGCACTTACACGCTGACCCCACTGTAGATGTATGCCAACTGATATGTTTAAAATAAAATTTCCTTGTCGGTGTACATACGGCGTACATGTACGTCGCATATGAAATAGGTCAGCTATCTCTTGTGCGGCCGTTTATTAAGTGTGCCATAGCATAACCTCTAATCTCTTCGTGGGATAACAAAATCCTGCTACCAATGGTATTAGTACAATGCACATCTTCTTCTCACCCTGTTCTCGTATTTTATTGCATATACAGTGGGGTCAGCGTGTACGTGCACACACGAACGAACACGACAGGTTGGTTCCAACCTGTCGTGTTCGTTCGTGTGTGTACTTACACGCTGACCCCACTGTAATTCATGTATAAAAAAAATGTAAATATTTTTCTGCATTTTTTCTCATTTCGCATCGAAAGTGTATGTTGTTACCACTCAGTTGAACCGTCTCGGCGAGACGGTTCAACTGAGTGGTAACAAAATACACTTTGGGTGGGTAGCGAACCAACCTGTCGTGTTTGTTCGTGTGTACTATACGATCGCAGTGTAATAACACAGTATTAACAATCATAATACATTATTGTAATACATATGCTAATGAGTCCACTACGGAAAACACGTTATCAATGATTAATGCAGCTTCAATATATGCGACTGTGCTTATCCAATAAATATAATCTAACATTTGTGTTGAATTAAGGCATAGCGTGAAATCTGTAAACTCGTTTATTAAATATCATATAGCTATTCGCGCATGTGAGATCGTCTATTTATTCGTTGACTTCATAAGAATAGCCTCGTTTCAATATCAATAAACCCGTTTAAGAAACACCATCTTAAACCACCAATCCGGTTGTACCATAACAAGCCATGTGTTCGCAAACCCGTGGATGTTAGATGCATTTTTAAATTAACCGTCTAATGTCTGAAATCCGGATTAAATATGCGTCTAATTCCCGACCTTGAGCAGATCTAGAGCTGCGTTTCCCTTTACATGCATCAAAGACCCGTGGAGTAATACATTACAGTGGGGTCAGCGTGTACGTGCACACACGAACGAACACGACCGGTTGGAACCAACCAGTCGTGTTCGTTCGTGTGTGCACTTACACGCTGACCCCACTGTAGTAACGCCAGTAACAGTAAACCCGGTGGCTGACTAACGCTTGCATCATTGGCATTTTTAATTCCATGCCTCGTTGGCGCACACCTCTACATCTGTGGTCACACATTGTTATTTAATACGTAGAGTGGAACCCCTCTAAACCAAACACTCGGGAAAATATTGATGTGTAACTTTCATGCGTTTCGCTGTTACGTATCTCTCATTACCATGACTTTTCATGATTGAAAAACACTAGAATGTGACATGAAGCGCTAACATTTTACAGTGGAACATCTCCAAACCGGACACGTGTCCGGTTTTGAGAGGTTCCACTGTACATGTAAACCAATGCACCGATATCAAATGTCTCGTCATAAACAGAGACCCAATTTGACCCAGATTAGTTTCAACGTTGTGCATCCGATGTTCAGTGTCTACACAATGTGTGGCAATGTCTGCTAGAATTAAAGCTATTTTTCTATTTATTTGGAGATTTTCAACTAGATGCGGAAATTGCCAATGGCGTCTGGCTACTGAAATGTATTTTATCCCGTCAAAACAGTGCGTATGTGCCGTGAAACACGGTGCCGTGAAACATTTTTGATATCCAGTCAATACAATTTTTGCATTTGACAGCCATTTGTAGGTGTTGACGGGATAAATAGAATAGTAGGTTAGTGCCGTGAATGGGAAAACATATCTGGCGCGGCACGGAAACGGGATGTGCTCGGCAGAGCCTCGCCCATCCCGTTTCCTGAGCCTTGCCAGATATTTTTTCCCATTCACGGCACTAACCTACTATTCTCTATCTATTTTCCTTATTTCTGAACCAAAGTATATGTTGTGACCACTCATTTGAACCGTCTCGGCGAGACGGTTCAAATGAGTGGTCACAACATGTACTTCTGATGAGAAATAAAGAAATTCTTCAGCCTTGCCGGATATTTTTTCCCATTCACGGCACTAACCTACTATTCTCTATCTATACATCTCCAAGGTCTCTTATTTGCTCAATAGAGGATGATGTCACGTGATAAACAGACTCGCATAGTATACTCGTTTATATTTAATATTACATTTATTAAGCTCATATATAGAAAAACACATTCA
The DNA here is from genome assembly GCA_029237695.1 of Conchocele bisecta. NCBI lineage: Eukaryota > Metazoa > Mollusca > Bivalvia > Lucinida > Thyasiridae > Conchocele > Conchocele bisecta. The sequence continues at coordinate 65,797,634 of CM055278.1, read as the reverse complement.
ATAGTATATGTATTAACCGTGTTGACGGATGTCATACGAAAGACTGCCATACCTCGATTCGTATAGAATCAGTAAACACATTTAAGCCATATCATATTAAATCATGAGTCATGTAATGTCATAATTGTATGTATGTATAACAGAGTACAGCATAATTGGCTGACCCAATAATTAAAACTGTAGTCCTAGATCAAACTGCGCCGACGCGCAGGTTGATCGAGGTCTAAACTTGTCGAAAATACACCAATCCCTATTATAGTATGTTCGTGACCGCATAATAGAAGTATCGTCAATTAGTGTCAAACCCTTGACGAGTACTAGTCGGTCCACAGACAAATCATCTTATAGACATAAGTAGCTACACGTAACACTTGTAGAAAACAGCCTTTCTAGTAAGCCCACAGATTTTATGATATACCTACCCATGAAATACATAGTTATATGATGTAAATAAAAGTCATATGTTCTCATCGATGAAATAAACATCTTCCGGTGAAAATACGACTACTTCCGCTATCTATATTCATAACGCGCACCTGCAGTGCCGGACTGCAAATAGGCTGTAAATACACATTCATTACCGTATACAGTCTAAACAAGAGCTGTAGGACAACAGCATAGCTCGACTACGAGGGTTGTCGGTGTACACATAGCTTGACAAACAAGGTGGCCGCGGCCTGCATAAAAACCTTAACCAAAGTTGACTACAAACCTTAACCAAGGGAAATTAAGTAAGTAATTCAAGGTTAAATGTAGGTCAATGTCAGATATAGGTCAGGGGTTATTGATGTACATCACTAGGAGATGATGTTGTCCAAGTATGGTTGGTGTAGGGCTAGGATTATTCCATCTATCACTAAAAACATTATACAAGCTTGACTAAAAACCTTAACCAAGGGGAATTAAGTAAGTAATTCAAGAGGAAATCTAGGTCAAGGTCAAATATAGATCAGGGGTTATTGATGTATATCCCTATGAGAAAAATGTATCCAAGTATGGTGTCTGTATGCAGAATAGTATTCCATGTACAAGCTTGACTAAAAACCGTAACCAAGCTTGACTAAAAACCTTAACCAAGGGGAATTAAGTAAGTAATTCAAGAGGAAATGTAGGTCAAGGTCAAATATAGATCAGGGGTTATTGATGTACATCACTATTATAAAAGGTTGTCCATGTATGGTGTCTGTATGCACAATAGTATTCCATGTACAAGCTTGACTAAAAACCTTAACCAAGGTTGACTAAAAACCTTAACCAAGGGGAATTAAGTAAGTAATTCAAGGTTAAATGTAGGTCAAGGTCAAATATAGGCCAGGGGTAGTTGATGTACATCACTAGGAGATGAAGTTGTCAAAGTATGGTTGGTGTAGGGCCAGGATTATTCCATCTATCACTAAAAACCTTAACAAAGGGGAATTAACTAAGTAATTCAAGAGGAAATGTAGGTCAAGGTCAAATATAGATAAGGGGTTATTGATGTACATCCCTATGAGAAAAGGTTGTCCAAGTATGGTGTCTGTATGCACACTAGTATTCCATGTACAATCTTGACTAAAAATCTTAACCAAGGTTGACTAAAAACCTTAACCAAGGGAATTAACTAAGTAATTCAAGGTTAAATGTAGGTCAAGGTCAACTATAGGTCAGGGGTTGTTGATGTACATCACTAGGAGATGAAGTTGTCCAAGCATGGTGGTTGTAGGGCCAGGAGTATTTCATATACATGCTTGACTAAAAACCTTAACCAAGGCGTGACGGTGACGCCGACGCCGACGCCGACGCCGGGGTGACAACATAAGCTCTAACTATTCTTCGAATAGTCGAGCTAAAAACTGCTAATTTCCATGAAGCGGTATATAATAAATAGAATATTCATATTTTTGCAACGAATATGACATATATGTTCATCTCGTGGTGTGAAATGTCCATATTTCACGAATGCCATATGGAAATTCCACACCACTCGATGAACATATATGTCATATTCGTTGCAAAAATATGAATATCCTCTATATATTCATTATATACCACCACGTATCCAAATATCCGGACAATTGTCCACACATGCTGTTGATACAGTTTTGATGTGCGTATACATAGAGAATAGTAGGTTAGTGCCGTGAATGGGAAACAATATCTGGCAAGGCTTAGGAAACGGGATGGGCGAGGCTCTGCCGAGCACATCCCATTTCCGAGCGGCGCCAGATATTTTTCCCATTCACGGCACTATATAACCTACTATTATGTTTTAATATTTCACCGAGGAGCAGTTTAACGTCATGCTCAGGACGGTCCTCTCAGGAAAATTTGAACAGAAGATTTGTAATTCTGTATTTTCAGCAACTATTTCAGAAGTGTGCCATCTTGAGTTTACCAGTAAACTCAAGATGGCACACTTCTGAAATAGTTGCTGAAAATACAGAATTACAAATCTTGCAATGAGATAAAAACTGATCCAAACATCCAAAGCAGCACAACTTATATATGAACAAAGTACACAAGTAAATACGATCATAATTTAGTCAAATGCATCTCAAATGCAACCTTGCACTGTGTTTAGAAAAAAACCAGTAACTTGAATATCAGACTTGATTTTAACCATTTTGCAAAAAATAAGTTAGGATTCTAGGAAAATATAGGGAAAATATAGGGACTGCCAAATGTATATGAATTTATAGATAATGGACAGCCTGAACATATCTGGTACACATGTGAGGAATATATACAACATTTATTTGAATAGACGAAGGGAATGCATATTAACATGGAATCATGGGTACAGTGTAGCTAAAACTGAGTAGCTTTAGTAATGCAAATTACATACATACATAATACGCAGAATATAATATGTACATTTAGCTTGTATATTAATAAAACCATATTAGATAAATATGTCTTGGAATTTCATTAGAATTGAGTCCTCCGGACTCAATTCTAATGAAATTTCAAGACATATTGACTATTAAGTGTCAGGACATCTCGGGTGTTTGAATCATGGCTATTAGCATGTATTGCATAAGGCATTTATGGTGACTATTTATTATGTCTCTAATTTAACTATTACATGTGTATTTATAATAAGTTGCAATTAACAAAATAAAATATAAATATTTACTATATTTCATAGTATACATGTTTTCAGCAATGTTTGAACTCGGACTGTGTATGATGAGACAACACGGTATTGTAATAAAGTATACGAATATATCAGACCACACGTTACATCTTTATTTGTGACCGTGACTGCACTAGTGTAGCTCCTGATCAAATAACACACTCCCGTAGCCTGGCAATAACCTATATCTAACCTATATCGCTTGTTAGACGTATGACGGGTGTTTCAATGATAAAATTCCGAACATCGCAGATCCTGATCAGACTGTGCGGATGCACATGCTCATTTGGATATACAGTGGTCGCAAAACCCATAAATCTCAGTTCTCCAGTCAAAGCCATATTTAAAATATCAGCCTGGTGGATTTACGTGAATGAATCAAATTGCAGAAACGAAATAATTACTCTATGTCTCAGATGTCGTGTTCGATGAACACAATAACGCCAATTACCGACTATAGTGTATGGTAAAATGTATTACAATAACTGAGAACCAAAGTACTGGACCGCCGGAAGTACCTCCGCGCAAGGAACTACTTACCAACATCCTACTAATAAGTGTAATACGTGGCGTAGCACGTGACAAAAGTATCCAAAATGAACTGTTGTACCAGCAGAGCAATTATAAACCAACACCGGTGAAGTAGCGATGTGAGGATGTGAAACATTTCTCAATAGAATCATGTATGTAGCACAAATGATGGATGTAGCACAATGTAAATCTCAACCGGTGTATGTCCCCGTCTTATTGAGTGGTAGCGCATGCTGATCATGAGCTGCACTTGTCGTACACGCATAGGACCGACTTTCAACGGTGTTCCAAATGTAATACATGGAGTCGAATAACAGCCCGACAGCTAAAACCTTCCCTCTTATTATGGATCCCAGCATAGATTCGATGCTATATGCATTTCTATCATTGTTGATTTCCTTACACGCATGTATGTCAGGGGTTATTCATTGTCATCTTGTACATTCATTTATTTGACGCACACTTCTGAGTACACACGAAACGAATTTGTTTGCCATCATACTTAATACTAGGTTTGCAATTTTGAAGGCGCTGATTTCATCTAGACTTAAGCAACATTTGTTCAGCACAACACGAACAAAAGCAACACTTCAGATTTTCATGATCGTAAATCGGTGGAGGATAATAGTCATTCTTAAAGATCTAATTACGTGGCTTGCAGATCAGGAATTCCGGTGTATATATTTATTACAACTGTGTCTATGAACGGACGTCATGAAAATGGCATATGTAATGAATCTAAAATACATTTCGGTGTTTCTGTATATCGCCATTGTTGGAGTAACTAGCGGTAAGTATATACATGTACATGTATTCACATATGAATTGTTTGTTTGCTATACAAAACACATTGTTGTTCGGGAATATTATACTGTTCTAAGGTGACGTATGCTTTCATTTCAGAATCTGTGTAAATTTTTATATCAACAGACACAAACCTGGTATTATATGGCCATAAAAAATATGTTGGTGATCTCAGCGAAAAACTTCCTGCACGTCAGAGCATGTTATAATTATCGAAAACATCATGTAAAGTCACCACATGATCGATCAAAGCACTACCCTTCAAACTATGTTATATCCAGTCATGTCTGAATAAATAGAGAATAGTAGGTTAGTGCCGTGAATGGGAAAACATATCTGGCAAGGCTCAGGAAATGGGATGGGCGAGGCTCCGCCGAGCACATCCCGTTTCCGTGCCGCGCCAGATATTTTTTCCCATTCACGGCACTAACCTACTAATCTATTTATCCCGTCAACATCTACAAATGGCTTTAAAATGCAAAAATAGTATTGACTGGATATCAAAAATGTTTCACGGCATCGTGTTTCACGGCACATACGCACTGTGTTGACGCGATAAAATCGTTGGTGTGTTATGTCTAAGGAAAACAAAGTAGTAGCTTTATTAAACATGTATGTCAATCACATATGCAATTTACACGAAACATCATCTGGCGACTTGAAAATAAAAATCTCATACAATATATATACATGTACACATGTATATATTTAAAAATCCGCCCTCCCGCGTCACTTTCCGCAAACCCCGTGTCTGAGAACCAAAGTGCATTTGTATGGTATACAATTTGTCAGGTAGCTTTCCCTGCTAAGAAATGCCAATGTGTAGTATTGATCTTCTTGAAAGGAACACGATCTTGTTTACGTTGCGTCCTCACGCTGACGTTATTCGGTAACGTCACATGACGTTATTCAAACAATGAAAGGTTATCGAAAAGGATATCTGTATTGCTACATGGTTTCCGTTGTTTGCACATTATGTGCAAACATATAGCGCGTGCTGTTTGTATATGGTTTTAGGTAATGCTCATTCCGGGGCCGCGCGTAGACCAAGTGCCTTTATGGCGTCACTACGCGGAAGTGCCTTCATGACGTCCGTCACTACTTCATGACGTTCATGACGTTCATGACGCGGCCACGGAATATGAATACCGAAAATTATCTACGTGAATGGGATGATTTATAAAAGTACTGAAAATACTGAATATAATACTTAAGTTACATCAGTTTTTTGTTGGAAATGTAACAATAACGTTTCATCATGTCCGGCCGCGGGTTCAAACAGTTCCCGAGGGCCACAGCAAACGTTTGCACACGGCTGGACATGATCAAACCTTATATTGTATCAACGTCAATGCCTGCTATAACCGTTTGTTGTCCATCAACGAGTATTAGGTCAACGCGGTTAGTTACCTGGTAACCTATCTTTCAGTATGACATTACAACGTTTGATTGACTATAGACAAGTTATAATAGGTTTCGGAACTAAGAAAAGCATCATGCAGTGACGTCCCTTAAAACTACTCCGGGAGCATCATTGGCGTTACAATTGGCGGGATTGGTCCGTTTGATGTCACGTTAAACCGACAAACTCCCGCCAATTAGTGAACCTATGATGCCCCGGACGTATTTCTAAGGGAATCTACTCGTGTTGGTACCCCACCGCCTAACTTTAATGTCAACGTTTCTAAACACCTAATAGTATTGGAAATATCAACTCGAAATCAAGCATTTTGATTGGCGGTGCCTGAGCTGTAGCACAGCTAAGGCTCAGCCGATCAAGCTGCTTTCTTTCAATCACAATATTCCACAATTTAGTAAGACATACATCGACAAATAAGGGCAATATTAGAGCAGTTGGTGTAAATGGAGTTTATTCAACTACCATTTTGCGGAGCACGAGGTTCTTTGTCAGATTTATAGATGTCAAGGGAAATAAATCAGCTTTTTCAAAACGGTAGTTGAATAAATAGAGAATAGTAGGTTAGTGCCGTGAATGGGAAAAAATATCTGGCAAGGCTCAGGAAACGGGATGGGCGAGGCTCTGCCGAGCACATCCCGTTTCTGTGCCGCGCCAGATATTTTTTCCCATTCACGGCACTAACCTACTATTCTATTTATCCCGTCAACACCTACAAATGGCTGTAAAATGCAAAAATAGTATTGACTGGATATCAAAAATGTTTCACGGCACCGTGTTTCACGGCACATAAATTGTATATTACATGCTCTTCGAAAAATGTGAAATTTGGCCTCAGACCAGCTTATAACGTTGCCATTTTGGACGTTAGCGAATGCAATGTTTCTTGGCCGGAAACTACGTCAAAATGTGACGTCAATTACGTCTCGCAAACGTCTAGGAGGAAATAATTCCCTCCAGAATCACGGTAAATCACTGGGTAGAATGTATTTTTACGATTTCAGTGCGACACGGGCGTAATCTCATCTGGACGCAGACGCCGTCATTGAAACTGGGCGTGTCACGGATCGTGGGCATTGAGGGCGACCCCTCGTCTTGGGTGCCCAGTGGTAACGTGAGTGTTCGTCACATCAGCGCCCCCCACATCGGCTGGCAATTCAAGGCCCTCGCCTTCAACTTCGCCACTCAGACGTTATACTGGAGCGAAGCTACGAATAAGAAGATTCAGGTAAACGTTGGAACAGTTTGGTTGTGTGTTACAGTGGAACCTCTCTAAACCGGACACCCTGGGGACCTCACAGAGTGTCCGGTTTAGAGAGGTTCCATTGTCATTAAGTACTCCATGAACAGCTTTTGTCAGTTTCAATCATGATACGACACGACAATGAAGAAAGTTACAGTGAAACCCATCTAAATTAAAGACAATGGTGTCGCCAGGGTGTCCGGTTTAGAGGGGTTCTACTGCAGTGAAACCTCTCTAAACCTGACACCCTGGGAGGTCCCCAGGATGTCCGGCTTAGAGAGGTTTCATTGTAAATCAGGCATTTGATCATTCTGAGCCATAGTTGTGTGCTATGCGATCACGAACAGATATTATCACCTGAGATAAATGACCAAGAAACTCATCAAAAATAAGATCACAGGTGTTTTCTTGGCGTACGGTTTAGAAGGGCTTCACTGTAGTTTTGTCCAATGTCTGTTGGAGTTGATTTTCTATAACGGTTTCGTTGCTTTCATCATATGCGTTATGAAGTTGTTATTGCGACCGTAATGTATAAGGATGGGTAGTCATGTATCTTCATGGTCTTCAACACTGTGGCTACCACAGTGACAATACACCGGGAAGTTGTTGTGAAGTCTCAACAGTCTTTCTTATGTATTTGTATGGGGCTCTTCTGTATCACTAGAGTATACTGTTTTATAGGTTGCATGCACAACATAAGCAGACGGGTCTTCTTAACATAGAGTAACATTTTATTTCTCGAGTTTGTAGCATATTTCACCAAAATTACTAAGCAAACTTATCTAGCAAAGTGTACTTTGAGGGAGTAATCATTTATTTTTCCCAAAATGGATTATTTAATATAGAACTAACGACTGGATACATTTGATAATTAAAAGTATGCAGAATTATTATACTGAATTTATTACATTATCACAGCCAAAATAGCTGTGATAATGCAATAAATTCAGTATAATACAAATTAATTAATTAATCCTTAAATTGAAAATTTCTCCCTCAAAGTGTACTTAGCAAGCTAAATATACTTTGCTATTTTGGTGACATAGGCTACTATGTTCCTATTATGTAATAATAATGAAAACGCTTTGGTCTTAAGTCGCGACTGTCGATTTTAGTCCAAAGCGATGTTCTATTAAGGGAAATCTTCAGCATACCCAACATCTCATATTTATATGTAAATGCAAAAGCAAAAGTTGAAAATGTATCAAATATGTGATAACTACGAGTATATATTGCTCACAGAAGTAGTTCATCGTAGAAGAAAATCATTCGGAACGTCAGAGGAATAATACTATACTGAAATCAGGCTAATTGCATGCCATTCAGACATTCTTCTATCACATATATTGATTCCATTTGACCCGGTTAACCCTCTAAACCATATAGTAAATATTTGCACACACTGTACAGGTATATCCAGATGAGCCGGCTAGTCAGTATGTTTGTCAGTATGTTTCAGATGGTTTAAACAATTCTGTATCTAATAAATAGAGTAGTTTCAGAAATTGTAAATGGTCATTGTCACGTATTTTGGTTTGGAAGGGTTAAACATGTTTGCAATGGGGGGATCGTAGCTAATTATTTCACTTTGAATTTATTTATAGAAATCCGGTCCAAATTGTATATTTTAGGGTCTATTGCTTGTATAAATGGCGAATGTCGCACTATTTGTTGTGTAAAGGAGCAATTATAGTGTTTGGACTAGTGTTGATCCAGGTTATCCTACATATCTGCAGTTTGATCCGGGACTACATTATTTGCCAGATTCATAGTATTACACTTATACATTTTATTGCAAACAGTGTAGACTCAGATTATATGCGCAGTCTGATCTGGGTCTACATTGTTCGCAGTCTTATCTATCTTGTTTTGCTCTAAGTTCAGCAATAAATAAATGCTAAAATAAACCACAGGACCAGATCTCTATAAATAGATATACAAAGGGGAATAACTAACTACGATCCCTCATTGAACGTGCAGGGCCTTATACTTAACGGAACGACGGAAACAAAGACGATTTTCACCGGAACATCCAACATGGCGGAAGGTCTGGCTGTTGACTGGTTGTCGAACAACATCTACTGGACTGATTCCCTGTACAACTGGATCGTGATGGCGCCTCTCGGTGGCGGGGAACCGGTCTATAAGTTCGTGGTCCGGACAGAACTTACCAATCCCCACAGCGTCGCCGTACATCCATATAAAGGGTACGTACTTGGGTACATCTTTCTTTCTGCTTCGATTTGAAGGTTGGAATTGGCTCGATTACCTTCCATATTCGTGGGCCACTCCACTATGGGTTTGGTTACGTGCCTTCGTTGCACCAGTACTAACCAGGGCCCGGTTGTTAGCTTAACATACTGTTAAATCCTTAGCAATGCTAAGGATTTAACAGTCTGTTAAGCTAACATAATATTTGAGCAACCGGGCCCAGGGTCGTTGGGTAGAACCAACTTTCCTTGTGTGTGGCCTGTTGTGAGCGAACAGTTGTCCTATTAAATGTTGTTTGTATTGCACGAGAAGTGTCGTCACTTGTCGTATTTTAATTTGTGTTTATTATTTTGCTGACCTTCTCCGTGTGACATTGTAGCCACACGGTGTGTCTGCTTGATCATATCTACATAATGTGTTAGCTATAACTAATATAGCTAATATCCGGTATAATTGGCTGAATATATATAATTAGTCCAACCCCTTGTTCCACTAACCGTTCAATTGGTCGGGGTTTGGACAATGTTCACTCCTGTGAACAAATATCCAATACATGTCAATATACATGCAAACTTCTATTTCACATAATTCAAACATGGCATACATGTAAATTTGTTGTTGAATATAGCAAGTATATGGCAGTCACATAATCGTCATTAACTGAATATCAATATTCCGTTTGTCATTTTATAGCTATTTATTTTGGAGCGACTGGGCAATGGTATCGAAGATTGAAGTTTCCGACTTATTTGGCGAGAACAGACGAACAGTAATTGGAGATGACATAGGTACAGTCAGTTCTGAGTAAACAACTCTACATCACATTACATTGCATTACATAAGCGTAATGACGGATTAGTATTTCCAAATTGAGTTTGTGTTTGAAGCGTTTTTTGTTTACTTTCTACTTCGTGGAGAGTGACCTAAGACTTTTGCTAATACACACGTTATTAGGTAAGATTATGATAATAGTTTTTATAATTTATTGTAAAATTGTTTCTCAATAACAATATAGCATAGTAAGAACGTCAACGTCCTGCAGATAATTGCTATATTTTAGTGCGCGAATCGTAAACGTTATTCCGCATTTTGTACCGTGGACTATGGTGAAGCGATATAGTGCAACCTATTGCATTTAACCCTTTGAACCCGAACGCCCGCTATATCGGTTTATGCAAACAGTGCAGATCCAGATGAGCCGGCTCGTAACGAGCCGGCTCATCTGGATCTGCACTGTTTGAAAGTAATTTTCATATTTTTGAGAAAAACAAATACCCCCTTTTTATAAATGGAATAGTCTGAAAATAATTTTGCGATGATTGGATTGGTTGCAAAACGAACATATCGCAGGCCATTCAGTTACAAAGGGGTGAAAGGGTTAAAGCGGAACACGTGCAGCTAAGGTACAGTTTGTGTGTTACAACGCAATTGCATTATCTCCCTTTTTGTATCGCAGTGTTTCGCCAATATTGATTTCGACAAAGTGCTATATTTCTGGAAAATTACATCGAAAATTGACACAACCATCACAATGTGGAATTAATTTCCGATTTTTTTGTCAATTTTCTACATCATTGGTGGACAATATGACTTTATTTTCCAAATAAATATCAGCGAAATGCGGCGATGTGATAATGGAGGCAGTTTCAACGCATGTCACTATGCGTACAGTGGGGTCAGCGTGTAAGTGCACACACGAACGAACACGTTCGTGTGTGCACTTACACGCTGACCCCACTGTATATGTGGCTGTGAATGGAGAAATGGTGTACATGTATATCCATATAAGTGGAACATGTTCTGCAGTGTTCGCTATGCCAGCAATGAATCACTCGCCATGACAAGCAATATAAATCGTTTTCAGGCTACTACTGTGGGTTACTTGATCAGGAGCTACACTGGTTACAAATCCCATAATTCCAATTTCTCGAGTCAAAGCCACATATTTGCATGTACATGCAACATTTAGTGACGACGTCATACACGTCACCCCTGAACTTGCATTGTACATACATGCATCTGTAAAGAAACGAGTGGCATATATCAAACTATATACAAACTATACATCAAATTAATGATGCTTTCGAAGGAACTAGTGAAACATAATTCCGGTATCGTCTTTTCAAACTACTCACCCCAACCCCCCCCCACCCCTTCCCACCGAAGGCAGAACAGGTGAAAACGGCAGAACAGGTGAAACTGGCTGATGGCTGGAACACACACACAGATGGCCGACTTGGCCACTTCATATGCCGTATATGATACAGTAACGAGGCAGTATACACATATATGTTATACATATATTCTATCCCATTTACGAATAATTCCAGCACAAAAATATTTACATTTGATTGGCCCGTAGCAAGTCTATGTCCAAAATTCATATGCCAGTAAATTCCCACACCGAACTACTTTCCGTAACCGTGAGGCGCAGTTAAAATACTTATTAAGAAAACGGAAAATAAACACATTTTCTTCATGAATTTATTTCAAATGCTGGAATTATAAGGAATGAATGGTCTTTTTGTGGAATTTATCTGGGTATAAACTTGGAAAAGTCGCGGGAATACTGGACGAAGGCCTGAAAATAAGGAATGAATGGCCTTTTTGTGGAATTTATCGGGATATAAACTTGGAAAAGTCGTGGGAATGCTGGACGAGGCCTTCTGGCCATTCATTCCTATATTAAATTATCTTTGAATCAAACGATGATCAGGTATATAATGGGTCCTTAACTAATAGAACCTGCATGACGAGGTAACGACAAGAATCTGTCTACACGATATGCGTATAAGATCTGGGTCTACAATGTTGGTCATTATTTTCTCAGTTTCACCATACAAGTACTCATACATAATATAATGAGAGGGAGTGCTTTGACTATGGTCACACTAGGCCATTTTCAAAACACTGCCCTTAACAAATACAGTGGGGTCAGCGTGTAAGTGCACACACGAACGAACACGACAGGTTGGTCCCAACCTGTCGTGTTCGTTCGTGTGTGCACTTACACGCTGACCCCACGTACATGACGAGGTAACGACAAGAATCCGTCAACACGTTATGGGTATAAGATCTGTGTCTACAATGTTGGGCATTAAGTGTGCAGGTTCACCATACAAGTACACATACATAATATACTGAGGGGGGGGGGGGGGGTTAAAATGATTATAGTAGGCCATTTTCAAACACTCCCCTTAACAAATGAAACATGCATGACGAGGTAAAAATCTGTCCACGCGTCCATGGTATAAGATCTGCGTCTACAGCGTTGGTCATTATGTGCACGGTTTCACCATACATGTACTCAACGACCTGCGTGAACTTGTTTTATCAGATCAGTATTCGCTGATACCATCCACAGATGTGTACGAATGAAATAGCATTACTACCAGGAGCAAACAATTTAATTCTAAAATCTATATCACAATATTAAATGGCCACGAGCGAATATTATTTAAAATATAATTTTGATTAGTCGACGACCCATATACATGTATGTTGTTTCTGTTTTTCATTATCATTTGCTTAGCGCGATATGTATTTTATTTTGTATTACGCCACTCATGCCTCAATTCCCAATATATTCACAATGACGTGACATAAAAGGACGACTAACTAATATAATCGCCTATACAATATTTCACCCGTAAGCCAAGTTGTCGGTCTATGGTTCAAGAACTACGTGTACATGCTGGTTCATCATAAAGCGCGATGGCTAATCTGGGGCTACATTTGGATTTTTCTTTATTAAATACTCAGGCATGTGACTACTCTTGCGTGTGACTGATTCATATCATTATCTGGTGTCAGGCGCCATCGCTACAATCAAACAACCATAAACAATAGCACAACAGCCATCTGTTATATACAAGTGGGGAAGGTGAGCAAGACAAAACAACACTGACATCCCCACCCCACCCCAACCGACACACACTAGCGCGCTAGTCTTTTCCGTTCATATGTCTCGTTTCGTATTAAGCTTTTGTAAATGACATTACAGCCATTTAAATGTACACATCACTCATTATCATCTTTGAATATGGACAATGTTGATGACAAATGTAAACCCTGAGTACATAAACCAAATGCGCAGATTAATCGAGAGTCTATAATCACTTCCTAAGCACATGGCTCAGTATATGGTATGGAACACTCCCCTTTGATACACTGAGGAGTCCGGAGGGTTTTGAAAATGGCCCGACTAGCCATTTTCAAAAAAAATCCCTCAGTGTATCGAAGGAGAGTGTTTTGAAATTAGCTAGTCGGGCCATTTTCAAAACACTCCCCTCAGTGTATCAAAGGGGAGTGTTTTGTAAATGACTACCTGTCAATTTTCAAAACACTCTAGAGTGTTTACATACAGAGGAGTGTTTCGAAGTTCCTACAATCTGACAGAAATATACATGATAATGCATTGTGTAGAATTGCATTTTGTGGAACCGTTAGCATGAAAATTGGAAATTAGTGACCTATCACCAGATGAGACAAGCCATGTGATTTTGTACCTAAGGAGATGTGCGATATTTCATGAAATGTAGTTACAGAAACTGAGATATTTCTATAAATGACGTCGAAAGTTGACGACCGTTTTATAGCAATTCGCAAATGTCGTCAAATTTCAACGTCAGTTACGGAATATATGATAAATTTTGTAAATACATATGTTTCATTAAATATATCTCACAAAATCACATGACTTGTCTCGTACGAAAGTGACCCAGTAATTACATATACATGGTCATGTTCAGGCCATCCACGCGGAATGACCATCGACTACGCTGACCAGATCCTATATTGGGTGGACAGCCAGAAAGACACGATAGAATCGTCAGAGTTTAACGGCAATAACCGACGGGTGATAGCGCACCAGGAGGGAACTATATTCTACGGCATTGCAGTGTTTAAGGTACGTTTCATGATCGCCTGGAAGTTTTAATTGATGGCTTTACATTTATTGAACATATGCAGCATATGCTCAATAAATATAAATCCAATAATTGTTTACAAGAAAACATTTTTAATGTAAAATTTACAGACTATCATAATTTTCCACTTACGAACATTTTAGTCGTACGAAGTTTAGTGAAACGGCCCCTCTGTTCTCTATGTTTCATTGGGATATTTTAGTGGTACAGTTCTGTGTTTGTGCTGCGTCGAAGGCTCCTCGGTGCCATATTTATCATGTCGTATAACGAAACGTTTGTGTCCACATTGACTCGTTAATTTCCCCATGTCAAATCCCCATAGACATCTTCACTCTTGTGGGAGGAGTCAACTAAACTAATATGGAAATTGAATCCGAAACCTAGCTAGATAGCTTGGAAATGATCTAACTAAGAAAACAAAAGTTAAATTTTAAAAATCGGTCCAGTATTTCTGAAATTCTAAAAAAAAATCCCTATGTTAAATCCCCATAGACATCTTCACTCTGTAAAGATGTCAATGGGGATTTAACATGGGGAAATTGATCTTCTTTGAGTATCCTATTCTCTATTGGTTACGGTAATATTGTATATGTATTCGCCGGTACAAATGTCGTTACCTAATAAATGTTGGTTCACATTGACTGTAATCTCCCTTGCGTATCCTATTCTCTATATGTGTGGTATTGACTGGAGAAATGAGGCTTATGTGATATATGACCAGTGTAGTTCCTGATCAAATAGCATACTGCTGTAGCCTGATAATGATCTATTTTGCTTGTTATAAGCATTACGGGTGTTTCATTGATTGAATGGTGAAACAGTGCAGATCCTGATCAGACTGCGCGGATTTACAGGCTGACCTGGATCTACACTAGTACGAAGCCCCATTGCTCCAATCACAGCCACATATGACGCCGTTCGACCAATGAACCATCAGTTTTCAATTCGTAGCAGGCCAATCAGTCAGTACGTAAATGTATTCAGCCAATGCAAAGCTCGTTACCTGATACATGCTGGTTACTATCTTCTTTGATTATCCTATCTCTGCTTGTCTGGGGAATATTGTATACGTATTCAGCCGATATACACCTCGATACACGATACATGTTGGTTCACATATGCTTTGAGTGTCATATTCTCTATATTTCAGGCGAACATTTCGTGGTACCCTATTCTCTATATTGCGCGGGAACATTTTCGTTGTTCCCTATTCTCTATATTACAGGGGAATATTTTCGTGGTACCCTATTCTCTATATTTCAAGGGAACATTCTCGTGGTACCCTAATCTCTATATTCCAGGGGAACATTCTCGTGGTACCATATTCTTTATATTTCAAGTGAACATTATCTTGGTACCCTATTCTGTATATTTAAGGGGAACATTCTCGTGGTACCCTATTCTCTATATTCCAGGGGAACATTCTGGTGGTACCATAGTCTCTATATTTCAAGGGAACATTATCTTGGTACTCTATTCTGTATATTTCAGGGGAACATTCTCGTGGTACCCAATTCTCTATATTCCAGGGGAACATTCTGGTGGTACCATATTCTCTATATTTCAAGGGAACATTATCTTGGTACCCTATTCTGTATATTTAAGGGGAACATTCTCGTGGTACCCTATTCTCTATATTCCAGGGGAACATTCTGGTGGTACCATAGTCTCTATATTTCAAGGGAACATTATCTTGGTACCCTATTCTGTATATTTCAGGGGAACATTCTCGTGGTACCCTATTCTCTATATTCCAGGGGAACATTCTGGTGGTACCCTATTCTCTATATTCCAGGGGAACATTCTGGTGGTACCATAGTCTCTATATTTCAAGGGAACATTATCTTGGTACCCTATTCTGTATATTTCAGGGGAACATTCTCGTGGTACCCTATTCTCTATATTCCAGGGGAACATTCTGGTGGTACCCTATTCTCTATATTACAGGGGAACATTCTGGTGGTACCATATTCTCTATATTCCAGGGGAACATTCTCGTGGTACCCTATTCTCGGCTTTCCAGGGGAACATGTGGTACATTTATCCGTCAACACAGTGCGTATGTGCCGTGAAACACGGTGCCGTGAAACATTTTTGATATCCAGTCAATACCATTTTTGCATTTTACAGCCATTTGTGGGTGTTGACGGGATAAATAGAATAGTAGGTTAGTGCCGTGAATGGGAAAAAATATCTGGCGCGGCACGGAAACGGGATGTGCTCGGCAGAGCCTCGCCCATCCCGTTTCCTGAGCCTTGCCAGATATGTTTTCCCATTCACGGCACTAACCTACTATTCTCTATCAATTTTCCTTATTTCTGAACCAAAGTATATGTTGTGACCACTCATTTGAACCGTCTCGGCGAGACGGTTCAAATGAGTGGTCACAATATATACTTCTGATGAGAAATAAAGAAATGCATGAGCGTTGCCGGATATTTTTTCCCATTCACGGCACTAACCTACTATTCTCTATCTCTATGTTCCAGGGAAACATTTTCGTGACGGAGCAGCTGCAGGGTCACCTCCGTGTGTACGACAAGGCGTCGGGAAACAACGAGATCAACTACCAGCTCGGCTACGTTCCCGACGGCATCATTATGTACGACGGCGATATACAGCCCGGAAACTCGTGTACGTACATATACAATTACCGCGCAGACTGATCAGGCTCTGTTCTTCTCGCCAATCGGTCAAGGAAACATTGTCCTGTTTCGAACAATTCTTAAGTAACCAAGAACCCACTCGTCCAACGTATAAAGCTAGGTGGCATCCATTTTAGATTTCGCAATCAATATTGTGTAATCTAAAATCGATGCCACTTAGCGGAAAGTAGACACTAATTGCTTGATAATTACATTTTGCCGAAACATTAGAAAGTACGGTATTGGTTACGTTACTGATCATGTATTGTTCAACATATCGTATTAATGCGGAGAGCTTGCTGTTTCGAACAGACAGTATATTAAGTCGTTATCGTGCCTTGTAATGGCGCCGCAAGACAATGGGTAGACTGGTCATAATTTCCGGCGGGATGTGCATGAAATATTTATATTTACTCCCGCTTCGACGTATATTTGCCTAACTATCAGAAGAATTATTGGAGCATATGTGATGAAATTAAGCACATACAGCTTGCGAGGTTCTACTAACACCTTTCGATGACGTCGTGAAAATAACTGTCACAGTAGCAGTTTCGTAGCTATTTCGAGAAAACACAGAATGATAAGTACTGATCACCATTCGGTGAGCGAAACTCATATCCCGGTTCTAATAATCGGTTTGAGTCATAGCCATGTCGCATGGCAGCCTTATATCTTCAGCCACAGTCACACAGGGATTCCGCTGGCGATCGCCACTTTCGCAATTGGCGATAAAAATAAACAATTGGCGATAAAAAATTACAATTGCGATAAAAAATTACAATTTTCGCGAAAAAAAAAGATATTTTTTTATTATTTTTTGCGAAAATTGTAATTTTTTATCGCCAATTGTTTTATTTTTTTTGAAGTGGCGATTTTTTTATTTTCCCCAGCGGAATCCCTGGTCACATGTATCTTCAAATTGCAGAGCCATACATGTATATATCATGTAATTTCAAAGTCACATGTATCATGTGATTTCAAAGTTAAGTATATCTTGGAATTTATCTTGTAATTCCAAAGTCACATGATCACATGTATATTGGAATTTCAAAGTCACATGGATCTTGGAATTTCTAAATCAGAGTCGCATGTCCCATGTAATTTCAACGTTACATGTATCTTGGAATGTCTAAATAACTGTCGAATATCACATGTATAATTTCAAAGTCACATGTATCTTGGAATTTCAAAATCACATGAAATTTCAAAAGTCACACGTATTTGGAATGTCCAAGTCAATATCACAGTCATGTATGTTGGGATTACAGCGGTGTGCGATGCGGCGGGATGCCAACAACTATGCATCAACGACCCTCTAACCGGCCCCGTGTGTCGATGTGGTGAGGGCTACAATCTCAACGCGGATCTTCTCACATGTAAAGGTACACATCTAATCCGAATGTTCTGTCTGTATAGCAGAGCGCCTGCATTACAGACAGAAAAGTCGGGTTAGTACAAATCGTGTTATTCATCCTCGATTGCTAACATGTACGCCAACAGCGCTGGGAAATGGGATAAGATCTAGGGTTTGTTTCATTAAACTAAGTACAATGAAAACGTTCTTACGAAGATGTTTACATGTATACATTTGCTGCTCACATTAACGTTATTATCTAATGTTATAATTTTATAACTGCATGTACATAATTATCATTAAATATGAGCACGCCCATGAACGATGTGCCAATTTCAGCTATCAGAGCAAATGCTATGGCAAATTTCATACATGTTATACATTTCCGATCAGTGTAGATATCGATACCGATCAGAATACTGCCCGCACAATCAGAGTAAGGTATGCTGAATTCGTCACCAAGTCAATGTACATTTCCAACAAATATATATAGAGAATAGTAGGTTAGTGCCGTGAATGGGAAAAAATATCCGGCAACGTTCAGGAATTTCTATTTCTCATCAGAAGTATATGTTGTGACCACTCATTTGAACCGTCTCTCCGAGACGGTTCAAATTAGTGGTCACAACATATACTTTGGTTCAGAAATAAGGAAAATAGATAGAGAATAGTAGGTTAGTGCCGTGAATGGGAAAAAATATCTGGCAAGGCTCAGGAAACGGGATGGGCGAGGCTCTGCCGAGCACATTCCGTTTCCGTGCCGCGCCAGATATTTTTTCCCATTCACGGCACTAACCTACTATTCTATTTATCCCGTCAACACCTACAAATGGCTGTAAAATGCAAAAATTGTATTGACTGGATATCAAAAATGTTTCACGGCACCGTGTTTCACGGCACATACGCACTGTGTTGACGGGATAAAATACTATTATACCCCAATTTCTCCTGTCACAACCACAGTTCTGTAAGTATTCTTGTGACTCTATTGTGGTGAGGACCTAGCACCAGAGCAGGATATTCTAATTTCAGGGCTGAATATACATGTCTATTTTGTAAATATTCAGTTCTGATTTTGGTATTTCATCCTGGTTGTGTTGGGTTGGGTTAACGGGGTCGAATCCCGTATTTCATCTGTACGGATGGCATGCTCACATATGAAATACGGAATTCGACCCCGTTAACCCAACCCAACCAGGGGTGAAATACCAAAATCCCGTATTTCATCTGTACGAATGGGCGATCGGTACAGATGAAATACGGGATTCGACCCAACCCAGAAAAAACCTAGTGGTTAACAGGCCGTTATATACCAATAATTCCAGCACAAAAATATTTACACAATTCCCTAACATTTGATTGGCCCGTAGCAAGTCTCTGTCCAAAATTTATATCCCAGTAAACTCCCACGCCGATCTACTTTCCGTAACCGTGAGGCGCAGTTAAAATAATTCTTAAGAAAACGGAAAATAAACACATTTTCTTGATGAATTTATTTCAAATGCTGGAATTATAAGGAATGAATGGCCTTTTTGTGGAATTTATCGGGGATATAAACTTGGAAAAGTCGCGGGAATACTGAACGAGGCCTTCCGGCCTTCGTCCAGTATTCCCGCGACTTTTCCAAGTTTATACCCCGATAAATTCCACAAAAAGGCCATTCATTCCTATATTAAATAACTAAATAAATCTACTGCAGCCATCAAGGAGTTTAACCAGCCAAGTCACGTGTACGGCATACGAGACGCGATTTGCCAGTACCCCGTCAACCTGCCCGATATGTCGCTCTACAACGTCACACTCGAGTCGCAGGTAAAATATACATTTTTACAGGGCCCTGCATTTGGAAATTACACTTATTGTAGTAGTTTTGCCCACGACTATTTTCATTATTAACCCGATTTTTCTGGCTGTAACATAGGACCCTGCAATAAAATTGCCCTGAAAATCCAAAAACCGCCACTACATTGTAAATGCCTATTATTACAGGTGAAATACTAGAAAAGGTTGCCCTGACAACAAAAACATACACTAATAAATACATAGTATTAAAGCTGAATTAAACCTACTCTCAAAACCAAACCCTGCTACTAAATGTCGTATTAATAGAGCTGAAATAAAGGAATCGAATCGAGGAGTCTGCTTAACTTGATATAAAATGGCAAGACAATGACATTTTCCAGGTAATCGTGTTCCACGATTATCATTGATCTCTTGATGTTACAGCGCTCCAGATAAGCTGCGTATTTGCTTAAATATCCAATTAAATTGCCAAAAACCCAATTGAATTCAGAAGTAGCGAGTATCAAAAAGCAATACAAAGTTTGTGGTACCTTTATCATGCTGCAGAAAACTATTCTAATTAAATACCAAGACATGTTTTCATTTTGAAGCAAAATATTCAATAATTGCTGTCTGTTGATGTGCAAACAGTAGTGTGATTTTATTTTACCCAATTAACATTTTGATATACCCAATTGCTTCAGAAATACTCAATTACTAATTCCTTATCTGGAGCATGGATGTTGTTTTGTTTGCAATAGCGTGTACCTGCATGCACTCTACCGCCTGCGCAAATCATGCGAAAACACTTGAATATTGTTCTTGAAATCAAGCAACTTGATTATCTGAGCCTGGGCTATGCCACAGCTCAGGCTCAGACAATCAAATAGCTTCATTGCTAGTTGATATTGTCAATAGATGTTCAGAAACGTTGATGCTCCTCGCAAGATTAACGCTGACGGTTGCATACATTGACATATTGTTATTCTTCAGGAATGGAGTGTGGCCTAGCGGTTAGGACACTGGTCTTCAATACCAGAGGTTGCGAGTTCAATACCCGCCCTAGGCCTGAACAATACTTCCATATTCCTTCCATATTTCTAGTCCATCGGATTAGACTGGTAACCGAGGTCCCGTCCCTACATTACCTTCGCTGTTGCTGGGACGTAAACCCCATTCATTTTCATATATTCTGTTATTGTTCGCAGTGCTTCATGCAAGACGGCCGCGGCCATTACGCCCTGACGTTCGATGCACGGGAACACATGCTCTACTACTCCGAGAACGTCACCAGCAGTATAGGGCGGGTCAGCATGCAGGCGGGGGAGTCGGGCACAAGTATCATAAAGGGTGTGGGTAACGTACAAGGTATTGTCATGTGACAGACGGGGCTGTGACTGGGGAAATGGGGCTGATGGGATGTGTCACCATAGTGCAGTTCCAGGCCAAATATCGTATTACTGTATTGACTGTCTGGTAACAATCTATATTGGTTGTAAGAGGCAAGATGGTGTTTCATTGATTGATGGAATTGCGACCAGTGTAGATCCCGATCAGTCTGTGCATCCGCACAGTCTGATCGGGAGCTGCACTGTTCGCCATTCTATCAATGACACACCCGTCATGCGTCTAGCAAGGGGTATATATCGATATAAGACTACATGAGTGTGCTATTAGATCAGGAGCTACACTGGTCACAAATCCCATAAGCACCATTTCTCCAGTCAGAGCCACATTTCACAACTTGCATCATTCGTGAGTTGTACTACTTGCATGTATTTGTCTGTGTCAAAATGGGAATAAAGTATTGTTTAACCTTTTCACCTCTAAGTAACTGGAATGGTGTTTGATATATTCAGTTTGCAACCAATCCAATCTAATGGTTACAAAACGATTTTCAGACTGGTCCATTTTTGAAAAGGGGCATATTTTGTTCTCAAAAATATGAAAATTACTTTCAGAAAGTGCAGATCCTGATGAGACGGCTCGTTACGAGCCGGCTCATCTGGATCTGCACTGTTTGCATAAACCGCTATAGCGGGCTTTCGGGTTCAAAGGGTTAAAATAATAAGTACAGTGTAACCTCTCAAAAATGTTCTCAAAAATATGAAAATAAATATGAAAACATTGCAGATCATGATGAGACGGCTCGTCACGAGCCGGCTCATCTGGATCTACACTGCCAATGCCACTATTACATGTCTGTAGTGTTGAAAGGGCTAAACTAACTGTTCCAATTTCCCGTTCAGGAATGGCTCTGGATTGGGTGACGGGCAATCTTTTCTGGACGGATATGACGTATAATCACATATCCATGGCGGTCAAAGACGGCATGTTTCCCACAGAGGTCATCGATGGACTTGACACACCACTGGGCCTAGCCGTGCACCCGGAACGAGGGTAAATATAGTTGTGGCTGTGATTGGAGAAATATGGCTTACGGTTTTGCGACCAGTGAAGATCCAGATCAGCCTGTGCATCCGCACAGACTGATCAGGATCTGAACTGTTCGCCATTATACCAATGAAATAGTGGTAATTCACCTAGCAATCAACATAGATCTCCAGCGGGCTACAGGAGTATGCTATTTAAGCAGGAGTTACACTGGTCACAACTGTCATAAAGCTCATTTCTCCAGTCACGGCCACATTTAAGGTATTGGAGAGACGGGGCTTTTCCGGTTTAGCTCTATATCCACTAGCGCACTACTCAAATCTGATAAACGCCATATTGGTATACTCTATGTCTGAAGAATGACGTTTCATTCACTGATTAAATGGCGAACATTGAAGATAGAAGATCCTAATCAGACTTCGAGGAAGAGCATGCTGATCTGGAGCTTCATTGGTCTGAAAGGTTATAATTCTAATTGCCTAGCTTTTCTGCATATTCACTGGTATCAACAGATATCGTTCCAATTTCCTACCTTATCTGGAGCTTCACTGATCTCAAAGGTTAGAATCGACAAGGAAATTGCAAGTATAACCTTTGAGACCATGAAGGTCCAGATAAGCATGCGCATCTTCGCAGTTTGATTAGGATTTTCACTTTGTCTAGAACGCCTGTCTGTATGGCAATTAAATTTGTCGGTGAATTAAATAGGCCAACCACCACCCACATCCCCTTCAGCCACTGACCAGTTCAATTGAGTATCTGCATAACGATCTATATTGCTTGATATAACAGGCTGATCTGGATTTGTCACACTGATCGGAAATGTATTTATCCCGTCAACACAGTGCGTATGTGCCGTGAAACACGGTGCCGTGAAACATTTTTGATATCCTGTCAATACGACCTAATCACCGCGTATGAATATATGCGGTGACTGGGGTTACTTTTTTTGCATTTTAAAGCCATTTGTAGGTGTTAACGGGATAAATAGAATAGTAGGTTAGTGCCGTGAATGGAAAAAATATCTGGCGCGGCACGGAAACGGGATGTGCTCGGCAGAGCCTCGCCCATCCCGTTTCCTGAGCCTTGCAGATATTTTTCCCCATTCACGGCACTAACCTACTATTCTCTATCTATTTTCCTTATTTCTGAACCAAAGTATATGTTGTGACCACTCATTTGAACCGGCCGAGACGGTTCAAATGAGTGGTCACAACATATACTTCTGATGAGAAATAAAGAAATTATTGAGCCTTGCCGGATATTTTTTCCCATTCACGGCACTAACCTACTATTCTCTATATATATCGTTGCCAGGCTACATGAGTGTGCTATTTTGTCAGGAACTAGAGCGGCCACAAATCCCATAAGCCTCATTACTCCAGCCACGTATGTTGAAACCACTTTTATCGAACTATTTCAGACAATTGTATTGGACGGAGATCGGGTCCAACCCTCGGTTAATGGTGGCCAACATGGACGGTTCAGAAGCAAGACAACTAGTAAACACGTCCGAGATCGGAATGCCCAATCATCTATATATTGATTACGTTAATGACAGGTAAGTCCGTGCTTAATTGATTGCTATCCACAGTTTCTTTGCAATTAATTAAAAGGGTCAGTGGACTAACTTCCTTTTGACAAGAGAATGCACTGTCGGCCGTCTAATAAAGGGACACGCTTAGAATATATACAGTGGTACTTTATGCCATAATAAATTAGTACGTTGGTCCCCAGACACGTCGTTTGCGGAATGTGACGCGGGAGGGCGGATGTTTTAAATGTATTTTTTCTTTCTTTCAGGTGTTCGTCTCTGATTTTTTTTCAAGTCGCCAGATGCATTTATATGTTCTATAAAGTTACTGTAACCTCTTAAAACATGAACAATCACACACATTTCAAACAGTTGTTCATGGTAGTGTTTTTTTATTGATCATGTGGCGAATTTACAGCACAATTTTATTTCTCCGTGACGATAACATGCTCGACGTGCAGGGATTATTCTGACTTGGCGATATCTGTGAACCAAAGTACATATTAAAAAGGTACAATATTTTAACACTTGCAATGCAAGTGTTAAAATATTGTACCTTTTTAATGTACATATTTTATGGCCTTAGCTTGTCCGTCCTATTTCGTTTTACTGTCAGACATGGATTCAAGCAGTTCGCGGACTGTAGCAGTAATACATCATTGAATGGTTACGAAAGAATGTATGCCCTGATCAAAGCGTGCTATGCGCATCTAGATGTTAACCCTTTCAACACCAAGTAACTTAATAGGATGTTCCATGCCAATGTTTCACGCTATTTCATTAATTTTGTTCATTCAAATTATCCCATTCTTCTAAAAGGTTAATCTGTACGACGTTTAAAATTATTAACAAAAGTGGAGATCCTGATGAGATGGCTCGTTACGAGCCGGCTCATCTGGATCTGCACTGTTTGCAAACATTGTCTCTATAGAGGTCTGTGGTGTTGAAAGGGTTAAGGCGCAAGAACGTGATATATATTTATGGTAGTAAATCATGAAACTATATTGTCACTACAAATTGTTACTGGTCAAGATAATCAATGCCAATTGTCGGAGTGGTATGCTATAGTTTCAGAAAAGTGATTGAATGTATGATATAAGAAATATTCTCTTCAGGAGCTGTAGCATTTAATGGTGTAACGGTTACATGTTTATTATACAGACTACTTTCCGAATCGAAAAATACAGTATCACAATCTATCACTATAACCAGAGAGCAGTAGCCGATTTCACCAATATTGCAAAGTATACTTTTCTAGCAAAGTATACTTTGAGGGAGTAATCATTTATTTTTCCCGAAATGCATTTTGTCATATAGAACTAACGACTGCATATATTTGATGATTAAAAGTACTATGCAGAATTATTATACTGAATTTATTACATTATCACAGCCAAAATGGCTGTGATAATGTAATAAATTCAGTATAATAAAAATTAATAAATTTATCCTAAAATTGAAAATTTCTCCCTCAAAGTATACTTTGCTAGAAAAGTATACTTTGCAATGTTGGTGAAATCGGCTACTGGGCACATTTATTTACAATGCGAAGGCCGATATGTTTGATCGATGATTATTAAATATAATTTATCAAACCTTTCTGGCTTAAAATTGAAATACAAGTGTGCCACCAATAACATACAGCTAAACAGCTCCAAACCGGAGGTCCCCAGGGTGTCCGGTTTGGAGATGTTCCACTGTCAATTAGACATGTTAGCACTTCCCGACTCATTATACTGTTTTGCAATCACGAAAAGTCATTGTAATTAGAGATACATAACAGTGAAACGCACATAAGTTAGACATCAGATACATTAGTTTCCCAAGAGTCCGAGGGGTTCCACTGTGTATCTAAAGGAGACCGAAGAGCCAATGTAAAGTAGAAAAGGCACACGAATGTGGCAGTGACTGGATAAATGGGGCTTATGGGCTTTGCACATCCCATTGTTGGCCTAATCAGCGCGATTGTAGGTTTAACAGTGTATTGTCGGTGCATTTGGTTGTATTGTCCATGTACATGTACAGTGGGGTCAGCGTGTAACCTGTCGTGTTCGTTCGTGCGTGCACTTACACTCTGACCCCACTGTATTGTCCATGTTTTGCAGGTTGTACTGGGCTGATTCGGGATTATTCTCCGTTCGCTGTGTGAATTTGAAGACACTTGACGTGAACATTATTTACAAAAACGTCGATGACATGGTCACCTTCTATGGGATCTCATTATATCAGGTGATAATTTGTTGCTGTGACTGGAGAAATCAGGCTTATTGGTTTTGCGATCATTGTATATCCATATCAGACTGTGCACAGTCTGATCAGGGTCTGCACTGTCCGCAATTCCATCAATGAAACACCGTCATGCTTCTAACAATAAATATATAGAGAATACCAGGCTAGTGTCTTTTGATATCAAGTTTATCAGGCAAGGCTAGGAAACGCGTAGGAATTCCGAGGCTTGCCGAGGAATTCCTACCGTTTCCGAGCCGAGCCTGATAAACTTGATATCAAAATTTGTTTACGTTGCGTCATTACACTGACGTCCTTTAGGTAACGTCACGTGACGCCATCCGACCAATGGAACGTCAGTTTTCACTTCGTTGTAACCCGGATGTTTGTATCAGGTCAATGGCTGATACAGCAATATGTTATCAGTCAGTACGTATTCGGTCAATACAGGGCAGGTTACCTGATAAAGATTGTTATCAGGCTAGAAGAGTGTGATATTTGATTTAGAGCTACACTGGTTGCAAATACCATAATCCTCATTACTCCAAAATCACGGCCACATTTCGAGCAGCCTTGTTCTATTAGTATTTATGTTGGCTACTTTATTCCATGGACCAGGGCTCCAGATAAGGAATTAGTATTGTTACTCCATCATTTCTGAAGCAATTGGGTATTTCAAAATTTTAATTGGGTAAAATAAAATCACACTACTGTTTACACATCTACAGACAGCAATTATTGAATAGTTTGCTTCAAAATGCTTTTTCATACACGCTACTTCTGATTTAAATTGGGTTTTTGGAAATTTTAATTGGGTATTAAGAAAATACGCAGCTTATCTGGAGCGCTGTGTTTGTATAGTCGTAAGTTTTGACGGCAATGTAATTTATTTTATGTTATTTTCATTGTACAGTACAGCCTGTGCTAGTCTTACAAATATGTGTAAAATAATGTGTTTATTACGAAACACTTGATGTTTGAAAGTAAGCATATTGATTGGTTGAGCCTGAGCCTAATCAAACTGCTTGATTGCGAGTTGATATTGCCAGTAAAAATTCAAACATGTTGATCTATTAGCAAGATTAACGCAGGCGAAGATGTAGTAACAGAGTTAGTTTCATTTTAATATTTAGAATACAATATAACTGAGTCCCCTAGATAAGTATACTTTGCAATTTTGATGAAATCGGCTACAGGTGTCAACGTTTCTGAACATCTATTGGCAATATGAACGCGCAAACAATGAGGTTTGATTGGCTGTGCCTGAGCTGTAGCACAGCTCAGGCTCAGCCAATCAAGCTGCTTGTTTTCAATCACGATATTCAGGTATTGTGTAATAAATATATTGACAAATATTGGCAAGATTGGCGCAGGCGATAGTGTAATACGTGAACAACGCAAGACAATATTTGCAAATATGCAACAATGCGCAAAATAGAAATACAGTCGACCCTCTGTTAAAGGCCACCTCTGAATAGCAATCACCTCACTATAGAGCTACATTTTTCCAATTGTTCAATTACTACAGTGGGGTCAGCGTGTAAGTGCACACACGAACGAACACGACCCCACTGTAATTTATGTATAAACAAAACATGTAAATATTTTCCTGCATTTTTTCTCATTTCGCATCAAAAGTGTATGTTGTTACCACTCAGTTGAACCGTCTCGGCGAGACGGTTCAACTGAGTGGTAACAATATACACTTTGGGTGGGTAGCGAACCAACCTGTCGTGTTCGTTCGTGTGTGCACTTACACACTGACCCCACTGTATTAAATGAACCTGTGAAGAAATACCACAAACCTGTGAACAAATTCAATATTGTTCTCTTCCCATGACTAGACTTTATTCACTGGTTTGATTGTAGTATAATGAATTATAATCACGGTATAATGAATTATAATTCCTGATCAATGTAAAATGACTGTCAGGAAATATTTCAGCAGATGATACGACACGCGCATATTCAAATTAACTGCTGAGTTAGTCAATGCTCAATCTATGATCTGTAATGGTTACAAGTCCTGCCACTTTTCGTACTTGGTAAATTGCAACCGTAACGCTCTATGCACACATATACCATTTACCGAAATTAGAAAGTTATAAAAATTATATATAGCCTTGTTTCTTAGGCAATCTGTAAACATGAAATGTCGGTGAAAACAGGGATATATGTCCGTGAAAGTCGTAAGCCCTTCTTCCACTGACCCTTTCAACTATAATATAAATAGCATCAAATTAAATCATCACCCACAAACTATCATATGTATACATACATCCAGGATTATTTGTTGTGGACGGATAAAGACATCAAGAATAATGGTGTGCACGCCGTTCGTCTAGACAAACTGGAGAAGACCCGGGGAATCCTGCACCCCCACGCAGGTGTCGCCTCCGACCTCATAACCATCGACATTCACAACCAACCACCAATGACAAGTGAGTAATTTGCATATTATTGTAAAACTGTTATTAAAACAGCGCCATTGCTTGAAAGCATATAGCGTCAGTCAACAGTGATCGCAACATCACAAACCAACCACCAATGAATTTCTCAATGAAAGTATATGTTGCGACCACTCATTTGAACCGTCTCGTTGAGACGGTTCAAATGGTGGTCGTGACATATACTTCTAAACACATAGAAAGAAAATATGTATGTGAGTCTGTGTTGACGCGCAATGCTAGCATAAAACTATGTTCAGCCTCTTTGGCTGGAATCTACACCGGCAGAATACTCTGATATGATAAACCCACCGCAAACGAAAGTAGTGTAATTTGCATGTTTATTCTAAGACATATATATGTCGGGTTCGGTGCTTTCTTTACTCGCCCTGTGTCAACCACGTACATATACGGTACAGTCCTTTTTGTGCTGTATTATTTTCCAGGCGCATGCAGTGGACATAGCTGCCAGCAGATCTGTATTCCGACATCGAATATCACCTACATCTGCTCATGTGGTATCGGCTGGACTCTCAATGAAAACCTTAAAACATGTTCCAGTAGTAAGTCATATGCACGCATAAATGGTTCACCACCGCCTGCGTTAATCTTGCCAGGATTTCAGCATTTCTGAACGTCTATTGGCAATGCCAACTTGCAATCAAGCAAGTTGATCAACCGATCCAAGATTGCCTTGCCAAGATATCAGTGTTTATCCCGTCAACACAGTGCGTATGTGCCGTGAAACACGGTGCCGTGAAACATTTTTGATATCCAGTCAATACCATTTTTGCATTTTACAGCCATTTGTAGGTGTTGACGGGATAAATAGAATAGTAGGTTCGTGCCGTGAATGGGAAAAAAATATCTGGCGCGGCACGGAAACGGAATGTGCTCGGCAGAGCCTCGCCCATCCCGTTTCCTGAGCCTTGCCAGATATTTTTTCCCATTCACGGCACTAACCTACTATTCTCTATTTATGAACATATACTCGCAACAAAGCAAGTTGATTAGATGATCCAAGATTTTCTTGACAAGATGTCAGTGTTTCTGAACATCTAATGACAATGCAACTGACAAACTGGCAATCAAGCAAGTTGGTTGCCTGAGCCAAGGTTGTCTTGCCAATATGTCAACGTTTCTGTAGCCTATTTCACCAACATTGCAAAGTATACATTTCTAGCAAAGTCTACTTTGAGGGAGAAATTTTCAATTTTATGATAAATTTATTAATATTTATTATACTGAATTTATTACATTATCACAGCCATTTTGGCTGTGATAATGTAATAAATTCAGTATAATAATCCTGCCTCCTTTTAATCATCAAATATATGCAGGTGTTAGTTTTATATGAAATAATGCATTTCAGGAAAAATAAATGATTACTCCCTCAAAGTATACTTTACTAGAAAAGTATACTTTGCAATGTTGGTGAAATCGGCTACTGAACATCTAGTGGCCATATCAACTCGCAATCAAGCAGTATGATTGACTTTGACTGTGTCTTAGCTGTACTACAACACAGCTCAGGCTAAGCAAATCAAGCTACTTACTGTCAAACACGATATTCAAGTATTTTTTAATAAGGAAAATGGCAAATGTGGCAAGATTAGCGCAGGTGGTAGTCAGTAGCAACACACTATTGTATTTAGCGTTGCCGTAGCAACTAAAAGCGTATAGTGTGTTTATGTTTCAATTTGCGTTGACAAAGTAAACACAATTACATGTAATTGTCAAACTGCGGTTCGCAAATTGTTCGTATATACTTTTTTCAGTTGTGTTCTTTTATCTCTAGGTTAATATATTGTTTTACATATTAGTTTAATAGTCACTCTTTTGTTATTAAATGTTATACAACAAAAGTTAGAAACTGTATTGGCAGTCCCATGCGACGTCCCATATTGAATATCTCATCACATACAACATAGATGTCAGTTGTCAAAAATGTAATACATGTAAAATGAGCGACTATTAAAATAGTATGTACAGTGTAACCTCTCTAAACTGGACAACAAGACAACATCTGTGATCATATTTGTTATGAGTTTCTTGGTAATTTATCTCAGGTGATAATGTCTGTGCGTGATCGCATAGCCCACAGCTATGGCTTTGAATGATAAAATGCCTGATTTACAGTGAGACCTCTCTAAGCCGGACACCCTGGGGACCTCCCAGGGTGTCCGGTTTAGAGAGGTTTCACTGTACATGTATTATATGTTCTTCTATGTTGTTTATGTTGTTTATTGTTCTTTATTCAGAAATTGTGAACGATAATTACATTCTGACGGTCGACTCGTACCAGAAACATATTTACCAGATCGACCTTAACACCGGTGTTGCCAACTCATTGCCTAGCGACAAATTCTACAAGGGTGTGGCATTGGATATTCAGCCATTGAGCGGGGATGTATATCTGACAGATAACAAGTTGAATGCGATTATAAAATTGAATATAAATAACGACCAACAAAGTATATTCCATCAACTTCCAAACGGTAAGTAAATCTCGATGCGAGTATAGAAATAGGGCCTATTCGTTTTGCGACCAGTGTAACTCCAGGTCTGTTCGCCATTCAGTCAATGAAACAACCGGCATGCTTCTAGCAAGCGGTATATATAGTTATAAGCATATAGGAGGTGGATCATGAGCTACATTTGTCACAAAGCGCATTCGTTATTGCTTGCTCTCCAGAAAACTTGAAAACATGAAGGCAGAATGATGCATTTTGTGTACATTGAATCCATTTCATGCCGTCTATGGCTTTGAATGTATATGGGCTTACAAATGCCTATGTATACACATGTACATGCATTTTTCTGCAGTTTTTGTCATTTCTCATCAAACATATACAGTGGGGTCAGCGTGTAAGTACACACACGAACGAACACGACAGGTTGGTTCCAACCTGTCGTGTTCGTTCGTGTGTGCACTTACACGCTGACCCCACTGTATGTTGTTATCCCTTCGTT
Source organism: Conchocele bisecta (assembly GCA_029237695.1). Classification (NCBI taxonomy): domain Eukaryota; kingdom Metazoa; phylum Mollusca; class Bivalvia; order Lucinida; family Thyasiridae; genus Conchocele; species Conchocele bisecta. The sequence continues at coordinate 65,766,030 of CM055278.1, read as the reverse complement.
GAACCGTCTCATCTGTTTCTGTTCTGTTGAAGACCGATTAATTTATCTCATTTAGAAAAATCGCCAATTATGTGTTCGTAAGAAGCAGTGAATACTATTGCGCATACATGTTTTTGCAATATAATCAATATTTGATGGAATTTCATAAACATTTGGCGCGTGACATTTTTGTAATTGATGAAAACGTAATTTAATGTGTTTAATAGCCAAACGTAGGTCGGCAGAAAACTGTGAAAGAGACGGTAAACTTTACATGAGCTATTTGCATGTCGTTCAAAAAATTATATTGCGGGCGTCGTTGTTACAGAAAGAAAATTCGGGTTACAGTAGGTAGTTTATTGCAAAATATCCAACTTCTACCACTTACTTGCAGATTCCGTGGCTGACGGCATTGCGGTAGACTACGTAAACCAGCTATTATTTTACACATGTACAACTAACAACATCATCGTCGTCGTCTCACTTCGCGATCCAAACCTGTACAAAACCATTGTCAACGAGAGTTTAGACGAACCACGTGACGTCATTGTCCAATCTGAGGAAGGGTGAGGAAAAATATCGATTGATTTATGAGTACAACGATTATACACAATTTCCAAACATCAGTCGTATATTCTGAGTGGTATATTTTGTGGAACCTCTCTAAACCTGAAACCCTGGGAGGTCCCCCAGAGTGTCCGGTTTAGAAAGGTTCCACTGTAAGGTATGTATTTGAGCACGTCTATGCAGTTCGTTGTGGCTTGTGATCACGAACAGACAGCATCAAAGGAAATACTTGACAAGACATCACAAAAGTCCGTAGACAGAGATGTTACAGGTGTCCAGTTTATAGAGGTTATACTGTAGAATATAATAGTTTATTGCATCGAGACAGCAACCTCATATGCACACATGCATGGCTATTATAATACACGTATAATGAAATACACGATTAAGCATATACGTACTTATATATCCAGACGTACAGTGATATATGCTGTGTTATTTCTATTTATCAGTTTATGATGCATATGTAGACATGTGTATTGCTCAAGCTATTCAAGGGTCACATTGTGTCATAATATGTTGTTGGGACTGGAGAAATGGGGCTTATGTGATGTGCGACCAATGCAGATCAGGATCTTCACTGTTCACCGTTCCATCAATGAAACAACCGGAATATTTGTAAATAAAGAGTAACATAGATCATTATTACTTGATCAGGACTCACACTGGTCGCACATCACACAGCCACAACTGACGCCGGGGTAGGAAATGTACGTACACCGAATCGGTTAACCCTTTCACCCCTAAATAAATGGAATGGACCTTGATATGTTAATTTTCCAACCAATGCAATGGTCACACAATGATTTTCAGACTACAGTAGACTAAGTCCATTTTAGTAGGTCGGTCGGCAAAAGTGCAGATCCTGATGAGACGGCTCGTTACGAGCCGGCTCATCGGGATATACACTGTTTGGAAACACCACTATAGTGTTGAACGGGTTAATGTGATATCCCAACTCGTAATATACCAAGTCTACATACTCTATCATAATCAAACATGTAGAAAATATATATAGTTTTGTTGATATTGCCTATACCAGGATGATATATTGGACGGACTGGGGCCGGGAACCAAAGATAGAGGGCGCCACCATGGATGGCGGGAACCGGAAACTGATTCTACGGCTGCAGAACAATTCGTGGCCAAACGCCATTGCATTGGACAGTGAGAGTATGTACATGTAGTTAATTATCTTATATTTACATGTAGTATTGATTGAAGTATTTAAAGGACGACGTCAATTTGGATTTCACCCAGATCAAGGTTATGAAAACAGTTTCTGATGCACTCTATATCACGCAATATGACTGATTGTCATACATTACAGGTATATCATTGCTGATGACTCTCAGCAAAGTTTACAATATATAGCTTCGGGCACTTCACATACGTACGATGAATATATTCCTACGTCAATACTGATTTTGATGTGCGTCAATTTACGCTGCTAACAAATGACCAAAATGTAGGAAACTCACATAGAATACCTCAATTGGTATTCTGGTATTAGTGTCAAAAGCACAGCTGGCATACATCTGAAACGTCCTGGTGACCTGGTCCGAAAGTTGCATGGTTCGAAAAATCCGCCGAACAATTATGTCAAATACCTCACCGTTACTCACGTTTCAGATGGCTTGTCAGTAAGAAATCGTTCACACACAGAGAAAGTATGTATCATGGGTAATTTGAATCGTGGTATATCATGAATGATTACACAAGTTATCACAAATTTACAACATCAAGAAGTTTGACAGGCGAGCAGTCATTGACATGCTGTTTCTAAGAGATAGCCCCGGCCGGAGTGAAATTTAAAAAATCAAAATCGCAAAATAGTAAAGGAGGCAATTATAATTCTGACGATGCATTTATTGCTTATCTTGTTGAAATGTAATGAAAGCAGAAACATAAGTGTATACACATTCATGAAACAGTTGCTTAATTTCTTGTACATTGAAACCTCGCTAAACCGGACATCCTGGAAGATCCCCCTGGTATCCGGTTTAGCGAGGATTCACTGTAATCAGACATTTGATCATGCACAGTTGTGTGCTATGTGATAATGAATAGGCATTGTCACATGAGATAAATGAGACTAAGAAACCCATCAAAAATAAGATCACAGATGTTTCATTGGCATCCGCTAAAGAGAGGTTCATCTGTAATGTAATTTATTGTAATTGAATTTAAAGAGAGATTCCTCTGTAATGTAATTTCTTGTAATGTAATTTCTTGTAATTGAATTTAAAGAGAGGTTCCTCTGTAATGTAATTTATTGTAATTGAATTTGAAGAGAGGTTCCTCTGTAATGTAATTTCTTGTAATTGAATTTAAAGAGAGGTACGTTCCTCTGTAATGTAATTTCTTGTAATTGAATTTAAAGAGAGGTACGTTCCTCTGTAATGTAATTTCTTGTAATTGAATTTAAAGAGAGGTTCCTCTGTAATGTAATTTCTTGTAATTGAATTGGAACTCTCAATAGTCAACAGCCTTAACTGAATGGTTAAAATCTCTGTTTAACAGAGATTTTAACCATTCAGTTAAGGATTTAACAGTCCGTTAAGCTAACTGATGTTTTGAACAACCGGGCCCTGGTAATTTCTATTTATTATATACCTACCCATGAAATACATAGTTATACGATGTAAATAAAAGTCATATGTTCTCATCGATGAAATAAACAACTTCCGGTGAAAATACGACTACTTCCGCTATCTATATTCATAACGCGCACCTGCAGTGCCGGACTGCAAATAGGCTGCAAATACACATTCATTACCGTATACAGTCTAAAAAAAACTGCTAATTTCCATGGAGCGGTATATAATAAATATAATATTCATACTTTTGCAACGAATATGACATATATGTTCATCGAGTGGTGTGGAATGTCCATATTTCACGAGTGCCGTTATGAATATCCTCTATATGTTTACAGCCAGAAACCTGTTCTGGATAGACGCGAGATATGAAGCGATCGGACGGGTCAATCTGGACACAGGGGTGAAGAAAATTATACATGCAGAGACGAGGGCGCATTTCTTTGGCATGGTTATCGTTGGAAGATATCTCTATATTACCGACTGGTTGAGAAAGTAGGTCATAGCAGAGAATATCTTATAGTATCGCAGCATGATTTAGAAAGTAGGTAATAGCTAGGAGACACCTCTATATTACCGACTGGTTCAGAAAGTAGTTCTATGCGCACATGTATGAAAGGCTGCTAAGTAAAATGTCAATCCTTTAGTTTTCGCTAAATAATTAACAAATTGGTATCAATCGGCGTGATCGCATGGTGGTTGCCACATCGGACAAGTGGGTTTCCTCCGGGTACTCCGATATCCTCCCAAATTGCGGACCGGTTACACATCAAGCCGTGGTAACTAAGCATTGCATGAATGCTATCGTTGTGTAATCGTTGTAAAAGAAATACAGCTTAAAAGTTTCCTAATTAGCGTGTATTCGGTCGATGTATATAGCGAGTACACAACCGACTGCGTTAATTTTTGCCCATTTTATCAAAGTTTCTAACATATATTGGCAATGCCAACTCGCATTCAAGCCATTTGATTGTCTGAGCCTGAACTGTAGCACAGCTCAGGCTCAACCGATCAGGCTGCTTGATTTTAGGGCGCAATATTCCACTAATTTTGAAATAAAGAATTTAAGGTAAACACGTACAGTGGAACGTCTCTAAACCGGACACACTGGGAGGTTCCCAGGGTGTCTGGTTTAGAGAGGTTCCACTGTAAATCGGGCATATGGGCACCGCAAAACAGGGGCCCGTTTCACTAAACTACTTACTACTAAAATGTTCGTAAGTTCAAATTTAAGATCGTCTGTAAATTTCGATTTATGGATTTACATTTATTGAGCATAGGCTGCATATGCAGCCTATGCTCAATAAATGTAAATCCAAAAATTATTTACAAGAAAACATTGTTAATGTGAAATTTACAGACTATCATACTTTTGCACTTACGAACATTTTAGTCGTACGAAGTTTACTGAAACGGCCCCCAGGTATAATAGTATGTGATTTGCGATAATGAACTAACGTTGAGAGATGACAATAAATGCATAAAAGTAAGCAGACACCTATATGGGTGTCCTGTTTAGAGAGGTTCTACAGTACTTTTAAAAGCATGGTTTCCCTGATTACAGACACGTGTCCCGTATGGGGCTCGATGGGGGAACCATGGAACAGGTCGGACCTTCCAAATTCTCCCGGCTTAATGGAATTGCCGGCTATAGACGGGCGGACGTACGGACGGGTACGTTAATTGGTTGGATATGTCTTGTTCATTGTTTTGTTGTTTGTTTTTAAATAAAAAAATATTGGTCCTATGACGATGCGGGTTTAAGAGTATGTGTATCTTGGCGATAAATCCATATTTGAGTTTCTTATGAAATCTGTCAACTAATTTGTGGCTGTGACTGGATAAATAATGGGGCCCAGTGTAGATCCCGATCAGATAGCACACTCCTGTAGTCCGATAACGATCTATATTGCTTGTTAGACGCACGGCGGATGTTTCATTTATGGAATGGCGAACAGTACAGATCCTGATCAGACTGTGCGGATGCAAAAGCTGATCTGGATCTACACTGGTCACAAAACCCATAAGCCCCATTTGTCCAGTCACAGTTGGTGATCGCAGTGTAATACATGTAACAGTCATTATAAAAAACTGTCATACTACTGACTATACTACATGTATACTAAGTGTAATAAATAGACTGAAATAGTGTGCTATTTACTCAGGAGCGAAACTGGTCACAAATCCCACAAACACCATTTCTAGGCCCGTAACCGAGGGGGGTGGGGGGGGGGGCGGGGGTCGGTGCGGGTGAGCGGATGACCCCCCGTACTGTCCCGGGGGCCGTTTCACTAAACTTCGTAAGACTAAAATGTTCGTAAGTGCAAAATTATGATAGTCTGTAAATATCATATTAACATTGTTTTCTTGTAAACAATTGTTGGATTTACATTTATTGAGCATAGGCTGCATATGCAGCCTATGCTCAATAAATGTAAATCCAATAATTGAAATTTCCAGACGATCCTAAATTCGCACTTACGAACATTTTAGTCGTACGAAGTTTAGTGAAACGGCCCCTTGAGGTCCACTTTTCATGCACTGCATCAGAATAATATTCATTCTATAATATTGATGCAACCACGGCGTCGTATTTTGTGCTCGATTTTTGCAGAGAATGCAGTAAATTGTATTTTATACCACTTGCATTTCAACAGTTTCTGGGGGGCAATGCTCCGGATCACTCTAGCTGTCACGGGCCCTTCAGACCCTCAAATTGTAGCGGGCAGTAACTCTGCAAAAATCCCGTACCGTCTGTAGCATATGCTACGGACGTTACTGGAGTTTTGCGAAGTTACTTCCCGCACTCAAAGAGATCCCCGCTTCAAAACGTCTACTTACGGGTCTGGGGTCCGTTTCACTACACTTCGAACGACTAAAATGTTCGTAAGTGCAAATTTAGGACATCTGGACATATCAATTCATGAATTTACATTTATTAAGCATGCAGCCTACAATTTACAGACTATCATAATTTTTCCCTTACGAACATTCTAGTCAACGTACGAATGGAATGGAATGGAATGGAATGGAAAAGTGCTTAACGGCCCACCAACACATAAGAGCAAACAATGTACAATGGTAGATGGAGAATAAAAATAATAGTAAAATAGTATGTTATATGTGGTAGGCAATCAAATGATTAGGGTAACAATAAAATTATGGTGAACAATAGAAATGAGCAACATGTTTAGTCGCACGAAGTTTATTCTAATGCACTCTATGAATATCACGCAATCTGATTGGCTGATGGTCATACATTACATGTATATCATTGTTGATGAACGGTCGCAAATTATTTCAATATGTATTCCTACGCCAGTAGTAAAAGCGTGCATTAGTAATAGGTTAACCGCATTGTAATTTTGAAATTTGCGGCGTATATCAGAAAATGATAGGTCGGAAAAACATGTTTTCTGATATACGCCGCAAATTTCAAAATTGCAATACAGTTAACCTTATAGTGAAACGGGCCCCTGATTTCTCCAGTCACAGCCACAATATAAACTCCTGTTTCATGTAGGATTCAGCGTCTGTCTTACAAGTGTATGCAGCCAACTCTGTCTTCCGGTGTCCAGGACAACCTACAAGTGCGCATGCTCGAACGAAGGAAAACACGCGAAAGTCCCGTGCGCCGAGATGAATAGTAGGTGTCGTTGTTTTTTACCAATCAGAAAAATGCATGTACCTGCACGGCAAATGAACATACAACATAATAATGGACAGTTTAATATTGGTATTAATCATGTGAAGCTAACTTACACATCAACGTAATACTATACAACTATACTTTCGAACATGTGCTAAATGCCACCTCCGAAAAGACAATAACCTGTCTATAGCAGCCACGCCTTTGTTTTTCCAATTATGCAATTGATACGTAAATGAACCTCTAAATAAAGACCACCTATGACAAAAGGCCAGGATTTTCACTTCACGTGACTGGTCTTTATTCACAGGTTTGACTGCATACATACCTATTAGCTATAAATTGTGACTACATGTAACAACATGGTGAAAACATGATATAGATGTTCATGACGTCACACTGGGTTCTATTCTCTGCGCTAATTAAAACCAGCACTTGATTCTTGTACAATTCATGGAAAAACATTTTCACTTCAAAGGTATAAAAACATGTTCACACGTCATTTTCATGCGTGTATATTTCAGGTATTGAAGTCGTATCGGCACTGAAAACTAACATGGATAATACAGGTAAGGAGGCCTACTGTGTTCCGGACAGCCCGACCCTACCTATAGTCTGTTTCACGAAAGCTGGCCAAATTTTACGGCTATATAGACAATTCAAAAACAATATTATTTTCGATAATATTAAATTAAAGGAAAAATTAAGAATGAGCCTTCTTTTTATTTCGTGAAATTCGGTCAAATATTGATTTTATTACGAAAAATTGATTTGTCTATGGGAATTTAACATGGGGGAAAAGTGGTAAGGAAGTGTGGGAGGAGTCAAGAAACGAAAACATTTGGAAATTGACTCCGAAACCTATCTAGATAGCTTGGAAATTATCTAACTAAGAAAACAAAAAGTTAAATTTTAAAAATCGGTCCAGTATTTCTGAAATTCTAAAAAAATTCCCCATGTTAAATCCCCATAGACATCTTCACTCATGGGGAAATTTTGTTTTCGCAATAAAATCAATATTTTACCAAATTTCACGAAATAAAAAGAAGGCTCATTCTTAATTTTTCCTTTAATTTAATATTATCAAAAGAAATCTTGTTTTTGAATTGTTTATATAGCCGTAAAATTTGGGCAGCTTTCGTGAAACAGACTTGCCACCAACCCTACGTATTCAAGACTTTTGTGATAAAAAGACAGAAAAATCTCAAGTTCGGTCCCTTTCGCCATGCAATCATGTTTAGAGTTGGTTTTCTATTTGTCTTATCCCTCAAACAAAGTTGGTAAGCAATAATTATGTCATACTAACACGTGCAATGTCTAACTGATACATGTACATGTACATGTAGAAAAGACTAACATGAAAAGCCGACCCTACATAGTATATTCTGGACTGTTGCTCGCACCACAACTATTTTATTTCGGCCTACGTTACATGTACCTTATCTCAATATTAACCATTATTTGCTTTGAATGTTGATATTTTCTTTCTGTTATGCCCCACCACGATAGTGGAAGGGGCATTTAGTGTTGCCCTTGTCCGTCCGTCCCGTCCGTCCGTCTCATCCGTTCTCCCGTCACCAACCTTGTAACTCTTAAAACCTCGTAAAGCGTTTAAACCGTACTAGCTACAGACCTGAAACTTCATCATGATGAGTAGATGCGCAATGTTTCGTTCGATGGTTGATTCGACCCCCTGATCATGGATTATCTCCCCTTTGTTGACTTAGCATTTGGCCATTTCGCCTTGTAACTCGTAAAACCTTTACACCCTAATAGCTACACACCTGAAACTTTGTTTCCGTGCCGCGCCAGATATTTTTCCCCATTCACGGCACTAACCTACTATTCTATTTATCCCGTCAACACCTAAAAATTGCTTTAAAATGCAAAAATAGTATTGACTGGATATCAAAAATGTTTCACGGCACCGTGTTTCACGGCACATACGCACTGTGTTGACGGGATAAGTTGTTGTATTAAGCATCTTGATCTAATCATGGTAATGAGAGAAATTAAGTACATATTAAAGAGAAATATGTGATAACTGGTAAACTGGCGGGAGAAATTTCACAATATGGTCGATAAAGATATATAGTTAGAGTCGGTTGTTCTTACATTTAATTTTTCATATGGACTTGTTTTTAAAAGAATGCAGTAAAATCTGTGAATACAGTAAGTTCACCGTATAATCGGTTTGGTGTCAAGACATAAGATGTGGAACTGGTTATACAATGAACAACAATTGTATCATTTCTAGATAAGGATATCAAAATTTGAGATAATGACCACTGTATTCTAACAGACTGATTGTACATATAGCAAATAATTACAATATAGTTGTTAGTGGGTATACTAACATACATGTAACCCAACGGTATTCCATCTCCATAAGTTATGAGAAAGCAACCAGGGCTGGTTGTTAACAATCCAAAAGCGCCAATACTTTATGTAACCCTTTTAACACCACATACCTGTATAGTGGTATTGGCAAAAAGTTTAGATCTGCACTCTTTGCTAGTAATTTTCATATTTTTGAGAACACAAACACCGCCTTCTCATAAATTGAGTAGTATGTAAATCATTTTGTGACGATTGGATTGGTTGAAAAAGTAATATATCAAAACTCATTCCAATTACTTAAAGATAAAAAGGTTAATTAATATATTATTTTATTTGCTGGAAATTCAGTATTGCAGATCTTAATTATTTATATCAAGGTTAGCCACAGACTGTGACGTGGCGAAACAACCCGTATTATCAAACAGTGAGTGAGCTCGGCGATAGCAGGCTGCAACGACAGCGACTCAAATATGTCCATGTGTTTTCAGAGTGAAATCGTCCATCCACAGTGTAGTCATATGGAAGTAGCATGTGTTATAGGAATGAATGGCCTTTTTGTGGAATGTATCGGGGTATAAACTTGGAAAAGTCGCGGGAATACTGGACGAAGGCCGGAAGGCCTCGTCCAGTATTCCCGCGACTTTTCCAAGTTTATATCCCCGATAAATTCCACAAAAAGGCCATTCATTCCTTATAATTCCAGCATTTGAAATAAATTCATCAAGAAAATGTGTTTATTTTCCGTTTTCTTAAGAATTATTTTAACTGCGCCTGACGGTTACGGAATGTAGTTCGGCATGGAGTTTACTGGGATATAAATTTTGGACGGAGACTTCCAACGGACCAATCAAATGTTAGGAAATTGTGTAAATATGTTTGTGCTGGAATTATTAGTTGGTATTCTACACGTTCTATACGGATTCATCATTTATTTTGTCTATATTATCCACTTACATGTTTTACATAATAAAATCATTAGCTACGAGAAAGTTTATATACTTTCTCATTATAGGTAGAAGTAAATGCGATATTTGGTAATAAAATATTGATGCATACATCGATTTCCGACGGTAAGCATAGCCAATGTGCATGATCACGTGGTTACAACAACAACAATGTCGCCCACTCCAAAGTAAGTATTATTTGATATTTTTCTTAATATGCAACGGATTTTTATGAAATATGGAACAGCAAACGCGTCTTCGTGAGCTGCATTTGGTGGTCTAGGGAGTTTGGCACAGACTTATGTAGTTTTTGCGAAGAATCGATTTCCGTGTGGGAGACGCGTTTGATGCGCCATATTTCATCAAAATCCGTTACGTAATAAGGACACTATAACAGAATACGTACTTTGAATCGGTACTTGTTGTTGTTGTTAGTACCACGTGAGCAAACACCTTGATAGCGACACTCACGTGGTCCCTGTGCCTGTCGTCTGAGATCGACTACTCGCCATGTAGCTCTGGATTACTAGGCCATACACTAATTGATACACGGATATTTACATACATGCAATAAATAGTGTTGGCCATAATACATTATTGTTTCTATATAATTGTTTAGATATGGTGCAAATAATTGGAACTGGTAAAATTGGCAGTTGCAGATGACAAACACAGCGACACCCAATTGGTCCCCGGTGTTTGCCGTCCAAGACCGTCTATTTGACATATAGTCATATATAAAATGGTATACATTACGGAAAATGATTCAGTTGAATTGTGCCATGAATAAGCTTAGGTTTCTTAAATGTGGTTTATATTTATTGCTTAGTAGCGCTTTACATTTTAAAATATTTGTTCGTCTATAATAATATGTTTTAATGTATAGTTTTCGTTTTTCGTTAAAGAATGAACATTTTAATAAATAATGGTATTCGTCACCTAGGTCGTTAGAGTGACATGACGTATAATTATTTTCTATCTGATAGCTCTGTTTCTGACAATCTGCCTACTTCAATCGGTAATTTATGGTTACTTGTTCTAAATTTAGTCAAGCTAACATACTGTGTAGCATTGCCTTTGGTAAACATTTAAAATAATCTTCTAGCTCGATCGATTCTTTAAATGTACACTGTATTGTAATTTTTACCTTTACCGGATGCTTGCAGTTTTACATTCCAAGATTGTGTAAACTGGTCGATAAGCGCGGATTTAATGTGTTGCATATTTACATTTGTTTGATGAAAATGGCCTGTATTTCCAGTTGCGTTCAGAATATTTTATATGTCGGATCCATATAAAATCAAAACTTTCCATAGCGGAAATATAATCGTACATCATATAAGCTATTTTTTCTTGTTTTCCTGAAATTATTCGATTCCAAAATTGTAGCATTCACATTTTGACAGTTAGTTCTATTGGGCATATATGCCGAGTTCCCAGTATAACATTGTTACGGTGTACTTTTCCTACTTTTAGTTATTCGCTTTAAAAAATAAATGTGTATTCGTTCTAAAATGTCTATATTTGCAAACCCCCATACTTCGCACCCATAAGTTAAAATTGGAAGTACTGTGTGATCAAATAATTTTAGTTGTAAATCAATAGACATATCTATGTTGGCTATACGTGTATACAGTAAGGACGTTGCATTTATTGCTTGGTCCCAGGGTGTCCGGTTTAGAGAGGTTTCACTGTAAATCAGGCACATGATCATTCTCAGCCATAGATGTGTGCTATGCGATCATGAACAGACATTATCACCAGAGATACATGACCAAGAAACTCATCAAACATATGATCACAGATGTTTTATCGGTGTCCGGTTTAGAGAGGTACAGTGGGGTCAGCGTGTAAGTGCACACACGAACGAACACGACAGGTTGGTTCGCTACCCACACAAAGTGTATGTTGTTACCACTCAGTTGAACCGTCTCGCCGAGACGGTTCAAATGAGTGGTAACAACATACACTTTTGATGCGAAATGAGAAAAAAATCAGAAAAATATTTACGTTTTTTTTTTATACATGAAATACAGTGGGGTCAGCGTGTAAGTGCACACACGAACGAACACGACATGTTGGTTCCAACCTGTCGTGTTCGTTCGTGTGTGCACTTACACGCTGACCCCACTGTACTGTACATGTATTGACATGAGTTAATTAGTTCTGTTAATTTGTTGTTGTTTTATGAACACAGCATGATATACAGAAAGCAATTGATATTACTTGTTCTCTTATAAATGTACAGTATGTACATGTAGCTAACGTAAGCAATTACACTACATTGTGTTACCGTACAAAAATAGCGTGTACGAGCGTTTGATTATTGGTGTTTAACGGCATATCAACAGCTAAAGTCATTTAAGGCCCGTCCAACGGGTTCGATCCGGACCCGCATTTTACCTGCTGCATGGGGGGGGGGGGGGGGGGGGGGGGCGTTTCGCGTGGGGGTGCGGGGCATCCGAAATCAGAACGGACGGAATACTTACATCTAGATGAATATATATTCAGCCCTGAAATTAGAGCTGATTAGATTGCTCTTATAAGGGGTATAACCAAATTCAACTCTCCACTCTCCAATACAAGAAAACAAAATACGTACTTCAGGGCCAAACCAGGTCTCCAGTCGGGATTCTGGTACGGATGAATCCCGATCGGTAATTATTCGCGAAATGTTCAGCTGTTCAATACATTTATCTAGATGACGTCATATTTCAGGGTCGAATCTAGGCCTTGTGATTGGCTGTTCAGTTCTGGGCGTCATTGCGGTGGCAGCCGTCGTATCTGGCGTCATCTTTATCTACCGAAGGTGGGTATACCATACATATATCACAGAGATCATACATATACACAGAGATCATACATATATACAGAGATCATACATATACACAGAGATCATACATATACACAGATACCATACATATACACAGAGATCATACATATACACAGAGATCATACATATACACACACAGAGATCATACATATACACAGAGATCATACATATACACAGAGATCATACAACATTTTTATTATAGGAATGAATGGCATTTTTGTGGAATTTATCGGGGTATAAACTTTGAAAAGTCGCGGGAATACTGGACCCTTTTTTTTTTTTTTTTTTTTTTTTTCGAAAATTGTAATTTTTTAATGCCTCGTCCAGTATTCCCGCGACTTTTCCAAGTTTATATCCCCGATAAATTCCACAAAAATGCCATTCATTCCTAATAATCCAGCATTTGAAATAAATTCATCAAGAAAATGTGTTTATGTGTTTTCTTAAGAATTATTTTAACTGCGCCCGACGGTTAACGGAAAGTAGTTCGGCATGGAGTTTACTGGGATATAAATTTTGGACTGAGACTTGCTACGGGCCAATCAAATGTTAGGGAATTGTGTAAATATTTTTGCGCTGGAATTATTTGAAAATACTTTAATAGCGAGTTGAAATTTCCAATATATGTTCAGAAACGTTGGCATCTAACACAGGCCACAGTCCTGTGTTAGATGTCAACGTTACTGAACATATATTGGCAATTTAAACTCGCTATTAAAGTATTTTCAAATAAAAACAAATCCAAATATTGCTAATCTCAACTCGCAATCATGCAGTTTGATTGACTGATCCTGAGCTTTAGCACAGATCTTGCTCAGCAATCAAGCTGCTTGATTGCAAGTATTTTCGAAAATAATGAATTCAAATATTGGCAAGATTAGCGCAGGCGGTACTGTACTAGTATATTGTATTTTGATATCAAGCTTATTACTGTCTGTTTCACAAAACCTGCAAAAATTTTATGGCCATATAAACAATGCAAAAACATTATTTTTTTCAAAATTTTATTACGAAAAATTGATTTGTCTATGGGTATTTAACATGGGGGGAAAGGAAGTAGAGGGGTTGTGGGAGGAGTCAGAAAACAATTGCTTTTTGAAATTAACTCCGAAACCTGGCTAGATAGCTTGGAAATGATCCAACTAAGAAAACAAAAGATAAATTTTAAAAATCTGTTCAGTATTTCTGAAATTCTAAAAATGTCCCCATGTTAAATCCCCATAGATATCTTCACTCACTCTAAAGTGTAGATATCTTCACTCACTCTAAAGTGAGTGAAGTTGTCTATGTGGATTTAACATGGGGAAATTGTTTTAATCCAATAAAATCAATATTTGACAAAAAATTCACGAAAAAAAAAAGAAGGCTCATTCTTAAATTTTCATTTAATTTATTAATGTCGAAAAATATATCGTTTTTGAATTGTTTATGTAGCCGTAAAATTTGGGCAGCTTTCGTGAAACATATAGTAGGCCTTGCCATGAAACGGGTAGGAATTCCGAGGCTCGCCGAATAACTCCTACCGTTTCCGAGCCGAGCCAGATAAATTTGATATCAATAGACACTAGACTGTTTATCAGGTAACGTTTTATGCTAGATGATAGTCAAATATGAAATAGTTTTGTTTGAAAAGAACGCGGACTTGTTAACTTTGCATTATTACACTGACGTCATTCGGTAACGTATAACGGTCACGTGACGCCGTTCGACCAGTGAAAGTCAGTTATGAGTTCGTTGTAACTCCGATATTTTAGGTCAATGCCTGATACGACATTATGTTATCAGTCGGTACGTATTCGTCCAATGCAAAGCTCGAATTGAGAGCTGATGTTTGATTTGTCGAACGGCGACACATGACGTTACCGAATTACGGCAGTTAAAAAAACATCTCGCAGTCGAAACTCATGTGAGAATAGTATCAATCCCCAACATAGCACCTGCACTTGATGGGGGCTACAACGGTACCGTAACTCGCTATACATTGACCGAATGCACACTGACTGATAACAAATGTTCGTATCTGCATTGACTATATATAGATATGTTTATCCCGGTCTCAACTACTATGTCTGCCAATCCTTTTGCTCGAACGGCGTCACGTAACATTACCGATTGACACCAGCGCAATGACCCGACGTAAAAGCTCCTCGTTGTTTTGAGTAGCATAACTCGTATCCTGATTGACAGCACGTCATGCTAGTGTCATTTGTGGGTGCAGGCGCGGATCCAGGATTTTGGGTTAGGGGGGGGGGGCTAACTATTTTGCAATACTTGACTATAGTCTTGCAAAATAGTCGACCGAGCGGAGCTCATGATAGCGCTAGGGGAGTCCGGGGGCATTTCCCCACGGAATTTTTTTTAAATCTACATCGCATTTCCTGCGTTCTGGCGCATTTTTGAGCAAAAATATTGACACTGTCACAGTATGTTTAGACATGATTTTTGATTGAAAACGTTTAAATTTTGAGACAATAAGACAACGACCGAAAAATGGAATACATGGCACTTGGCATGAAACGTGCTTTGTAACTTGTAAACATATTTTACTCGGCGAATTTTATTTTGGGGGGGGGGGGGGGGGGGGGGGGGGGGGGAGGGGGGGGGGGGGGGCGGGGGGGGGCGCCTGGTCCGTCCCCCCCCCGCCCCCGCCCCCTACATCCGCCCATGGGGTGTGACTAGAGAAATGGGAGTTGTGACCAGTGTAGCTCCTGATATAATACCACACGCCTACACGTAGCCTAATAACCATTTATATTGCTTGCTAGAAGCATGATTGTGGTTTCATTGATGGAACATTTATATTGCTTGCTAGAAGCATGATTGTGGTTTCATTGATGGAATGGCGATCAGTGCAGATCCTGCTCAGACTGTGCGGATGCACTGGCTGATCTGGATCTACACTGATCGCAAAACCCATTATCCCCATTTCTCTAGTCACAGCCACATTTTAGTCATACGCGTTTCTTAGCCTTGCCTGATATAATTGATATAAACATTGACTCATCTGATGTTCGCTATCCATATATACGTACTTTCATTTCCTATTGAAACTCAATGGAACGCAAGTCGTCAATATGTTTCCTTATTATATACGTAGTATATGTTTCCCATTGAAACACAATGGAATGAATATATTTCCATATTGACGTCTCGAGAGCTTATAAATACGGAATGGCTGCTGACAGACGACTGTCAATAACCAAAAGGCCGGGGTTTTGGCTGCTGACAGACGTCAGCTTGTGGCGTGTATGTTACAGCGCTTGCTACAGCAATTTGTCTGGGCATTAACCCTTTCCCTGTTTTGCGATATTTCGACTCATCCAAATCGAAAACATCTGAATAAAAGAATCAAATGCTGGGTGAAATGATGGTTAAATTATCTGATATAGAGTAGAAAACATTGTGGGAAAAGGAGAAATTGCTTGTTACAAGCAATTTCTCCTTTTCCCACAATGTTTTCAAAAGACATCTTCTGCAGAGGCGTCAAAAGTCGTCTCTATCAGGGAAAGGGTTAATCCCGCAAAAATGCTTTTCGAGCAGGATAAGATGCGCGTGTGAATCTCATACAGTGTATCGACAGTGGAGAGTTCACATCATTTCCCTTCAAAATAAACACGAACTGGAGTAAGAAGAAAACAAGATCCACGAAGAAATACATATTTTGTGTATGCCGTGCCATTTATGACAGCCAAATGATACGATGCACACACTGTAACATATGGTTTCATGTTCGATGTTTGAGTGAAAATGTTAACGAAAAACTTGATTAAGATGCCGACATGCAATATACTTGCGTTATTTGTTGTCGAAACTGAATGGACAATACATTCTGATAGTGTTAAACGTATATGGTACGACCAGTGAGAACATCGACGAATACCTACCCACCAATATCGTTTAATTTTGAACTAGCTTTCGTAGGCTGGCTGAATTTGAAATTCATCAAATTAATTCGTGTGAAGTTCGCATCAACTTCGTGTAAATCTTAGAGCAAATGCGGAATGAAATTAGCTTTGAAAGTTACGCTAACTTTCAATATCATTTATAACGAACATATGTGACTCGCCATGACAAAATGGGGTGTATGGCCAATGTGACTATTGTAGCACCAGATCAGCCTGCTCATCCGCGCAGTCTGATCAGGGTCTGCACTGTTTGACATTAAGACTGACAAACAATCTTAATGAATTTAGCAAACAGTTTAGATACTTTTCGGAATGTGTAAGTCCGCAATTTGGTTACGGTCTACATTGAGTCAATAAGCCCGGTTTTCTCGTGGCGAGTCACATATCTAGTAAAAAAATATATTTGTGTCACATTAATATGTTTGCATGTCATGCTTGTCCATACCATGTACGTTTTGTTTCATATGTACCACAATTAAGCGCCAATTTGACAAAGTATAATCACTGTTCAAACATTTCCGTAAATACTTTGGAAATTCTTATAGGAAACCATTTCCCGCAGCATATGTAAAAACACGATTAATGTAGTTCTATATAGTACAAATTCCGTATTTATTTTCGGAATATTGAGTTTGACCTTTCCCCACTACCCAAGTTGTATATTTGTCTGTCCGAAGCCAAAACACGGCACTTTGGCTATTGACAGACGTCTGTCAGCATCCAAAACCCCGGCCTTTTGGCTGCTGACAGACGTCTGTCAATAGCCACGTCCTTATAAATATTGGTCAGTGCCGGAACTACGTTTCACCTCGTGAAATAGTTCCTTCTAAATCATCACTATTTCGTTTATTTTATTTATAATTTCATTTTTGAGGCGCGTATCAATTGTGAGTGATGTACGTAAATACCAAAAAGGTTATTTCATTTGTATGTGGATATATGCCACTACGGAACTCGTGCATATATCCACATACAAATTAAATAATGTATACTTATTTGCGATCTACAGGAGTCTAGCGGCGGCGATCCCTCACGGAAAACTGGTTGAAGATACCGCGCGGATAGACTCATTTTACAGAATCACATTTCCGGACAGCAGTAAAGA
Organism: Conchocele bisecta; assembly: GCA_029237695.1. Lineage (NCBI taxonomy): Eukaryota > Metazoa > Mollusca > Bivalvia > Lucinida > Thyasiridae > Conchocele > Conchocele bisecta. The sequence continues at coordinate 65,748,108 of CM055278.1, read as the reverse complement.
GGAGCCAAATTGTGATTCTGGGATAGAAAACCCATCGTTCGGGTGCAGTTCGGAGAACATTCACGCCACGGGCAACATAGTTCGCTACTCACCGATGTGAAGTGACATCCCTGCAAACATGTGTTATTATATACGTACTTTCGTTTCCCATTGAAACACAATGGAACGCAAGCCGTCAATATTGTTCCATATTGACATCACGTGAGTTCATATTGGTCAGTTCCGGCACTAAGCTTCACCTCACAAAATAGTTCCTTCGAAATCACAACTAATTTGTTTACTTTATTTATGTTTTGTGTATTTTGAGGCGCATATAAACTGCGTGTTATATACGTATATAATAAAACTGTAATTTGATTTGTATGTGGATGTATGCCACTCGTTCCGCCGCGCAACAATATTGCGCTCCTAATGTCGCTCAATATCGCACGCTGCGGAACTCGTGCATATATCCACATACCAATAATAAAAAAAAACTATAATTATACATTCCAATTCCTAGGAAAATGTTGAAAAAGAATTGTGGGCAAGTGTACGTGTCTTTCTGATTTAACACATGGAAATGCTTTGTGAAATTGATTTCGAATGTCTGTGGAATTTTCAATTGACAAACCGGTCACAGCATTTAGCGCGTGTTGAATAAATAATACAACACTGTGCAGGTATATAGAGGATATTCCATCGTACATGTTTGAATAACGTGCAATAGTACACGAGTGTACGTCGGCTTCCGCGTAAACAACAAGTATGCGAAGAGAACGAGTTATGTACGCAGAGGCCGTAGTACACTATCGTAGTAGTGTGTTTGCAAATAAGCAGCTCGATTGACTGAGCCTGAGCTGTGCTACAGCTCAGGCACATACAATCAAACGTTTTGATTGTTAGTTGATGTTGCCAGTAGATGCTCAGAGACCTGGTTTGACCCTCAAGTACGTCTTTGGCTTTCTTGTATGCGCTAGTTGAATCCGGTTATATCGGTATTACTTGTAGGGGAAGGGGCCAAGTGACTTTGGTGTGTTATGGACCTGGTACCAGTAGCCTATTTCACCAACATTGCAAAGTATACTTTCCTAGCAAAGTATACTTTGAGGGAGTAATCATTTATTTTTCCCGAAATGCATTATTTCATATAGAACTAACGACTGCATATATTTGATGATTAAAAAAGTATGCAGAATTATTATACTGAATTTATTACATTATCACAGCCAAAATGGCTGTGAGAATGTAATATGTTCAGTATAATAAAAATTAATAAATTTATCCTTAAATTTAAAATTTCTCCCTCAAAGTATTCTTTGCTAGAAAAGAATACTTTGCAATGTTGGTGAAATAGGCTACATGTCAGCTTATTCTAAGTTCATGGTATTATAAGAAACACACATGTCCCCTCAATAGTTCTGTACATATGAGTTAGGTTGTAAATAACAGTACATAGAATAAATGTGCTTCTAAGTAATGGAAATGGGTTTTATAACAATATCTTACTAACACCAGTATGCATGTTATAATTAGACAGTATGTTTGTAAAACATGAATATGCCCCCTTGACAGACATGACTGTAAAACTACGTGTTTCAGTGACCTTGTGAAGGTAAAAAAAGGTGAATATCATGTTGATGGTGACATGAGTGTGTCGCAACTATCCCAGTGTATGAGTCGGTATGGAATGGTGGAGAAACATACAAACATTTCGACGTACATGTAAATTACCACGGACGGAATGACGGGCAGAACTTCAAGAGCAAAGCTATATCTGTCTCCCTTGCTATCGCATATGGGGACATAATAACTGTGCTTCATGTTTATGCATATGAGCACAATGGTTACCAAGTAATGAACATTAGTAGGTTAACGTTCAAAATATGTGTGCACTTTGGGACACAAAGTTTTAACATGAAACTTGGTACATATATATACGTCTCATTTAGTCACTGGTCTAGTAACATAAGGTCGTAACTGCTATGCTAAAGCATAGCACTTACGACCTTATGTTACTAGACCATCGATATATTAGTGTAGTCAAGTTTCACATTGTGTATTTTGAGAATACATGTATATTCACTGTGACTAAACAATTAAGATTTTGGAAACAAATGTAAATAGTTCATGAATGCGTATTATATAGATACTGTCATAGGGAAATAGTATACAACTATTTCATGGCCATTCGGGGATCAGTCAAAACGATTGCCCCGAGGTGCTGTGGACGGACGATCCGAGACACTCGGGTGCATCGAGTCCACAGCACCGAGGGGCCATATGTTTTGACTGTTCCCCAAATGACCATGAAATACGTGTAACTGTATACCGGGCACGCGGAACTATTGACCAGGCACGTGTAACTATTGCCCAGGCACGTGGAACTATTGCCCAGGCACGGCAAAACCCAGAGCATTAGTCAAAACTATGGAATAGCAACTTATATAGGGAGTTGGGTAATAATGTAGATTATCGTCCAGATGATTATATCTCCTGAGGAAATATCCGAGGGAGATGATGTTGTCCTCTAGGGGACATAATCAACAATATTCCCCTGAACCAACCGTATTTAAATTATTATGCCGACTATTTACATTAATAATTAGAGACATAAATACACACTGCAGCCATAGTCAGGAGTAAAATGCTTCTTGGCTGGATAATCAACGTTCAGCTGGTAATGTACTCGGTTTCTATTATAATACTACAGCAGGAATGGCACATACTTGGTACCCGCCCATGGTCTGACGTCATATCATGTGTATGCCTCTTTGCACCTTCAGCTTCTATTTTAGATAAACGCCGAGGCAGTCCAACCTGAATTCAGTTCCGTAATTCCTCTTTGGGTATTTTCGGGACTGAATGTTAATATTGTAATATTTCCCGCTAATATTGCCCTTTGCGTTGTGAAGTGGGCAACACGATAGATCGTTATTTTAACACGCAATATGAAAATGGTGAATGCAATGCCTAGAATTTGCAATGAGATATAATAATAAACAATAATCGCATGTTTACTTTATGTTACTTTTTGTGAGACACGTTTGTGAACAAAAATCCAGGTTTGGCAACGACACTACATTTAGATATACATGTATCGCAAGCGTTACACTACTTGAAACGTATTTGCAGTAACGTTAAGTAATTAGAGTGTTTTCCAAGATTTAAAGGTTATTTGATTTGTATGTGGATATACCCCACGAGATCCGCAGCGTGCGATATTGCGCGACTTTAGGCATATATCCACATACAAATCAAACCACCTTTTTATTAAAAACGTACATCATATATGCGATTAAAAAAATATACAAAATGTAAATAATTCCAGCACAAAAATATTTACACAATTCCCTAACATTTGATTGGCCCGTAGCAAGTCTCTGTCCAAAATGTATATTCCAGTAAACTCCCACGCTGAACTACTTTCCGTAACCGTGAGGCGCAGTTAAAATAATTCTTAAGAAAACGGAAAATAAACACATTTTCTTGATGAATTTATTTCAAATTCTGGAATTATAAGGAATGAATGGCCTTTTTGTGGAATTTATCGGGGATATAAACTTGGAAAAGTCGCGGGAATACTGAACGAGGCCTTCCGGCCTTCGTCCAGTATTCCCGCGACTTTTCCAAGTTTATACCCCGATAAATTCCACAAAAAGGCCATTCATTCCTATAATAAAATAAACAAACCAACCAATATGAACTCACGAGACGTCACTATGGAAAACTATTGACGTCTTGTGTTGCATTGTGGTTCAATGGGAAACGAAAGTACACATATATTAAGGGTGAATATTCAACTGTCCGCACTCCCACCGTATGTATACATCCCCTCACATAGTGTCGAAATTAGATTCACACATTTCTTGAATATTCAACAGTCCGTTCTAAAGCCATCACCTGCACCCTCTATTAGTGTATACATCATAGTAAATATAGAGTACTACATCCCATGGTGGTTGAATATTCAGCTGCCCGCCCCAACTGTATCTACACCCTCACGCAGTGTCAAACGCGTAGCGTCTAAAGCATAACTAGTTAAAGTGAGCAAAGGCTCAAATATAGCCCCTGCCGCCGCCTGGACCGACACATACAAACTTGAACTCAAATTTCTAAGTAATTAGACCTTGACCTTGGATAAGCAGGCCGCATGGGTGTGGTATGGAATAAAAATATGGATGATGAAAAGGAAGTATATGAAATTTGAGGTCAATCCGAGTTACCGTTACAGATATAATGGGTACCCAAAATATTTAACGTGGACGGACGGACGGACTTTCTAAAACTATATACCCCTTGACATACTTCATATGGGGGGTATAATACATACATACTCGCAAACTTCATCCACCCCACCACCACCCAACTGTATCTACACCTTCGTGTAGTGTCTAAATCATAGTAAATATGGACTCGCACAATTTCTGCCAAGATGGTTGAATAATCAACAGCCCGTCCTCCAGCCGCACCTGCACCCTCACATAGCGACGAAAAAGCTCCCGTAGGACCTGTGGCATCCTGTCTTCATCAATCTCCTCGGTGAACATCAGGCTCACAGGCTTATCCATGGCCCTGGCCTCCTCCACCTCTTGCCGGCACCACCCACTATCGCAGTAGTTATTGGAAACCAGGACGATAAGCACTCCAGAAATATCCAGGCACCGAACCATCTCCGCGAAGATACTCCGGCCGGGAAAGAAATGGCGATTACCCCGGCACACTAGGGTCTTTTCGACGTTTCCTATGGTCTTCAGTCTGGTTCAAAGAAATAAACAAAGGATGGTTAATGTGATTATTCGATTCATCGACGTACGGGCAGACAGAGAGACGTTCTTACGAATGGATACATAAGTGAGTATTATTTTGTTTAACATAGCCACATAGACGTAACAATCCAGACAACAGGAGCCCGTTTCACTAAACTTCGTACGACTAAAATATGTTCGTAAGTGCAAATTTAGGATCGTCTGGAAATTTAAATTGATGGATTTGCATTTATTGAGCATAGGCTGCATATGCAGCCTATGCTCAATACATGTAAATCCAATAATTGTTTACAAGAAAACATAGTTAATGTGACATTTACAGACTATCAAAATTTTGCACTTACGAACATTTTAGTCGTACGAATTTTAGTGAAACGGCCCCCAGAACGGCATCAATGGAATTTAAAATTACCATAATTGTTCTCTTAGCCACATCATAGTTCACTCTGCCCTACTTTCTAAGCCAATCGCTGGACAGTATGGTGCTCCACTTATTTCAGATATTGCAACGTTTAACCCAAATAAGTTGTGTATTACCAGATTTAATGACTACCTGTTCGACAGGAAATGAAAAATCAATACTCGGATGGGACATTGCATTGTGCACTTGACTGAACTATAAGTATGTTATTGTTCGCATAATGGATTTTTCAGGAACTAAATGTTGCGGTCGTTAGCGATCCCTCGCATTTAATTCCTTAAAAATCCAAGATATGAACAATAACGTAATATACTAACTACCCATTCGACAGCCTTTCCGGACGGACGGACGGACGGACGAAACACGGTAACAATAGCTCACTTGAGCCTTTGGCTCAGTTGAGCTAAAAAGAAAAGAACACGTATGCAAACAATGGCAAAAAACAGGTTTGTCTAAATTAGGCTATATCATAATATAGCTATGCCATATAAATGTACCTGCATGAACTCTTGACAGTTATGTCTTTAATTACCATTTGAAATGTAAAAACATATCGAACAGTTTGCCTGGTAGTTGCACATCATACTTGTCGTGTCCGCTTGCTGATCGAGCTCGTACATATGACTGCAAATAAATAACAATATAGTCAATCAGTACGTGTGCTCATTACATTTGGATATTTAGACTACTAAACGTCAATTACATTTAGCATGCACGGTCAACTACAGTCCAGTGTACGATATCTTCGTCCGTTGAGCAAGTGTACGATATCATCCCATATTTCCACGCAATTCTGCGATAAACTGCATATATATTACGCAATCGTCCCCTGGACACACCAGACAGGATTGTCACATGTACTAACACTGTCGATTGTATAAATGGCATGAATTATAGTACATTTAAGTAAATATTCCTGTAAAAATGCACAATGGAAGTGTACGGTATCACTGTAATTTCCGTGGTTACTGACACGGAAATCGATTCTTCGCAATAACGACAGAACATTGGGCCAACGTACCGAGACCACCAAATGCAGCTTTACAAGACGCATTTGATGTGCCATATTTCATAAAAATCTGTAAAGCCCCCATCACACCGAAGGAAGTTCCCGCTACGTTCTTGAAGTTCTGAAAAATTGCTAGGACGCAGCGCCAACTTCGTGATCTTCGAGAAAATGTGAAATCATCCCGTTCATGCTACGCCCGCGCCACGTCCTTGCTAAGTTACTGTTGCGTTGGTGGAGTAGTCGCGGGAATACTTCCGGCCTTCGTCCAGTATTCCCGCGACTTTTCCAAGTTCCCACGGAGTTCTATGTGAACGCAGGACTCGGTGCGTGCGGCATCGGAAGGGTTCCCGCTACGTCATCGCTACGTCCGCTCAGATTGTGACTCGTTGTACCTACGTCTATACTGCGTTCACCGGGCGTCCGTCATTGAGTATAATGATCCTGTCGGTCATAATGGCCAAATAAAAGTCTTTTTTCGGCATGCAACCAAGGACGCACCCAGCAAGATCTTCGTTGCCTTCTATTTCTGAGTCTTCTCATCACCAGCAGTGCCAATTGCTCGTCTTGAATCTGTTGATTCGCAGCCATTTGATGGAGAAGAAGCACATTATGCCCATGCATTGAATAGAACTGATGCCAGTGGGTAGTTGGTCTTGGTATTTATACTATTTTCCGTAGACGTGGTAAGGACGTAGGTCTGTCGGTGTGTGGATGTCCTGTGGGCGTACAATAAACTTCATGAACGTGCCTTGAACTTGCCATGAACGTGAACAGCGCAGTAATATCGTAGCAAGTACTTCATGAAGTCTTCTGTAACGTAGGATGGACGTAGCGCCATCTTAAAGAGGACGTAGCGACAACTGAATAGGCGTAGTGGCCGTGCAGTAGACATGGACGGAGTTGTCACCGAGTTGTTGCTACGTTCTATCCGTGTCCGCTACATGTACGTCTATGCTACGTCGATTGAGCTTTACTACGCCCTGTTCAGACGGCGTTCGTGCTACGTGGGTTTTGAACATGTCCAAAGTCCACGTAGCGGAAAATCTGTCTCCGGAGACCATGGAGACCATGCCACGTCAATAAAAGTTCCCACTACGCTCTCAGTACGTTGTAAGAGTTATTTTTTCTTGGACGCCGCGAGAACTTCATGGACGTAGCGGCGGTGTGACGGGGGCATTACATAATAATGAAAATATAAAAGAATACGTACTTTGAATCGGAGGCGTTTATGAAAGTTGCATTCATTGTTGTTGTTGTTGTAACCACGTGATCATCCACCTTGTATACGCATTACTTAAAGCACACACTGATATTAAATGAAATCTACCGGAACCACATCTAAAAACATGACGTCACGTCGTTTGGAAAATACGTGATCCCACACCGTGTTACTTATGGAATGAACATGCAATGAAACCTCTCTAGCCCGGACACCCTAGGAGGTCCCCAGTGTGTCCGGTTTAGAGATGTTCCACTGTAGATTAGGCATTCTGATACGTATTTGCGTGATTTGCAATATTGAACATACATTGAAATTTGAGATCAATGGCCAAGAAACCCATCAACAATTGGAGCACATATGTTGTCTTGGTGTTCGGTTTAGAGATGTTCCACTGTATGAGGTCGTAATTGGGTATTGACCTTCATCAAATCTAACACAACAACCGATTTGTGAATATCCGGAAATTGAGATATGTGCTAAGAGAACTTATTTCGTATGTACTTCGTATACATGTATTCGTAAATACTTTCAAGATACACTTATGCACAGAAAGCGATGAAACCAATTATTAACAATATTTAAATTTTCTGGTTTCATGGTAATTCCAAAATTATATATACCTGATCCCGGTTGCTCATAGCTTCTGTTAGCTTAACATACTGTTAAATCCTTAGCATTGCTAAGGATTTAACAGTCTGTTAAGCTAACAGAGGTTTTGAGCAACTGGGCGCAGGAATAGAAAATAAAATATAATCCGAATCTCTAAGTTGGATATGAATGGAAATGTGGACTTTTCAATGACCCCTCTCAATATTAAATAGTGCACGTATTTTACAGAAGCACATATGGCGCCTTGTCAAACTTGATTAAATGTGGCCGTGAATGGAGAAATGGGGCCTATGTGTACGTGTGTGGCTGGCGATCAAATAGCACACAGTCTCTTGTAACCTGATAACGGTCTATACTGTTTGTTGGAAGCATAGCAGGTGTTTCATTGATGGAATGGCGATCATTGCAGATCCTGATCAGTCAGTGCAGATGCACATGCTGATCTGGATATACACTGGTCGTAAAACCCATAAGCCACATTTCTCCAGTCACAGACACAAAAGAAGAAAGTGGGGCATTGTGTCTTTTTTTCCGTTCAATGTCGATATTAAATTAGAAACGGCATTTCCTTGACGTTATTGTATTTTGTTAAATGGAATATTTGGTAACAGATGCGAGAGATTTCAAGATCTTATTTAAAAGTGCAATCTAAACAAGAACTGACATCGTTAAAACGAAACTAGTTCCCTCGCTTGCAGCCTTGATAACTAGAAATGGACACTTGTCGACAAGCGCATGTGTATCCCCCTCCCCAGATACACAAGTAGTTTGAAAAAAGGGTGTTCGAGTTATGCTCCGGAGATAAAATCAGTGACGGAAAAAACAAAGGGAGATAACTAAAAAATTAGTGATGCAAGAGTTGTCATTCTTGCGTGACACACCTTTAGGGTTGTGGTCTATGCATGTGTGAAGTTTCATGAGAATATTCCAAAGGGTGTTCGAGTTATGCTCCGGACACGAAATCAGTGCACGAAACAACAAAGGGAGATAACTAAGAAATTAACGACGCAAGAGTTGTCATTCTTACGTGCGACACACCTTTGGGTCGTCTTCTATGCATGTGTGAAGTTTAATAAACTAGAAAATGTGTTCATAGAACACGGATGTCCCACATATCGCTTTTATAATAAATGAGGCCAAATTCCAAGTCAAAATTTTCTTTTACCTGAGCATTAAAGTTTTTGAAGCACCAAGTATGTGACCTTGACCCTGGGCTTGGCGGGGGCAGGACGAACGTGGATTTGGCACAGGGCGGTAGAGGACCATTAGAGCAACGCGTATATGAAATATGAAGTTGATCCGTGAATGGAAAGAAAAATTATAAGATATTTACCTGAGCGTTAAAGTTTTTGAAGCACCAAGTATGTGACCTTGACCCTGGGATTGGCGGGGCAGGACGAACGTGGATTTGGCACAGGGCGGTAGAGGACCATTAGAGCAATGCGTATATGAAATATGAAGATGATTCATGAAAGAAAACAGAAAGTATAAGATATTTACCCGAGCGTTAAAGTTTTTGAAGCACTAAGTATGTGACCTTGACCCTGTGCTTGGCGGGGGCAGGACGAACGTGGATTTGGCACAGGGCGGTAGAGGACCATTAGAGCAATGCGTATATGAAATATGAAGCTGATCCGTGAAAGAAAACAGAAATTATAAGATATTTACCCGAGCGTTAAAGGTTTTGAAGCACCAAGTATGTAACCTTGACCCTGGGCTTGGCGGGGGCAGGACGAACGTTGATTTGTTAGGACCATTAGAGCAATGTGTATATGAAATATGAAGCTGATCCGTGAAAGAAAACAGAAATTATAAGATATTAACCCGAGCGTTAAAGTTTTTGAAGCACCAAGTATGTGACCTTGACCCTGGGCTTGGCGGGGGCAGGACGAACGTAGATTTGGGACAGGGCGGTAGTGAACCATCAGAGCAATGTGTATATGAAATATGAAGCAGATCGGTCGAAGGATGAAGAAATTATGAGACATTTACCCGAGTGTTAAAGTTTTGTGACGGACGGACGGACGGACGGACGGACGGACGTTCCAACATTTTGGGTTTATGGGGTATTTCCATTGCTTAAAGAACAATGGAAAAGCCCCTAAACAACAATAGAGTTTATGAGCTTACGGAATATTACAAAGGAACGGAGGACGGACGGACGGACGGACGGACGACGGGGACGAAGGACGGACGGACGGAGGGGACGCACGTTCCTACGAATGAATACTTGTTGGGTTTTTACTGTATAAAAATACCCAACAAGAGTACCCAACACTATCCTAACCCTACCCAATAAGATCCCCGTACGCTTACAACAAGTACCCATTCGTGTGTGCGGACGGACGGACGGATGGACGGACAAGGGTAACACTAAATGCCCCATCCACTATCGTGGTGGGGCATACAAATATTTCAAAAGGTGTTCGAGTTATGCTCTGGATACAAAATCAGAGCACGAAACAACAAAGGGAGATAAGTAAACAAGAATTCCGCGGAATCAGATGCCTCGCCTTGTTCCGCCTTGACCTCGAGCCTGGGCCCGAAAGCAATTTTCACTGGCCCGAACATATTATACAATTATTGACTAGTGAGCCATAGAATATCAGATTATATTCTATGGCTCACTAGTCAATAATTGTTTTATTATATGATAATAGTCTGTATATAGCACTTACGACCTTATGCTACTAGACAAAAATTGAAAAAGAATTTGAAAAAAAAATGAAAAAAAAAATGGAAAAAAAAAGGTTTAAAAATTAAAAATAATAATGCTTGCTACTGGAGCCCAGAATTTTGTTCTAATAGTCCTATGTTTATCTACATATATCTGCACAGGTCCACATAATGCCACAATATTTTCAACACAATTTACGGAAATGTAATATACAAAAAAAATAAAATAATAATGCTCGCTACTGGAGCCCAGAATTTTTGTTAATAGTCCTATATTTATCTACATATATCTGCACAGGTCCACATACTGCCACAATATTGTCAACACAGTTTACGGAAATGTAATAATGTACCTGTATAAATTACCTGTAATAAGTTAGTGGTCAGTTAAAAAATTGAAAAAGAATGTAAAAAAAAATATGGAAAAAAATTAAATTTAAAAAAAATAAAAGAATAATGCTCAATGTGGTCAAGAGTGGTCAAGACTGGACATGCTAGCACATGCTAGCACATGCTAGCACATGGACAGGTGAATGGTTCCAGTCTCTATTGTTCTCTCTACAGGTAAGGTGTACAGAGCACACGAGAAAAGGTGTACAGCAGAGCAGACGAGAAAACGGGTCTTCATGCATTATTGTCCAGTTTGTAGAGTGCGCAAAGCAAAAAGGGGAGATAACTAAAAAATTAGCTACGCAAGAGTTGTCATTCTTGTGCGCGACACACCTCCGGGTCGTGGTCTAAGGGTGTTCGAGTTATGCTCCGGACAAGAAGCGTCTGCGGCGGACGCGGACGCTGACGCTGACGCGGACGCTGACGCGGACGCGGCGCGCTGTCAAATCCATAGTATCCCCCGACGGAGTCCGGGGGATACAATAAATAAATAAATAAATCGTTAACATTTTTGCCTTACAACATGTGAACATACATGTAAGACCATTCTAAATACTATCAAAATCGGTGGTTGCAGAATAGGTTCATGAGCTATTGAAAAATGAAAGGTGTTACTGACGTCGGTACGCACGCACGCACGCACGCACGCACACGCACGCACGCACGCATGCATGTGCGTACGTACATGGACTAACGTTATATCTCCTCTTGCGTATGCGGCGAGGGGATACTAAAGTACACGTGTAGACAACGGGTAATTTAACTGAAAGTGTTACGTTTGTTTTGTACATTGAGACTCATAGAGTCATATACTCGGTGCTGTGCACAACCCGGAGCACTATTGACCTCGGCCTTCGGCCTCCGGGCAATAGTGCCTCCGGTCGTCCACAGCACCTCGGGGCAATAGTTTTGATTGTTCCCCGAATGAAATAACGGTATTATCGTGTGTTGCTGCTTTCCTTTTGGGACCGTACACCGCTTGTCGTGGAGTGCGTGTTTGCGCTGTGCGCGTGTCCTGTGCAGAGATACGGACTTATTTTAGCAGAATACGCATTGATTATCAAAAGTGGGAGTACAAAATACCCACAATTCATAATACCCTAGTTTGAGAAGTATGCACATCATGTAGGAACGTTAAAAAAAACACGTTAAGTGATCAGTATAGCTTTAATGTATGATACTTTGCTTCACAAATAAATGTAACCTTTGTATTCCTTTAGTATGATGTATTACACCCCGTTCGTGCGAAACGCGGCTATGAAATTTGTAAACTCGTTTAATAAATTAATATCTTACATAATCATCACTACTGTCTGTTTCACGAAACCTGCCCAAATTGTACGGCCACATAAACAATGCAAAAACAATTTAAGAATGAGCCTTCTTTTTATTTCGTGAAATTTGGTCAGATATTGATTTTATCACGGAAAATTGATTTGTCTATGAAAATTTAACATGGGGAAAAAGGAGATGGAGGAGCTGTACGAGAAGTCAAAAAACTAAAAGAAAATGGAAATTGACTCCGAAACCTGGCTAGATAGCTTGGAAATGATCATTCTTAAATTATTCTTTAATTAAATATTACCGAAGAAAATAGTGTTTTTGCATTGTTTATATGGCCGTAATATTTGGGCAGGTTTCGTGAAACAGACAGTAATATAAAATGCAATGCCTCAATATTTGATGATATATGATTATGTAATAATCACTGGCAAGAACTTCATATAGCTCGGATGTTTACCTTTTGCCTGAAAATGACGTTGAAATACTTTTCGTTGTGAAAGGACCTAGATAACTAATGTATGCATGTAATATGACTGAGAAACCAGTCAACTAATATGAAGGTGTAATGTGACAGCTAGCAGGACGTTATTCGTGCCAACGGCTGTCATTGTTAACATAGCCACTGCTTTCAGAATTGCTGGCATTCGAGCGGATTTCCTACCCGTATATTCCATACAACTAGTACAAGCATATGTGACAAAAACACACTAAGCATTTGAAAGCATAACTTAATTTACTGTTTGTGACATTTAGTCTTTTTGAAATCGTATGCCATTGATCTGTGTCACCGCGGCGCTGCAGCCAGCGACATGCATGCGTCTATGCGACTCTGGTTCCGTTACCGGAAGCCATACGTGTCACTGCCTGACACGGCCAATTAGGGACTTCAGCCCAATTATAGAAATCGCAAATCCCTGCAACGTCAATCTGTCTTCCGGCAGCATGAGGATGTTATGGTATCAGTAGCCGATTTCACCAACATTGCAAAGTATACTTATCTAGCAAAGTATACTTTGAGGGAGAAATTTTCAATTTTATGATAAATTTATTATTTTTTATTATACTGAATTTATTACATTATCACAGTCATTTTGGCTGTGATAATGTAATAAATTCAGTATAATAATTGTGCATACTTTTAATCATCAAATATATGCAGTCTTTCGATCTATAGGACATAATGCATTTCGGGAAAAAAAATGATTACTCCCTCAAAGTATACTTTTCTAGATAAGTATACTTTGCAATGTTGGTGAAATCGGCTACAGGGGCTACACTGTTCGACGTAAGGAGGACGGGAAAGAATGCATATGCTAACCGTTATGAATCCATCCTTATGACGTCGTATTACTGTCTGCTTCACGAAACCTGTCCAAATTGTACAGCCATATAAACAATACTAACAATTTTAGTTAATATTAAATAGTATCAAACTTTCAGAATGAGCATTATTTTATTTCGTGAAATTTTGTCAAATATTGATTTTATTGCGAAAAAATTATTTTCTTATGGGAATTCAACATGGGGCAAAAAAGGTGGTGACCAGGATGATCGAAAAATGAACATTTTAGGAAATTGTCTACGAAACATGGCGAGATGCCTTGGAAATGGTTTAAATAAGAAAATAAATGTTACATTTAAAAATCGCAATAAAATCAAAATTTGATGGAATTTCATAAAATCAAAATTTGTGACGAGTTATTGATGAAAAAGTACCGACAATTAAATATATTTTTGATTTAATGGGTTTAATAGCCGACAGTTCGTTGGCAGCAACACGTGGAACACCGACATGCAGTATTAATGGTGCCTTGTACCGGATCATGACACTGCGGTTCAATGTTCAACGTCAATTCGGCCAACAAGCCAGTTTGTTTTGTCTTACCATGGGTGGATGATGTGGAGTGGTTGCATTATATTATGGAATCAGTAAACTCTTTTAATACATATTATTATTCATCACTCATGAAAGATTCTCTATTTATTAGGCCTCGTTTCTTAATAAATATCATATTAAAGCATCACTCAATGAAGATCTTCAATATGTTGTTTTCAGACAGTTTACAAAAGGATATCAGATACTCAGATATCAGATAATCAACAATAAAATAAAAACCTATGTTATCACAAAGTAACTGGACACGGGAAGGGTATCCACGTAGTCTTTATAATTGCCATCTCCAGTATAAATTAATTCCATAGGACCGCGGACATCTGTGGCTTGGACAAAAATGCATAACATGAAACACTGTAAAATGTTTTTACAGTGTTTCATGTTATGCATTTTTGCATTACTAGTTTCTGCTTTTAAAGGCATGCTTCTTAAGACAATGTGCAGCCACAAAGGAAATGGTTGGTGGCTGTACTTTATTTCTCTCAGTGGCCAATGTCGGTCAGTCTACTCTGCCCTCCCAAGTCAAACTGCAGTATCTGTTAAACTGCAGTATCTGCACTGTGATGCTATGCTGACCCTGTACAAACATCCCAAGTCAAACTGCAGTATCTGTTAAACTGCAGTATCTGCACTATGATGCTATGCTGACCCTGTACAAACATCCCAAGTCAAACTGCAGTATCTGTTAAACTGCAGTATCTGCACTATGATGCTATGCTGACCCTGTGCAATCATCCCCACTTGGGGATGATTGCACAGGGTCAGCATAGCATAGCATAGCATCGTAGTGCAGATACTGCAGTTTAACAGATACTGCAGTTTGACTTGGGAGGGCAGTACTGTGCTAACATAAAACGCACCGGGTCTCAGATATGCATAGAAAGCGATGAAACAGAATAGGACAAATAGTCTATGAACATAAATCGACTTTATAAAAAGTGAGATATGCAAAAAAAAGTGTGTATGTACTGAGAAACGTCGGAAATTAACGAAATGTTCAAAGCAAATGCGGAATTCTATTCCGCATTTGCTCTGAACATTTAGTCAACTTTCGACGTAATACGCGGAAAATATCGTAAATTTTGTAAATTGTCTTCATGATATATTGTACATGTAGATAAAACATCACGTTGGTTGTCTCAGTTAAGAACTGATATTTTTTAAATTGTTATATATTATCTTCCATGAGATAGCTTGTTATGTCACGCAACTTTACATAGGGGGTGGGGGGGGGGGGTCAGTCATAATGCCGAGAAAATAGTGCCCTGTGCCAACTTATCCTATGGCGTTTTGGTCTAAAACTCTACATATACTATTCTCTATACATGTAGTTTTCACAGTTTTTGGCTCAGTTTATCAGTTAAATTCTGGGAAATACGAATCAAGACATTTCGTGCGTATGAATACACCAGCTATAGTATTTAGTTATCACTGTTAGGTAGCAGTGACCAGTTAGCCGACAGTTTCGTACAATTATTTCTGTGAGTTTCAAACAGTAATTTATTCTAGAGAAAACGAATGGATGGAATAGGTTTGCACCATCACAGTACATTTGCATTTGCATGATGATTGAGAAAATATGCAACTTTCAGTCTCTAGTTCCGAAAATGATCGAAGACCTGCCATACACGGACATATAAGTCCAAGAAGGTCGAATTTTGAAGTGTTTTATGTGATATATGTATGTGCAGGGCGGACAGATGTGTATACTTGTGTGTCGAAATGGGACACTGCTTAGGTCCAATACGGTCCTGTAATTCCGCGCAGTGTGCCGGTGCACGGCAGGAGCGAAGAAGAGAGGGGTTACATGTAACTGGGTAGAACCTGGCACCAGTGATACAGAGCAAAACGGGTCCCATGTAGAACCAGCCCACCCCTGGCGGCAATCGACACACAAGTTGGTGCCATATACATGATGTAGTCGGGAAAAGCATGTGCTATTTCGTCCACAGAGTTGCCACATCCAGACAGAGATATGGAAAATAAGAAAAACATGTCACAGCAACTAGTCTAAAGTTAGCTCAGTTCCAGCCAAAAAAATATCGCCCACCACAAGCTCACCCCAGCCCCGACCTACATTTTCGCAAATCCAGAAGTAACAATCTTGTGACGATGTATATGGGGATTTAACATTGGGAAAACGTTTTTGGCAATGAAATAAATATTGGACAAAAGTTCACGAAATAAAAATGGGTCATTCATAAATGTTGATACAAATTAATATTATCTAAACAAATATTGTTTTTGCATTGTGTATACAGTCCTACACTTAGGGAAGGTTTCGTGAAACAGATAGTAGTAGAATTAGCTTCCCTGATTTGTAAAATTTCCATGTATCGCCATTACAATAAATCATTGAAGCGCGCCCGTTCTGAATCATTAATATACCCCATAACTGTGTCAGTGATTGTAAACACAATTATATTGTTTTATCTCTAAACAACTGAAGAGGATGAATTCACGAAGGAACACTTATGAGATTATAGATATCGGAATAACCTAATTAGGCAAAAGCGTACATCTGGTCCGACTAACATCGTCTAATTTCCCGTCAAATCACGTTCCCCGACTGCGATATCAGAGCAATTATGTTGTTCCGAGTAATTTATAATACATGTAAATGTTTAAAACCGGACACACCACGTGACACTGGGACTTATTGTGTTTGTATCCGGTCATATAAAATACAGTGGAACCTCCCCGAACGGCCACCTCTCTACAACAACACCCTCTCTATAACAGCCGCTATTTTATATCACAAATGGATGATTTCCTCTTCTGTATCTAACCCTTAGACTGGTGAGAATGAAAATTGTCGTCTGCTATTGCTTTTGCCATATTTCTCAATAAAAACATGTTTTGACAGCATTTTAGAATCATTTCCATTGGAAATGATTCTAAAATGTTGCCAAAGCATGTTTTTGATGAGAATTATCGAAGAAAATAAATAACCAGCGGACGACAAAATTTAATTCAGCATTAACCTCCCTACAACAGCCACCTCTCTACAACAGCCAGTTTTGTGTCTTCCCATGGGCGGCTGTTATAGAGAGGTTGCACTGTATGTTCCTTAGAATGCTGGGGCCCGTTCTACTAAACTTCGTTCGAATAAAATGTTCGTAAGTGCAAATTTAGGATCGACAGGAAATTTAAATTGATGGATTTACATTTATTGTCCTGACCAGACTTGAGCTACAAATTTTGCAATTCAACACGCCTATGCTTGTCCCGTTGTCGTGTATAACTTTTACTCTCTATTGGTTAATCTGTAGCAGATTTCACCAACATTCCAAGAATCTTGCTAAGTGCACTTCCAGGGAGAACTTTTCAATTTAAGGATCAATTTATTATTTTTTTATTTAATTAAATTTTCGAAACCAATCGTTTATCAGCATTTGTTAAAGACTAACCATGTTCTAGCATTAGTGTTCCGGTATCTTCCTTATTGTAGGCGATATTGATTTCGAGCTTCAGCGATGTTTTCTGTTGTTAACATCCGTCACAGTGTTGTTTTGTTCCTTTGTCATTAATCTCATATGTTTATCCGTTTTTCTGTCTTTACATTCGTTACCGGGTGTTCAGCATATAGAGAATAGTAGGTTAGTGCCGTGAATGGGAAAACAATATCTGGCAAGGCTTAGGAAACGGGATGGGCGAGGCTCTGCCGAGCACATCCCGTTTCCGAGCCGCGCAAGATATTTTTCCCATTCACGGCACTAACCTACTATTCTATTTATCCGGTCAACACCTACAAATGGCTTTAAAATGCAAAAATGTAACCCCAGTCACCGCATATATTCATACGTGGTGACTAGGTCGTATTGACAGGATATCAAAAATGTTTCAAAGCATCGTGTTTCACGGCATATACATGTATACGCACTGTGTTGACGGGATAAAATGCATACGGTAAAGCAATCATCTTAGTCTATCTTGACACTTTCTACTCACTATTGACAGATTGCGCGCGCATAGGAATGTCTACGGGCGAACACGATCGTACGCACGGGTAATTCTACGACTATCCCCGTTACTCTGTTCTACTGCTTACATTCTGAGAATTCTGATAGTTTGATATTGCTGATATGTTGATGCCGCTTATACAGCTATAGATTACCAGTCTGACTAGACTAGTGTATTTTGATATCAAGATTATCAGAGGCTGGCCGAGGAATTCCTACCGTTTCCTAGCCGAGCCTGAAAAACTTGATATCAACGGTCATTAGGTTGGTATTCTATTTATCAGGTAAAGTTTTATGCTAGCCGTTGATCAAACTATAAAATAGTTTTCGTTGAAAAAGTACGTGGACTGGTTTAAATTGGGGTTTTACATTGACGTCGTTCGCTTAACGTCGTGTGACGCCGGTTCGACTAATGCAACGCCAGTTTGATAATAATATACCTGACACGACATTATGTATCAACCTAGCTGCACGTTTTCCGCGTTATAGGCAACAGGTTATGTAATGCAGTGTAATGCAATGTAATCAGAGGTATGTACTCAGAAACAGTGCCAACCAATACAAAGCTCGTTCGGTACCTGATAAACAATGATTTGATGCAATTGACTGTCACTCTGCCCATAGTCGCCGTCTGGTACATATAAGACTGGGGCGTCGGAAGTATCACCCGATTGGTCCGGCGATGGTAGGGGTGACACTCCCCCGCCCCCACCCCCTCACATAAAGTGTATGTTGTTACCATTCAGTTGAACAGTCTCGTCGAGTGAATGGTAACTGAATGGTAACAACATAACATTTGAGATGGTATGG
The DNA here is from genome assembly GCA_029237695.1 of Conchocele bisecta. Classification (NCBI taxonomy): domain Eukaryota; kingdom Metazoa; phylum Mollusca; class Bivalvia; order Lucinida; family Thyasiridae; genus Conchocele; species Conchocele bisecta. Next base: position 65,729,083 of record CM055278.1, on the reverse strand, counting down.
TGGATGGTATGGTGGTCACCAGATCGGACAAGTGGGTTTCCTCCGGGTTCTCTGGTATCCTCCCACATTAATGACCGCCCTTACGCCTTCATCAGTGCCAACGAAAGCATTTGTATAAGTGCTCTCGCGCTTGTTTGTAATCGTTGTAAAATAAATAAAGTTTAAACTTTCTTTAACATTTGATGGGACATGAGAAAACTTGCAGACAAATGTGTTCATTATCTGATATGCTGCGGCGACTGCAGACATGGGACTTAAGGGTTCTGCGACCAGTATATATGCAGATCAGCCTGTGCACTGTTCGCCATTCCATCAATTAAACAAGCGGCATGCTTCTAACAAGCGATGATCGTTAGCAAGAAACAGGATTATGTTATTTGATTAGGAGCTACACTGGTAGCATATCATAAGCCCCATTTCTCCAGTCACATCCACATATGCATGTAATATTATCAAACGAGCTCTAGCCGACACGAAACACAAAACCGAAAATTCATGTTTAAGTCAAAAGTACCGTAAAACTGACATTTTGTGTGTGTAATACTATGGGAATTCTAAAGATTTCAAAGAAAACAATCATATTATAATTCCAGCACAAAAATATTTACACAATTCCCTAACATTTGATTGGTCCGTTGCAAGTCTCTGTCAAAAATGTATATCCCAGTGCACTCCCATGCCGAACTACTTTCCGTAACCGTCAGGCGCAGTTAAAATAATTCTTATGAAAACGGAAAATAAACACATTTTCGTGATGAATTTATTTCAAATGATGGAATTATAAGGAATGAATGGCATTTTTGTGGAATTTATCGGGGACATAAACTTGGAAAAGTCGCGGGAATACTGGACGAAGCGATCAAAAATTACAATTTTCGAAAAAAAAATAAAAAAAAATATATATTTTTTTTTTTTTTCTTTTTTTAATTTTTTTTTTTTCAGGCCTCGTCCAGTATTCCCACGACTTTTCCAAGTTTATACCCCGATAAATTCCACAAAAAGGCCATTCATTCCTATATTGTCAAAATGATTGGTTCGTCAGTTCAGATGTTCCTATGAGATATCTCCTCTACTGTTTGTTCCACCTTTTGATGCCGACGAACGTTTGGCTATTAAACACATGAAATAAAAAAAACAAAAAAACAACAAGAACATGTGGCATGTCGGCACACGAATGCCCCGGTGGAAGATTGGAGTAGCTGTGACAAAATTAATTTACCAAACGTGATAGGTATTCATAAGCACAGTTGTGAAGGTCAAACGGCGGAGGTCATATCAAGGGTATCATGATTGTGTAACATTTGTGCACAAGTATGATGTATTGAAATATTTAAGTAATCCTTCAAGAGATATAGAAGATATGACAGAATTGAGAAACTCCGGCGAACTTCTTAATGAGTGAAAAAGTTCAAAGTCGTGAAGGTCAAAAGGTCAATGTCATATTACGGGCATCATGGATGTGTGGCATTTGTCCACAAGTATGCTGTGTGGAAATATTTAAGCAATCCTTCAAGTAATACACAAGTTATGACTGAATTGAGAAACCCCGGCGAACTTCTTAATGTGTGAAAAAGTTCAAAGTTGTGAAGGTCAAAAGGTCAAGGTCATATTACGTACAGCATGCATGTATGGCATTTATCCACACGTGTGTAGTGTTGAAATATTTAAGACATACTTCAAAGAATATAGAAGTTATGATATAATTGAGAAACTCCGGCGAACTTCTTAATGATGGACCAAATTAAAAGTTGTGAAGGTCAAAAGGTCAATGTCATATTAAGGGCAGCATGGATGTGTAGCATTTGTACACAGGTATACTGTGTTGAAATATTTAAGTAATTCTTCAAGGGATATAGAAGTTATGACATAATTGAGAAACTCCAGCGAAATTCTTAATGTGCCGGACACACACACGGACGGACGGACGGACGGACACACGGACACACGGACACACAGACGGACGGACGGACCAGACGGACACACGGACAAACAGTCCAAACACTATATGCCTCCGCTCTAGCGAGACTGGGGGCCTAACTATTTAAATGTAAGACATCCCCGTAAAGGTACAGATCTAAAATACAACACTTAACTATTGACGCACTTCGTCGGCGTCGTCTTAAACCGCATAGAGAGACCACCACTGTGATACGTGGGTAGTTGACAGCTCAAACGGACGTGATGTTGTCGTAGGCTAGTGGTAGAGCATTGAACTTAACCCTTTGAACCAGAAATCACGATATAGCGGCTTATGCAAAAAGTGCAGATCCAGATGAGCCGGCTCGTAACGAGCCGTCTCATCAGGATCTGCACTTTTTGAAAGTAATTTTAATATTTCTTAGAACAAAAACACCCCCTTTTCATAAATGGACGAATCTGAAAATCATTTTGTGACCATTGGATTGGTCGGAACATTAGCATATCACAGTCCATTCCAGTTCCTTAGGGTTGAAAGCGTTAAGATGTGGCTGGGACTGAAGGAATGGGGCTTATGTGATTTGTAACCAATGTAGCTCATTATCAAATACATATAGCAAACTCCTGTAGCCTCATAACGATCTATATTAACAATAACTGTTCTTATTAGCAGCATGACGGGTGTTTCATTGGTGGAATGTCCGAACGGTGGTGGAACTACACGGGTCGCAAAAACTCATAAGTTCCATTTCTCTAGTCACAGACACAAATACCGAAAGAATGAACAAGAATTTTCATAGCGTAGTATTTCTCATCAAAAACATGTTTTGACAGCACTTTAGAATCATTTCCAATATATATGATTCTAAAGTGCTGTCAAATATTGTTACATGGTTTCCGTTGTTTGCACATATGTGCAAACAAATAGCGCGTGCTGTTTGCACATGGCTTTAGGCAATGCTCATTCCGGGGCCGCGCGTAATGGAAGTGCCTTCATGACGTCACTACGCGGAAATGCCTTCATGACGTCACTACTTCATGACGTTCATGACGCGGCCCCGGAATATGCATACCGAAAATTATCTACTTGAATGGGACGATTTTATAAAATTACTGAAAATACTGAATATAATGCTCAAATTACATCAGTTTTTTGTTGGAAATGTAACAATAACGTTTGATCATGTCCAGCCGTGTGCAAACGTTTGCTGTGGCCCTCGGGAACTGTTTGAACCCGCGGCCTGCGGCCTTGGGATTCAAACAGTTCCCTCGGGCCACAGCAAACGTTTGCACACGGCTGGACATGATCAAACCTTATAATGGTGTTATTGAGAAAGAAGACAACATATAAAGCACCAACATATGAACAGATTTGGTTAAATAGTACAATAGTCTCTCGGATGAGACTTGAACTCTGGGCCCGGTCTCTATATACCATAGATGTTGCTGGTGCGTTAAACACGTTCACTTTTCACATCCTTAGAGCTCAAACTACAAAAAGTAAACACTCGCCGGTGTGGTACCACTGGGTTTCAGAATCGAACTACGCAAAATGTTCACTGTAGTAGTTTTACTTTAATGACTTTCTAGCAGCACACAAGACATATGTTGTGGAAATATCAGTGAAAACAAAAGCACAAGTACACAAATATTGTACATGTATACGAATTTTAAATTACATTGTGTCTACAACCGTAGCATAATAAGACAAACGTAATTTAAGTACACGTTATGAGCAGCAATACAACAAAACATATACTGGAAAATATTGTCTTAAATGAAATTTTCAAATGAGATTTTAAAAACATTAATTCCAGCACAAAAATATTTACACAATTCCCTAACATTTGATTGGCCCGTAGCAAATCTCTGTCCAAAATTTATATCCCAGTAAACTCCCACGGCGAACTACTTTCCTTAACCGTGAGACGCAGTTAAAATAATTCTTAAGAAAACGGAAAATAAACACATTTTCTTGATGAATTTATTTCAAATGCCTTCCGGCCTTCGTCCAGTATTCCCGCGACTTTTCCAAGTTTATACCCCGATAAATTCCATAAAAAGGCCATTCATTCCTATAGTAAGTTTGCTCAAGATCTTCAGCAAATCATACAAATCATACAATACAACTCATACAAATCATACAAATCATACAATACACATCATACAAATCATACAAATCATAAAGTTTCGCTTCCAAGAACTGACATGTTGCCAGGAAGTTATACAGATCTGTCCTATAAATAGAGAATAGTAGGTTAGTGCCGTGGATGGGAAAAATATCTGGCAAGGCTCAGGAAACGGGATGGGCGAGGCTATGCCGAGCACATCCCGTTTCCGTGTCGCGCCAGATATTCTTTCCCATTCACGGCACTAACCTACTATTCTATTTATCCCGTGAACACCTACAAATGGCTGTAAAATGCAAAAATAGTATTGACTGGATATCAAAAATGTTTCACGGCACCGTGTTTCACGGCACATACGCACTGTGTTGACGGGATAAATAGGTTACCGAACATGCAAAATCATGAGTCATTTCCCTTAGAACAATTGTATGTGCAAGTATCGGCGTTAAAATTGGCGGAGATTGTTTGACTTCACTTTGTTTAGCTTTGCAAACAGGCAATAGGAACATAAATCGCATGATAAGATCGTTTCTAATAGCTCATTACATTGGCCACACATATCGTAAACACATGGGTACGAAGTCGTGCGGGACGAATCTCTCGGCGTGGGACGAAACGCCACCTGCAACAACAATATCTAAATATTGTTGTTGTAGGTGGCGTTTTGTCTCAGTCGGTCCGAAGTCGTGCCGGGACGAATAACTCGGCCTGGGGCGATATTGTTGTTGTAGGTGCCGTTTCATCTTAGTCGAGTGGTTCGTCCCGCACGACTTCGGACCATGTGGTCATAGTCTTCAATCACATGATCTTTGTATTGGTACAACATCCATAAAGACATTTCGACTATTTGACTAGCATTTATTCTAACAACCAAAACAAACACTGTCAGCCCAAATTATACCAACTTGATTGACACCAACACACATTTGTATTATGCAGTTCATCGTCCATATAATTAAATTCACAGTACCTGCGTACAACATGATGTGTTTCTACTATACAGTTTTATCATTTCTGATTTAGCACCCGCCCCCCGCCCCCCCCCCCCCACCCCCTACCCACCACACACACACACACATACACACACCCACTCCACTGCAGCAGGTTAAATGCGGAATCGAACCCTAGCCTGAATGGACCTTAGTTGTCGATCTATAGACCGATAATTCCAGCACAAAAATATTTACACAGTTCCCTAACATTTGATTGGCCCGTAGCAAGTCTCTGTCCAAAATTTATATCCAAGTAAACTCCCACGCAGAACTATTTTCCGTAACCGTGAGGCGCAGTTAAAATATTTCTTAAGAAAACGGAAAATAAACACATTTTCTTGATGAATTTATTTCAAATGCTGGAATTAAAAGGAATGAATGTACTTTTTGTTTAATTTATCGGGGATGTAAACTTGGAAAAGTCGCGGGTATTCCCGCGTCTTTTCCAAGTTTATACCCCGATAAATTCCACAAAAAGACCATTCATTACTATATTAAACACTAATCAACTATACAGTTTTGTCCAATAAAAATCATGTTGACTGTGTTTCGTCCGTATATGTGAACATACGTGTTATGGGTCAGTTCGGCTTTAGTACATGACACTTTGCTTATATAATAAATGCATGTTGAATATGACATCGATTTAATATGATATTTATTCCACTTGTTGACTGTTTCCATAAGAAACTCATCATAGCATCGTTTGCAATACAATCAGTAAACTCGTTTGATAATGCCGTATTAAAAGATCACTCATGAAATATCATCTATCTATTGTTCACATATTGGATTTTTCAGGAACTAAATGCTGCTGTCGCTAGCGCTCCCTCGCATTTAATTCCTTAAACATCCAATATGTGAATCATAACGTATACATGTGCTCGTATAATATAGTAAGAGAAGACATCCGTAGTATTGTAACTGGATACATGTAGTTTCAAACTCAACGTGTACAAATAGAGAATAGTAGGTCAGTGCCGTGAATGGGAAAAAATATCTGGCAAGGTTCAGGAAACGGGATGGGCGAGGCTCTGCCGAGCACATCCCGTTTCCGTGCCGCGCCATATATTTTTCCCATTCACGGCACTAACCTACTATTCTATTTGTTTCGTCAACATTACAAATACCTTTAAAATGCAAAAAAATAACCCAAGCCGCATCTCCAAATTGTATTGACAGGATATCAAAAATGTTTCATGGCACCGTGTTTCACGGCACATACGCACTGTGTTGACGGGATAAATATGTACATGTAACCTGTATGTTCTAGTCTGTTCCAAATACGACAATTTATGCGATTTTGTACTTCAGAAGATGTGTGATTCTTTATGAAAATGAATTTACTAGAAACCGTGATTTTCCTGAAAATGACGTCGCAAATCATGTTCTGCATTTGCTCTGAATATTTCGTCCACTTTCGATGTCATTTACGCAAACTATCGTATTTTCGCGCGATATGGTCGGCACATTGGCGTACGTACGTACGTACGTACGTATGTGCGTCCGGATTAAATTCTTGGTTAAAGCTTTTGGTTAATTTATTTCCGTATATTATCAAAGCCTCGGCGGACGCGACATGCGGGCCGCGGCCATCTATTTTTGTAATATTTTCATTCCACACCTTCTAAGATACAAGATAAAATGGCGTGTCGCAAGCGTTTATGTACATACGGAGCAGGGCTTGAGTTAATAAAACATTTGATAGCAATGTGTTCATGTTCAAGTCCGTCTACATGTAGTTGCGTACGGCACTGTATGGAAAATATTTTACCCCCAAAAAATATGAACATTCCTTTCAAAAAGTGCAGATCCTGATGAGACGGCTCGTTACGAGCCGACTCATCTGGATCTGCACTGTTTGCATAAACCACTATAGCGGGATTTCTGGTTCAATGGGTTAATAATATTAGTCCAAGTTCTCGAGAGAATGCACTGACGAAACCAGAGCAGTACAAGAAATAGTTGTTGACGTCGAGACGTGACGTAGATGACGCTCAAGTCTTGTGTGTCCGGCCAAATTCTCTAGAAACTTCCGCTGTATCAATCGTCTGCGGCGAATGTCAAACCGCCGTATCCATCGTCTGCGGCACTGTGTGGTATTTCTTGACGGCGCAGCAACAGTGTGATATAAATAGCTTTCTGAAGTTCTGGCTACACGCGATACAAATGAAAAACTTGGCAGAGAAGCTTGCATAAGACACGAACAGAAATATGAGGTGAATAAGACCCTCCAGGACGCTAAGAACGGTAACTTTCATAAACAGTGACAGAAGTCTTATCACGTGACTTGGCGCACTTAACACGACCATAGAAACGGAAAGAACAAACAACATCTTGGCGACACGCACCTGTGGAAGTTTGCTCGTGCCGCCATTGGTGTCACTAGCTTTTCGGATACTTCGGTTTTTCTTCTTTTGAATTGATTGGATAATAGCAGAGGTTATAAGCGTTAAGAGGATAATTAGCACAATGAAGGGGGCGATCAGGGTTAGAATGGAGTCGGCGTACACGGCCACAATTTGGAGCTCCTTGTACTGAGGTAGGGTTAGACACTGCTGACTCGTTTTGTTCGTCATCGGGTAGAATGTTGTTTGAACCTGCGTGATCACCGGAAGCTCGGCATACAAGCCGAGGGCGGCGAGCAGGAGAACGACGGCGACGACGCGCGCGCGGAATAACGTGCACATCTGTTTGATTTGAGTCGGGTGGCAGATCGTTATGAACGTCTCGACGGTGATGCAGACGACATACCACGTGGACAGGAACCCACAGACGTACGAACAGTAAACGTTGACGGGGCAGACGATCGGATGATGGTTCACAGGGTAACCGAGCGCCTCGAGCCAAACCAGAAATAGACTCAACAACATGCCGGTGTCAGACGACAATACCGCCAGCAGGTAGACGCTGGATGAGACGTTCCTCATCTGCCGGTCCGCCACAATCAGGTAGATTGACGTCAAGTTGCCGATCAGGCCGACTATCACGATCAACGGCAGTACGTAGGTGTATAAAAACAGCTGGACGGCACCAATAATCGACATGCCCATATCGTCGTACACTTCTGGTATTCCTTCCGTGCAGTTGGCAATTTGGGACATGTTTAATGATGAATTTACTGCCGTACATTTAATAAGCACTGTGATGTTTCTGACTGCGTCTTCAGACATTCTGATTGTATCTGGTAATTTCACGAGCGAAATAAATCATATAATTACACAGATGACATTAGCCGTCTGCTTGTTCGCGATGTCGGGGCCCAATCACGCCGGTGGAACACTTATCTTGATAGCAAAATATAGGCTAACAATGCAGCAGAAGACACGCCATCCATTTCAGCAGACAAGTGCAATTTAGCGGTCGTTATTCCTTCATATACTCATATAAAGTACGTATGTATACAATAAGTTGCGTAACGGGCACATAAATAAGCAATTAGTCATTCGTGTTAGTGTTATTATTGACTCGCAATTTCAAGCGATTGACATCTTTGGCGACATACGTGTGTGCAGCAACAGCATCGCTCCATCAAACTGTTTAACGGAGGCGACGATAAATATGATTTCTGGTGTGTGTTCTCTGAAAAAAAGAATAAAACTAATATAATCTACATGTACATGTATGTACGAGCGAGCGGGAAGTGAACGACGGGCGGGCACAGGTTGACCACACAATAACACAAATTCTACTTGACGGATTTTAACATTTATCCCGTCAACACAGTGCGTATGTGCCGTGAAACATGGTGCCGTGAAACATTTTTGATATCCAGTCAATACAATTTTTGCATTGTACAGCCATTTGCAGGTGTTGACGGGATAAATAGAATAGTAGGTTAGTGCCGTGAATGGGAAAAAATATCTGGCGCGGCACAGAAACGGGATGTGCTCGGCAGAGCCTCGCCCATCCCGTTTCCTGAGCCTTGCCAGATATGTTTTCCCATTCACGGCACTAACCTACTATTCTCTATCTATTTTCCTTATTTCTGAACCAAAGTATATGTTGTGACCACTCATTTGAACCGTCTCGACGAGACGGTTCAAATGAGTGGTCACAACATATACTTCTGATGAGAAATAAAGAAATTATTGAGCCTTGCCGGAAATGTAATAACACGATTTTCTAGTATTCAATGTGTTTCTTTCCCTTGTCGGTCAGTTTTAATGTTTGTCTTGTCCATGCTATAACTCGAGCTCTATTTGACGGATTTCCACCAAATTCATTATTCTTGTCTTGTTTATCAAGACAGCAGCAAGAACCATATCCTTTCAAAAACCCAATCCGATTAGTTACCGCCCTTTGACGGCCATGTTTGTTTCTAAACTCTGTAACCTACTGTCTGTTTCACTAAAGCTGCCCAAATTTTACGGCTATATAAACAATTCAAAAACAAAATGTTTTCGTTAATATTAAATTAAAGGAAAATTTAAGAATGAGCCTTCTTTTTATTTCGTGAAATTTGGTAAAATATTGATTTTATTGCGAAAAAACAATTTCCCCATGTTAAATCCCCATAGACATCTTCACAGAGTGAAGATGTCTATGGGGATTTAACATGGGGAAATTTTCCAAGCTACATGTATCTAGCTAGATTTCAGAATCAATTTCCAATTTTTTCCATTTTTCGACTCCTCCTCCAGGTTCTCCACCTCTTTTTCCCCCCATGTTAAATTCCCATTAAAATCAATATTGGACCAAATTTCACGAAATAAAAAGCAGGCTCATCCTTAAATTTTGCTATAATTTAATATTATCTAAAAAAATATTGTTTTTGCATTGTTTATATGGCCGTAAAATTTGGGCAGGTTTCGTGAAACAGACAGTAGAAACAAGATTGCTACCCCGCTCCATACCTCTTGGAGACGAATTATTGTATCTGTCTGTAACCTTTCCCACGCAATAACTACTTGACGGATCTTTGCCAGATTTGATATGTTCATCGTGGCAAGATGAAGATCCCTATAATCTCTCACTGTTTACTGACCTTGCGTATATTGTGACCCTCTCTGCTTTCTCTATTTATGAATGAAAATGTTGTTAAAGATGGGGTCCGATGGGTCCCGCAAATAAGGATGATTGCAGGGGTTATATTAGATATGTCATTATTATACACAAATAACAATAACTTGTATTATCTGGTGCACTTATTGACATTATTTTTCCTTAATTAAATTACGATATCGGGCCGATGGGGTTTGCTATCAGTGTAGATCCAGTAGCCGATTTCATCAACATTGCAATGTATACTTTACTAGCAAAGTATACTTTGAGGGAGTAATCATTTATTTTTCCTGAAATGCATTATTTCATATAGAACTAACAAATGCATATATTTCATGATTAAAAGTATGCAGAATTATTATACTGAATTTATTACATTATCACAGCCAAATTGGCTGTGATAATGTAATAAATTCAATATAATAAAAATTAATAATAAATTTATCATAAAATTGAAAATTTCTCCCTCAAAGTATACTTTGCTACTAAAGTATACTTTACAATGTTGATGAAATGGGCTACTGATCAGCCTGTGCATCCGCACAGTCTTATCATGATCTGCACTATTCGCCATTCCATCAGCATAACACATGTCTTGCTTGTAACAACTATTATAGAGCATTATCAGGCAAAATATTGAGCATATTGATCAGGATCTACACTGCTCACAAATCCCATTCGCCCTATGTCTTCAGTGTAAGCCACATATGCGCAGATGTGTGAGATGTGAAGCTGATTAGAGCAAAAAAATAGTATAAGGGTTTGTATCGCATTTCAAACACAACAACTAGTCGTGTGAAATATATCGGCGTTTTGGTAAAAACAATAAGCTTATGTTACCGAAACAAATTAGCGTTGCCAGGGATAGTTTTGTGAAATCGATAGATGCCAATTGTAATTTATTGGACTAGAATAGAAACATAATCTCCATAGGTGGTACAGTATTATCATTTATCACATGTAATCCTTGGTATGCCGTGTTTTAACCCATTTCATAAATGTGAAGACACCTGGAGCGAATTTGATTGGCTGGCCGCATCACCATAATTACGTATTCGTATTGTGCGCCAACGTTATGTCAAGTGAATGAAATAGAGACGTTCCAAATGACGCAATGGCGCGAAAATGCAACGATATTTTGACGTTAACGTCATCATGTTTTAAACGTCATTAGAAGCGTCAGTGACTCATTAAAATTACTGTAATTGTCAGAATGTGCTCCCGTTTTGGTAGTATGAACTGTTTGCAAAGAACAGTAATATGGCATATTTATAATAATTTTATTACAACGATTAAAACTAATTTTCTCTGTGGAGATTTTTAAATAAATGCGAAAATAGCCAATGGCGTCTGCCCACTGAAACGTAATTGGATATCTTCACGTTTTCTGCTCTTTTGAGGCTGTAGTCATGTGATAAACAGAATCTCAAACCCGTTTCCCTTTGATATGAGATTTAGGTGCCTATAGTGTGAGTGACTCGTTTCATAAATATCATATCAAATGGAAAATATGTACTCAGAACTACCAGCTTGCAAGTTATGTCCGTAGGATACATTTTACAATACAAGCCGCATTCCGTGAATGTGTACACAGAGAGTTACAGTGGGGTCTTTTTAATCATGTGAGGGGTCGGCTGAGGTGCCGTGAGGGAACACTACACACTAAGTATTACGTGTATTACAGTGGGGTCAGCGTGTAAGTGCACACACGAACGAACACGACAGGTTGGAACCAACCTGTCGTGTTCGTTCGTGTGTGCACGTACACGCTGACCCCACTGTATAGTCACTATTTAGCACGCTGTAAACAATAGCACACGTCCTCATAAATATTCAGATGGAACTCTAGCGGTCGCGTTACTTTCGGTTAATTTGGCAAGGCACAATCTGCATATTATTGTAAACAATACTGACTTCGTACATGTACATGTACGCATATAGTCTGTTTCACATATTCCACGGGTTGTCTCGAATTTTGCAACATTTTCAGATATACATCTAATCACAGGTACAATATGGAGCTGACAAAATATAAACCTGTTACATTTCCAAATATCTAATTGGACTTAATATATTTCGCGATTTACCTAAATTGTTAGCTATTAATCATCTTACTCACAAACACAAAACTGGAGCTGATAAAATATAAACGTGTATAATTGCCAAATTGCGCATTTCCAAATACAGTGGGGTCAGCGTGTAACTGCACACACGAACAGTATAAACTTCATTTATTTTACAACGATTACAAACAAGCGCGAGAGCACTTATACAAGTGTTTTCGTTGGCACAGATAAAGGCGTAAGGGCGGTCATTAATGTGGGAGTAAACCGGTGTACCCGAAGGAAACCCACTTGTCCGATCTGGCGACCACCGTACCATCTCGCCTCACATACTGCCCCGGCTGAGGATCGAACAAGGGGCCGTATTGGTAAGATGTGTGCTCGTTACCGATTGTGCTAATCGGACAACCCAACTGTTCATCTACACACAGACACAAAACTCATCGATCTTGTTTATTTTACAGAGAGTATTTTCCTAATGACACTGATTGCATTGTCTACAATGTCCACTGTATGTGAATATACATAGAGAATATGAGGCTGTGTTTTTTATCAAGTTTAACCCTTTCAACCCTAAGGAACTGGAATGGACTGTGATATGCTAATGTTCCGACCAATCCAATGGTCACAAAATGATTTTCGTCCATTTATGAAAAGGGGGTGTTTTTGTTCTAATAAATATGACAATTACTTGCAAAAAGTGTAGATCCTGATGAGACGGCTCGTTACGAGCCGGCTCATCAGGATCTGCACTGTTTGCATAAACCGCTATAGCAGGCTTTCGGGTTCAAAGGGTTAATAGGCAATGCTAGGAAACGCGTAGGAATTCCGAGGCTCGCCGAGGAATTCCTAACGTTTCCGAGCCGAGCCGGAGAAACCTTCAGTGCCGAGAATGTCAATGTTGTCAATTATTTAAGCCATTGAGATAATTTTGTAATACACTCCGGCTAGTAATGCGCCAGAAAGGACAATTTGTGAAATATAATGCTTTTTCGTTGCGATGTTATAGCTATAGATCCAATGTTATACACGAGTTGAACAGTTACGAATTCATGTAGAAAGCGCAGTATTTGTTATTTTCGGTAAACAAGTTAACAAATCCCGGCGACTCGGAGGTATATTTGGGTTATACGATATGTTTATTCACTCAAATCCACAAACGTGAAGCACGAGATACAGTTTACAACGATGGGTACACAATTTTGATCAGTATAATAATAATGAGGTTTTTATGAAAATTGCTAGGTTTATTTAACTGCTTTTCAGATTGTTTTTGAAACAAATGTTTGTATGAATTTGAGTATGTTTGGCCAACGATAGTAAAATGCACATTGTTTTAAAGTCACTCTTTTTATTAAGAGGGTGACTTTAAAACAATGTGTATTAAATGTGCTTCCCTTCGGAGGTTATTGGATAGTAAAATGGTTTCATGTTTTGTCGTGTTTCCTCAAAGTGCCTGCAATCGAAAAGGAAATGAAACTCGTCAACGAGAGCACGCACCTCTGTCGGGTTAAGACAACATTTACAAATATTTACACCTTCTATAAATTCATAATGCGAACGCCCATTCGACGTATTACGTTTACATCCCAATACAAGACATTAGACACAAGTGACGTCGCGCGATGTTATTGATTGGTTAAAGTTCGCAACGTCACTGTTCCAGGAATTGAGACGAAATGACGTAAAACAAGAATATTGTTAATTTTAACGCCATATTTGGTTATTTACAGTTTTTAAACTATCAGAAAATACAGTGTAAATATAAATAATAAAACCATTCGCTGTTGCGTTTACTGGGTTGAACAATACAGTTGATCTGTTTAAAGTTTGCGAGGAGTCCTTTGGACTCCACGCACTTTAAACAGACCAAATGTATTGTACACCCCGGTAAACGCTACAGCCCATCGTTATATTCCTGAATTAAACTCACTAACATATATCTTCACTTTCAGCGCACATCTGAGACCCAGGGGCTGTTTCATTAAACTTCGTACGACTAAAATGTTCGTAAGTGCAAATTTAGGATCATCTGGAAATTTCAATTGATGGATTTACATTTATTAAGCATAGGCTGCATATGCAGCCTATGCTCAAAAAATGTAAATATAATAATTGTGAACAAGAAAACATTGTTACTGTGAAATTTACAGGCTATCATAATTTTGCACTTACAAACATTTTAGTCGTACGAAATTTAGTGAAATGGCCCCCTGTACCTTCAACAACAGACAGAAAATGCTTCAAAATGGTCATGTTATTATAGGAATGAATAGCCTTTTTCTGGAATTTATCGGGGTATAAATTTGGAAAAGTCGCGGGAATACTGGACGAAGCGATACAAAATTACAATTTTTTTTTTCGAAAATTGTAATTTTTTAAGGCCTCGTCCAGTATTCCCGCGACTTTTCCAAGTTTATATCCCCGATAAATTCCTCAAAAAGGCCATTCATTCCTTATAATTCCAGCGTTTGAAATAAATTCATCAAGAAAATGTGTTTATTTTCCGTTTTCTTAAGAATTATTTTAACTACGCCTCACGGTTACGGAATGTAATTCAGCGTGGGAATTTACTGGAATATAACTTTTGGACAGATACTTGCTACGGGCCAATCAAATGTTAGGGAATTGTGTAAATATGTTTGTGCTGCAATTATTGAGTTGTAATAAAGTCCGTTTCGTTACATTCAATAATAGTATACAGTATGCATATCATAATGGTGTACGCCTGTATGTGTAGTGTATTTCAAACACACTTATCTCTTATATTGCAAACATATCCCATTATATGGCAAATAATTATATCCCTTTTATTGCGAACATATCCAATTATATTGCAAATAACTATATCACTTACTAGTATATTGCAAACATCTTCCGTATATTACAAACATGTCATTTATAGTGCATGTGCCGTATGGTATGTTAGTCGCCAGATCGGGAAAGTAACTTTCCTCTGAGTACTCTGGTTTCCTCCCACATTGAGGATCACAACTACAGTGGGGTCAGCGTGTAAGTGCACACACGAACGTGTGTGCACTTACACGCTGACCCCACTGTACGCCTCCATCTGTATCAACGAAAGCATGTGTATAAGTAGACTCGCGCTTGTTTGCAATCGCTTTAAACAAATAAAGTTTACATTTTGTTTTGCCGCAACCCAGCTTTGTTTCGCAATGTTTAACTTACCACGTATACACACTTACGTAGGAGTACGTAAATCCACTCTCACTTATACACTCCACTAGTTTACCGTCATCTACGTGCACCGTATCCGCAATATGGCGTTTCACCCTAGTATCTCCCTAGTATTGCGATGCACTGTCGCATAATCACCTTATCATCTACACTGTGTCATATAAACCGTAAAATCTACGCTGCGTCAAATACGTCGAGCTTACAGTCGAGTCTGGTAGGGAATGAGGCTGGCGACGTGATTTGCCAGCCGCTGATCTCGCTGTCGTCGATATCTGAAAAACACGCACTCGCTGTTCACGTTCCGTTGTCTGGTTATAGAGTTGGCAAATTTGAAAACGTACTGGCAAATAATGAAGTATGTACATGTATGGTCGTTTGTGCTGTAATGGTTACATTGCGAGCAGTGTGGACCATGATCAGACTGCGCGGATGCATTTTTTCAGTCGCCTCCATAGGCAAAGATCACTAATCGAAGTCAGATGTTTTGTCAATATTATTTTAATAGCTATGAGGTGACCTATATGTATATACATGTATGCCAATTTGCTGTATTTTTTCCATTAGCGCCTTATTTTCTTCCAAATGTTCTCCCTTTAATTTCTGTAAAATAACGATTTTCAATGCAGCAGGTTAAATACGGGACCGGACTCGTCGGCCCGGCCTTAAATGACGCTAGCTGTTGATACGCCGTTAAATGCCAATAAATCAAATCAAATCAATGATTATTAATATATTTGTTGGACCGCGATTTTGAAAATACACTGATACATGTATATAATGAAATCATGTATGAAATCATGTATGGTTATTTGCGCTGTAGTGGTTAAATTGCGAACAGTATATACCCTGATCAGACTATGCTAATACACAGCCTGATCATGGTCAACACAGATCGCAATGCCAATGCTAATTTATACATATTATGATTTATATCATTTACAACTAAATATATTTCTGCTTTGACTGTTTCGAATTTCTCCCAGCTTCAGTTCAATTGAGTCATAATGAAATGTTTCAATCCTTGCAAAACATGGGGCCTTTTCACTAAATTTCGTAATGTTCGTAAGTGCAAAATTATGATAGTCTAGTCTATACATTTCACATTAACAATGTTTTCTTGTAAACAATTGTTGGATTTACATTTATTGAGCATATGCTGCATATGCAGCATATGCTCAATACATGTAAATCCATCAATT
Source organism: Conchocele bisecta (assembly GCA_029237695.1). Lineage (NCBI taxonomy): Eukaryota > Metazoa > Mollusca > Bivalvia > Lucinida > Thyasiridae > Conchocele > Conchocele bisecta. Next base: position 65,712,581 of record CM055278.1, on the reverse strand, counting down.
GAAATTTCCAGACGATCCTAAATTTGCACATACGAACATTTTAGTCGTACGAAGTTTAGTGAAACGGGGCCCATATCCCGAACTACTTTCATTCTACAAAGTCATGCCCACGTACAATCTATGCAGCACAAATAAGCAAGTAGTTGTTGTTGAACATACCAGAGACATCTAACCTTAAATCCTTGAAAATACACATTTTCCTGTACTTGTATGCAGTCATATACTTTGTTCTGTTTTGTTCTGATAAATATATTTTTGTCGCGCCCGATTGCGGACAACACGATATAGTCGGCACGTTGGCGCACGTACGTTCGTCTGTACGTACATATGTACGTGCGTCGGGGTTAAAGTATTGGTTAAAGTGTTTCTTTTAAGTATACTATCAAAGCCTCGGCGGGAGCGACAGTCGGGCCGCGACCATGTAGTTAAATTCACTCACAGTAAACAAAACAAGTAGAACACAAAATGTATCTCTAATGATAATGTATGTTCATGATCGCAAAGACAGGAAATCGTGTCTTGGAGTGGCTGTGTGTCTGTTTTACGGCGATATCTGTCTAAACCGGACACCCTGTGGAGGTTTCCCCCCGGGTTATTAACCTTTTGAACCCGAAAGCCCGCTATATCGGTTTATGCAAACAGTGCAGATCCAGATGAGCCGGCTCGTAACGAGCCGTCTCATCAGGATGTGCACTGTTTAAAAGTATTTTTTTCATATTTTTGATAACAACAAATACCCCCTTTTTATAAATGGACTAGTCTGAAAATCATTTTGTGATGATTGGATTGGTTGCAAAACGAACATATCGCAGTCCATTCAGTTACTTAGGGGTGAAAGGGTTAAGAAAACCAGACATGGCACAGGTGCATGTATGGGGGTGGGGTAAATTACGGTTGTCCGTTGTACGATCTGAAGCTCGCGTGTTGTCTCCTCGTACATGTGGACCAACATATATAATATTTATCCCGTCAACACAGTGCGTATGTGCCGTGAAACATTTGTAATATCCTGCCATACGACCTAATCACTGCGTATGAATATGTGCGGTGGCTGGTGTTATTTTTTTGCATTTTAAAGCCATTTGTAGGTGTTGACAGGATAAATTGAATAGCAGGTTAGTGCCGTGAACGGGAGAAAAAACATCCCGTATCCTAAGCCTTGTCAGATATGTTTTCGCATTCACGGCACTAACCTACTATTCTCTATTTATCCTGTGCACATTTGTATAGCCTGATCCTGATGGATATTTATCCCGTCAACACAGTGCGTATGTGCCGTGAAACACGGTGCCGTGAAACATTTTTGATATCCAGTCAATACAATTTTTGCATTTTACAGCCATTTGTAGGTGTTGACGGGATAAATAGAATAGTAGGTTAGTGCCGTGAATGGGAAAAAATATCTGGCGCGGCACGGAAACGGGATGTGCTCGGCAGAGCCTCGCCCATCCCGTTTCCTAAGCCTTGTCAGATATTTTTTCGCATTCACGGCACTAACCTACTATTCTCTATCTATTTTCCTTATTTCTGAACCAAAGTATATGTTGTGACCACTACTAGAACCGTCTCGGCGAGACGGTTCAAATGAGTGGTCACAACATATACTTCTGATGAGAAATAAAGGAATTCTTGAGCCTTGCCGGATATTTTTTCCCATTCACGCCTGTATCACACACTCCACTCGGTATTTATTAAACTCGTTGATTGATTCCATATGAAACTCGGCATAGTCAACGAGTTTAACAAGAGATGTAGGAGAACAGCATAGCTCGACTACAAGGGTTGTCGATGTACACATAGCTTGACAAACAAGGTGGCCGCGGCCTGCATAAAAAGCTTAATCAAGGTTTAATAAAAACCTTAACCAAGGGAAATTAAGTAAGCAATTCAAGGTTAAATGTAGGTCAATGTCAGATATAGGTCAGGGGTTATTGATGTACATCACTAGGAGATGAAGTTTTCCAAGTATGGTTGCTGTAGGCCCAGGAGTATTCCATATACAAACTTGACTAAAAACCTTAACCAATGGGAAATAACTAAGTAATCCAATGATAAAAGTAGGTCAAGGTCAAATATAGGTCAAGGTCAAATATAGGGCAGGGATTATTGATGTACATCACTAGGAGATGAAGTTGTACAAGTATGATTGCTGTAGGCCCAGGAGTATTTCATATACAAGCTTGACTATAAACATTAACCAAGTTTGAGTACAAACCTTAACAATACAATACATTTTATTCACTCTAAGCCACATACGTGACACACGAGGTATACAATAGATTACATAATACAACGATGGGTAAAAATACAAAATGCATATGTATAAGCTCACTAGTCATTATAACCATAAAGTATTTCTTATAAAAATAGCTAAATTTCTTAATTGCTTTCCAGATTTTTTCTCAAATAGCTGTGCGAATTTTAAAATATTTGGTCTTCTAAAATAAAATGGCTTGATATACCGTTTTCGAACTTCATCATAGAAGCGGCACTCGAAAAGGAAATGAAACTCGTCACCGAGAGCACAGCGCCACATTTGTTGCAGACCCTGCTTGCTCTCGGCACACCTGTCCATCTACCAGTTTCGACCGCCAGTCTATGATTACAAGTTCGAAATCTGGTCAATGTTTTTCTTAACCTTTCCGTGAGATTAATTAAATATGTTTCTAATCCAAACTCTGTTTTAAAGATTCTATACGTAATTCCACGTGAAGATGAATCGATGCTGGTGAGCCATGACTGAATAAACTGGTTCTGAAGCTGAGTCCTGGCGTAGTGGCTCAGCCAGATAGCATTAACATCGTTCTGGCTAAGCCATACGCCAGGAACTCCAATTTTTCAGTTAAAATAGATTTAACATTCTGAATCCATCGGAAATGAGTCACATTTGCTTCATGTTGTGTATATAATAACTTATACATAAGAAACAATAATTTACTCTGCTTCCCTGAAACTAATTTTGCCCAAAACGAAATAATTCTACATTTAATGTCAATAATAAGCGGAAATTTGCCGAGTTCTCCATAAACCATGAAATTTGGTGCGGATTTCTTTACCCCCAAAACAGTTTTACAAAATTTCAATGAATTGTTTCTATAGCCGAAATGTTTTCAAATCCCCAGATTTCACAGGCATAGCAGAGAATTGGAGTGATACATTGATCAAATAACTTAAGCTGACAGTCTACTGGAGTTGACAAGTTGTTAATCTTTCTAAATAGGCCGAAAAGAGCTTTGGATGCTTGGTCAATCAAATGTTTCTTAGTCTTATGAAAAGTTCCGTTTTGTGAAAAAACATTTCCCAAATATGTAAAGTGGTCTACAATTTCAATTGTGTTATCATTATATGTAAAGGCTATCTTTTTTGATGATTTACGTTTTTTGAAAATCATAATTTTGGTTTTTGATGCGTTTACTTCCAATTTCAACTGAATACAGTATTGATGAAAATAATTTAGAGCATCTTGTAGGCCAGTTTCTGTCTCAGACATGAGAATAGTGTCGTCAGCGTATAATAACAAGAATAGTTTAACATATATATCTAGATGTTGAAACATGTCAGATGTAACCGATTGTAAATCTACAATACCGCATACATTGAGAAAATCTTCAAGGTCGTTCAAAAACATGGCAAACAAAAATGGTGACATATTTTCACCCTGCCTGACACCCACCATGCATGGGAAGTATTCTGAAAAGTCATTTCCTACTTTAACACAAGATTTAATACATTTATACATGTTTTTAATTATGTTTAAACATTTCCCGTTTATGCGGGACAGCAACAGCTTATACCAGAGGCCATTTCTCCATACAGTATCAAAAGCTTTCCTAAAATCAATAAATGCGCAGAAAAGAGGTTGCCTTTTACTAAATAGTATTTCTATAATTGCATGTAAAGTAAAAATGACCCAAGTGGAAATAAGTAAGTAATTCAAGGTGTGAAGGTAAAATATAGGTCAGGGGTTATTGATGTACATCCCTATGAGAAATACTTAACCAAGGGGAATTAACTAAGTAATTCAAGGTTAAATGTAGGTCAAGGTCAAATATAGGTCAGGGGTTGTTGATGTACATCACTAGGAGATGAAGTTGTCCAAGTATGGTTGGTGTAGGGCCAGGAGTATTCCATCTACAAGCTTGACTAAAAACCTTAACCAAAGAGAATTAAGTAAGTAATTCAAGAGGAAATGTAGGTCACGGTCAAATATAGATCAGGGGTTATTGATGTACATCACTATGAGAAAAGGTTGTCCAAGTATGGTGTCTGTATGCACAGTAGTATTCCCTGTACAAGCTTGACTAAAAACCTTAACCAAGGTTGACAAAAAACCTTAACCAAGGGGAATTAACTAAGTAATTAAAGGTTAAATGTAGGTCAAGGTCAAATATAGGGCAGGGATTATTGATGTACATCACTAGGAGATGAAGTTGTCCAAGTATGGTTGCTGTAGGCCCAGGAGTATTCCATATACAAGCTTGACTATAAACATTAACCAAGTTTGAGTACAAACCTTAACCAAGTGGAAATAAGTAAGTAATTCAAGGTTAAATGTAGGTCAAGGTCAAATATAGGTCAGGGGTTGTTGATGTAAATCACTAGGAGATGAAATTGTCCAAGTAAGGTTGGTGTAGGGCCAGGAGTATTCCATCTACAAGCTTGACTAAAAACCATAACCAAGGAGAATTAAGTAAGTAATTCAAGAGGAAATGTAGGTCAAGGTCAAATATAGATCAGGGTTTATTGATGTACATCACTATGACAAAAGGTTGTCCAAGTATGGTGTCTGTATGCACAGTAGTATTCCCTGTACAAGCTTGACTAAAAACCTTAACCAAGGTTGACTAAAAACCTTAACCAAGGGGAATTAACTAAGTAATTAAAGGTTAAATGTAGGTCAATGTCAAATATAGGTCAGGGGTTGTTGATGTACATCACTAGGAGATGAAGTTGTCCAAGTATGGTGGGTGTAGGGCCAGGAGTATTCCATATACAAGCTTGACTAAAAACCTTAACCAAGGGGAATTAACTAAGTAATTCAAGAGGAAATGTAGGTCAAGGTCAAATATAGATCAGGGGTTATTGATGTACATCCCTATGAGAAAAGGTTGTCCAAGTATGGTTTCTGTATGCAAAATAGTATTCCATGTACAAGCTTGACTAAAAACCTTAACCAAGGTTGACTAAACACCTTAACCAAGGGGAATTAACTAAGTAATTCAAGAGGAAATGTAGGTCAAGGTCAAATATAGTGTACTAGGAGATGAAGTTGTCCAAGTATGTAGGGCCAGTAGTATTGCATATACAAGCTTGACTAAAAACCTTAACCAAGGCGTGACGGTGACGCTGACGCCGACGCTGACGCCGACGCCGACGCCGACGCCGGGGTGACAACATAAGCTCTAACTATTCTTCGAATAGTCGAGCTAATAAATATACTTATCAAATCACCACTCATGGCATATCCTCGTTATACAGTACACATATATACCAGCTCAGAAATCGTGCAAAAGTGCATCATACGCAATATAATATATTCCAATAATATCATTAGTGCTATATATGTGTGGAATTAAACGAAAACGAACCACTAATCTGATAATTATACTATTGAAAATCCATTTCGATAGTTGACCTTGATCGAGAAAGTGGCAGATGTCACGTAGATCTATACATTGGTGTCGGGTTATGTACAGTGGGGTCTTTTTAATCATGTGAGGGGGCCGGCTGAGGTGCAGTGAGGGAACACTACACACTAAGTATTACGTGTATTACAGTGGGGTCAGCGTGTAAGTGCACACACGAACGAACACGACAGGTTGGAACCAACCTGTCGTGTTCGTTCGTGTGTGCACTTACACGCTGACCCCACTGTATTTATATGAACCCATGACATCATCTGTGGCTGTAACTGGAGAAATGGGGCCTATGTCATTTGTGACCAATGTCGCTCCTGATCGCAGAACACACGCATGTAGCATGACAACACTCTAGATTGCGTGTTAGAAATATGACGGGTGTTTCATTGATGGGATGGCGAACACTGTAGATCCTGATCAGACTGTGTGGATGTACAGGCTGATCCGGATCTACACACGTTGCAAAACCCATAAGCCCCATTTCTCCAGTCACAGCCACATATTAATAAAATGTATTATTTGATAAAATACTAAGGTGCTTGTGTTTTATTATGCTATACTGAGCAAAACTAGAAACGTCCCTCCATGTTTAAGGAAAGATTCATCAAAAACCAAAAGGGTTACTTTTAAAAATCAAAATGGAAAAACAAGTTCATTCATTTCTGTATCAAAGCCAATAAATTGCATTTGGATATCTTGTTAAATATTCGAGAGATAACCGGCCAAGGGCGGTAGGGGTCAAAATCAAAAATCACAAAAACTCAGAAATGTGTTACTTAATGTTTAGAGATGGAATTTCAATAAGTAATGTGCAAATTCAGTAAATCTCGTTAGTACCGAGTGTGGCCACCATTGCATGAATGCATGCAATGATCCTACGCCGCATCGACGTGACGTAACGCAATACCAGTGCGTTGGGCAAATTCCTCCATTCCCGTTGTAACGCCCGTGTAAGATCGCGAACATTGTCAATCTGATGGTTAGCTCGTGCTTTGCGGCCCAGCTCATCCCATATGTGCTCAATGGATTGAGATCCGGGGAGACCGCGGGCCATGGCATGACGTCGACGTTGTTTTGCTGTAAGTATTGAGTGGTGACCCTGGCTACGTGAGGGCGGGCATTGTCGTGCATCAATGTCACACCAGGACCATGCTGACGGATAAATGGTAAGGCATGTGCATCTAGCACATCTGCAACATAACGTTGTGCATTGATGTTGCCCTGTACAACAACCAAATCTGTCTTCCGGTTTCCCATGATCCCACCCCAGACCATTACGCTCCCTCCCCCAAACCTGTTCTTCTCAACAATGCAACAATCGGTGAATCTTTCATTTTTACGCCTGCATACCCGTAATCTTCCGTCAGCATGACTAACTGTGAACCGAGATTCATCGGTGAACAAAACTCGGTTCCAGTCAGCCCTTCTCCAGTTCAGATGACGTCGCGCCCATAACAGTCTGGCAGCACGGTGACGTTGGGTCATTATCTGACCAGTGTACGGGCGGCGTGCCCGGATTGGTTGGGCGTTACGACGTAACCGATTGCGAATGGTCTGCCCTGAGACACACCGTATCGCCTAGCAGTGACTGTGGCTGTCAATCGACGTTGACGTAAGTGCGTCAACGTAATGTAACGATCGGCTCTAGCCGTCGTTACACGAGGCCTACCAGGTCGCTGCCGGTCGTGAACAGCCCCAGTCTGCTGGTACCGGCTGCAAGACGATCAATCGTCTTCCGACAGCAACCAAAACCGAGGCGCGACCGCCCTGGCGGCCATCCCACCCCGCAAGCATCCCAATTGCCTGATTTCGCTCGTTTTCGGAAAGCCGTGGCATATCGAAAACAGTGAAAAATCAAAAAAGTTTTTTAATTTTCCGAATAGCCCCTATCGCATGAATGGTACGACATGAACTGAATCACCTTATCGATGACAAGTATAGCGTGCACGTGCAAAAAGTGGAAATCAACGTTCCGGTCACTGGCCGCTATGTAAACCGTGTGTATCGGCTAAACTCTACACGATCGTATTCTGAACATCGCCACGGTTTAAAATACATGTACTTTGAACATGTGGTACATACATAGACAGAGCTACACCGGCTATAAAACAGGGACGTTTCTAGTTTTGTTGAGTATAGATGCTTGCTTATGATACAACATAAAACGTTACCTAATACGTATGATACCACACTGTTTTATGCTGAGTTTGTTAATGGCTTGAATTGCTCGGAATTCCTACGCGATTCCTCGCCTCACTTGATACATGGGACACTAGCCTGACAGTATCTGTTTATTGGCATGTATGTGCTGATGTCAGACACGTCACTGACCCACATGTACAGGTCATCACATTGACAGTATAACTAAGTGTATAAAATATGCAATTATTCATGTTAATTAACAACAAGCTTTTTCAATTAGCAATTGATATATCATCCGTCATCACGCGCCTAGTCAATACTTGCCTATGTGTTCACTGAATAAACCAATCCTATACATGTATGTGAATATTAAGTGGAGCTACATGCAGATTTGGCCAATGTAGCGCCTGATCAACGTTCATACACATGTATTACATTACAAACCAAATATTATTTATCCGCGTATCATATGATTTAATGTGCACGAACAGATGAATGTCTTAATTAGTGTATCGCAAACTATTAACAATTGTTCAAATGACGCTGTAGCCCGTTTTCGAATAGCTATATTCATTTATCACATTTGCAGACAATGGGTGGTGTAGAAGCACTATGGAAACAATACAGCTATGAAATGAACATTATTTTCTGAAAGAAATCACAGCGTCACGTACAATAGTGAAAATTGACCCGGCTATAGGATCTACGTTATCGCGATTTTGTAGTTTGACATCGATACGTAAATTGTATTTTCACCATGAATACATACATGTACATGTATCTTGGAGTGGCCATATTTTTGATGGATGTGGTGCTTGGGAGAATGCGATGGATAATCTAACCCGTTCACCCCTACGTAACTTAAATGGATTTTGATATGTTAACTTTGCAACCTATCTATAACCGTCACAAAATAGTGTTCAGACAAGTCCACCGGCCTTTCATGACGTTAGCTGTTGATAAGCCGTTAAACACCAATAAGCAAACATACAAAACAGACAAGTCCATTTATGAAAAGGGGATATTTTGGGTTTTCAAAAATATGAAAACTACTTTCATAAAGTGCAGATCCTGATGAGACGGCTCGTTACGAGCCGGCTCATCTGGATCTGCACGGTTTGCATAAACCGCTATAGCGGGCTTTCGGATTCAAATGATTAACGATCGGGTCCTTACCGGCCGGGAATCCCACCGGAGACCTGGTTTGACCCTCATATACGTCTTTGGCATTCTTGTATGTGAAAGTTGAATCTGGTTATACCCCTTATGTAAGTAATACGATTATTCCTGTTCCCCTATTACTTTCAGAGGAAGGGGCCAATCGACTTTGGTGTGGTATGGACCTGGCACCAGGTCAGGATATTCTAATTTCAGGGCTAAATATTTTTGTTTTCAATGTAAATATTCGGTTCTGATGTGGGATTTTCCACCAATACAGCAGGGCAAATATGCGATCGAATCCGTTGGTCCGGCTTTAAATGACAGTAGTTGTTGATCGGCCAAAAAACAAATCAAACTAGAAAAAGTCGATGGCGCGCCATCGCAATATACCCACTTTCCCCAAATGCTAAGTCCGAAAGGGGGAGGTAATCCATGATGGAGGGTCGGATAAAAAATCCGAATTCACTTTGCGCATGTGCACATGATAACGAAGCTACATAGCAAATATGAGGCGCGTATGTATGAAAGTGAAAAAGTTTTTCGAGTTACAAGGAAAAAATGGGAAATTCTGAGTGGGAATGGGGGAGGTAATCGATGATGGAGGGTCGGATCAAAAATGGGAATTCACTTTGCGCATCTGCACATGATAACGAAGGTACATACTAAATATCAGGCGCATAGGTATGAAGGTGAAAAAGTTTTTCGAGTTACAAGGAAAAAATTGGAATTCGGAGTCCGAAAGGGGGAGATAATCCATGATGGAGGGTCGGATGAAAAATCCGAATTCACTTTGCGCATCTGCACATGATAACGAAGCTACATAGCAAATATGAGGCGCGTAGGTAAGAAGGTGAAAAAGTTTTTCGAGTTACAAGGAAAAAATGGGAAATTCTGAGTCCGAAAGGGGGAGATAATCCATAATGGAGGGTCGGATGAAAAATCCGAATTCACTTTGCGCATCTGCACATGATAACGAAGCTACATAGCAAATATGAGGCGCGTAGGTATGAAGGTGAAAAAGTTTTTCGAGTTACAAGGAAAAAATGGGAAATTCTGAGTCCGAAAGGGGGAGATAATCCATGATGGAGGGTCGGATGAAAAATCCGAATTCACTTTGCGCATCTGCACATGATAACGAAGCTACATAGCAAATATGAGGCGCGTAGGTATGAAGGTGAAAAAGTTTTTCGAGTTACAAGGAAAAAATGGGAAATTCTTAGTCCGAAAGGGGGAGATAATCCATGATGGAGGGTCGGATCAAAAATCCGAATTCACTTTGCGCATCTGCACATGATAACGAAGCTACATAGCAAATATGAGGCGCGTAGGTATGAAGGTGAAAAAGTTTTTCGAGTTACAAGGAACAAATGGGAAATTCTGAGTCCGAAAGGGGGAGATAATCCATGATGGAGGGTCGGATGAAAAATCCGAATTCACTTTGCGCATCTGCACATGATAACGAAGCTACATAGCAAATATGAGGCGCGTAGGTATGAAGGTGAAAAAGTTTTTCGAGTTACAGGAAAAAATGGGAAATTCTGAGTCCGAAAGGGGGAGATAATCCATGATGGAGGGTCGGATGAAAAATCCGAATTCACTTTGCGCATCTGCACATGATAACGAAGCTACATAGCAAATATGAGGCGCGTATGTATGAAGGTGAAAAAGTTTTTCGAGTTACAAGGAAAAAATGGGAAATTCTGAGTGGGAAAGGGGGAGGTAATCGATGATGGAGGGTCGGATCAAAAATGGGAATTCACTTTGCGCATCTGCACATGATAAAACGAAGGTACATACTAAATATCAAGCGCATAAGGTAAAAATGAAGGTGAAAAACGTTTTTCGAGTTACAAAAGGAAAAATTGGAAATTCGGAGTGTCCGAAAAGGGGCGAGATAATTTCCATGATGGCCGGGTCGGATGAAAATCGAATTTACTTTGCGCATCTGCAATGATAACGAAGCTACATAGCAAATATGAGGCGAGTAGGTTAGAAGGTTGAAAAAGTTTTTCCCAAAGTTACAAGGAAAAAAAATGGGAAATTTGAGTCCGAAAGGGGGAGATAATCCATTAATGGAGGGTCGGATGAAAAATCCGATTCATTTGGCATCTGAACTTGATAACGAAGTACATAGCAAATATGAGGCGGCGTAAGGTAAAAATGAAGGTGGGAAAACTAGTCCGGAGTTTACAGGTCAAAAATGGGAAAAATAAGGGAATTTCTGAGTCCGCAAAGGGGGAGATTTTTAATCCATGAAATGGAGGGTCGGATGAAATATCCGAATTCACTTTGCGCATCTGCACATGATAACGAAGCTACATAGAATAAAAATTTTTATTGGAGGGCGTCGTAGGTATGAGGTGAAAAAAGTTTTTCGAGTTACAAGGACAAAAAATGGGAACTTCATGAGTCCGAAAGGGGGAGATAATCATGACTGGAGGTGTCGGATGAAAAATTTAAAATTTCGGGAATTCACTTTGCGCATCTGTTTAACTATGATAACGAAGCTACATAGCAAATATGAGGCGCTGTAGGTATGAAGGTGAAAAATTTTTGTTTTTCGCAGTTAGGGGAAAGGAAAACCAAATGGGAAATGGAAAAAAATGAGTCCGAAAGAAAGGGGGAGATAATCCATGATGGAGGGTCGGGATGAAAAAATCCGAATTCACTTTGCGCAATCTGACACATGATAAACGAAGCTACATAGCAAATATGAGGCGGCGTCGTAGGTATGAAGGTGAAAAATTGTTTTTCGAAAGAGTTTACCAAGGAAAAAAATTGTGGGAAATTCTGAGTCCGAAAGGGGGAGAGAATCCATGAAAAAATGGAGGGTCGGATGAAAAAATCCGAATCACTTTGGGCGCATCTGCACATGATAACGAAGCTACATAGCAAATATGAGGCGCGTAGGTATGAAGGTGAAAAAGTTTTTCGAGTTACAAGGGAAAAAGTGGGAAAATTCTGAGTCCGAAAAGGGGGAGATAATCCTGATGGAGGGTCCGGATGAAAAAATCCGAATTCACTTTTGCGCAACTGCACATGAAACGAAGCTACATAGCAAATAGAGGCGCGTAGTATGGAAGGTGAAAAAAAGTTTTTTCCAGTTACAAGGAAAAATGGGAAATTCGAGTCCCGAAAGGGGGAAGATTAATCCATAATGGGGGGTCGGATCAAAAATCCCAATTTCACGTTTGGCGCATCTGCACATGCTTCAAACAAAAAGCTAACCCATAGGCAAATTATTTGAGCGTAGGTATGAAGGTGAAAAAGTGTTTTTTCGAGTTACAAGGAAAAAATGGGAAATTCTTTAGTCCGGGAAAGGGGGAGAAAATCCATGATGGGGGAGGGGTTCGGATCAAAAATCCAATTCACTTTTGGCGCATCTGCCCATGATAACGAACTACATAGCAAATATAGGCGCGAAGGGTAATGAAGGTGAAAAAGTTTTTTTTCGATTAACAAGGACAAATGGGAAATTCTGAGTCCCGAAAGGGGAGATATCCTGATGGAGGGACAGATGAAAAATCCGATCCACTTTGAACGCATCTGCACATGGATAAAACGAAGCTACATGCAAATAAGAGGCGCGTAGGTTATGAAAGTGAAAAAGTTTTTTCGAGTTACAAGGAAAAAATGGAAATCTAGTCCGAAAGGGGAGATAATCCATGATGGAGGGTCGGATCAAAAATCCGAATTCACTTTGCGCATCTGCACATGATAACGAAGCCACATACAAATATGAGGCGCGTAGGTATGAAGGTGAAAAAGTTTTTCCGAGTTACAAGGAAAAAAATGGGAAATTCTGATCCGAAAGGGGGAGATAACCTGAATGGAGGGGTCGGATGAAAAATTTTTCCGAATTCACTTTGGCGCATCTGCACATGGATTAAAGAAGCTACATAGCAAATATGAGGCGCGGGAGGAATGAAGGTGAAAATGTTTTTCGAGTTACAAGGAAAATTAGGAAAAAAATTGTGAAATTCCGAGTCCGAAAGGGGGAGATAATCCATGATGGAGGGTCGGATGAAAAAATCCGAATTCACTTTGGCGCATCTGCACATGATAACGAAGCTATAACATAGCAAATATGAGGCGTGTAGGTATGAAAGGTTGAAAAAGTTTTTTCGAGTTTACAAGAAAAATGGGAAATTTCCTGGAGGGTCGGAAAGGGGGAAAAAGATTTAATTCCATATGAGGGTCGGATGAAAAACCCGAATTCCCACGGGTTTGCCGCCATCTGCACAATTCACGAAGCTACAAAGCAAATATGAAGGCCGCTAATGTAAAATTTTTGAAGGTTGGAAAAAAAGGTTTATTCGGGGGAGTTAACAAAAGGAAAAAAGGGAAAATTCTTAGCCAAAGGGGGAAGAAATAATCCATGAATGGGAAAAAGGTTTTTCCGATTCAAATTATCCGAAAATTCCACTTTGGCCGGCAACTTGCACATGAATAACGAAGCTACATAGCAAATATGAAGGCGCGTAGGGAAATGAAGGTGAAAAAGTTTTTCGAGTTAACAAAAGGAAAAAATGTAAATTCCTGGAGGGTTCGAAAGGGGGAAAAGAAATTAATTTCCATAAGGGGGGTCGGATCAAAAATCCAATTTCAACTTTGGGCGCCATCCTGCCAACATTGATACAAACGAAAGCTACAAAAAATTTTTAGCTAAATATGGGGAGGCCGGGCCGTAAAAAGGTTTAAAAGTGGAAAAGTTTTTCGAAAAGTTTACAAGGAAAAAATGGGAAATTCTTATCCGAAAAGGGGAGGAAAATCCAAAATGATGGAGGGTCGGATTCAAAAAATTTTTTTCCAATTCAAACTTTGTCCGCCATTCTGCACATGAATAACGAAGCTACAAATAGCAAATAAGGAAAAAAGGCGCGGGTTAGGTAAATGAATGTGGAAAAAGGGTTTTTTTCCGGAAAAAGTTACAAGGAACAAATGGGAAATTCTGAGTCCGGAAAGGGGGAGAAAAATTTTTAATTTCCAAATGATTGGAAAGGGGGTCCAAGGGATGGAAAAATCCGAATTCACTTTGCGCTTCTGCACATTTGATTAAAACGGAAAAAAGGGCCTTTAAAAACATAGGCCAAATTATTTGAGGCGCGTAAGGTATGGAAATGGTGAAAAAGTTTTTTCGAGTTACAAGGAAAAATGGGAAATTCTAGTCCGAAAAGGGGGAGAATAACCATGGAATGGAGGGTCCCCGGATCAAAAATTTCCGAATTCACTTTGCGCATCCTTGCACAAAGAAAAAATAAACGAGGCCCTAAACCCATAGGCCCAAATTCTAGGCTCGTAAGGTAATGAAGGTGAAAAAGTTTTTTCGAGTTACAAAAAAGTGAAAAAATGGGATTAATTCCTGGAGTCCGGAAGGGGGAAAAAGATTAATCCTGAAGGAAAGGTCGAAAATTTTTGAAAAATTCCGAAAAAATTCAACTTGCGGGGGCCATCTGCCAACCATTTGATAACGAAGCACATAGCAAATATGGAGGCCGCGTTAAAGTATGGGGGAAAGATGAAAAATGTTTTTTTCGAGTTACAAGGAAAAATGTGAAATTCTGAGTCGAAAGGGGGAGATAAATCCATGAAGGGGGAGGTCCGGGGATGATCCGAATTCCACCTTCCCTTTTGCGATCTGCACAAAAATGAAACGAAGCTACATAGCAAAAATTTTTTATTGGAGGCTTGTGTGGAGGTAAAAATGAAGGTGAAAAAAGTTTTTCGAGTACAAGGAAAAATTTTTGGGATTCTGAGTCCGAAAGGGGGAGATAATTCCATGAAAAATGAGGGTCGAAGAATCGAATTCAACTTTGCGCTTCTGCCAACATGGATAAAAACCGAGCTACCTAGCAAATATGAGGCGCGTATGTATGAAGGTGAAAAAGTTTATCGAGTTACAAGGAAAAAATGGGAAATTCTTAGTCCGAAAGGGGGAGATAATCCATGATGGAGGGTCGGATCAAAAATCCGAATTCACTTTGCGCATCTGCACATGATAACGAAGCTACATAGCAAATATGAGGCGCGTAGGTAGTGAAGGCTGAAAAAGTTCGAGTTACACGAAAAAATGGGAAACTTACTTAGTCGAAAGGGTGAGGTAATCCATGATGAGTACGGATGGGAAACATCCGAATCACTATGGGCGCCAATTCTTTACTGCACATGATAACGAAGCTACATAGCAAATATGAGGCGCGTAGGTATTTTTGAAGTGAAAAAAGGGTGAGTCGAGATACAAGGAATTCATGGGAAATTCTTAGTCCGAAGGGGGAGAAATATCATGAATGGAGGGTCGATTCAAAAATCGATCCACCATGGGCGCCAAATTCAGCACATGATAACGAAGCTACATAGCAAATATGAGGCGCGTAGGTATTAAGGTTGAAAAGTTTTTCGAGTTACAAGGAAAAAATTTGGTGAAATTCTGAGTCGAAAGGGGGAGATAATCCTGATGGAGGTCGGATGAAAAATCGAATTTCACTTTGCGCATCTGCACTGATAACGAAGCTAACATAGCAAATATGAGGCGCATAGGTATGAAGGTGAGTTTTTCGAGTTACAAAGGAAAAAATGGGAAATTCTGAGTCGAAAGGGGAGATAAATCCATGATGGAGGGTCGGATGAAAAATCCGAATTCACATAGCGCTACTGCACAAAATGCATAACGGAAAAAATCTAAACAGAGTCCAATCCCATGAGGAGGCGTAAAAATGTTATGACTGACATGATCGAAGTACAGATGTATGAATCGGTGAGTCGACAAGGGGGAAAAAGATGAATCCAATATAATGGAGGGTCGGATCAAAAATCCGAATTCACTTTGCGCATCTGCACATGATAACGAAGCTACATAGCAAATATGAGGCGCGTAGGTATGAAGGTGAAAAAGTTTTTCGAGTTACAAGGAAAAAATGGGAAATTCTTAGTCCGAAAGGGGGAGATAATCCTGATGGAGGGTCGGATCGAAAAATCCGAATTCACTTGCGCATCTGCACATGATAACGAAGCTACATAGCAAAATATGAGGCGCGTAGGTATGAAGGTGAAAAAGTTTTTCGAGTTTCAAGGAAAAAATGGGAAATTCTTAGTCCGAAATGGAGATAATCCATGATGGAGGGTCGGATCAAAAATCCGAATTCACTTTGCGCATCTGCACATGATAACGAAGCTACATAGCAAATATGAGGCGCGTAGGTATGAAGGTGAAAAAGTTTTTCGAGTTACAAGGAAAAATGGGAAATTCTGAGTCCGAAAGGGGGAGATAATCCATGATGGAGGTCGGATTAAAAATCCGAATTCACTTTTGCGCATCTGCACATGATAACGAAGCTAACATAGCAAATATGAGGCGCGTAGGTCCTGAATGTTGGAAAAAAATGGGTTATCGAGTTACAAGGATGGGAAATTACTGAGCTCCGAAAGGGAGATAATCATGATGGAAGGTCGATGGAAAAATCCGAATTCACTTTGCGCATCTGCACAAAAATGATAACTTTTGAAGCACATAGCAAATATGAGGCGCGTAGGTATGAAAAAGGTGAAAAAGTTTTTTCGAGTTACAAGGAAAAAATGGGAAATTCTTTAGTCCGAAAGGGGGGAGATAATCCATGAATGGTCGGATCAAAAATCCGAATTCACTTTGCGCAACTGCACATGATAAGAAGCTACATAGCAAATATGAGGCGCGTAGGTATAAGGTGAAAAAGTTTTTCCAGTTACAAGGAAAAAAATGGAAATTCTGAGTTCGAAAGGGGGAGATAATCCATAATGGGGGGTCGGATCAAAAATCCGAATTCACTTTGCGCACTTGCACATGAAACGAAGCTACAGACAAATATAGGAGCGGTAGGTATGAGGGTGAAAAAGTCAGTTTACAAGGAAAAAATGGGAAATTTCTAGTCCGAAAGGGGGGAATAATCCATATTGGGGGGTCGGATCAAAATCCGAATTCATTTGCCGCCTTCAGCTTTTCATGATAACGAAGCTTACATAGCAAATTATGAGGCGCGTATTATGAAGGGGTGAAAAAGTTTTTTCGAGTTCAAGGAAAAAATGGGAAATTCTTGTTTCAAAGGGGGAGATAATCCATATGGAGGGTCGGATCAAAAATCCCGAATTCACTTTGCGCATCTTGCACATGATAACGAAGCTACATAGCAAATATGAGGCGCGTAGGTATGAAGGTGAAAAAGTTTTTTCGAGTTACAAGGAAAAACAAAATGGGAAATTCTGAGTCCGAAAGGGTGGAGATATGCCATGATGGAGGGTCAGATGAAAAATCCTAATTCACACTTGGGGGGGCGCATCAAGCACATGATAACGAAGCTACATAGGCAAATATGGAGGCGCGTAGGAAGAAGGTGAAAAATTTTTCGAGTTACAAGGAAAAAAATGGGGAAATTCTTTAGTCCGAAAGGGGGAGTAAAATCCATGGATGGAGGGTCGGATCAAAAATCGAATTCTTTCACTTTGCGCATCTGCACATGAAAAAATAAAAACGAAGGCTAACTAGCAAATAATGAGGGCGCGTAGGAATGAAGGTGAGTTTTTCTAGTACAAGGAAAAAATGATTCTGGAGTCCGAAAGGGGGAGATAATCCTGATGGAGGGTGGATCAAAAATCGAATTCACATTTGCGCATCTGCACTGAAGAAGCACATAGGCAAATATAGGCGCAGGTATGAAGGTGAAAAAGTTTTTCGAGTTACAAGGAAAAAATGGAAATTCTGAGTCGAAAGGGGAGATAATCTGATGGAGGGTCGGATGAAATCCGAAATTTCACTTTGCGCATCTGCACATATAACGAAGCTACATGCATGAGGCGCGTAGGTATGAAGTGAAAATGTTTTTGAGTTACAAAAAAAATTGGAAATTCTGAGTCCGAAAGGGGGAGATAATCCATGATGGAGGGTCAAAAAATCCGATTTGCATCCTGATCACTTTGCGCAAAAATTTTTTTCTTCTGCACATGATAACCGGAAGCTAACATAGCAAATATGAAGGCACGTAGGTTAGAAGGTGAAAAAGTTTTTCGAGTTACAAGGAAAAAAAATGGGAAATTCTAGTCCGGGGGAGATAATCCATGATGGAGGTCCGGATCAAAAATCCGAATTCACTTTGCGCATCTGCACATGATAACGAAGCTACATAGCAAATATGAGGCGCGTAGGTATGAAGGTGAAAAAGTTTTCGAGTTACAAAGGAAAAAATGGGAAATTCTGAGTCGAAAGGGGGAGATAATCCAATGATGAGGTCACATGAAAAATCGAATTCACTGCGCATCTGCCACATGATAACGAAGCTAACATTTAGCAAATATGAAGGAGCATAGTATGAAGGTGAAAAAGTTTTTCGAGTTACAAGGAACAAATGGAAAATTCTGAGTCCGAAAGGGGAGATAAACCATGATGGAGGGTCGGATGAATCCGAATTCACTTTGCGCATGCACATGCGAGCTACATGCAAATATGAGGCGCGTAGTATGAAGGTGAAAATTTTTTTTTTCGAGTTACAAGCAAAAATACTGAGATCCGAAAGGGGGAGATAATCCATGATGGAGGTGGTCGGAGAAAAATCGAATTCACTTTGTGCATCTGCATGATAACGAAGCTACATAGCAAAATATGAGGCCGTAGGTTAAGGTGAAAATTTTTTTCGAGTTACAAGGAAAAAATTGTGAAATTCTGAGTCCGAAAGGGGGAGATAATCCATGATGGAGGTCGGATGATCCGAATTCACTTTGCGCATCTGCACATGATAACAAGCTACATAGCAAATATGAGGCGCATAGGTATAAGGTGAAAAAGATCGAGTTACAAGGAAAAAATGGGAAATTCTGAGTCCGAAAGGGGGAGATAATCCATGATGGGGGTCGGAAAAATCAAAAATCCGAATCACTTTGCGCATCTGCACATGAATCGGGGGAAGCATATATCAAAAATCCAAATAAGATGCGCGTAGGTATGGAAGGAAGGAGAGTTTTTCGAGTTACAAGGAAAAAATGGGATTCTAGTCCGAAAGGAGATAAAAAAATCCATGATGGCCGGTCGATCAAAGAAAAATTTTTCGAATTCACTTTGTCCGCAATCTCTGCCAACAGATACGAAGCTACATAGCAAATATGAGGCGCGTAGGTATGAAGGTGAAAAAGTTTTTCGAGTTACAAGGAAAAAATGGGAAATTCTTAGTCCCAAAGGGGGAGATAATCCATGATGGAGGGTCGGATCAAAAATCCGAATTCACTTTGCGCATCTGCACATGATAACGAAGCTACATAGCAAATATGAGGCGCGTAGGTATGAAGGTGAAAAAGTTTTTCGAGTTAACAAGGAAAAAATGGGAAATTCTGATCCGAAGGGGGAGATAATCCATAATGGAGGGTCGGATCAAAAATCCGAATTCACTTTGCGCATCTGCACATGATAACGAAGCTACATAGCTATGAGGCGCGTAGGTAATGAAGGTGAAAAAAGTTTTTCGAGTTACAAGGAAAAAAATGGGAAATTCTTATCCGAAAGGGGGAGATAATCCATGATGGAGGGTCGGATAAAAAATCCGAATTCACTTTGCGCATCTGCACATGATAACGAAGCTATATAGCAAATATGAGGCGCGTAGGTATGAAGGTGAAAAAGTTTTTCGAGTTACAAGGAAAAAATTGGAAATTCTGAGTCCGAAAGGGGGAGATAATCCATGATGGAGGGTCGGATGAAAAATCCGAATTCACTTTGCGCATCTGCACATGATAACGAAGCTACATAGCAAATATGAGGCGCGTAGTATGAAGGTGAAAAAGTTTTTCGAGTTACAAGGAAAAAATTGGAAATAAATTCGGAGTCCGAAAGGGGAGATAATCCATGATGGAGGGTCGGATGAAAAATCCGAATTCACTTTGCGCATCTGCACATGATAACGAAGCTACATAGCAAATATGAGGCGCGTAGGTATGAAGGTGAAAAAGTTTTTCGAGTTACAAGGAAAAAATGGGAAATTCTGAGTCCGAAAGGGGGAGATAATCCATAATGGAGGGTCGGATCAAAAATCCGAATTCACTTTGCGCATCTGCACATGATAACGAAGCTACATAGCAAATATGAGGCGCGTAGGTATGAAGGTGAATGAAGGTGAAAAAGTTTTTCGAGTTACAAGGAAAAAATGGGAAATTCTTAGTCCGAAAGGGGGAGATAATCCATGATGGAGGGTCGGATCAAAAATCCGAATTCACTTTGCGCATCTGCACATGATAACGAAGCTACATACCAAATATCAGGCGCGTAGGTATGAAGGTGAAAAAGTTTTACGGACGGACGGACGGACGTACGGACGTACGGACGGACGGACACCCGTGACGAAAACAATATACCCATTTTTTTTTTACAAAAAAGTGGGTATAATAAAATCTTGATTTGTGGTGACGTTACATCGCTACCAGGCTATCGGGCTACATGAGTGTGCTACACTGGTCACAAAGTCACAAAGCCAATCTCTGGCCAGCATCGCGCACTACTTCTTTCACATATTGCAATTATATTAAACCCCAATACGTGACATAATTATTACCAGATTTCATGACTACGTGTAAATCTGACACTCTGGGGAGCTCCCAGCGTGTTCGGTTTACAGATGTTTCTCTATACAGACGTAAATATTGTCCGCCATTAGGTTATCCACATTCGTATTACACCTGTACTGAAACATATTTGCAACATAACCTTCATAACAGTGACTCCACTGGGTCTAGAATATGTGAAGAAAGCGATGAAACAGATTAGTATAAATAATTTAAAATGTAGATTTTGAATCATATTTCTGAACCCAATAGTACAAAAAAGTCGCCTGAAAAAAAGATACGCTTGAAAAAAAGATGTTGGTACAGTGAATATATCCCCTGTTTATTACAGGCAATGCTACAGTGGGGTCAGCGTGTAAGTGCACACACGCGAACGAACACGACAGGTTGGAACCAACCTGTCGTGTTCGTTCGCGTGGGTGCACTTACACGCTGACCCCACTGTAGTATATACATGTGTACAATAAAACGCCAACCGCTTGAAAGTTGATCAAATAAAATTGTGCGTTTGGATAATATAGGTGAATTGCCATCCATGAAGCTAAACCCATATATTGAATATCTGAGACATCGTGTGAGACACAGTTCCTTCAAACATTGTCCCGACTTGCGCTACCAAGGTGTATGATCACGTGGTACTAACAACAACAACACGTACCGATTCAAAGTACGTATTCTTTTATAGTGTCCTTATTACGTAACGGATTTTGATGTAATATGGCGCATCAAACGTGTCTTGTTAAGCTGCATTTGGTGGTCTCTTTATTTTCGCCAAAACTTCTGTCGTTTTTGCGAAGAATCGATATAAGTCTGTGCCAAACTCCCTAGACCACCAAATGCAGCTCATGAAGACGCGTTTGCTGCTCCATATGTCATAAAAATCCGCTGCATATTAAGGAAACTATCAAATAATACTTACTTTGGAGTGGGCGACGTTGTTGTTGTTGTAACCACGTGATCATGCACCTTGGCTACGACACGTGGTTCATCTCGAGAGAATGTGAAAGAGATGTCGCCATATGTTGTCTGAATTCGACCACACGTCGTCATATCTCGCACTGTTTACAATTGTCGCCATCCAAGGGTTTCGCGCACCAATCTCGAAACGCACCCGTATATTGTCGTACAAACATATATCGTACACATGGTCGAAACTGGTCTCTCTGTTGTTCTCGCCGTCCCAAAACAACTGCCAAGTCTTGGCGACTTGGTCGGGACCTTTTATGTACGTTTCGTATATTCAAAATAGTAGAGCTGAACAACTGGTTTGGATTTATTAATTGATGGGTTCTATTTTGCAAATCTGTCCGTTGCATTTTTGTCTTGCAATATTCATGAATCCCGTGAGACTTGTATTTACATAGTGACTGAACCCGTAATTCGACAGTACCAAGTACCGTCACACTGGTATAATTCCAGGACAAAAATATTTACACAATTCCCTAACATTTGATTGGACCGTAGCAAGTCTCAGTATCCCAGTAAACTGCCACGCCGAACATCTTTCCGTAACCGTGAGGCGCAGGTAAAATAATTCTTAAGAAAACGGAAAATAAACACATTTTCTTGATGAATTTATTTCAAATGCTGGAATTATAAGGAATGAATGGCCTTTTTGTGTTCCGGCCTTCGTCCAGTATTCCCGCGACTTTTCCAAGTTTATACCCCGATAAATTCCACCAAAAAGGCCATTCATTCCTATAATAATAGTTGTGATTGCCCTTTTCATCAGACATTATCGATTTCTTTTTGAGCAAGTTTTTTCCGACGGCTGTAAGACTACTTGTTGAGTGGCTGAATTTCGATCAACATAGACCAAGATCAGCTTGTGCACGCGCGTCTGACCAGGGCCTACATTGTTCGCAAACGTCGCATGATCCCCTTTGTGATCCGATAAGCAGTACAATAGAACCTAAGCTCTCTAAACCGGGCACCCTGGGATGTACCCAGAGTGTCCGTTTAGAGATGTTCCACTGTAAAACAGACACATAAGCAATCCAAAGAATGAGTGTGTGCTTGGAAAACAGGAACACACATTAACATAACAGATAACTTTAAAATATGGCCACGACAATTCAGAATACAATCAATATAGGGTTAACTGTATTGTAACTTTCAAATTTGCGGCGTATAATTTATTTTTTTTATCAGAAAATGATAGATCGGAAAATCTGTGTAATGGCGACGCGCTAGCGGAGCCATTACACTTGTTTTCCGACCTATTATGTTCTGATATACGCCGCAAATTTCAATATTACAATGCGGTTAACCTACTTCTAACGCACTCCTTTACTACTGGCGTAGGAATACATATTGAAATAATTTGCGACCGTTCATCAACAATGATATACCTGTAATGTATGACCATCAGATTGTGTGATATTTATAGAGCGCATCAGAGAGGACCTACTGTACAATCATGTACTTACTTAATGACGACCATAACTACAAATGGGGCTTAAATGGGGCTTATGGTATTCATGACCAGTGTAGACCCTGATCAAATAGCACACTGACGTAGCCTTATAATGATCTATACTGCTTGCAAGAAGCATGACGGGTGTTTCACTGATGGAATTGCAAACTGGCTGATCTGGATCTACTCTGGTTGCAAAACCTGTAAGCCCCATTTCTTCAGTCACAGCCCCATATGACGCTGGACTGGTCAATGGGTGACATCTGCTATAGCTGATTATATTGTTCGTGATCATTGTAGTACTTAATTAACCTGCGCATCTGGGGGCCCGTTTCATTAAACTTCGTACGACTAAAATGTTCGTAAGTGCAGATTTAGAATAGTCTGTAAATTTCAATTGATGGATTTACATTTATTGAGCATAGGCTGCATATGCAGCCTATGCTCAATAAATGTAAATCCAATAATTATTTACAAGAACACATTGTGAATGTGAAATTTACAGACTGTAATAATTTTGTACTTACGAATATTTTAGTCGTACGAAGTTTAGTGAAACGGCCCTTTATGAATATCATCAGTATTGTATTTCAATCATTGGATTATCGACTGTGTTGCTAAAATAACCTGATACTACGGCATATGATACTCAGAATCCACAGCAGTGACCAATGTCTCAATGTACACGTTGTGTCAGAATACATTTTCACACAAGGGACGATAACTAGAAATGCAAGCAAGGGGAATTTAAAATTACCAGTCGGACAGCAGCCAAATATGAAAACATTTAATTGAGGATAACAGAGGTTGGAAGAAAGATTACGTTTATATCACAAGAAAGACGTATTAATTAAACGAGTTCGACATCGGGGTTAAGTGGGGCGGAAGATGTTACGATGAATGATGCAGGATGATGTTAATTAAGCATCGGCCGACCATATGAACGCATTTCGTATATACTCGTACATTAGAAAAAAAAGAATTACGAAAGTTTACGTTTATATGACAATAGACACATATCAGGCACGCCATACACGAAAGTAGCACAATTATTCTATTAATTGGGTTTCCGCAACGTAATACCATTAGCTTACTGTCATGAATATGTAAATAAAATCGTTAAGGAAAACGTGTTGATTAGTCTACCGCACTAACCGTGCCAATATTTAGTATTTTCTTTATTTTAAAATACTTGCATATTGTGCTTACAATCAATCAGCTAGATTGTATGAGCATGAGATGTGCTACATCTCAAGCTCAGTCAATCAAACTGCTTAACTGCGAATTGACATTGCCAATAGATGTTCAGAAATGTTGACAATCTGGGAATGATTACGCACGCGGATGTGTAGCACAGATTCAATGTTCGATTAAGTGTGAATGCATTACATACAATATATTAGTCGATTCATTGATGTAATGCGGTATTTATCAAACTCGTCGACTGAAGCATACAACAGTCGGTATAGCCTCGTTATGAAATCAACAGCACCTTATTGTTAATTGGCGTATTTACGTTTCCCAAAGGTACACGAACTGTTTCATGACGCGTAATGTACTATAAATAACTGTCACGATAGTTTGACACGTTTAGCTCTAGATCTCTATTTGGAAAAAATGGGACTTATGGCATTTAAGGATAGACTAGCTCCTGGCATGTAACTGAAGGTATAATCGGAACAGTTGTGGGGAATCTAGATTCTGATCGATGGATGTACATATGCAGCCTATGCTCAATAAATCCATTCATTCTCTGTCATTGATTATGAATATTTTGGGCAGTCTAGTTCCTGATCTTCTAGTGCTCCTCTTAGTTGTTGATATGCCGCTAAACACCAGTAAACACCATTAAATAAAGATAAAGCTAGTGCTATCATTTAAACGGATAATGACGCGTGTTAACTGATTAAATGACACGCATAACAACGTCATAGACTATCATGTATGTACATGCTCTATTCAATTGACCTAATTACGGTACTAATGTATTGCACAAAATCATGCCGAACGTTGACATATATGTCGCTGTGACTGGAGAAATGGGATTATGGGTTTTGTGACCACGAACAGTCTCGGGGGCGAAGAGTCATTGGCACGCACACTTTCAGTAGTGAAAGTTATTTCAACGGTCAATATCAGGGACGAACAGTCTCGGGGGCGAAGAGTCATTGGCACGCACACTTTCAGTAGTGAAAGTTATTTCAACGATCAATATCAGGGCCGAAAACTATTGGCATACATCATGTGTTATGTACTATATTATGTTATTATATTGTCTTGTTGTCAATGTTATTTTCATTCTCATAGCATGTCATTGATGCATACGCACCCAGGGCTCCAGATAAGGAATTAGTAATCGAGTAGTTTCACTCCATCATATCTGAAGCATTTGGGTATTTCAATATTTTAATTGGGTAAAATAAAATCACATTACTGTTTACACATCAACAGACAGCAATTATTGAATAGTTTGCTTCGAAATGAAAACATATATTGGCATTTCATTAGAATTGTCTCCTTGGAGACAATTCTAATGAAATACCAAGATGTGTTTTCACGGAAAATAAGAAAAATATGCTATATTTGTGGTCTGCTTATTGTTTTTTCTGTAGCATGATAAATGTACCACAAATTTGTTATTGCTTTTTGATACTCTCTACTTCTGATTTCAATTGGGTTTTTGGCAACTTTAATTGGGTATTTGCGCAAATACAAAGCTTATCTGGAGCGCTGCGCACCTATCAATGTTTTGCCCCACAAAATGCAAGTATGTCTAAATCCCATGTGTGTGCTCCCGCCACCTTCCATGCGATGGGGGCAAACCATTGATATGTGCAATATACGCAAACGGACGACATTCTCGACAAATCGTCTAAGTACCTACACAAAACACTTACCTTCTACTTACAAGTCTGTTCAACCTCTCTCTTGCACGTTTATTTCTACATGTACCACTTCTATGAGAGAGTATTCGCATGTATTTGTCGCACTGCGACATAGCCTGTAGAGTATCACGTGATACAAAGCACTAGATATCACCCATTTGTATTCATGCTGATCCATATCTTTCTGTCATCACACTGTGGTACGGTACTGGGGCCGTTTCACTAAACTTCGTAAGACTAAAATGTTCGTAAGTACAAAATTATGATAGTCTGTAAATTGCACATTAACACTGTTTTCTTGTAAACAATTATTGAATTTACATTTATTGAGCATAGGCTGCATATGCAGCCTATGCTCAATACATGTAAATCCATCAATTGAAATTTACAGACGATCCTAAATTTGCACTTACGAACATTTTAGTCTTACGACGTTTAGTGAAACGGGCCCCAGGTGTGTTCTAGTGTGTAGCTTATTATATCACGTAATGATACTATGACAATTAGCGCGTTAAATGTCCATTTGCTAGTATTATATTTCTTGTACAATGTTTGAGTCTAAGACGTGTGTGCAAACCTTAAATATAAATAACAGCTGGTCGAAATCACCAGGAGACCCTTATTACATTACCAAACAACTTGTGACTACAATACACGCACAGTTTCGGGTGCGTATATTGTTGGCGCGAACAGTCTCTGATGCTAACAGTCTCAAAATGCGAAAGCTCTTAGCGGCGAATAGTCATTGGCGTCAACAGTATTCACGGAAAATACTCACATACACGAATACTCTCAGGGGCGAATAGTCATTCGCACGATCTGTTTTAGGGGCACAACGTCTTTGGGTCGAATATTCTGAGAACAGACATGCATGAATCTAGTCAAGAGGCGAACTGTCATTGGACAGCAGTCTTAGAGGGCGAACAGTTAAGTGGCACGAACGCGTCGGTGACTCATTCTATGTTGTCAAACACGCCTGCGGAAATAAAAACTCAACTTACGACATGAGCGATCAATGTAACCTCTGATCAATCACATGCAACGTCTTCCAGTCACAGCAACATGTGATTATATGCATAATTATGATGATGACGCATTTCCAAGTGTCGTCTTTTCCACCAGCTTACTGATATTAAATTAACTCGTTATAACAATTGACCGAATTTAATTAACGATTTAGTTGTACACTCGTATGAACCACATACAAAGTATATATCCATTCCAGATGTTGATTATAAACTGAACGACATCAACAACATAACGAGGTTGTCGTGACCGGCCAAGACAAATAATGGCTTAATGATTTCGCGACCAATGTAGTCCCAGATCAGCATGCGCTTCCGCAGCCTGTAGCGAATTAAGTCTGTAGCGAATTATTCAGATGTGGATGGTGCTAGGCGCAGCATGACGACTGCTGCCAGACTGCTACTGCTACTACTGCTATATGTACTGCTACTACTGCTATAAGTACTGCTACTACTGCTATATGTACTGCTACTACTGCTATATGTACTGCTGCTATTACTGCTATATATACTGCTGCTACTGCTCAATGCTAGTTTCCAACTACTTATGAGCACATATAGAGAATAGTAGGTTAGTGCCGTGAATGAGGAAATATCTGGCAAGGCTTAGGAAACAGGATGGGCGAGGCTCTGCCGAGCACATCCCGTTTCCGTGCCGCGCCGGATATTTTTCCCATTCACGGCACTATCCTACTATTCTATTTATCCCGTCAACGCTACAAATAGCTTTAAAATTCAAACAATGACCCCAGCCGCATCTCCAAATCGTATTGACAGGATATCAAAAATATTTCACGGCACCGTGTTTCACGGCACATACGCACTGTGTTGACGGGATAAAACCGTAATTACATTGCATTACATAAGCGTTGTGACGGAGTAGTATTTCCAAATTTGTGTGTGAAGCGTTCTTTGTTTGTTTCTACTTCTTGGAGAGTGACCTGAGAATGTTGCTAATATGTTTGTCTCATATTGTAGATATGTCAACGCACTGTAGAGTATCGTTATCTTTTAGTGCACGAAACGGAAATGTTATTACGCAATCTTTTTACCGTTGACTGTGGTGTAGCGATATAGTGCGACCTATTTGGAATGAAGCGGAACACGTGCAGCTGATGCGCAACTGCCCTGCAGGACTGTACATACTAATCCGTACCACATAATGCGCTTTTTGTCATGGAGAGCCAGGTTATAGAGAATAGTAGGTTAGTTCCGTGAATGGGAAAAAATATCTGGCAAGGCTCAGGAAACGGGATGGGCGAGGCTCTGCCGAGCACATCCCGTTTCCGTGCCGCGCCAGATATTGTTTCCCATTCACGGCACTAACCTACTATTCTATTTATCCCGTCAACACCTATAAATGGCTGTAAAATGCAAAATTAGTATTGACTGGATATCAAAAATGTTTCACGGCA
This sequence comes from Conchocele bisecta, assembly GCA_029237695.1. Classification (NCBI taxonomy): domain Eukaryota; kingdom Metazoa; phylum Mollusca; class Bivalvia; order Lucinida; family Thyasiridae; genus Conchocele; species Conchocele bisecta. The sequence continues at coordinate 65,684,327 of CM055278.1, read as the reverse complement.
CCGTGTTTCACGGCACATACGCACTGTGTTGACGGGATAAATGTGCATATCGCCAATACTCGCGTCAATCGATTGATTTGATAAACTGCTGACTGTCATGTATTGGATTTACATTTATGCTCAATAAATGTAAATCCATCAAGTTGTCACTGTTGCTACTGTTACTACTGCTCACTCATAATTTCAACTTCTGTGCGAGTCACAGTTACAATGCAGATCACGGTTCGTCCGCATGTACGAGGAGATAATCCGCGAGCTTTAGCGAGTGGATTATCGATCGTACATGCGGTTGAACGTGATCTAACTGTGCTATCACATCCTTATTTCCATACATTGCCAATGTGCTGTGTAAATGCAGAAACAAAACTCGAACATGTATCGAAGAATAATGTGATAAGAGTGTGTTAGCAAATCGGAACAAACTAGTTATTATTGTTGGTATAGCGTATCAACTAGCAGTACACTTGAAAAAGGCCTAGTTTTATAGTGTTTCTATGAGCTTTTTACTGAATATTCCAAAACTGCCTCTCTGCGGTGGATGACTTAACATTAAACACTCAGCATCCTATGCTATTTTCAGCTGACAAAACCGTGGCCTGATCCATTCAGTGAGCATGTGTGTCTGCTGTCTGGGTCGCAATTTTACCAGTCTGAAACAGAAGTGTGTACATGTAGCTAGAAACCAAAACACTCGGTACCAGTATAGACTATGATCAGTGTGGGCAGGTATACATGTAGAAATTATTCACATAGTATTTGTTATTAAAAGCTCTGCATGGCACATAGCTTTCTGGCGCCTGGCTTAGGTCTAGCGGCCGTGACGGACTAAATGCGGAAATTGACTCTTTGTTGAAACTTGGAGGCTACTGTCTGTTCCACGTTTTGCTGCCGACGAACTTTTGGGTATTAAACACATTAAATCTAAAACATATTTAAAAGTAAGTACAAAGTAACAAAAAAGTCACCCTCCCCAAAACAAAATATTTCAAGAAATTCCATCAAATATTGATTATATTGCGAAAAAAACGATTTGCCTATGGGAATTTAACATGGGGAGTCAATTTCCAAATTTTTTCGTTTTTTGATCCTGAAGGATCAAAAAACGATTTGTTTTGGAAATTGACTCCGAAACCTGGCGAGATAGCTTGAAAATGATGTAACTAAGAAAACAAAAGTTAGATTTTGAAAATCGGTCCACAAATAAAAAAAAAATTAAAATAATCTGTTTTTAGCTCCCGTATTAAAGGAAATTTATTTTTTCGCAATAAAATCAATATTTGATGGAATTTCATAAAATAATTTTTTTTCGGGAGGGTGACTTCTTTGTTATTGGCGAAAAAGTACTTACTTTTAAATATGTTTTAGATTTAACGTGTTTAATAGCCAAATGTTCGTCGGCAGCAAAACGTGGAACAGACAAGTTTCAACAAAGAGCTGATGAACTACATAAGTTGTCTGACTCGCAGTTATCCATGTATGACTATATGGCGCATATAATTTCCGACCCGTGTAACCCCTGTAGCCTATTTCACCAACATTGCAAAGTATACTTTTCTAGCAAAGTATACTTTGAGGGAGAAATTTTCAATTTTAGGATAAATTTATTAATTTTTATTATACTGAATTTATTACATTATCACAGCCAAAATGGCTGTGATAATGTAATTTATTCAGTATAATAATTCTTCATACTTTTAATCATCAAATATATACAGTTGTTAGTTCTATATGAAATAATGCATTTCAGGAAAAATAAATGATTGCTCCCTCAAAGTATACTTTGCTAGAAAAGTATACTTTGCAATGTTGGTGAAACGGGCTACTGATCAGACTACACATTTGTATAGCTTGATCCTGATGGATATTTTATCCCGTCAAGACAGTGCGTACGTGCCGTGGAACACGGTGCCGTGAAACATTTTTGATATCCAGTCAATACTATTTTTGCATTTTACAGCCATTTGTAGGTGTTGACGGGATAAATAGAATAATAGGTTAGTGCCGTGAATGGGAAAATATATCTGGCGCGGCACGGAAACGGGATGTGCTCGGCAGAGCCTCGCCCATCCCGTTTCCTGAGCCTTGCCAGATATTTTTTCCCATTCACGGCACTAATCTACTATTCTATATCTATTTTCCTTATTTCTGAACCAAAGTATATGTTGTGACCACTCATTTGAACCGTCTCGGCGAGACGGTTCAAATGGTGATCACTACATATACTTCTGATGAGAAATAAAGAAATTCTTGAGCCTTGCCAGATGTTTTCCCATTCACGGCACTAACCTACTATTCTCTATATGGGTGACATCAGTGTATACTTTTCCAGTTTTAATAAAAAATGGTGCACGATACATTTAGTTTGTGGTGGTGGTCTGTATAAATTCTCGATGGGACGGTTCAAATGGTGGTCGCGACATATAACTTCTGATGAGAAATGAAGGAAATATTTCTCATTCTCTGTTGAAATATTTTCCTTTCTACTGTTCCTGTTTCTCGACAAAAGTATACGTTGTCCCATTCATTTGAACCTTCTCGATGAGACAACTGCTTGTCACGACATATACTTCTGATGAGAGAGAAAGAAATTAGTTAGAATTCTCGATCAGTACATTGGATATATTTGGAATATAATGGGCTAATTATAATTTTGTAAAATTGGCCCATCCCTGCAATCATGGTAATGACGTTATAAAACATGGAGGTATAAAACACCGAGCTGCACGTTACAGCAGCTGCGGTAACCATTACTCGTGGTAACCCTATACCGTGATGTCGATACCATGTGACATTATTGCCGACGGGGGATCAATTTTCCCGTTGTCGGCGGTCGCGTCGTCGGCTATCAAATGACGTTATGCTAGAATATACTATCTTGTTGTCATTTCAAACAAGCCTAGGTGAATATACAGAATGACCGTCCGTACTTGTGGATAGAGATCTTAACACATTCCGAAACGGCACTAGGGTTTGATGTTCATGCATTTTAAAAATAATGCCTGTCACAAGAACATAGATTGGTTGCGGTGAGTTTGTGGCAAGTTCTTTTCTCTAAAGGACGACGTTTTAGAAAATCATCTGACAAGCTGTTATAACACCGAGACGATGTTAGGAATCCGCAGGTTGCGGCGCAAATAAGCAATGTATTAAATGCAATGTTGATTCTGAAATGTAAAATTTGATATTCTCGACTAACGAGTTATTAACATGAAAAACAATATTTTATGAAATATTGACTCTGGTGCCAATATAACATTTGTGCAGGTATAATTACATAGGCCCAGGTTCACTGAATAACTCTTGTCCAACTACATGTACCTACGTCATTTGTAGAAATGTTACTTGCATACAGTGGGGTCAGCATGTAAGTGCACACACGAACGAACACGACAGGTTGGAACCAACCTGTCGTGTTCGTTCGTGTGTGCACTTACACGCTGACCCCACTGTACGAGCTGCAGATGTATGTACACATTGCAATGCTGTTTACCAATTTGTTATGGGTGCATTAGTCAACCCGTATGTCCATATCACAGGTGAAAAACGCGATGGCTACACGTTCACTAATTATCTCCTCGATATAGCGTTAGTCCATGTCCGTGTGTACGTACGTATGTGCGTGCGTACTGTAATACCTTTCATTTTTAAATAACTTATGAACCGCTTCACCGATGTTGATAATATGTGTGTTTAGGGATGATGCTTTGTTGTGCATACGACCCACGTCCTATCGCACAAGGTCAATGTTACTGAGGACATATGTTCATATTGTTCGTAAGGCAAATGCGTTACAGCTTTTTTATTATCTAGGTTGCGAGCGAGGGGATTATCCTCGTAATAATGATGCCCTTAGTTGTATTGTTTGACGTTCTGCTGGACTTTAACCCTTTCAACACTACAGCCCTATATAGCGGTGTTTCCAAACAGTATAGATCCACATGAGTCAGCTCGTGACGATCCGTATTATCAGGAACTGCATTTTGTGCAAGTAATTTTCATATCTATAGGGAAAAAACACACACACCTCTTTTCAAAAATGGATTAGTCTGAAAATTATTTGTGATGTTTGCATTGGTCGGAAAGATAACATATCGAAATCCAGTCCAGTTATTTAGGGGTGAATAGGTAAACATAATTAGGAAATTACAACCATATAGCCATCCCTGTTACTCGGTATTCGCCTGTAGTAGCTATAAGGCAATGTATCACAGCAGTGTGCCCGCAGTCGTTGTTTATACGAACTGACCTATCATGGGAGTCCTGAAACCGCGATCTCTTCAACAGCAAAGGCAAAATCTATGGAATCCCTGGAGGGCCCTTTTGACTTATGTCTACTGTCTTATGACTTGTGACTTATGAGTTATGACTTATGAGTTGTGACTTGTAACTTATGACTTATGATGTAATATTGTCGCACATTTCAAGCACGTGCACGGAGACGCATGGAAGATGGCGGACAATGAGGAATCAGATGATGTAAGTTATACTTCGTGTGTGCCTATGGGGGCTCTCTCTCTCTCTCTCTCTCTCTCTCTCTCTCTCTCTTCCCTCTCTCTCTCTCTCTCTCTCTCTCTCTCCTCTCTCTCCCTCTCTCTCTCCTCACTCTCTCTCTCTCTCTCATCTCATCTCTCTGCTCTCATCTCAATCTCTCTCTCTCTCATCTCTCTCTCGCTCTCTCTCTCTCTCTCTCTCACTCTCTCTCCACTCTCTCTCTCTCTCTCTCTCTCTCGTCTCTCTCTCCATCTCTTATCTCCTCTCTCTCCATCTCCACTCTCTCTCTCTCTCTCATCTCGCTACTCTCTCTCATCTCTCGTCTCTCTCTCTCATCGTCTCTCTCTCTCTCTCTCTCTCTCTCTCTTTCCTCTCTCCCTCTCTCTCTCTCTCTCTCTCACCTCTCCCTCTCGCTCTCTCTCTCTCTCGCTCCTCTCTCTCTCTCCTCGCTCTCTCTCTCTCTCTCACTCCCTCTCTCTCTCTCTCCGTCTCTCTCTCTCTGCTCCCTATGTGCGGTCACTAAAAGCGCACTTTACGTATTTTAACTACACATTTGACTTCTCATGGTTACTTCCCCTCTACGTTTTTTTCATCCATTTGTTTTTATTAGTTTCATCGGCTGGCAGACACAATACACATTAACGTAACTAGTAGAACATAGTATAGCTCCCCAATGCGTAATACTATTTTGTTCCGTACTGTTTTATGTATATTTAATACTTTAACAGTGTAATTATGTATTATACACCAGTTTTTTTTTAGAGAAAAAAATGGGACGTATTAGTAATAGTATTATGGTATAGCTGCAATATTTCGCCTCCGATCTGTTATCTACGGCTGCAAATTGGCCCAAAGTGAGCAGCTTAATTAAGTAACCAAACATGTTACATAGTATTCAAAATGTCGTAAATATAATGTGTTATACCTTTAAACTAATCAAATTTGAATCAAAACTCGTTAAATTCCACAAAAAGTATAACTGGCTATGTATTCCCATGATAACTCGAGCCAGCCATTGTTGTTGTTGTTGTTCTAGATATGGCTAGAATGGCCCAGGAATTATATCACTTCCAAATAAATGTCGATAAACATCTTCACAAGGTAAAATAATACATTTGCATGTTCTTTATTAATAATTTATTGATGTAATATTGATAGTTTTATGTGGCTAACTTACCAAAATAGATGGAAAACCGATTGAACAAAATCACTCTTCCAACTGTTACATTACAGAGATGGGCTTAAGTTGCTACCCTCGACGTCGTGAACGAAGGAGCGAGTAAGGTAGCAATAATGTTTCTAATTATGGTATGGCGCAGTCCGTCTGTCCGAGGGACCTCGGGTGACCTTGTGGGGGGGGGGGTGGGGGGGGGGGGGTAAAAAAACCCACACCGTAGTGTTTTGACTCATTCCGTTTGGGTTTCAAAAAGTTGCTTGTGGTGTGCACTAGAACAAAGGAAAAAAACGTATGCAACGCTCGGGAGAATGTCCGTCTGTCCGTCCGTCCGTTTTCAATGTTAAGTTTTCGTGTTTAGGTCTTTTTTTTCCATCCCCTCCCTTCCCCATCCCTCACCTCCCCTACTCCCTCCACTTCCCCCTTTTTTAACCCCTCCCTTCCCATACCCCCCCCCCTCCCCGCTGTTTTACCCCTCCCCTCCCCTGCCTCCCCATTTGTTTTACCTCCTCTCCCCTTCCCCCTTTTTACCCCCTCCCCTGACCCTCTACCTCCCCTACCACATGCCCCCTTTTTATACGCCCGTTTTTTTAGAGAAAGGATGGGACGTATTATGGTATGGCGTTGTCCGTCCGTCCGTTTTCATTGTTAGGTTTTCGTGTTTAGGTCCGTTTCTCACTTACTATTTCAACTACAGCCACAAACTTGCACAACTTCACAACCTACTGCTGCACACCAGAAACCACCATTATAATGTGTGACCTTTATGCGACATAGACATACTTTTCCTGCTTCATTGACGTAGTTATTTTCAATGTTAAATTGTCGTGTTTAGGTCTGTTTCTCACTTACTATTTCAACTACAGCCACCAAACTTGCATAACTTCACTATCTATTTGCACACCTGAAACCACACCATGTCATGTGACATTGACCTACTTGTTTTTACTTCATTCACTTAGTCATTTTCAATGTTGTGTTTGTATATTTCAAGCTTACTATCAAACTTGCAGGCACCAAACTTGCACAACCCAACTACTTACTGGTGTACATCCTCGACGGGCGTATATTGTGACCTTCTGCACTCTTGTTATTAATATAAACTAGTAAAAATATTAACAGTGCAGTGGCGGATTCAATGGCATGGGGCAACTAGTTAAATACCGGTGTTCACATATTGTCATATTATGAAACGCCAAATCTACATAAACTCAAATATATATTGCTAGCTCTAAATATTTATTTAGAGCTATCAATAAATATTTAGAGCTATCACTAAATCATTTGGAGAGCTCTCCAAATCAAGTTATACAATGCTGCTCGCTACAAATCAATTTATCCAAGTTAACATTAGTCTGTACATCTGTATGGATGTTCTCCTGTGTGAATGTATACATCCAAGTTTGCATTGTAAATGCAATAAATCCAATGCCCGATGATGCACGCTGTAAATAAGGGGATGGAGCCTATTTTTAATGATAAGCTGTGCAACAAGTAGCGTGCGTACAAGTGAACCGCATGGCAACTTATTTGCACGTTACTTATTGCACGGTTGCACGGGGTTTACTTTTTGAAAAAATACGGGGTCTGAAAAGAGCACCCAACATGCGTCTAACTGTGACTGTTGAAGCTTATGAACGTTTTTTTTTATCTCCGAAAATCAAAAAAGTTTTTCAACTTAAAGCTGGATTCTCGCCGATGAGGTAAAAATCTATTCCACCCGGTGTAACAATTATTTCCTGTCGGTATATGTATTAATTGATATATTATTATTTAAATATTTGGCATTGTCTTAAACGGGCTTATGCACAGATAAACCTGGAAAGAGGTAAACAATATAATGAACCCTGCTTTTTCCTATATGTTGGTATCGGTTTCTGAAAATATACGCCCCTGTGAATACACTGAAAAACAATTATGAAATAAATAAAAAGTCTTTTTATTTAATATAGATGAAATAGCGAGAAATACGGGATTTACCAGTAAAATATTTATTGATATTTCACTGTTTCAAACAGTGAATTTCTAAATCGATATCCCACAGTTTTGCCGGAACTACTTTTTAAGCCCCGCCCACAAAGAAAGTAAATGCTCAAATAAAATTAAATTGTTGATGTTATAAATAAATTGTTGATAATTGTGATTCTTTATATGTCTTATTATTCATTCTATGTGAGATATTTACATTATGTAGCAACATGAATTAAATAACCATCGTGATATGCCTGATCAAGATCGGATCTTTTTTCTATGCGCAATGGGATAGAGGCGAAACTTGACATTGGGGTTCATCACAGGAAAGGAGGTGCGATACGGGATAATTTAATTTAAAAAACTAAATAGAAAAACGCGCATAAGCCCGTTTAAAGCCATAAAATAAATAGAAAATTTGCTTTTTTTCAGTGCAAGATCGAATTTTATTTCATCTCGTGAACACCAAATGTTGTATTTTTCATCCGTGGAAAATCGCCACTCGTAAAATAAAAGTTTGGTGTTCACTCGATGAAATAAAAGTTGATATTGCACTGAAAAAAACAAATATCCTCTATATAATATTTCATTTTAACTAGCGTGTGTGACGCTAGTTATTATATTTTCTTCATGTACCACTGTCCTAATGAAGCCGTTCGGGTCACGGGTTCGAACCCCACCCAGGGCAAACATTTTTTAATCTTTTTTTATTATTTAACTTCGTTTCGAGCGGTAAATCACATGGTTGTGTATGCAAAACGTATTTATTGATTGAATAGAATAATTTATTGTAGTTTCTATTTCTTACATGAAATTGGCTATATACCGTGCACAAGCCCCTTTAAGACAATCCACGGAATTTGAGTCGTGTCGTGTATATGAACTGACTCAAGTAACGTCACGCTCGTGTACGAGCGATTTATGACTTATTTACAGCAGAATGTATGACGTATTTCAGAGCTCCAGATAAGTAGCGCTTTGTTTGATATTATTATTATTATTATTGCATTTTTCGCGTCATTTCGAAATATATAGTCAAGGGAATACACGAATTATATGCTATGTGGAGTGATAAGAAAGATATTCCAACATTTAAAGTACTAACATGTCTTACATCATGTACACCGTAGACATAAGTTTGCTTATCTGCATTTTGCTTCCAAGACGACGACTAAATACTACCATATCTTATGGGATAGTTTGTATACCGGACACGGCTCGCATATTTCAATGTTGGCACCGGCGTAAGTTATATACTGTAATAAACTAATATAACTACATAGCAAGCACTCATAACTTTTAAACCTGGTGGAACAGTTACACAACTGTGTACTTCTTTGATTCCTGTAATAATATTTGTTTTACCCCATCAGTGGGAATCCAGCTTTAAAATATTATTCATTCGACTTAGAATATGTTAGTTTTGGCAACCAATTTGACACATATACATGTATATCTAGTTTATTCGTAATCCTACTTTCAAATAAGTACAGACATCAACGGTAAATACACTTACAGACAGAAACGGGAATTGCCCTAGCACGTGATGATACGACCGGCTTGCGCGTGGTGAAATTAACATCACTAATTGCCTGTTCACAGTCAACCAAACGAATGAGATATCGGAAAGAAATGTACACGCGCTATGAAAGTGTTTTGAATGCAACATCTATAATGATTGACAGTGCATGTTCTAAAAACGATTGACTGATGATACAAAACAGTTAATGCGCGATGGTCTCGTATATCATAAATATAATATACTAGACCAAACGCGCAATAACTATTACTTAGTCTGTACACGTGTATGGCTGTTCTCCTGTGTGAATGTTTATGGTATTCAAAAAGTTGAATGTCGTGTGTCGAGCACGACATTCAAAAGTTGAATGGCGTATGTTGAGCGAACTTCACACACATAATTGAGTGACCTTTCACTAAGATGGTTCAAGCCGAAGTGATTTATAAAAAAACATGGTTTCCAGGATGCGAGGTCTGTGTCCTAACATGTATACAAGGTCAAGGTCAGATGAGCGAATAGGACCATGCTGGCCCTCTTGTGTATTTGTTTGGCAATATGTTATTGAAATGTTACATACTATCATCCGTATACTTTATTCGCAGGACGAGCATAGAAGACAACGCATACAAGAAGTCCTGGAGAACCTTAGGAAATGCAAGAAGAAAAAAACAGCAATGCCTCAACAAAAGGGAGTTAAGGTAAAAGTGTTGACATGGAGGCATGTTTTTAGTCTTAGATTTTGGGATACTCTGATGCCCATCGTCTGTCCGTGCGTACGTGCGTCCATCGATAATGTATTCAAAGGACGTGGGTGGTTGGTCGGGAGCATGCAAAGGTAGTTTTATCGATGGGATTCTGCCTTACCAGAATCCCGTTGGAGACCTGGTTTGGTTCTCAGGTACTTGGTAAAGCTTTAATAGTACACCACATGATTCATATGAACATATGCTACAGAATAATACCATACTTAATATGTTGACATTCACATAATTGCTGAAAACACTTAGCGCTTTCGGTTAAGAAGTTTGTAAGAGTTTCTCCAACTTGTCAGAACTTCTTTACAACTTGATGGATCGCTTTAATATTCCACCACATGATTCATATGAACATATGCTACAGAATAATACCATACTTAATATGACCTTCACCTTTTGACCTTTACATAATTGCTGAAAACACTTAGCTCTTTCGGTTAAGAAGTTTGTAAGAGTTTCTCAAACTTGTCAACTATTGCCCCCCGCACCGAATGTGCTGCCAACGGGGGCATTTGTGTGCCATTAGGCCACATTTCTTGTTCCCCCTGATACGGGTGAGGAATGGGACTCAGTCCCATCGACCCGACCTTGTATGACTAAACATATTGTTGATAGGTCGCTAAACCCAAATTCTCTCTCTCTCAAACGACTAACCCTCCTGTACCACTAGGCCGGTCTTAATGAATATTCACAGCAATGATACATGGGTGGTTCTCTACAGAAATACAGAAATAGCTAAATCTGTTCGGTCCGGTGCATTAGGTAATTACAGCGAAATTTCTTTAAACAGTTTCTGTTCATGAACCAATAAGCCGAAATACATCAAACATGCTATGAATGATTGTTATGTGGTCCTCTATCTATATAAATAAATAATGTCTTTTCATTTGTTTTACAGGCTGGAAGTGCAGCAGTGTCTACCACAAAGGGTGGTAGAAGTGGCCGCCACAAAGAGTACAAAATCCACTTCGGTTGGCTTCATTACAGTAAAGGCTCGCACAAACAAGTGAAATATAAACAAGGCGGTGGGACAAGAATTGTGACATATGCCATTGATGAAAGTCAGACAGTGGAGTCATTACTTTCGTTAGGAAAGAAATTGTTTTTTCCTGAAGGGAGAAGTCAGTGTGGATTGCTAAGTGAAATGGTAGATGTAGGCCTATGTAAAATGTTGTAAAATGTTGCACGAGTTACTACAGATCTGGGATCTCTAGATGTATGTCTGGGTATAATGTTACACGCGTTACTATACATATCTGGGATCTGATAGACTTATCATCTGGGATCTGGTACATCTGGTCTATGTATAATGTTACTTATTTGTTACTACAGATCTGGGATCTGGTAGATGTATGTCTGTGTTTAAAACAGGGTTTTCTTTCGCTATTTTGGTAACATATGACCCATACCCAGCTTAGTAAAAGTACACAGTGAGCGAAAAGTGCCAGTCCTACAGTGATGTCTGGCAGTTTCTGACGAGGACTGACACATTTTTCTGTCTTGGCAGTCCAAATGTCCTGCACATATTTTCACTCGTGAAGTAAAGTGAAAATTGGAAAAAAAGATCGCTAACTCCGTACTTTTACTAAGCTGGGTCATGTTTCCAAAATAGCAAAAGAAAACCCTGTTTTAAACACAGACATACATCTACCATATCCTAGATCTGTAGTAACTCGTGTAACATTATACACATGTCTACATGCACCAGATCCCAGATATGTAGTCTATCATATACCAGATCTGTAGTAGCTCATGTAACATTATACACATACCTACATCTACCAGATTCCAGATATGTATATCAGATACCAGATCTGTAGTACCTCATGTAACATTGTACGCAGACCTACATCTACCAGATCCAAGATCTGTAGTATTATACTCATGTAAGATTATACACAGACCTACATCTATCAGATCCATATATGAAGTAACTCGTGTAACATTAAACCCAGACCTACATCTATCAGATCCCATATTTGTAGTAGAATGACTCGTGTAACATTACACACAGACCTACATCTACCAGATCCCAGATCTGTAGTCTCTCAGATCCCAGTATGTAGTAATACGTGTAACATTATACCCATACATACATGTAACCTGATCCCAGATATGTAGTCCTATAAATAGTACCTTCCTCACAGATCCGGAACCTGCAGATCGCCGATCTGCTTTCATGTGAAGTCTGCCTTCTGCGACGGAAAGTGGCGAGTTTGCCTTTTGATAGGGCATGATGAATGTCAGTACACATATTGCCGATATTTAGATGTTTATTGATTAACAATACATTACATTGATACATTTTGATATGATACAGTTTAAAATAATCACTACAATGTGGATATAAAAACGTTTTCTTGGACTAATATACACATATGTATATGGTGAGTATTCGTGTTCTAGTTTTTCTTTCGAAAACTCATTATATTATACTGAGCAAAAAAAGAAGCTTTACTGTCATTATTGTGTAATAACTGTTTTGTTCATACATGTATAATATACACGCTACCAGTGTCCACATGTCGATGATCAATAGTGTCCCTGTCTTTGTGTGTATCTGATTTGTTATCATCGGACAATGTGTATCGACCGAATCGTCAGAAAGTCGTTTCGAGCCATTTACACGTGCTCGTGCTCAATGACTGGAAAATTCGGTTTGGCCTACCTGAGCAGACAAGTCATTCGGTACAAAGTCCAAAACATACCAAAATTTGTTTGACAGATATGCCGCGTTTATCAGAAGCCCATATAAATCAGGCAATTGGCATGCCTCGAGCTGGCGTTGCTCTCGTTGACATCAGTAGAGTGTTTGGTTGCAGCCGCATAGCCATGTTCAATTTGATTACGTGTATGCAGCAAACTGGGATGTGGTTCGTCGTCCTAGGGCACTAGTCAGGGAATGGAACGCTATTCCCAACGCTGTAGTCCAAAATTACGTCAATTCCATGCGACGTTGCGTCAACGCAATAAACGCTCGTGGTGAACATAACAGATATTAAACAGATATCAGTTCAATTTCGACCTAACAGAAAACAAAACTTATCTCATCGATAACATCAACCAGAAAGTCAAAGCGAATTTTATTTGGAAACTTGTGTTTTTCAGTTTTGCACCTTGTTCCCTTAATCATAATTTTCGAGTATGCGATCAACTTTTTGATTTCCAATAAAAGTGCAGATGTTTTGCCAATTTGTCACTTGACATATACATATCAACATCGTTGATGTATCTCTTGAAATGACCTAGATATGAACAAAATAGGTACAGTAAAGTTTATTTTTTTTGCTCAGTATAGATTAAGATGTTCTAATTCGTTCCGGTCTGTTACATACGTGAGTTAAAAATAGAAAAAAAATCTTTAAATAACTTCTATTGAAATCCTTCAAGCGGTTCAAAAGTTATTGATATAAACAAGCTTAACGCAGACCTAATCACATACCTCAGATAACGCAGAGGGTGGATATTTCGATCCAACGACCTTGACCTTGGACGTGAGGATCTGGGTTGTACGCCAAACACAGCATCATGATGAGACACATTGAATCGATATCTATGCATGTGTGAAGTTTCGATAAAATATTCCATACTGTATTCGAGTTATGCTCCGGACACGAAAGTGTCTGTGGCGGCGGCGGATGCGGCGGCGTGAAGACGTCAAATCCATATGGATTTTAGGGGGGGGGGGGGGGGGGCGACCCCCCACCCACAAATGCAAAACACGTTAGTGCACTATGCTTAGTCGACTATAGTTAGTGGACTAAACAAACTTGGTTAGTAGACTAAGAAGTTTTCAAGTAGTTGTTGGTAAAGTGTATGTGAAAGTTGGATCAAGTTATGCCCCTTTTTGCGATCACACCAATCGCGGGCAGCTACAGGGGGGATTTCGTGCAGCGTATAGTCAAACCGCGGTTTGGGGTTCAAAATACCGCAGTTTAAGAGTTCCCGAATTGCGGTTCTACCGCGGTAGTATTGCAGTAGTATTGCGTTTTCGGTTTTGGTTGAAGTGCACGAAGATTGATAACATCAATCTTCGTGCACTTCAACCCCAAACCGAAACCGCAATAACAGCATTGATAGAAAGCACGGGGAGACTTTTTACAGCCGCCACACAAGTCACAAATCACAAGTCAGAAATCACAAGTCATAAGCCACAAGTCAGAAATCACAAGTCAGAAGTCATAAGTCACAAGTCATAAGTCGCAAGTCATAAGCCACAAATCAGGTCAATAATATCTATTATATGCTTTAGTATATATCATATACTATATATATATATACTAAACTATATAGTACGTAAGGTATATAAACTGACAAAGTGATCCCTATGTGTCTGCCATGCTACGCAGGCGACACAAGCATTTACTACACTAATTTCTACACACCAAAGAATGATTGTATGTCCTATACTCAAATGGACGACGTCACGACAAAATCATCATCGGTCAATGTTGACGTTACCGTCAAAAAGTGCGGGTGAAGTAGATGAAACGAATTTGTGAAGCCTAAACGTACACGCGATATCTCCCTTAATATTTAGGCAGTGGCTACTGCCACGGTCCCGTGGTGCTAGCCGCTCAGGCTACAGCCACGGTCCCGTGGCTCTAGCCTGAGCGGCTAGAACCACGGACCGTGGCACAGCCTACCTCACAGGGTTGGCTAGTGCCACGGGTCAGTCCATAGTACATGTAGTTTTGTATGTAGCATACTGGATATATGTTAGAAACAATTAAATCACCGCGGTATTGTTCCCGATAATATTTTTATATAATATACATAAGTTAATCCATCGCGTAGAACTGTCAAATCTTAATTTCACGTGTTACATGTACGATAACAATTGATGTCATCCTTAAATCACAGGTTCGGCGTAAGCAGAGACATATATGTATGGCGTAAGTTGAATAATTAAAGTTATAATTATTAAGATGAATATTTTATTATAAAAATAAAACAAATATAGTAGTTCAATGTAAGTTTGCATTATTGATTCATAAGAATGAACTCGGATCGATAGCATATCCATCACACTGGGCCTGGTCAAGTGTGGAATTGTGATAACAAAGGTTTCCACATGACGGTGTCACGTGATGTCCACTGTCCACGAGATATTCACAGATGACTGAACAAACAGACTGAACAAACTGTCAATTAGCTGCCACCTATCGCGTTCCAAGATACCTTAATATTCTTCACACAACCCCCAAGAGGAGGGTATCATATCTCATATACCTTATATGTACAGAATATGTTTACAGCACAGAGCAATTTTAATTTCTACTAAGTGATTTGAATGTTAAAATTATTTTTTTTCCTTAATTCTCACCAAAATACGATTTGACAGCATATGAAAATCGTCTTGACAACACAAACTAATTATGGCGATTGGCCATCAAATAATTTAAAACATTAATTGAGATTTCTTGACAGTTCTACGTGATTTATTTACTTATTTATATTATTGTTTCTAATATATACACAGTAGGCTATATATACAGACTATGGACTGACCCGTGGCTCTAGCCTGCCCTGTGAGGGTAGGCTAGTGCCACGGTCCCGTGGTGCTAGCCGCTCAGGCTAGAGCCACGGGACCGTGTCTCTAGCCTGAGCGGCTAGCACCACGGGACCGTGGCACTAGCCACTACCTAATATTTATGATATCAGTATTCAATAAAAACTGTTCTGACCTGAAAATAGCGTCCAACAACATGGCGTGAATATAAGAAAATCTATAAAAATCGCCCAAAAATTTCTGCTCGATGGCTGAAGGAACATTTGACCCACGGTATTAAAACTTCATATTGACGCATTTTGTCATATATGCCAAGAAGCTTGAGCTTCAAGAACGGAATTTTACGACACAAAAGCTTATGGTAGATAGTGTAAGAAACGAACACCTCTATATCAATAACGCATCAGTACTTTAATATGAAAAGGGTTTTGCAACACTTGATGGTAACAGCAATATTGTCAACAGCATATAGTTTTCAATCCTGGTCTATTCTTGCCACTAAACCATTTAACTCTGTGAATAACATCAATGCAGCATCAGCATCTAATGGAATTTGAAGGTCAGGCTTTAAAAGATGTGCCAACTCATTGAATTCGTCGAAGTTTCTCTTTGGAATTTTATGCATGTTTTTGCAACATCTCGCATCACGTTTGTTAATCACCGTGCCATAATCATGTGAGTCAAACATTTCCGGTAAAAAATACATAACGTCAGGTTTTCCGTATTGTACTCCAGCATGGTGCTGCGATCTTATATCATGAACATTCCATTGCTGTGCAATTCGGTCCAGATTGGTTTGTATCAAATGCATAAAACAAAATTTCAAATTCTCGCAATGTATTGGGTCTAGCTCATTGTAACGTCCAGAATCACGCATGTCCTTGAAGAAGTTCATCCACCACTGTATTCCTTGTTGCCTTAGAGTACCCCACCATCTTTCAATGCGCTGGTTAGAAGTGCTTTTTCCAACAATAACACTTCGACTTCTTGCAAAGGGGTCGGTTGCATCATTCCGAAAGAATTGCTGTAGGAGGCAAACAACAGAGTTTTCTGTGCCAGCATCACAACGCAATATACGGGGTGTTTTCCCAATTTCATTTAGTGCATCCAAATAATATTTTGCAATTAATTTTGGATTGTTGTTTGTGTCTGAAACCTCTAGCCAGATTAGTTTTCTGCTAAAACCATCTATTGCACCATGTATACAAAATCCGAAGGTCTTTAACTTATCGTAACCGTCTACATGCCAAACGTTGTTTGGCCCTTTTGCGCAATAGAACCGTCTTTGAAGACGATGCGCCTTTCGCATTTCAACACCAGTTGGATCCAGTTCCTTCATTATATACATGACATCATCACGCTTTACGTGCATATTATGATTTACTTTTAAACCGGCGCCACATCATTCGATGGCCAACAGATTGTCCGCTAGTCTGTATTTCCCTGTCAACAACATGAATCACACGTGCCAGTGGAGTATATACGTTTATACCGCGACGTTTCAGGTTCAACCTTTGTAGGATCCTTTTCAGTTGACGAATTGACAACAAAATTCCATGCCGAAGTAGCAAAAATCCGAGAATTTCACTGTATTTAAAACCTTGTTTGAAATATTCCACAATGAGTGATGACTTTTCAACATTCAGAGAGGATGAAGGTAGATATGTTGGCACGACAGCAACTACCATTCCCAACAGGGCGCAGACACAAACTACAAACACGCATTTCATTTCGCTTCTTCGCCGATAAATTCTGAAATGTATAAAAGTATATGTACATGTAATTTAATCACACCCAATGTTTACTATGGTGGCATATTTCTTCCAGCTACTTAACGTGATAAGACGACTTATAGATGCATTCAGACGACTTCGCTATCATGCACGTTTATCATGAAAAGTTGATTTGACAGAAATATTGCCACCATAGTATGTTCACGTTATTGCTTGGCGAACCACAAGATGCTCCACAAATGAGAAGGTAATATAAATTTCAGCTATAATGCATCTTACTTTATATACACAATAACACGAAAAAGTACATACATTTGTATTTACTAAATTAGGTCCGAAACCAAAATGAAAAAAACTAACTGCATAATTATTGTTCAACTGGTACATGCATCAGCAACTCAGAGCGATTGTATGGTGGCATATTTCTGCCATTCACTTTTCGTGATAACGTGATAGCTAAGTCGTCTTGAAACACCTTATAAATCGTCTTGACTACTAGTGTAGCCAGAGTGTGTGCGAAACAATGGTGTCTCGCACACTCCATCCGGCATCAGTGGCTTTAATATCACAAACACGGCGTCAAGAGCGCTAATTACATCTTAACATCTCGATGTTTAAACAACGTTGTAAATCCTTAATAAATAACCCTTACAGTACCTGAGTAACGGGATGACTTATATAGGCCACTGCGTGTTCTTGCACATCCGTCTTCCTCCACGTGGTCACTTGAAGTGCGCTTAAATAATTACATTTTATGGGAAGTCACAACTCATAAGCCACAAGTCATAACTCATAAATCACAAGTCATAAGACAGTAGACATAAGTCAAAAGGGCCCTCCAGGGATTCCATAAAAATCTAAGATATTCACGAATATTTACACTGTCCTTAAATTCATAATGGAAAGGCCCGTTCAACGCATGACGTTTTTATCCTCGTACATTACATTAGCCCCACGTGACGTCTGGCGATGTTGTTGATTAGTTAAAGTTTGTTTGACGTCATTAGATTACATGGCGGTCATCGTCTTTGTCAATAATGTCACGCTCTTGAGCGGCATAGTCGCTGTTCCATGAATTGCAACAAAACGATGTAAAACAATACGATTCCTAATTTTTACAGCGTATATGGTCCTATCCGAAAGTGCAGTGTAAGTATAAGTACTAATACCATGGGCAGTTGCGTTTACTGGAGTCCTTCTTCGGATTCCACGCACTTTAAACAGACCAACTGTTTTTCATACTCCAGTAAACGCAACTGCCCATGGTTTTATTCCTTAATAATAGTAATCAGCGACTACCAGTAATTATACAAATTACAGGTGCGTTGATGGTTCTTCAATCACCGCTGTGCACGTACCATGTTTAGCAGGGTGTACAGCGTGCTTATAGTTTATTTCACTGGGTTAATTCATCTCCTCTGGCTATCTTATTCTCCAGTTCATTGCACTTGTTCAGTTGTGTCGAGGACTAACTTGATAGTGTCATAGTCAATGACCCAACCGCCTTTTAGCACAGGCTTCAGAGAAACCAAATGCAAACTGGTATTGGTTTAGTTTTCTCAGCTCCAGGTGGAAATTTAAGACCAATTAGTCTGCACCGCCGGCAGCTGCATGTCTGCGAATTGGTGCAGTCAAATAAATCTACAGTCAAACACACATGACTCGCCGGCACGTAAAATTGCATTCTTTATATTTTAGATCCGTGTATGACCTGCTCAAATGTACATGGTCTCGCCGATATTTGTATGGTAGTATATGTTCCATAATATGCAACGCGATACCAGTAACACGAATGGGATGTAATTGCTAGCCGCATAAATACCGCATCTCGCCTAAAAACCGCAATACCCAGATTACACAACGTGGATGCACAGCCTGATATGTTCTACGTTTGTCACCAATGCCATATGGATCTTTTTGTCAGTCACATGGTGTAATTGTGAACCTGACGCACGCCGAACCGGAATAATTTCCAGGAATTATACCACGTCAGCTCGTTTTTCGTTGAGTTTTTATTAATTGACATTTCTTCAGCGTATTCTATGCATGGTCATGCTCCCAACATAACATTAAACTGCGTGCGTGCGTGCGTGCGTGCGTGCGTGCGTGTGTCTTCTTGGCTGTTTTTGCTTTTGTTGTAAATTACATTATATGCCAGTAAATCTTGGATTAAGCATGTAAACATCATTATTTTTGTAGATTATATTCCATGCCAGCACAGTTTGAATTAAATCATAGTGTGACAATTAAGCTGTTGGGATTTTTCTAAATTATATGACATCTCAGCAACTTTGTAATTAAACGGGTTGATAAACACCGTTTGTGGATTAGAATGCTTTTTGCATATTGCACAGAGCACTTATGTAACCCTTTTAGTCGTAGGATATTGAGAGAACCAGTAGCCGATTTCATCAACATTGCAAAGTATACTTTCTAGCAAAGTATACTTTGAGGGAGTAATCATTTATTTTTCCCGAAATGCATTATTTCATATAGAACTAACGACAGCATATATTTGATGATTAAATGTATGCAGATTTATTATACTGAATTTATTACATTATCACAGCCAAAATGGCTGTGCTAATGTAATAAGTTCAGTATAATAAAAATTAATAAATTTATCCTACAATTGAAAATTTCTCCCTCAAAGTATGCTTTGCTAGAAAAGTATTCTTTGCAATGTTGATGAAATATGCTACAGATCCTTGGCCGTGATATCATCTACGCACTGAGTGCAACCACTTGGCTTGTTGGCATTATTATTGAACCGTTGAGTGCATGTTGCAATGAATTCTTACAGGTTCAATACAACTAAGTTGCTGCACCCAAGTACAGTAACACTTAAATGTGGCTGTGACTGGATAAATGGGGCTTATGTGATGTATGGTCAGTGTAGCTTGTGATCAGTTGGCACATTCATGTAGCATGAAGGTGAACTATGTTGCTTGTTAGAAGCATGACAGGTGTTTCATTGATGGCATGGCGAACAGTGCAGATCCTGTTCAGACTGTGCGGATCTGGATCTACACTTGTCGCAAAATCCATAAGCCCCAATTCGTCGTATGCCGTGTTTATATTGTGTCGTCTTACTCAATAAAACATTGTTTGACAGCAATTTAGAATCGTATATCGCCATGCATACAATTTCATATAATTATTGGACTAAGATATATCATTTGTCTTTCCTGCTTATCTAATTACAGAGATATTTCATTTTATATATTTCAACATGACGTTGGTGACTAGTTTGAATTTTGAGCTCTAAAACTAATAAAAATGCTGCTATTCTCGAAAATGCATAGCAGCTATTTCTTGACAAATCAACAATACTAAAGTAGGAACATTTTAGTCACGGATTCGATGGAAATGACCCATCTACTATTCGAATATGAATTGTATCTGTTTCCAGGACTCACATGATAAACTTGTAAAAGGAAAACAGATGAACTCCCATGTACCCAAGTCCAAGTATGCTCTCTATATGTAACTGGGAAAATGGGGCGTATGGACATTGCTTATTCATAAAATAGCACAATCCTATAGCCTTATAATGAACCACATACACAGTGCTTGTTGGAAGCATGACAATGGTTTCATTTATGGAATGGCGAACAGTGCAGACACGGGTCAGATTGCGCTAGTCGGGATCTACACGGGTCGTAAAAGCCTTAAGCCCAATTCCTCCAGTCACGTTCACATATGAGGCTGTGGCAGAAGACATGGGGCTTATGGGTTTTGCGTGTTCGCCATTCCATAAATGAAAAATCCGTCATGATTCTAACAAGCAATATAATTACATTTATCCCGTCAACACAGTGCGTATGTGCCATGAAACACGGTGCCGTGAAACATTTGTGATATCCAGTCAATACTATTTTTGCATTTTACAGCCATTTGTAGGTGTTGACGGGATAAATAGAATAGTAGGTTAGTGCCATGAATGGGAAAAAATATCTGGCGTGGCACGGAAACGGGATGTGCTCGGCAGAGCCTCGCCCATCCCGTTTCCTGAGCCTTGCCAGATATTTTTTCCCATTCACGGCACTAACATACTATTCTCTATCTATTTTCCTTATTTCTGAACCAAAGTATATGTTGTGACCACTCATTTGAACCGTCTCGGCGAGACGGTTCAAATGAGTGGTCACAACATATACTTCTGATGAGAAATAAAGAAATTCCTGAGCGTTGCCGGATATTTTTTCCCATTCACGGCACTAACCTGCTATTCTCTATGTATATCGTTATCGGGCTACAGGAGTATGCTATTTGATCAAGAGCTACACTGGTCGCTACTACCGTAAACCCCCTTTCTTCATAGTCACAGTCACTATCTAATCTTGTTAACCGCTACAGCACATCATTTATTATTCTTTTATTTCCAATTTCGGCCATTTTGAGCTTATACCACGGACATAATATACTACGTGCAGTTCATTTGCATATGAGACACGCCATGTGATTGTGTACCTTCTGACATCAGCGTAATTTAATTAAATACTTTTGCAATATTGTTTCATAAATGGCGTCAAAAATTAACAAAATGTTCCGAGTATATGCTAATTCCGCATGTACTCTGAAAATGTTGTCAACTTTTTACGTCATTTACGGAAAATATTGTAAATTCTGTGACCGTATTTCATGAAATTACGCAGATGTTCGAAGGTACAAATTCGCATGACGTGTCTCGTATGCAAAGATAACCAGAATCCTTCCTGAGTCAATCTGTTAATGCCAACGTCCCCAGCAATTGTGTCTAAAACAACACAATTAGAAAATCTTCTCTCAACATTTATTCGCGTGCACAACTCTACACGTTGCTTTTGTAACGTTATTCGAAAAGTGAAATGTCAGACAATTGCAGTCATGACAAAATGGGACAAAGACAAAAATCTTTCGACAACGTCAGGTTGGCTATATATTTACTGCGTATTAGTTTTGGTCGCGCCCGCTTGCGGAGAGTTCGATATAGTCGACACATTGACGTTGTACGTACGTGCGTCCAGGTTACAGTTTTTTGGTTAAAGTTTGTTTGGTTAAAGTTTTTTGGTATACTATCAAAGCCTCGGCGGGCGCGACATGCGGGCAGTGGCAATGATCTAGTCTAAACGTTCGTGCACGCTCACCAGCAAATAAATGTATACATGTACATTGAACACGTGATCCAAACATGAGACGATTTTTAACTTATTTACTGAAGCTTGCAAACAAGGTGGGATAAATCTGTATATGTTACATGCATATTTATTTGATGTATCCTACATAACGAATGATTTGGTTTGTATACCCAGCTCACTGAGCTCGGGTTGACTATCTATGCAGTCATGCCATGTTATTCCATGTCATGACAACATAATAAATATGCTTCTGACAGTGTACATGTAGATACACCTGGGGACTTATCTAGAAAAAAGCAACGAGGCGGAGGGCTTGGACCTAGTTTAATTGCTGTGTGTTCAACAATAATTTCAATTCTGGGGGTGGGAGATATGTGCAGATATATAGCCGATACATGTACCTGATTAAACTTATGTGGGGCTGGGACAAAAATCATTTCAATTCTGGGGGTGGGAGCTCTGCAAAAGCCAGGCCCTCGCCCAGCTTACATTTTTCCGGAAAAGCACTGACCGTATCACTGACTGATTTCAGACAATTCACATGTAAAGACTGACCTAGGCCCAGTGGTACTTTTTTCATGCAATAGCTCATAGCAAACTACTTAACATGTACTTATTAATTATGACGTCAACACATCGCATGTTTATTCATTGATATCCATTTTTCAGCCGGATGACTGTTTACTGTGCAATTTCATTAAAGCTCAATCCAGCAAAGTGATGGTAGCTTTCAGTTTTATGTTATGCAACGACCTTTACGTACGGAAGCCCATTAGGGCCACTTCACTTTTTTTAATTTCCATTTATTCAAGATGTTTTCTTGAATTTTCAAGTTCTTTTCTTGAATTATCAAGATCTTTTCTTGAATTTTCAAGAAAAGATTTTGAAAATTCAAGAAAATGACTTGAAAATTCAAGAAAACGTCTACAAAATTCAAGAAAAGATCTCGAAAATTCAAGAAAGTATCTTGAAAATTCAAGAAAAGATCTCGAAAATTCAAGAAAGGATAAAAAAAAAGTGAAGTGGCCCTAATGGGCTTCCGTATTTACGTGCTCCGTGAATCAAAATTATTCAAGCATACGTTTATTTAGAACCACACGTGACATAGACAACTGCAGCCTATTAGAAGCCAAATATATGCATAGTAATCATAACAGCTGTTTCCTTTCATGTAATTACAACTTACAAAACTGTCAGATTCTCCTATCTTAAAAAATATACAAGGATTTGTAGCAACAAATTGCTTTACGAGTATTTGTCACATGACATTTAACCATTTTCTAATTTATTTATGTTATTTTGATCAAATCGGCTAACCGATACAATCTTTTAACACAAGTACACTAGGAAAACTGAAACATAGGAGATACCAAAAAGTGCTTTAGCAACACATGTGTAGTACGATGTTTTAACATTTCACCGACGAGGAGCAGTTTAACGTCATGCTCAGGACGGTCTTCTCAGGAAACAAGAGCTGTAGGAGAACAGCATAGCTCGACTACGAGGGTTGTCGATGTACACATAGCTTGACAAAGAAGGTGGCTGCGGCCTGCATAAAAACCTTAACCAAGGTTGACTAAAAACATTAACCAAGGGAAATTAAGTAAGTAATTCAAGGTTAAATGTAGGTCAATGTCAGATATAGGTCAGGGGTTATTGATGTACATCACTAGGAGATAAAGTTTTCCAAGTATGGTTGCTGTAGGCCCAGGAGTATTCCATATACAAGCTTGAGTAAAAACCGTAACCAAGGGGAGATAACTAAGTAATCCAAGGATAAAAGTAGGTCAAGGTCAAATATAGGTCAGGGATTATTGATGTACATCACTAGGAGATGAAGTTGTTTTCCAAAGTATGGCTTGATGTAGGCCCAGAAGTATTCCATATACAGGCTTGACTATAAACATTGAGCAAGTAATTCAAGGTTAAATGTAGGTGAAGGTAAAATAAAGGTCAGGGGTTATTGATGTACATCCCTATGAGAAAAAGTTATCCAAGTATGGTGTCTGTATGCACAATAGTATTCCATCTACAAGCTTGACTAAAAACCTTAACCAAGGTT
The DNA here is from genome assembly GCA_029237695.1 of Conchocele bisecta. Lineage (NCBI taxonomy): Eukaryota > Metazoa > Mollusca > Bivalvia > Lucinida > Thyasiridae > Conchocele > Conchocele bisecta. The sequence goes on along the minus strand of CM055278.1, from coordinate 65,659,990 downwards.
GATTAAAAACCTTAACCAAGTGGAATTAAGTAAGTAATTTAAGGTTAAATGTAGGTCAAGGTCAAATATAGGTCAGGGGTTGTTGATGTACATCACTAGGAGATGAAGTTGTCCAAGTATGGTTGGTGTAGGGCCATGAGTATTCCATCTACAAGCTTGACTAAAAACCTTAACCAAAGAGAATTAGGTAAGTAATTCAACAGGAAATGTAGGTCAAGGTCAAATATAGATCAGGGGTTATTGATGTACATCACTATGAGAAAAGGTTGTCAAAGTATGGTGTCTGTATGCACAATAGTATTCCATGTACAGCTTGAGAAAAAGCTTAACCAAGGTAGAGTAAAAACCTTAACCAATGGGGAATTAAGTAAGTACTTCAAGGTTAAATGTAGGTCAAGGTCAAATATAGGTTGTTGATGTACATCACTAGGAGATGAAGTTGTCCAAGTATGGTTGGTGTAGGGCCAGGGGTATTCCATCTACAAGCTTGACTAAAAACGTTAACCAAGGGGAATTAAGTAAGTAATTCAAGAGGAAATGTAGGTCAAGGTCAAATATAGATCAGGGGTTGTTGACGTACATCACCAGGAGATGAAGTTGTCCAAGTATGGTGGGTGTAGGGCCAGTAGTATTCCATATAGAAGGTTGACTAAAAACCTTAACCAAAAGGAATTAAGTAAGTAATTGAAGAGGGAATGTAGGTCAAGGTCAAATATAGATCAGGGGTTATTGATGTACATCACTAGGAAATGAAGTTGTCCAAGTATGGTGGGTGTAGGGCCAGTAGTATTGCATATACAAGCTTGACTAAAAACCTTAACCAAGGTTGACTAAAAACCTTAACCAAGGGGAATTAACCAAGTAATTCAAGAGGAAATATAGGTCAAGGACAAATATAGATCAGGGGTTATTGATGTACACCACTAGGAGATGAAGTTGTCCAAGTATGGTGGGTGTAGGGCCAGTAGTATTCCATATACAAACTTGACAAAAAACCTTAACCAATGCGTGACGGTGACGCCGACGCCGACGCCGACGCCGACGCCGGGGAGAGAACATAAGCTCTACTTATTCTTCGAATAGTCGAGCTAAAAAGGAAATGTTTCCTGTTACCAAGTTACAAAGACAATTATGTTATATCATCTCAATCAGCTACCGATAAACTCAAGATGGCAAACTTCTGAAATATTTGCTGAAAATAAAGAATTACAAATCTTGCAATGAGATACAAACTGATCCAAACATCCAAAGCAGCACAACTCATATAGGAACAAAGTAAACAAGTAAATACGATCATAAGTTAGTCAAATGTATCTATAACCTTGCACTGTGTTTAGAAACAAACCAGTAAGTTGAATATCAGACCAAATTTATAGGAATGCATAGATAACGGACAGCCTGCAGTATTCTAAAACATGAACTAATCTTGGTTAGCCAAACTACGTTTATAGTCCTATTCCACCTTAAATAAATAAAACATGTTAACGATCATAGAATACACGGGGTGTAATGGTATCATTTATCTGTGTGTTTTTTTGCAGAAAATAATATGCACAGCGGAACCTTAATAAACGGGCCATCCTGTAGGATGGCCCGTTTAGTGAGGTTCGGCTGTACATATTATGTGACATCCATCTCTCAACAAATATGCCAGAGTGCTCAGAATGAAAGCCGTCATTTCATATTCTGGTTATGTGCAATAACATATAATTCCAGCACAAAAATATTTACACAATTCCCTAACATTTGATTGGTCCGTTGCAAGTCTCCGTCCAAAATTTATATCACAATATTCCATGCCGAACTACTTTCCGTAACCGTGAGGCGCAGTTAAAATAATTCTTAAGAAAACGGAAAATAAACACATTTTCTTGATGAATTTATTTAAAATGCTGGAATTATAAGGAATGAATGGCCTTTTTGTGGAATTTATCGGGGATATAAACATGGAAAAGTCGCGGGAATACTGGACGAGGCCTTCCGGCCTTCGTCCAGTATTCCCGCGACTTTTCCAAGTTTATACCCCGATAAATTCCACGAAAATGCCATTCATTCCTATAATAACATACACCACTTGGTATCAAATAAATATAAACCAGGCACGCTGTGTATTTGGATTTGCATGTCGTACCATAATTCAATCTGCCCACTTACGCCGGGATTACTTGGAAAATAAAGCAATTCCGTCTAACACTAATGGCACGTAATTCGAAACGATTTCACCCACTTCTCCAGCAACACATCCTGCTGATGAACGGACGTAAAACTGCAATAAATCAAGCAATCAACGAATTAACCAGTTGATCAATCAATCAATCAATCAATCAATCAACCAATTAAGCAGTCGACGAACGAATCAATCAACCAATCAAACATTCGACCAATCAATCAACCAATTAACCAGTCGACTAATCAACCAGTCAAATAATCAATCAATCAGTCGACCAATCAATGAACCAATTAACCAGTCGATCAATCAATCAGTCAACCAATCAATATGTCGACCAATCAATATGTCGACCAATCAATTAGTCAATCACTCAACCAGTCGACCAAGCAATCAACCAATCAAGCAGCCTACCAATCAATCAAACAATCAACCAATCTACTAGTCCACCAATCAATCGATCAATCGATCAACCAATCAACCAATCAACCAATCAACCAATCAACCAATCAACTGGTCGACCAATCAATCAAGCAACCAGTCGACCAATGAATCAACCAATCGACCAGTCCACCAATCAATCGATCAACCAATCAACCAGTCGACCAATGAATCAACCAGTCGACCAATGAATCAACCAGTCGACCAATGAATCAACCAATCAACCGGTTGACCAATCAATAAACCAGTCGACCAATCAATCATACAATCGAGCCGCAGACCAATCAATCAACCAATTAACCAGTCGACCAATCAATCAAACAATTAACCAATAAACAATCAACTAATTGACCAATTAATCAGCCAATCAATCAATCAATCAATCAAATACATGAACACATCTGCGTCTTGTAAGTTGGGAGCATGAGACGGTACCCGTTTCTTAACGATGAATCCATCCTTAAGGATTCATCTAACAGTGAATATTACAGGGATTCACACCGGTCACCAATAACCCGAAGTATCTGTCTGTAACGCAGTGCGACTTATACTTAATCAACCAATCAACCAATCAACCAATCAGCCAGTCGACCAGTCAATCAACTTATACTTAAGTCGCCCTGCGTTACAGACGGAAAATTCGGGCTACGGTGATCAAGTGATCTGTAGCCGATTTCATCAAAATTGCAAATCTAGCAAAGTATACTTTGAGGGAGTAATCATTTATTTTTCCTAAAATGCATTATTTCATATAGAACTGCCCATGCACTGCATATATTTGATGATTAAAAGTATACAGAATTATTATACTGAAGTTATTACATTATCACAGCCAAAAGTGCTAATGTAATAAATTCAGTATAATAAAAAAATAATAGATTTATCCTGAAATTGAAAATTTCTCCCTCAAAGTATACATTGCTAGATAAGGATACTTTGCAATGTTGGTGAAATATGCTACTTGTGTAGTAACAATGCAGGCCCCGAATCAAGGCGCTTTCTTTCAGTGCTGAAAGTTTGTAATGTAATTTCAGAAATGCACAGTGCTCCCGCATGCAGGTTCACATGTATTCCCGCATGTAGGTTCATGTGTATTCCCGCATGCAGGTTCACGTTAATTCCCGCATGCAGGTTCACGTTAATTACCCGCATGCAGGTTCACGTGTATTCCCGCATGCAGGTTCACGTGAATTCCCGCATGCAGGTTCACGTTAATTCCTGCATGCAGGTTCACGTGTATTCCCGCATGCAGGTTCACGTGAATTCCCGCATGCAGGTTCACGTGTATTCCCGCATGCAGGTTCACGCGTATTCCCGCATGCAGGTTCACGTGTATTCCCGCATGCAGGTTCACGTGTATTCCCGCATGCAGGTTCACGTGTATTCCCGCCACGTGTATTCCCGCATGCAGGTTCACGTGTATTCCCGTTTCTATATCGATGGTCTAGTAACATAAGGTCGTAACTGCTATGCTTTAGCATAGCAGTTACGACCTTATGTTACTAGACCATCGATATGGCATTGCCGTTGATCGGACGTAAACACCGCTCTACCGTCTCCAAGTAAATGAACACAGCGTACATATTTTCCCAATTTTAGTTTTGTAGAATCTAACTGTGGAACTAAGTAAAAGGTGAACGTGAACGGGCTTAACGCCTCAGCAACAGCTAATGTCATATAGAGACGGAACCACAGTTTTAAAGTCTCATCCGAAATACCAGTGGGATGGAAATACTATGTTAGTATTTTTCACGTCTATGGCGAGGACTGAACTCACAACCTCCAGTATTGAAGAACATGTATAATACTATATCCCCTAGCCCACGGCCCATCGCTTGAACAAAGTAAAATGAAGCATCTCTAAAAGGGACATCTTGTGATCGGGACATGTTCACATTGATGGCATGTCTCTGTGTTTTACAGGAAAACACGTTATTTACGTTTAATGTAGCATGACAAACATTTGGTCTGTTTAAAGTATTTGCAGATCAAATGTTTTTCATACTACAGTAAGCGCAACGGCCCATGATTTTAATATCATATACATATTAAATGTGTTGATAGTTTCAAAAATGTAAATAACCAAATATGGTGTGAAAAATAAGAATCAACTTGTTTTTACGTGATTGTGTCGCAATTCGTGGAACAGCAACGGTGAAAATAAATGACGTCCGACAACCAACGTAGACGTCATTTCGCGCTATTGTAATGCATAGGGATATAATTCCAGCACAAACATATTTACACAATTCCCTAACATTTGATTGGCCCGTAGAAATCTCTGTCCAAAATTTATATCCCAGTAAACTCTCACGCCGAACTACTTTCCGTAACCATGAGGCGCAGTTAAAATAATTCTTAAGAAAACGGAAAATAGACACATTTTCTTGATGAATTTATTTCAAATGCTGGAATTATAAGGAATGAATGGCATTTTTGTGGAATTTATCGGCGATATAAACTTTGAAAAGTCGCGGGAATACTGGACGAGGCCTTCCGGCCTTCGTCCAGTATTCACGCGACTTTTCCAAGTTTATACCCCGATAAATTCCACAAAAAGGCCATTCATTCCTATAATAAACGCAATATGTTGAATGAGCGTTTCCGTTATGGATATCCGGGGGCCGTTTCACTAAACGTACGACAAAACTGTTCGTAAGTGCAAATTTAGGATCGTCTGGAAATTTCAATTGATGGATTTACATTTATTGAGCATATGTTCAATAAATGTAAATCCAATAATTGTTTACAAGAAAACATGGTTAATGTGAAATTTACAGACTATCATTACGAACATTTTAGTCGTAGTAAGTTTAGTGAAATGGCCCCCAGGAAGGTGCACATGTATTATCATATAGTATTTCCATCCCACTGGTCTTGCGAATGAGACCTGTAGCCTATTTCACCAACATTGCAAAGTATACTTATCTAGCAAAGTATACTTTGAGGGAGACATTTTCAATTTAAGTATAAATTTATTAATTTGTATTATACTGAATTTATTACATTATCACAGCCATGTTGGCTGTGATAATGTAATAAATTCAGTATAATAATTCTGCATACTTTTAATCATCAAATATATGCAGTCGTTAGTTCTATATGAAATAATGCATTTCGGGGAAAATAAATGATTACTCCTCAAACTATACTTTGATAGATAAGTATACTTTGCAATGTTGATGAAATCGGATACTGAAACCAGGGTCCCGTAAGTTTTATAGCTCGAATTGTATGGATTCATGTACTATAGTTAAAAGTAGACGTGCATATAATTAGTACGGGGCTACATAAGAAAATAACTGTCATGTCAGGAAAATCTGCTGAGGATATGTTGTTTAAAAGTAGACATACAAATAGTCAGTATATGGCTAGAAAAGAGACTAAATCGCCTGACATGTCATGCAAATCTGTTGAAGAACGTTAAGATGTACATGTAAGTTCAGCGGCTCGTTTCCCTGATTTGATTCACGTATAGAACCGTATGGTAACTCTGCTAATTGCATGCAGCAGCAATTGGCGAAGAATAAAACGTGTATTCGACTGGAATTGAATCTTGTTTCCTTGAACACATAAAATGAAATTGAAGGAACGTCGCAGATTTGTTTCAATATATGTGGCCGAGTGACTGGAGAATGGTAATTCGTGCCCAGTGTAGGTCTTAATCACCTAATCAAATATCACAATCATGCAACTGACAACGATCATTTTGTTTGTTAGAAGCATGCCGGGAGTTTCGTGATGGAATTGCGAACAGTGCAGATCCTGAGCAGACTGTGCGGATCTTCATTGGTCGCGACACTCATCAGCCCCATCTCTCTAGCCGCAGCCACAAATCTGGATAACGAACCTTCATTCTGGTCAAATTGTGTTAAAGGCACGGCGTCGTAATTAAATTCTGGAAACGATTTCATGGATACGCTCGTATTGGGGATAATTCGGGGAACTCGGGGCAAAAAACAATTTATTTATCGCCACTTAAAGCTGGACTCCAACATCCCAGATTCACATCTTTTTTGGTCAATTCTTTAGATATGAAGGAACATAAACATTGATTTCCCATTACCGGACGTGCTAATTGACATTATTATACTTTTTATAGTAAGCGTGAACTCCCAGTTTGATATCAAGAGCGATACTTGTTATTCTTTAAAATGTTAACGAAAACGACTATTTATTCTCTGTTTATTTGTTGATGTGCAATGTTCATACAATGTACTTTATAATACGTCGATCATACTTTTTTTATTCAGGTGACGCATTTAGTTGATATGAATAAATTAAAAATGTCCAACCTCATTTGCATATCAAAATAGCTTTATACAACCGCGCGTCTCTATCAGTAAATTAAAGATTACTAAATGATAATATCTGTATAGCGGCATTGGTATTTTTTAAAACTGGTGGACTAGTTATACAATTATACAGTTATTTAATTCCTATAAAGAAAATGTTGTGCCTAGTAGATGGGACCCCAACTTTAAGCGTATACATCTACACATATAGATATATAGACAAATACAGATGCTGAAAACGTTCAAATAGACTTCGAACAGCTTTGCATTTGCTCACGACAATAATACTCACACAGTTGACATATGGAAGAAGGTGTGATTTAACTTCGAATTTCACTGGTGATGCTTTTCTCAGTGATTGAGGGAGGGTGAATACTGCTGACAAGACACACTTAATCTTAATTCCAAACAATTGGATAAACACACGCACGATTCCAAACTAATCGTCTTATACAATGTAACCTCTTTAAACCGGACACGCTGGGAGGCCTAGTACAGTGGAACCTCTCTAAACCGGACACCCTGGGAGGTCCCCAGTACAGTGGAACCTCTCCAGACCGGACACCCTGGGAGGTCCCCAGTACAGTGGAACCTCTCTAAACCGGTCACCATGGGAGGTCCCCAGTACAGTGGAACCTCTCCAAGCTGGACACACTGGGAGGTCCCCAGTACAGTGGAACCTCTCTAAACCGGACACCCTGGGAGGTCCCCAGTACAGTGGAACCTCTCTAAACCGGACACCCTGGGAGGTCCCCAGTACAGTGAAACCTCTCCAGACCGGACACCCTGGGAGGTCCCCAGTACAGTGGAACCTCTCTAAACCGGACACCCTGGGAGGTCCCCAGTACAGTGGAACCTCTCTAAACCGGATACCCTGGGAGGTCCCCAGTACAGTGGAACCTCTCTAAACCGGACACGGACACCCTGGGAGGTCCCCAGTACAGTGGAACCTCTCTAAACCGGTCACCCTGGGAGGTCCCCAGTACAGTGGAACCTCTCCAAGCTGGACACACTGGGAGGTCCCCAGTACAGTGGAACCTCTCTAAACCGGACACCTGGGAGGTCCCCAGTACAGTGGAACCTCTCTAAACCGGACACCCTGGGAGGTCCCCAGTACAGTGAAACCTCTCCAGACCGGACAACCCTGGCCCCCAGTACCCCATAAACCACCACTAGTGGGAACCTCTCTAAACCGGACACCCTGGGAGGTCCCCAGTACAGTGGAACCTCTCTAAACCGAAACCGGACTACCCTGGGAGGTCCCCAGTACAGTGGAACCTCTCTGGAAACCGGACACGTGGAAGGACACCCTGGGAGGTCCCCAGTACAGTGGAACCTCTCTAAACCGAACGACATGAGGTCCCCAGTACAGTGGAACCTCTCCAAGCCTGGACACACCCTGGGAGGTCCCCAGTACAGTGGAACCTCTCTAAACCGGACACATCACCCTGGGAGGTCCCCAGTACAGTGGAACCTCTCTCAGATCCGACACCAAAATCAGGGAGGTCCCCAAGTACAGTGGAACCGTCTCCAAGCCGGACACCCTGGGAGGTCCCCAGTACAGTGGAACCTCTCTAAACCGGACACCCTGGGAGGTCCCCAGTACAGTGGAACCTCTCTAAACCGGACACCCTGGGAGGTCCCCAGTACAGTGGAACCTCTCTAAACCGGACACCCTGGGAGATCCCCAGTACAGTGGAACCTCTCTAAACCGGTCACCCTGGGAGGTCCCCAGTACAGTGGAACCTCTCCAAGCCGGACACCCTGGGAGGTCCCCAGTACAGTGGAACATCTCTAAACCGGTCACCCTGGGAGGTCCCCAGTACAGTGGAACCTCTCCAAGCCGGACACCCTGGGAGGTCCCCAGTACCAAGTGGAACCTCTAACCGGACACCCTGGGAGGTCCCCAGTACAGTGGAACCTCTCTAAACCGGACACCCTGGGAGATCCCCAGTACAGTGGAACCTCTCTAAACCGGACACCCTGGGAGGTCCCCAGTACAGTGGAACCTCTCTAAAGCCGGACACCCTGGGAGGTCCCCAGTACAGTGGAACTCTAAATACACTGGGAGGTCAGTACATGGAACCTCTCTCCGGACACCCTGGGAGGTCCCAGTACAGTGGAACCTCTCCAAGCCGGACACCCTGGAGTCCCCAGTACAGTGGAACCTCTCAATCGGACACCCTGGAGGTCCCCAGTACAGTGGAACCTCTCTAAACAGACACCCTGGGAGGATCCCCAGTACAGTGAACCTCTCTAAACCGGTCACCCTGGAGGTCCCCAGTACAGTGGAACCTCTCCCAAGCCGGACATCCCTGGGAGGTCCCCAGTACAGTGGAACCTCTCTGAAATCGGACACCCTGGGAGGTCCCCGCAGAATACAGTGGAACCTCTCTAAACACACACCCTGGGAGGTCCCCAGACAGTGGAACTCTCTAAACCGTCAAAACCATGGGTCCCCCAGTACAGTGGAAACCTCTCCAAGCCGGACCCACCCAGGAGGTCCCTGCCAGACATGGTGGACCCTCCCACTAAATCGACACCCTGGGAGTCCCGAGTACAGTAGGAACCTCTCTAAAACCGGGTCACCCTGGTGAGTCCACCAGTTACATTGGACCTCTCCCTAAAACCGGAACACCCGGGAGGTCCCCAGTACAGTGTAACCTCTCCCATAAACCAGACAGGCCCTGGAGGTCCCCAGTACAGTGGAACCCTCTCTAACCCGGGACCCCACTGGGAAAGGTCCCGGAGTACATGGAAACCTCTCCTAAACCCGGACACCCTGGAGGTCCCCAGTACAGTGGAACCTCTATACAACAAACCGGACACCTGGAGGTCCCCAGTACAGTGGAACCCCTCCCCATACGGGGGTAAACCGGGATACCATGGGAGGTCCCCAGTACAGTGGAACCTCTCTAAACCGGACACCCTGGGAGGTCCCCAGTACAGTGGAACCTCTCTAAACCGGACACCCTGTGAGGTCCCCAGTACAGTGGAACCTCTCTAAATCGGACACCCTGGGAGGTCCCCAGTACAGTGGAACCTCCCTAAACCGGACACCCTGGGAGGTCCCCAGTACAGTGGAACCTCTCTAAATCGGACACCCTGGGAGGTCCCCATCAGTACAGTGGAACCTCTCTAAACCGGACACCCTGGGACGTCCCCAGTACAGTGGAACCTTTCTAAACCGGACACCCTGGGAGGTCCCCAGTACAATGGAACCTCTCGAGCTCTAAATCGGACACCCTGGGAGGTCCCCAGTACAGTGGAACCTCTCTAAACCGGACACCATGGGAGGTCCCCAGTACAGTGGAACCTCTCTAAATCGGACACCCTGGGAGGTCCCCAGTACAGTGGAATCTCTCTAAACCGGACACCCTGGGAGGTCCCCAGTACAGTGGAACCTCTCTAAACCGGACACCCTGGGAGGTCCCCAGTACAGTGGAACCTCTATAAACCGGACACCCTGGGAGGTCCCCAGTACATGGAACCTCTCTAAATCGGACACCCTGGGAGGTCCCCAGTACATGGAACCTCTCTAAATCGGACACCCTGGGAGATCCCCAGTACAGTGGAACCTCTCTAAACCGGACACCCTGGGAGGTCCCCAGTACAGTGGAACCTCTCTAAACCGGACACCCTGTGAGGTCCCCAGTACAGTGGAACCTCTATAAACCGGACACCCTGGGAGGTCCCTAGTACATGGAACCTCTCTAAATCGGACACCCTGGGAGATCCCCAGTATAGTGGAACCTCTCTAAACCGGACACCCTGGGAACACCCTGGGAAGTCCCTAGTACAGTGGAACCTCTCTAAACCGGACACCCTGGGAGGTCCCTAGTACAGTGGAACCTCTCTAAACCGGACACCCTGGGAGGTCCCCAGTACAGTGGAACCTCTATAAACCGGACACCCTGTCATTTTCAACAATGAACAAAGACGGCAATGAAAAGAAACACAGCGAAACCCGTTTGAATTAAACACTATGATGTCCCAGGAGATCCGGTTTAATGAGGTTTCATTGTCCGGTTTAGAGAGGTTCCACTGTATGTACATATCTATATTTACCCCCATTCGAGGGTGGGTAGAGCTGGGGTGGGTATTCACGTGGAATTGAAATGCACAAAAAACAATTCCCAGGCAGGTACAGATAATACATGTAGATATCTCAAGGTGTATGATCACGTGGTACTAACAACAACAACAAGTACTGAAACTTCCAGAATCCATATGATTCAAAGTACGTATTCTTTTATATTGTCCTTATTACGTAACAGATTTTGATGAAATATGGCGCATCAAACGCGACTTGCTAAGCTGCATTTGGTGGTCTCTGTATATTGGCCCAATCTGCTGTCGTTTTTGCGAAGAATCGATTTCCGTGTCAAAAAACCGGACGACGCGTTTGCTGTTCCATATTTCATCAAAATCCGTTGCATATTAAGGAAAATATCAAATGATACTTACTTTGGAGTGGGCGAGCTTTCAACACTTTCAGCTGTTGTTGTTGTTGTTGTTGTTGTAACCACGTGAGCATGCACCTTGTATCTGAACATACGAGGGTTGGGATGTCACAAGTCCGTTCGTCAGCCCATGCTCGAACTCGAATAACATTCAGGGTCAAGGTCGAACAAAGTGTGTAACCTCCCTCTGTCACGTACATGTACCACTATATAACAGCCAGTTGTCTGCCTTCCCGTGGGTGGCCGCTGTAGAGAGATTTCACTGTATGTTGTTCCCGAGGGTTTATCAACTTGGAACATATATAAACTGAACACCCTTATGTCCCAGGGCGTCCGAATCAGAGATGATGCATTGTAATCCATATACATGTATGTGACACGCCATATGATTTTGTACCTTCGGACATCTGCGTAATTTCATGAATTACGTTTGCAAAATTTACATTATTTTCCGTAAATGGCGTCAAATTACATGCGGAATTATATAATTTTGTCAACTTTTAACTGTATTTATGAAAAATATTGTAAATTTTATCAACCGTATTTAATGAAAGATACCCGAAGGTATAAAATTACATGGCGTGTCTTATATGTGTCTGTGATTGAAAAAATGGGGCTTCTGGAATGTATGACCAGACGAGTGTAACTCCTGTAGCCGATTTCACCAACATTGCAAAGTATACTTTACTAGCAAAGTATACTTTGAGGGAGTAATCATTTATTTTTCCTGAAATGCATTATTTCATATAGAACTAACAAATGCATATATTTCATGATTAAAAGTATGCAGAATTATTATACTGAATGTATTACATTATCACAGCCAAATTCGTTGTGATAATGTAATAAATTCAGTATAATAAAAATTAATAAATTTATCATAAAATTGAAAATTTCTCCCTCAAAGTATACTTTGCTACTAAAGTATACTTTGCAATGTTGATGAAATAGGCTACTGATGAAATAAGACACTCCTCCTGTAGACTGATAAGGATCTACATATATATTACTTGGAAGTATGCCGGGTTTCATTGACGCTATAGACTCAATTTGGTTAGAACGCCAACAGTCTGGGCCCGGTTGCTCAAAGCTTCTGTTAGCTTAACAGACTGTTAAATCCTTAGCATTGCTAAGGATTTAACAGTCTGTTAAGCTAACAGAGGTTTTGAGCAACTGGTCCCTGGGCACCGGTGCCGACCCGGGACTCTGAGAATTAGGCTAGTTTCGAACACATCCACAATACGATCGATTGTATGCCAACAAACTATGATTGCAAAACTACATTGTTCATGTTAGAGGGGTTCCGGGGATCAGGTGAGACTCAGTTGGTGATCCCATGAACGTTACACGCTTGAGTATTCTTTCCGGGATCTATAGACACGTTCCACGATAAATTCGCCGGAAATTTCCTAAATATATCTGAGGCGATAAACCGTGAGCGGCGACGTGACATCCGACTGAATAAGGAAGCGGCGACATTTCGTAATTTCCGAGCGTGCGGAGTATAAACATTCGGGTCTGACAAGCTGACTTTTACATCCAATGCAGATATAAACTATCATTTTCCTCGTGGAACCTTGTCTAGGACCGGTGAGTTATGTCCCAGTCTGTTCACACGGGAGAAAAGCCAGGGATACATGGCCTGGCCCGTCCTCTCTGGTGACGCACTCCGCGCCAGCGTAAACTGTTTCACGTCGAAATGGAATTTAACATGGGGGAAAGAGGTGGAGAACCTGGGGGCCGTATCACTAAACTTCGTACGACTAAAATGTTCGTAAGTGCAAAATTATGATTTTACATTAACAATGTTTTCTTGTAAACAATTATTGGATTTACATTTATTGAGCATAGGCTGCATATGCAGCTTATGCTCAATAAATGTAAATCCATCAATTGAAATTTCCCGACGATCCTAAATTTGCACTTACGAACATTTTAGTCGTACGAAGTTTAGTGAAACGGGCCCCTGGATGAGAAGTCGAAAAACGAAAAAATATAAATTGACTGACAAATGTTCTAACTGAGACAACAAGTCGGTCCACAATTTGTCCACATCTGTCCACAATTTCTGAAGATAACATACAATAACATTGACTGTTCCATACCGTTAGCGGGCTCTTCCATTTATCAGAAAATATATAATGTTCTGTTTCAAAATCTTAAAACTACGAACTGTCAGACATCATCTGAATTGACGATGTGCCCAATAATTCTGTGTTTTTAAGCACAGTCTGGTCGGAAACTGCACTGGTCACAAACCGCCGTAATCCTGGCACGTATTTCAACATGGAGTCCTGTATTAATAACCGTGGGATTTCTCATAGCGACTAGAATGTAATTTATTTTGACGTTAACGTCATCTCCCAATATGCGACTTTGACAAATAAAATATGCCTGGCTGTCAATTTCTACTTTCCGTAATGGAGATTCGCCATTCTCTGCCTTTTTCGAGCCGCCAGTCTTAAGAGCTCCATATTTCCATGTTTTGATAATGTCAGCCGGAAACGAGTTAGGATCGGAATGGCCGTTTTTATGAGTGCAGTTTGGGAGTATTGACTGAATTTGTAACACGAGACCACGGGCATTTTGTATTTAGTTCAAAGAGGTGTTTGTGATCCGTCTTGTTAGCCGCTGTGTCTCAGATAAGCGCCTAAAGTGAAACAGATATAGAATAGGTAAACTAAGTTAATGAGGGATCGTCGCTAGTTATCTCCCGTTGAATTTATTTATATAAATCCGGTCGTGTCTCACAACTCAATTGTTGTGCTATTCAGTAAGTTATAAACACTGAAATACAGCATAGGACAGGATCTCTATAAATAGATTTGCAAAGGGAAATAACTATAGCCCTCATTGTCCATTTTTAACGTATTTCTGAATACACGAATCGCCTGAAAAAAAAATAGATTAGTAAAAATACTGAAAAATAAATACTGAAAAATAATTAACGCTGTAAACGCTAGTTGTCGTGGGTTGCTCTAGATCGCTATATATTGCCGTCAACGGCATGGATTTGCGGAACAAGGTTTCATTTATATAATCCCTTGAAAATACACATTAAAACTTTGATATACAATGTACTGTTATTTAAATGAAACACAACACCATGAAGCAAGCAAAAGTGGATATGTTTGACTTCACTAACTGATCTGACATTTGTTTCTGTAACTGGAGAAATGGGGCGTATGTGTTTTGCGACCAGCGTAGACCCAGACCAGCCTGTGCATCCGCACAGTCTGATCAGAATCTGCACTGGTCGCCATTCCATCAATTAACCCTTTGAACCCGAAAGGCCGCTATAGCTGTTTATGCAAACAGTGCAGATACAGATGAGCCGGCTCGTAACGAGCCGTCTCATCAGGATCTGCACTTTTTGCAAGTAATTTTCATATTTCTTAGAACAAAAACACCCCCTTTTCATAAATGGACGAATCTGAAAATCATTTTGTGACCATTGGATTGGTCGGAACATTAGCATATCACAGTCCATTCCAGTTCCTTAGGGTTGAAAAGGTTAAACACCCGTCATGCTTCTAGCAAACAATATGTTTCGTTATCAGGACATAGGAGTGTGCAAATTGATCTGGAGCTACGCTGGTCACAAATACCATAAGCCCCATTTCTCCAGTCACAGCCACATTTAAGTTTGATTTTGTCAATTTTGTATCGGATAGAGCACGGTGGCAGCGATTATAGCAGTTAGTATATCTTGTGTAATAAAGGTATACTATCTACCAAATACAGTAGCGAAATGTTAGCATGTATATCTAGCTGAAAATGTGTGAAGATGAGAATAACGTAAAATAAAATGCAAGTTATCATACCGGGGCTCATCATAAAGCTTATGTACTCAGAACTTCTCCAACTGAAACTCATTCACATATAATTCCAGCACAAAAATATTTACACAATTCCCTAACATTTGATTGGCCCGTAGCAAGTCTCTGTCCAAAATGTATATCCCAGTAAACTCCCACGCTGAAATACTTTCCGTAACTGTGAGGCGCAGTTAAAATAATTCTTAAGAAAACGGAAAATAAACACATTGTCTTGATGAATTTATTTAAAATGCTGGAATTATAAGGAATGAATGGCCTTTTTTGTGGAATTTATCGGGGATATAAACTTGGAAAAGTCGCGGGAATACTGGACGAGGCCTTCCGGCCTTCGTCCAGTATTACCGCGAGTTTTCCAAGTTTATATCCCGATAAATTCCACAAAAAGGCCATTCATTCCTATATAATACCGCGTTTTAGCCTCATGTCTTAGGAGAAACACATCAAGGATAGCCGGTTCCTCTCGTTAATGTTGGTTTTATCTCATTATTTTTATTTGTTCCCACTTCCGTGCAGTACTTTATCCGTGGGATCGTTAGCCACCATTCATCCTACATTCGGCGTGTTCCGGTCGCCGGCGTCTTTGTAATGGCCATGTGTATGGAACGCCAAATCTACATAAACTCAAATAATTAATGCTAGCACTAAATATTTAATGCTAGCTGTAAATATAATGCTAGAATATATATAGTTCGAGCTATCAATAAGTATTTGAATTTTAAATAAGTAATGCTAGCTGTAAATAATTAGAGCTAGCATTACATATTTAGAGCTATTTGGATCTAGCTCTAAATATTTAATGCTAGCTCTAATTATTTACAGCTAGCAATAATTATCTTAGTTTATGTATTTCCGCAGAAATGGGCAGGTAAATAAGGTAAATGTCATGTTATTGGCAGCATAAGTGTATTCCAAATACTCAAATATATCACGTGTCCAAATATTGAAGCAATCCGTTAAATAATATAAAAATTAAACCATGATGAAAAAGCATGTACAAAGTTGTTGACGCAAACAAATGGGAAGCTTGTACAAACTTTTTGACATTTCGGACGGACGACGACGACGACGACGGAAAAAGAGTTGACTATAGTCGCGCATTCTGCTAAAGCAGGTGCGTCAATAATTAATGCTAGCTCTAAATAAGTAGAGCTAGCATTAAATATTTAGAGTTAGCTCCAAATCATTTGGAGCTAGCTCTAAATATGTAATGCTAGCTCGAATTACAATGTATATAAAGCTAGCATTAATTATTTGAGAGTATGTATTTTCGGCGTTCCATACATGTGTGGCTGTGACGGGAGAAATGGGACTTATGGCCGTTATGTGCAATGTAGACCCACGCCAGCATCCGCAAAATATGTTGCGAGTCAGTCAGTGAATGAAACACCAATCGTGCTTCTAACAAACAAAATACATGTTGAACAGTATGTTCTAGCAGGTCAAGAGACAGACTTGCCATAACTGTGGCTGTGACTGGAGAAATGGGCTTATGGGATTTATGGGTATTCAAATTTCTGATCTTCTAACGCGCTCCTGGTGCATGATAAGGATCATAACTATTTGTTTAAAGCACACTGTGTGTTTCATTGACTGAATGGCGAACAGTGCGGATGTGTAAGCTTATCTGGGGCTACATTTAACAACATGGTTTGACAGCACTTCAGAATCATTTCCAATGGAAATGATTCTGAAATGCTGTCAAAGCATGTTGTACTGGTCGCAAAATCCATGAGCTCCATTTATCGAGTCATAGCCACAAATACGAGAAGCAGTTCCATTTCTCCAGTCGCAAACACCAATATGTCATGCAACAAAAAAAATCAAATGTTGGACGGACATAATCCCCAATCAAGAAATAAATAAACTAATCAAGCAATCAGTCAGTCAAGTAATCAATCAACCAATCATTAAGTCATTAAAATATGTATTTATGTGCACTAGTCAAACACTTGATAATCCCCTCTTTGTCATGACTGGTTACAATTTGTCTGATATTACATTTGAACATCGGACGTGATCAATATCACATTTGTACAATGTCAACATTTCCAAATTCGCCAAGACATGATAGTAATGATGCGGCATCGCATGAACGGCACATTTTATGTAGACTCGGATCCGACAGCGCGGCTACACTGTTCCCAAACGTTACACGGTGCCTAATTATCCCATCCCGATAGGCAAGAGGGGGATATAGAGAATAGTAGGTTAGTGCCGTGAATGGGAAAAAATATCTGGCAAGGCTTAGGAAACGGGATGGGCGAGGCTCTGCCGAGCACATCCCGTTTCTGAGCCGCGCCAGATATTTTTCCCATTTACGGCACTAACCTACTATTTTATTTATCCCGTCAACACCTACTAATGGCTTTAAAATGCAAAAGAAATATTCCAGCCACCGCACATATTCATACGCAGTGATTAGGTCGTATTGACAGGATATCAAAAATGTTTCACGGCACCGTGTTTCACGGCACATACGCACTGTGTTGACGGGATAAATACCGTTAGTCCATGTATGTGCATATCGAGAATTACCGCGAAATTGAAATGCACAGTTTCACCAAACGAATGCAGAGAAGCATGATAGGATGACAATCGTGTACGCATGTATGCCCAAATATACCGTGTGATGCTCCAGGTTCGGTATTGGGTCACCTGTATGGTTTCTATCAACGATAAAATGTCACAGTTAAACCTTACATATTGCCTCATTTTCGACCGGATATAAAATCATGTTCATTAAAGGATCCCGGTTGTTTTAGCCGTTAGTCGAACCGAAAACGAACGTGCGAAAGAAAATTGTCTGGTAGCATATTATATTATCAATAGTATACGCATACATGTGTAGGGTTTAACGGCCTATCAACAGCTAAGGTCATTTAAGGCAGGGTCAATGGATTTAGTACTAAATCCCATATATTACCTGTACAAATGGGGAAAAAAGCCCAAAATCAGAATTTATTATTTGCAATAATATATATATATATAGTCAGCCCTGAAATCAGAATAATCCTGCTCTGATGTCAGGTCCTCGCCACACCAGCCCCCTCCCAAAAGCAGTAGGATCAGTAATAATCTTACTACTGTACTTGTTTTATGGGAAATAACCCAATTCAACTCCAAGATAACAAAATAGCCAAAGATAAAAACGTACATGATGGTCATACATGTACCAGGCAAATCGCGATTCCTATAAGGAGGAACCCCTACCATTAATTTACGCAGTCGCGTTCGCCAGACCAACCACCCACCTAGTAAAATGTATGACTATGTATATCTATGATGTTTTGTAAATGACGATATTTTGGTCGTCAGTGCATCCCAAAATGACTGTTTGATACCATGTAGTTATTACAAAATTGTCATGGTACTATACATAGGTGTGGTGTCGGAAATCGCCATAGTTTAATACCATCCAATAATTCCAGCACAAAAATATTTACACAATTCCCTAACATTTGATTGGCCTGTAGCAAGTCTCTGTCCAAAATTGATATCCCAGTAAACTCCCACCGTGAGGCGCAGTTAAAATAATTCTTAATAAAACGGAAAATAAACACATTTTCTTGATGAATTTATTTCAAATGCTGGAATTATAAGGAATGAATGGCCTTTTTGTTGAATTTATCGGGGATATAAACTTGGAAAAGTCGCGGGAATACTGGACGAGGCCTTCCGGCCTTCGTCCAGTATTCCCGCGACTTTTCCAAGTTTATACCCCGATAAATTCAACAAAAAGGCCATTCATTCCTATAATATGTATAGGTTATTTGATTTGTATGTGGATATATGCACGAGTTCCGGAGCGCAAAATCGTTGCGCGGAGGAACGAGTGTCATATATCCACATACAAATCAAATACAATTTGTTTTATATACGTACATCATTCGCAATTTATATGCGCTTCGAAAAATATACAAATTGTAAATAAAATAAACAAATTACTGGTGATTTAGAAAGAACTATTTTGCGAGGTGAAGCGTAGTTCCGGCACTGACTAATATGAATTCACGAGACGTCAATGTGGACAAATATTGACGTCTTGCGTTGCATTGTGTTTCAATGGGAAACGAAAGTACGTATATAATAAGCGGTAGTTATTTCAATTCGGAATCCGTAATTACGTTTTTATCCCGTCAACACAGTGCGTATGTGCCGTGAAACACGGTGCCGTGAAACATTTTTGATATCCAGTCAATACCATTTTTGCATTTTACAGCCATTTGTAGGTGTTCACGGGATAAATAGAATAGTAGGTTAGTGCCGTGAATGGGAAAAAATATCTAGCGCGGCACGGAAACGGGATGTGCTCGGCAGAGCCTCGCCCATCCCGTTTCCTGAGCCTTGCCAGATATTTTTTCCCATTCACGGCACTAACCTACTATTCTCTATGTCGCCTGTGTATCACACAATCCACTCGGTAAATCAAAATGCTTGATATGACGTACACGATTGCCATATGAAACTATAGTGGAACCCCTCTAAACCGGACACCACGACAACACCTGTGATCTCATTTTTGGTCAGTTTCTCGGTCATTGATATCAGGTGATAATGTCTGTTCGTGTTCGCATAGCACACAGCTGTGGCTCAGAATGATCAACTGCCTGACCTACAGTAAAACCTCTCTAGGCCGGATACCCTGGGGACCTCCCAGGGTGTCCGGTTTAGAGAGGTCCCATTCATAGGTGATGAAATCGTCATGGTTTAGTACCTAGTCAATGTGTGATCTTATATTTCCATTCCGATCTGCGATATACCACCACCCACGCTAATTTTGGCAATATTTGTAAAAAAAAAAAGTAAAAAAATAATAGAAAAACAAAACATATCAAAATACTTGATTATTATATACGGCGGACATGTACTTTCGTTTCCCATTGAAACACAATGCATTGCAAGCCGTCAATATGTTATTTTATCCATATTGACGTCTCGTGAGTTCATATTGGTCAGTGCCGGAACTACGTTTCACCTCGTAAAATAGTTCCTTCTAATTGCATCACTGATTTGTTTACTTCATTTATAGTTCGTATATATTTCGAGGCACATAAAAGAAAATAATGTGCGAGTGATTTACGTATATAATAAAATGTATATGGATATATGCCACTCGTTCCGCCGCGCAACGATATTGCGGTATATCGCACGTGGCGGAACTCGTGCATATATCCACACATAATCAAATAACCTATAAATATTGTGCTTGAAATCAAACATCAGCCCATCAAACTGCTTGATTGCGAGTTGAGAATGCCAATAGATGGTCAAAAACGTTGACGTCTGGGCAAAATTAACGCATGCCGCACGGCATCCTGCAGTATTTTGGTAGTTAGATCTTCCACGTGGATGGTTTTATATCTTTATTTCTCAATAATTCCAGCACAAAAATACTTACACAATTCCCTAACATTTGATTGGCCCGTAGCAAGTCTCTGTCCAAAATTTATATCCCATTAAACTCCCACGCCGAACTACTTTCTACAGGTGCGCTGTCGGTGCTGTCAATGTAAACAAATGGCTGCCGTCTGTCAAAATAAACACATTTTCGTGATGAATTTATTTCAAATGCTGGAATTATAAGGAATGAATGGCCTTTTTGTGGAATTTATCGGGGATATAAACTTGGAAAAGTCGCGGGAATACTGGACGAGGCCTTCCGGCCATCGTCCAGTATTCCCGCGACTTTTCCAAGTTTATACCCCGATAAATTCCACAAAAAGGCCATTCATTCTTATAATAAAAACATGGTTATTCTAAAGAGCTGTCAAAGCATGTTGTAAATTATTCTAAAGTGCTGTCAAAGCATGTTTTTCGATTATAAAAATGGAAAATATAAAATAAACAACAGACGACCAAAACAATACGATAGCGGTGTAATGGTCAATTGATTTCGCCACAAATTGGTCCCAATACTGGTGCATTTACCCGCTTTCCTTTGTATTTCAATATTCACACTTTGGTGGAAGTAGACACACAAGGCCAGACGCCAAATCTTTATCATGCAGATTTCACAAGTAGCACGAGTCCTCTCGCCACATCACATCCAATATTGTGACAACGGAACTACTTTCATATGTAAAGTAGTTCCCAAGACGTATCTGTCATTGAGGGTTAATTATGACGGGAAACAAGTACCTCTCGAAATTCTTACTCTACTAATTGCCTGTGTACGTATTTGGGAGAGATGGATGTGTTACTGAGGACAGAATATCTCTCATCAGTTTGAACATTTGTGTAGTTTTATCAATCACACTGTCTGATTTTGTCCTTAAGACGTGCTAATCTCAGGAAAATAGTGAGGAAATTTACGATATTTTCCGTAAATAACATAAAAATGGACGAACTGTACGGAATAGAACTTTCAATAATTCCAGCACAAAAATATTTACACAATTCCTTAACATTTGATTGGCCCGTAGCAAGTCTGTGTCCAAAATGTATATCCCAGTAAACTCCCACGCCTAACTACTTTCCGTAACCGTGAGGCGCAGTTAAAATAATTCTTAAGAAAACGGAAAATAAACATATTTTCTTGATGAATTTATTTCAAATGCTGGAATTATAAGGAATGAATGGCCTTTTTGTGGAATTTATCGGGGATATAAACTTGGAAAAGTCGCGGGAATATTGGACGAGGCCTTCCGGATTTCGTCCAGTATTCCCGCGACTTTTCCAAGTTTATACCCCGATAAATTCCACAAAAAGGCCATTCATTCCTACAATATCACTTATAGAAAATATCCGTTTCTGTATATATGTGTCATGGAAAATCGCACATATTCTAAAGTACAAACTCACAAGGCCCGTCTCATATGACGTAAGATGTTGCTGGGACGTTAACCTTTTCAACCCTAATGAACTTGAATGGACTGTGATATGCTAATGTTCCGACCAATCCAATGGTCACAAAATGATTTTCAGATTCGTCCATTTTATGAAAAGGGGGTGTTTTTGTTCTAAGAAATATGAAAATTACTTGCAAAAAGTGCAGATCCTGATGAGACGGCTCGTTACGAGCCGGCTCATCTGGATCTGCACTTTGTGCATAAACCGCTATAGCGGGATTTCGGGTTCAAAGGGTTAAACTATTTCACAATGTTCATCAAACACAACTCACAGCTCTGGTAGGGATGGTTTTACATGCATTGTCTAGTGGACATAGCATTGGACTTCCATACCGAAGGTTGTGTGTTCAATCCCAGCCATATACAATTGTAGGACCGCCTATTGTTCATCAACGCATACAGGCTCGAATAACTTCTAGACGTTTCTAGACGTTTTATTACCAGTACCGTTTGTCTCCGAAGAAACATCCATAGACGTTTTAAACTGGTGAACACTAGGTGTTGACATCAAGTTTGAACGCTTAGTGTCCATGTGTGAAAAGAAACAGGTAATGCAGGCCCGAATATCTGGACCAGTACCGTAGATCTCCGAAGAACAAATTACATAGACTTGTTAAACTGGTGAACGACATGAGTTGACATCAACGCTTAGTGCCCACGTGTGAAACGAAGCCGGCAAAACCGGCTTCGTTTCACACGCGGACACTAAGCGTTGATGAACAATAGGCGGTCTTACAACGTATGAACAATAATATATTTTAGCATTTTCATCCCACTGATCTTCCAGATGAGATTTGAAATCAATGCCTCGTCTCTATATGACCTTAGCTGTCGCTGGGACGTTAAACCATTTAAGTTTCCTCTAGTTTTAGTTATACTTCGCAAATGGAAATGTCAAATAACAAAGTTGTTCCCAGCATGAAAGCATAGTAAAACCGCCATTATTTTGGCACAAACACCCCATCACGTCCTGTGAGACTCATTGGTCCGGACCCGTGTTTTTGAAAATTTCTGACGTTTTGAGGCTGAGTTATGCTATATCAAACTGCTTTATTTCGAGTACGAATTTGGCGAACGCGCTCGGAAATGTTTATAAGGACACGACCCGGTGTATCGATGTTCATATATCGACGATGTGTATTCATAATCAAACATAAATGGACCATAATGCGTTTCCATAACAACCCAAATATTGTTGTGGTTATAACTGTGATTATTGTTATTTATTTGCCTGTTTTCTACTTTCGGTGCTATTGTAGAGATGGCCACATTAACCAGTTTCAACATGAGACACAATATGTATATTTACTTCTATGTTCAGCGATAAGTTGGGCGCTTTAACTGTTTAAAACGAATCGCTCCATGGAGCCGTTTCACTAAACTTCGTACTACTAAAATGATCGTAAGTGCAAAATTAGAATACACTTCACACATTTTCCACCTACGTGTAGGGGTCAATAATCTGAAAAAGTCCGCCAAATATTTCCCAAAACTGGCTGCTAATGCGAACTTTGTTGTGCATTTTATATTTGCACTATTTGCACTTCTTACAGTGGGGTTAGCGTGTAAGTGCACACACGAACGAACACGACAGGTTAGTTCGCTAACCACCCAAAGTGTATGTTGTTACCACTCAGTTGAACCGTCTCGCCGAGACGGTTCAACTGAGTGGTAACAACATACACTTTTGATGCGAAATGAGAAAAAATGCAGACAAATATTTACATTTTGTTTATGCATGAATTACAGTGGGGTCAGCGTGTATGTGCACACACGAACGAACACGACAGGTTTGTTCGCTACCCACCCAAAGTGTATGTTGTTACCACTCAGTTGAACCGTCTCGCCGAGACGGTTCAACTGAGTGGTAACAACATACACATTTGATGCGAAATGAGAAAAAATACATACACTTACACGCTGACCCCACTGTAGTCGTACTAGGTTTAGTGAAACGGGACCTTGGTATACTGTGGTATACTGTACATACTAATTGTATAAGGTATGCGATATTGTTGATTGTTTCCAGCCTCGCTCCTCTTTGCTGTGTCCCTTCATCAATCAGCCTTTGGAACGACAAACCGCATTAATAGCACTAGATTCAGCCTGTGTCCTGGAAATCGATGTAATAATTGTACCGGTGTCCATCTATCATTGACCACTTGAGTTACAGCCAGTATGTGCAGACTAATACATAGCTAACTGTTCTATGTTAGTTTTGTACCGATCAACCTTTGCTTGCGGACATCGCGATATAGTCGCAGGCCCGTACGCAGTAATTAATTTAGGAGGGTGCGTTATCGATGTCGCAAAGGGCTAAACATTTTTTTTGGTGAAAATTCACGGACAGACCTCGGCAGATTAACCATTTCACCCCTAAATAACTGGAAAGGATTTTGATATGTTAATATTGCAACCCATTCCAATCATCACAAAATTATTTTCAGTTGTTGTTCTCAAAATGATGAAAATTACTTTCAAAAAGTGCAGATCCTGGTGAAACGGCTCGTCACGAGCCGGCTCATCTGGATCTACACTTTTTGCCAATACCACTATACAGGCCTGTGGTGTTGAAAGGGTTAAGGGGGGGGGGGTGCGTACGCACCCGTCGCACCCCCTCTGCGTACGGGCCTGAGTCGACACATTGGCGTACGTACGTAAGTACGGTCCGGGTTAAAGTGTTTGATCAACGTTTTTGGTTAACGTTTTTCGGTATACTATCAAAGCCTCGGCGGGTGCGACATGCGGGCCACGGCTATCTAGTTTGATATAAACTATTGACAAACATAATAATCAAGACAATGTTTACGCGTTTTAATCTCAATTTCTGACTATACTGATTTCTTTTAATATAAAAAATACTCACAAACAACACAATACTCGATGAAATAAGTCCTTGGCCTCCGTCAGTATCGGACAACACGTAATTTACACAGCCACTACATGTGTAAGTGCAAGTGCATGTATATTTCGTCAGTAAATCTTACTGGGATTCACACTTGAAGCCAAGTGATCCGGTGTAGTAAACCAAGAAAGGGTATATGGCACAGCTTTCATTGATTGCCGCTCTACTTTATCAGGTAACCTGCCCTGTATTGACCAAATACGTACTGACTGATAACATATTGTTGTATCAGGCATTGACCTGATACATACATCCGGGCTACTACAAAGTGAAAACTGACGTTTCATTGATCGGATGACGTCACGTTACCTTACCGAATGACGTCAGTGTAATGACGCAAAGTAAACAAGTCCGTTTTCTGTCCATAGATAACGTCATAAATTATGTAGTAATTTTCAAGTATAAAACGTTACCTGACAAATATAATACAAGGCTACTGTCGGCAAGCCTCGGAATTCCTTTTACGCGTTTCATAGCCTTGCCTGATAGACTTGCTATCAAAAGACACTAGCCTGGTATTCACTATAGTTTGGCTATATTAGCCCATAGATACCTCCAACTCGCACAAAAGACCAGTGCCATTATTTTAAGCACCACTACGCGCCTGTGTGATGCCGCCTCACCACCAAACGAACACACACATACAGGTACAGTGAGGTCAGCGTGTAAGTGCACACACGAACGAACACGACAGGTTGGAACCAACCTGTCGTGTTCGTTCGTGTGTGCACTTACACGCTGACCCCACTGTACAACCCATCGGAAATCATAGTGCTATTGAACGGACGTCAAATACCAATCAATCAATCAATCAATCAATCAATCAATCAATAATGTTTATAGCTGAACAACACACGCGTCACTCTATAATCAGACAAAGCAGCCCTGTGATCAGACAGTCCCGGCTCAGTTTCGTAATTACAGCTCTCCATCTGTAGGCCGATCGTTTATCAATCGCCATATACCACGATTCGATATTTTCGACTGAGCGGAGAAACGGAAAATGCCAGATTTTCTTGATAAAAAAATGCTATCAATAAATCGACAGGAGCCATGCATTAGCCATTTGTAATCGGCTATGGTAAAACAGGACTTATTTGTGTGTGCCCAGTCCACCCCCAAATAAAACACTCCAAATGTGAAATTACAGACTATAATAATTTTGCACTTACGAATAGTTATGTCGTACGAAGTTTAATGAAATGGACTCCGGGTATACATGGTTCACTATTGTACTGGAGGTCATTGTAGGAATGAATGGCCTTTTTCTGGAATTTATCGGGGTATAAACTTGGAAAAGTCGCGGGAATACTGGACGAAGCGATAAAAAATTACAATTTCCGAAAAAAAATCAAAAATTTTTTTTTTTTTTTTTTTTCGAAAATTGTTATTTTTTAAGGCCTCGTCCAGTATTCCCGCGACTTTTCCAAGTTCATATCCCCGATAAATTCAACAAAAATGCCATTAATTCCTTATAATTCCAGCATTTGAAATAAATTCATCAAGAAAATGTGTTTATTTTCCGTTTTCTTAAGAATTATTTTAACTGCGCCTCACGGTTACAGAAAGTAGTTCGGCGTGGGAGTTTACTGGGATATAAATTTTGGACAGAGACTTGCTACGGACCAATGAAATGTTAGGGAATTGTGTAAATATTTTGTGCTGGAATTATATGGCATTTGAGGCTGCCGAGTATGCAAGCCGATCAAAAGCAATGTATGAAACAGCTCGTATAGAAGCTGTACACGCCCTTTTTGTGAGCAGTGGGTGGGTCATATTTACAGATAAGAGGTCAGCTTTTCCATTAGAGATATAATTCAATGGAAAATGCAAATATGGTAATGGTAGAACACACGGAAAACTCCAGTATGCTTAATTGTGATGGGTTTATCTATCAGTTATCTCCGATTATGATATCTGTTCATGATCGCAAAGCACAGAAATCTCTTGGCGTTCCCATATGCCTGAAATACAGTGGAGCGTCTCTAACCTGACACCTAGAGGGAGGAGCATTGTATATATGTTGCTAACAGCAAACCATGTTTGTATTTAAATATTCATATGTTCATAAGCACTCACCCTCTCTAGTTATGTCTCTCTCTCTCTCTCTCTCTCTCTCTCTTTCTCTGTCTCACTCTCTCCCTCTCTATCCATTCTCTCCATCCCGTTATCTCTCTATCTCTCGCTCACACGTTCGCTCTCTGTCTCACTCGTTCTCTCTCTGTACCTCTCCCTCTCTCTCCCTCTCTCTCTTTCTCTCTCTCTCTCTCTCTCTCTCTCTTGCTCTCTTGCTCTTTCTCACTCGCTCTTGCTCTCTTTCCCCCTCGCCCCAACCCTCTCTCTCTGCCTCTAACGTTATAAACACACGTACAGTTTTACAAGTACGACATTGAAAACACACCAAGTCCGATCGACGCGATAAGAACACCTCGTACCACATTCATAGCTGATCCGAACATAATGCCACATCCCACTTTTGAGCGACAGAAAACGGAAGTTAGGCAAACAAATTTGCATTTTGTCTGTATTCCGCCAGCGTAAACGACATAAATCGTCAGTACCATTACTGATAGATAAATATTTATGGAAAAATTCCACCATAATGCATTGACAGCGCCTTGCAGTCGTGCAGCCGTGTTTGCTTACAGACATACAGCTTATACTTTATAATCTTCATCTACAGTGGGGTCAGCGTGTAAGTGCACACACGAACGAACACGACAGGTTGGAACCAACCTGTCGTGTTCGTTCGTGTGAGCACTTACACGCTGACCCCACTGTATACTATATCCAATGTTGTATTTCTTGTATACAGGCGAGTGTATCATATACAGTAAAACCTCTCTAAACCGGACATGAACATGCATTATCACCTGAGATAAAGGACCAAGAAACTCATAAAACATAAGATCACATGTGTTTTCTTGGTGTCCGGTTTAGAGAGGTTCCACTGTATATAGGATCTTACACAGGTGATGATTTAATATATTTATTAAACGGGGTCAATGATTTGCATAGCATAGTTCTATATGAAATCAGTCAACGAGTTTAATAAATATCATATAAAAGCAACACAAATGTGATTTATTGCATAAGTACATTAGCATGCACTGAACTTGTACTGATCTACCAAGATGTTTTCTCTAGCGGTCTCATTTGCATTCATATTACACTAGTATATTATATTATGATATAGCATAGTTGCCAAACTCGCAAATCTATCAGCATTGAGCAAATTGAAAAATAGAAATTGTGCATAAGCCAATGAAGATGCAAATTAGCAATCATGTAAATATGGAACTGTGTTACATTGGATGAGACATGACAGTCAACACAGTGGAACCTCTCTCAACCAACCAGACATCAAGGACACATCTGACACCTTATTTTGATGGGTTTCTTGGTCATTTAGCTCAGATGAGAATGTATGTTCATGATCGTTAAGCACACACATATGCCTCAGAATTGTCACTCACAAATCTGATTTACTGTGAAACCTCTCTAAATCGGACATCCTGTGGGTCTCCCAGGGTGTCCGGTTTAGACAGGTTTCACTGTATCATATAAACATTAGACTGTGAATATTTTAGCATATCTACTGTATAGAAATTAAAGCGCTGGGGGCCGTTTCACTAAACTTCGTACGACTAACATGTTCGTAAGTGAGAAGTTATGATAGTCTGTAAATTTCACATTAACAATGTTTATCTTGTAAACAATTAATGGAGTTACAGTTATTGAGCATAGGCTGCTTATGCAGCCTATGCTCAATACATGTAAATCCATCAGTTGCCATTTCCAGACGATTCTAAATTTGCGATCACGAACATTTTAGTCGCACGAAGTTTAGTGAAACGGGCCCCTAGTGCTTAACATGTTGACATTGGCGGTTTACTTGTTGAATGTTTCATTGTTAGCAATCAATTATTCCGTTTACCCCTAAGTAACTGGAATGGATTTCGATATTTTAATTTTGCAACCAATCCGATCGTCACAAAATGGTTTTCAGACTAGTCCATTTATAAAAAGGGGATGTTTTGTGTTCTCAAAAATATATAAAATTATGTTCTCAATAAGTGTAAATTCCTGATGAAACGGCTCGTTATGAGTCGGCTCATCTGGATCTGCACTGTTTGCATAAACCGCTATAGTGGGCTTTCGAGTTTAAAATGTTAATTCTGGCATTTTCGATTTTGGATCGTGATTTATTATTTTAACGTCACGGAGATAATGTTTAGGTGTCAGAGGCACAATCGTGAAGTGGTATTGTTATATATATAATACTGAAGTAATGTTCAGTGTTTGAGACATGGCAATTTGCATTGTGTGATCGTATTCTGTTTACCCACCCGATATAGCTCCGATTAAGCACAATCTAACGTCCCAGACGGTCTTAGATAGATACTTAAACACAATATCAAGTGTATCTTTCAGCTTGTGTGTAATATTTGTAAACTGAGATTTATGTCTCCGAGTTCCACAAATATATACCAGAACATGATAAATAAACAATAACCAACAATAATGTCTGTATATGCCTACCTAATAATATAAATAAGAGGCATAGTTCGCATAATAATGGCGCCATAATAAGCCCATATACAAATGTATACAATAATTCCGCCACGGAAGCGGTGTCGCGCCTGCCGAGGCATATGACCCATAACATGATAATGGGCCTGTGCTAAAGTAAGCATCACAAAAACCATCAGAGAAGTTAAACACGAAAAAGGTCATGGTTGAAGAAACTTGTACACATTGTTTACCATAGAATAATGGCTAGGAGTTTCTACAACCACGTGAAGGTTGAAAAGGCCAAGGTCATGTTAATGGCGGCATGAGCGTGTTCCAAATTCTCACACGTATCAAGTGTCCAAATATTGAAGCAATCCATCAAGTAATATTAAAGTTATATGATGTTGAAGAAACATGTACAAACTTTTTGACGTAAAAATGACTAAGCGTTTCCACAAAAATGTGAAGGTCAAAAAGGTCAAAGACATGTTAATGGCGGCATGCGTGTGTTCCAAATGCTCCCATAATAAAGCAGGCGCGACAAAATACCACACATGTTGCGCGAAATCATGTAAGGACTCAGAAGAACACGATCTTTAGAAATAGTTTTCGATTAGGCATGTGTGTCATGGGATGTAAATTCTGGTATAGTTCGTGATACAACTGAATAACTGAAAAATACATACTCGTCCGAAATGAGCATGTTCGAAGCCATCATTGATCCGAAATGTTCATTGGTTGAACGGTTCATGGTCCAAAATAGCCATGGTCCGAAAAATTCATTGTTCGAAGCGTTCCTGGTAAGAGCTATTTATAGTTTGAAATGTTCGTGGGCAAAAACCCTTCGTGGTCCGATGGTGGTCCGATGCATGCTTTCGTTGTTAAAAAACGTTATGGTCCGAAATACTGATGGTCCGAAACGCTCATGTACCGAAAGGTTCATGGTCCGAAACGTCCATGGTCTAAAATGTCCTTGGACCGAGACCTATGTCATTCACGAAGCACATTTTTACATCATAACTTTTACATTTTGGTCGGTGGGGATATAAAATGTAATTAAAATATATTTTGTGAAAAATCGCCCGATGAAAGTGCATTAATCCAGTAAGTACATTATGGAACATCTGAAATGTTATTTGTCCCAATACACCTGGGGGCCGTTTCACTAAACTTCGTACGATTAAAATGTTCGTTAGTTCAAACTTATGATAGTCTGTAAATTTCACATTAACAATGTTTTCTTGTAAACAATTATTGGATTTACATTTATTGAGCATAGGCTGCATATGCAGCCTATGCTCAATAAATGTAAATCCATCACGTGAAATTTCCAGAGGATCCTAAATTTGCACTTACAAACATTTTAGTCGTAAGAAGTTTAGTGAAACGGCCCCCTGTATTGTCGAGTTTCGTTCCCGAGTTATTAACACAATCTGATATGGTACGGGTATGAGGGGATAACGGATTAAACAATTTAGAACACTCCTGATATCACCGTATGTCATTGCGGATTTTTGTTCCCGAGTTATTATGAAAGCCAGACATGGTATCAGATTGGGAGGATAATGGGATAAATAACTTGGAGCAAGGTTGTTATTTATCCCATATTCACGAGCTTTGTCTCCGGAAAAGCAGACATGGTATGGGTATGGGGATACGATAAATAACTTGGAGCATGGGTGTTATTTATCCCATATGCTCGTATTTACGAGAGTTGTCCCCGGAAAACCAGACATGGTATGGGTATGGGGATACGATAAATAACTTTGGAGCACGGGTATCCGTCTGTACGCGAATTATCCCCCGTACAGGAGGACGAACCGAGCTCTAAGTATTCCGTGTCGCTCGATCTCAAAGTCAGACGCACATTACAGTGATACTCGACCAAGCAATGGCGCAATCAGAATGTTTTAGATCCAATCTTGTCGTGATGCTTTCTGTTTAATGTAGCGAACTGTAAACGAGTTAGTTTGTGTCCTTGCATAAATGATTGGTCTTCGTCTGTGCGTGGAGATACATGTATTATGTCGAGAACATTTTACAACGAACCTAAACGCATGGAGTCTCAAATAATAATGAGACACGCCACGCGATTTTGTAACTTCGGATATCTGCGTAATTTCATATTATCCCGTCAACACAGTGCGTATGTGCCGTGAAACACTGTGCCGTGAAACATTTTTGATATCCTGTCAATACGACCTAAGTATTGCGTATGAATATGTGCGGTCGCTGCAGTTATGTTTTGCATTTTAAAGCCATTCGTAGGTGTTGACGAGATAAATAGAATAGTAGGTTAGTGCCGTGAATGGGAAAAAATATCTGGCGCGGCACGGAAACGGGATGTGCTCGGCAGAGCCTCGCCCATCCCGTTTCCTAAGCCTTGCCAGATATTGTTTCCCATTCACGGCACTAACCTACTATTCTCTAAAGATACGTTTACAAAATTTACAATATTTTTCATAAATAAAGTCAAACGTTGACAAATTTTCAGAGTACATGCGGAATATACTCCGAGAAATTTGTCAACTTTTGACGCCATTTACGGAATACATCGTAAATTTTGTAAACGTATTTCATGAAATTACGCAGATGTCCGAAGGTGCATAATCGCATGACGTGTACATTGTATCATATACATGTACAGAAGATGATGCATTTGTTTACTCGGTGATACACATTGATAATTTTAGGACGAACTTAGACACACGGCCTCTGATATGCGCGGAAAATGATGAACATATTTGTAAAGGTGATTTAGTTGTAGATGTATTGTATTTTATCCCGTCAACACAGTGCGAATGTGCCGTGAAACACGGTGCCGTGAAACATTTTTGATATCCAGTCAATACTATTTTTGCATTTTACAGCCATTTGTAGGTGTTGACGGGATAAATAGAAAAGTAGGTTAGTGCCGTGAATGGGAAAAAATATCTGGCGCGGCACGGAAACGGGATGTGCTCGGCAGAGCCTCGCCCATCCCGTTTCCTGAGCCTTGCCAGATATGTTTTCCCATTCACGGCACTAACCTACTGTTCTCTATCTATTTTCCTTATTTCTGAACCAAAGTATATGTCGTGACCACTCATTTGAACCGTCTAGGCGAGACGGTTCAAATGAGTGGTCACAACATATACTTCTGATGAGAAATAAAGAAATGCTTGAGCTTTGCCGGATATTTTTTCCCATTCACGGCACTAACCTACTATTCTCTATTCTGAAGGCAATTGTACATGAGTATCCTGAAATGAAAATAAAGTTGTGTTTGCCAAAAGTTTATAAAACTGAAAATTAACCTGAGTTTGGAGGCGAATTGTTATGGAATATATTGTTGAATACTCGCTTACGTTTATTATTACATTAATTCAACTAGAGTCTATAATATAATATAATAATATATACTACTGTCTGTTTCACGAAACCTGCCCAAATTTTCGGCTATATAAACAATGCTAAAATAATATTTTTTTGATAATATTAAATGTTATCAAAATTTAAGAATGAGTTCTTTTTATTTCGTAAAATTTGGTCAAATATTGACTGTATTACGAAAAATCAGTTCTCGATGGAAATGTAACATGGACGAGGAGTCGAAAAACGAAACAATTTGGAAATTGACTCTGAAACCTCGGCTGGCTAGATAGCTTGGATAGGGTGTAACTAAGAAAACAAAAGTTAAATTTTGAAAATCTGTCTGAAAGTAGAAAAAAAATCCCTATGTTAAATCGCCATAGACATCTTCACAATTGTTTTTTTTTGTTCATAATAAAATTGATGTTGAACGAAATTTCATAAAATAAAATAAATGTTGAACGAAATTTCCTAAAATAAAATAAATTAAATTTTGCTATAATTTAATATTATCGAATTAAATATTGTTTTTGCATTGTTTATATAGCCGTAAAATCTGGGCGGATTTCGTGAAATATACTTTTTTTAGAGGTGTCGTCATTTAAAGAAATAGTCACATGAAGTCGAAAATTGACAGTTGAAAATATAGTTTTTTTACGATGTCTTTATAGCCTTACACAAGTGGAAATGGGCACTAGAGTGGAACCTCTCTAAACCGGACACCCTGTGAGGTCCCCAGTACAGTGGAACCTCTCTAAATCGGACACCCTGCGAAGTCCCCAGTACTGTGGAACCTCTCTGAACCGGACACCCTGTGAGGTCCCCAGTACAGTGGAACCTCTTTAAACCGGACACCCTGAGAGGTCTCCAGTACAGTGGAACCTCTCTAAATCGGACACCCTGCGAAGTCCCCAGTACTGTGGAACCTCTCTGAACCGGACACCCTGTGAGGTCCCCAGTACAGTGGAACCTCTTTAAACCGGACACCCTGAGAGGTCCCCAGTACAGTGGAACCTCTTTAAACCGGACACCCTGAGAGGTCCCCAGTACAGTGGAACCTCTCTAAATCGGACACCCTGCGAAGTCCCCAGTACTGTGAAACCTCTCTGAACCGGACACCCTGGGAGGTCCCCAGTACAGTGGAACCTCTCTAAACCGGACACCCTGGGAGGTCCCCAGTACAGTGGAACCTCTCTAAACCGGACACCCTGGGAGGTCCCCAGTACAGTGGAACCTCTCTAAACCGGACACCATGGTGTCCGGTTTAGAGAGGTACCATTGTAAAACAGACATACGACTACTTCAAGACACGCGTGGGTGCTTTGTGATCATGAACATACATTATAATCGGAGATAAATGGCAATGACGCCTATCAAAATTAAGCACCACTCACCTTTCTATATGTCCGGTTTAGAGGGGTTCCACTGTAATAAGTACGGGATCCCGTAGTTTCAGAAACGTTCCAGACGATATTTTTCATTTTTAGAAGATTTTCTTTACAATCTTCCTAATAAACTGGCGCATTTTGATGAGATATAGCGCACCAAAGACGATGATCTAGGTGTTTCATGATTTCACTTCAAGTTTTTTCAAGGTGTATGATCACGTGATACTAACAACAACAACAAGTACCGATTCAAAGTACGTATTATTGTATAGTGTCCTTATTACGTAACGGATGTTGATGAAATATGGCGCATCAAACGCGTCTTGTTAAGCTGCATTTGGTGGTCTCTGTATTTTCGCCCAAACTTCTGTCGTTTTTGCGAAGAATCGATTTGCGTGTCTCCGACACGGAAATCGATTCTTCGCAAAAACGACATAAGTCTGTGCCAAACTCCATATACCACCAAATGCAGCTCATGAAGACGCGTTTGCTGTGCCATATTTCATCAAAATCCGTTGCATATTAAGGAAACTATCAAATAATACTTACTTTGGAGTGGGCGACGTTGTTGTTGTTGTTGTAACCACGTGATCATGCACCTTGTCTTTATAAAAACTTCACGTAGAATCGAGTATTCCTTATATGTACGTGTTCTAGATGTTTATTTCCATTGGCGATAGCCGTTTATTCGTCAAACCGACAGTTATTAGTGTAAACTGTAAAGCAAACAGTACAGTAAAAGGCAAACTGTTTCGCATGTGCTGCTCTATGTTTCATGAAAATATGTTAATACGTTAGAAAGATATTAAAGAAAATATATAGAAAACATATCTAAACACATGACGTTATGCAGTTCGGAAACCGTGATCGAACACCGTGAAATGGCAGACTATTAATTACCCAAACGGAACACGCTATCCATTACAGTTGACTGGACACGAAGGCAACCTCTGTAATCGTATGTCTCATGGGTTTCTTGATCATTTATCTCATATGTTAATATATGTTCATGATTGCAAAGCACGCCACTACATTTCAGAATATGCATATGCATGATTTACAGTGGAACCTCTCTAAACCGGCCTATAACCAGATCCGTAGACGCACTTATTTATATTGTAAAACGCCTGTAAATCGGACACCCTGGGAGGTCCCCATGGTGTCCGGTTTACAGGCGTTTTACTATATAAATACATTAAGTGCGTCTACGGATCTGGTTATAGGCAAGCAATTTACGGAAGATATCATACTTCGGGGAACTCAAACATATGTTGGTGTCACACCTAATTCATCGGAACTAAACTTGCTTCAACCTTTCAGATGTCGGTTAAGGGATATGCACGGAAACTGGTGAGGCGAAATTGGCGCGTAATTGGCTTTTCTATGGCTGCGTACTTATACATGTATCAAGAACTTATTACTAAGGTTAGAGCAGAAGCGCAATTTATGTCATTTCCAGATAATTCTGTTAAGATTTGTCCTTAGGCAGAATAGAATGAATGTGGATGTAACTGGAGACATGTGGCTCACGGCCGGGATTGTGACGATTGTAGATTCTGATAAAAATCAAAGGACTGAAAGTCCTGAAATCCTTCGCAGTTGCGACAAAAAGTATTCTCTCAAAGAGTCGTCACAGACTGGAATGCACTCCCTAGTGATTGTGTAAATTCGAACACACTAAATAGTTTCAAAAGTTCACTCAACTCCGCCTGGAAGAAGAGACCCAGCAAATTCAACACGTGAAAATATTGTACAGACATTTTAACCATGATTTAGTTGCCTCTCCCCCCAGTTTCAAAGACAATTATCCAATTTGACGTCGCTAAAATAGACCAGTACAAGCATAGCTTACAAGAAACGGCCTTCAACCAAGGTTGAACCAAGGTAGGTAGAAAATAAAAAAAAACGTACTTGCCCAGGTCAAAAAGTTACTCGCCCAGTTTTTTTTAAAAATAAATTACTATTTCCAGTTTTTGTAATGTTGCATCTTATTTATAAAAAAAAAGCTACATATGATCATTACCAACACGTATGAGACATATTCACTATTATTGTTATTTATATTTTAAGTATTAAATGAACATAAACAAACAAATAGCAGCGAATTTGCTCAGAGGCTTGCACACTTCTTATTTTCTATAAGCGTTGAGTGACATAGATTTAGTTTTAATTTATAGTGGCTATGTTTGCATGCGCTGCGTGCTGCCTTAATTACTAAATTCAATGGTTTCGGACCTGGCGCCGACCGTTTCGTCCCAAGCCGTTATGTTCGGCGTCTGAAATGCGCGTTAATCCAACTGTATACGAGACGATATATGTGGCCGCGTATACACTAGTCTATACTCGCAGTCCTATTATTTGTTAGCCGGCCGCGTACCGACAAATAATCCGTGAATTAAACTTGCCCGATATGGACCGTGTTCAAAATCGCTAGAGATTCTACCCGTAACCGTGTACATAGACACTGCTTGAATCTTACTTCCCGCAAATTGACGTAAACTGTAAACAACAAATGGTCGCTGAATTAATACCATTTGTTGGCCGTTATCGATGGAATTAATTGGCAATTTCTTCCAAAAAAATAATCCTGACCTAATCTTTCACTCGCCAAACTGGGCGAGTGCCTGTAGAAAGTACTCGACCGCCACAAAAAGCACTCGCCACGGCGAGTGAAATTTCAACCCCTGTAAATTATTGTATCGATTCAGTGCGCGAAATGACCTTGTCAATTTGCATAAACTGAAGCCATCACAGGCGCTCGGATTGTTCAACAAAAATAATAGAGAGTCGCATTTCATCACACTATCGGATTATTTAATGATTAGGATGCATGTTTTGTTGAACTGGTATATAATAAATAGGTTTTTGGATTTGTACGGAAATATATTTCGGCGTACTCGTTCGTTCGGCGGAACCTAAAATTATTCAAACTCTAAGACAATGTTTCCTTTGTGAAGTGTATCGTACTGCATTTTCTGTGTAACGTCATTATAGATTAGTTGATGTTTTAAGTAAAATGGACACTGATTAATAATATCGATGGCTCAAGATGATTATTTAAAGCATGCGGTATGTAACTGTCAAAAAACAATGTTTCTGTTTTAAATCATCATCATTTCGCTGTCCAGTGTTGGATTTTATCGAGCCATTGACCTATGACTATGTAAACGATTCTGTAATTTGTCGGCATAAAATGGCGGAAACTACTTTTCATGAGACACGAGGTTAATTGTATCAGTGCGCGTGAAAAATAATATACTCAAATTAATACAGGTCAGTTTATATTATATTAAATCAGATAAACATTTTGTAATATAAATGTCGTACAGAAAAATTAACAACACATGTATTACACTACACAATATAATGTTAGCTCATTATCAGAACTATTTTTCATGGCGTATAACTACGTATAAATTACATGTGGAGCGGTCGATCATTGCGCTAAAAATATAACCTTCCTAACAAAATATTTATTATGAAACACGACAGTTAATATTTTATAAAATCACAAACTGTTTTTAAAAATATAACTGTAGCTGAAAAAAAATGTAGCTGGCCAAAAATGTGAGTGACACGTTCATAATGCACCGCTCGCTTTGGAACTCTCTCACGTGGCGTAGCTAGAATCATGAAGCATGAAGTACGTTCGTTGGTCGACAATTACTCATTTGCATAAATCCTGTGAGGTCTCAAAAACCGTATAAGGACTATATCCAAGCAAATATGCTTGGATAAAAACACACGCATGTTGCATGATAGCGATCTGTATACCTTTATAGAAGTATGACGGGTGTTTCATTAATGGAATCGCGAATGATTGTGCAGAGGCACAGACTGAGCTGGATCTACGCTGATCACAAAACACATACAGCCCATTTATCCAGTCACAGCCACAAACGAATATATTACAGCGAGGTCAGCGTGTAAGTGCACACACGAACGAACACGACAGGTTGGTAAAAAAAATGTAAATATTTTTCTGCATTATTTCTCATTTCGCATCAAAAGTGTATGTTGTTACCACTCAGTTGAACCGTCTCGTCGAGACGGTTCACCTGAGTGGTAACAACATACACTTTGGGTGGGTAGCGAACTAACCTGTCGTGTTCGTTCGTGTGTGCACTTACACGCTGACCCCACTTATACATGGATCAGCGGCTGATATATATGTGTGTTATGACATTTGTGACCAGCATAGCGCCCAAATCAACATGCGCATCCGCGAAGTCTGATCAGGGCCTACACTGTTCAACATTCGGCCAATGGAGTAGCTATGCAACACTGTAATTATTACGTTAATCATACCATGCGACTTTGCAAGACGATCAGGATATAGACATGTTGAAAATTATTTTTATAATCTACTTCACTTTTTCTCCACATATTAT
The DNA here is from genome assembly GCA_029237695.1 of Conchocele bisecta. Lineage (NCBI taxonomy): Eukaryota > Metazoa > Mollusca > Bivalvia > Lucinida > Thyasiridae > Conchocele > Conchocele bisecta. The sequence goes on along the minus strand of CM055278.1, from coordinate 65,621,387 downwards.
AAAACTATGTACCTTTCAATTGGTCCGAGTCTGTCGTGTGACGACTTCTTTACTTCGTCCCGCTTCATAATCGGACATGCTGAAAGTTCTCTTACACCAGTGATGGCATTCTATTATCCCCGTATATATAACAACAGCAGCCAGCTACGTGTGCGTATAAATTGCTTTAAGCAATACACATGTTGTCAGTAGCGGTTTTGCCACAAATATAACCATGAATTATTAGTTATTAACAAAAGTTATTATTTATTACCAATGTACTACGTGTATTTCCAAATGACTGCCATTGCTATGGAAACTAATATGTGCTATGCTATTTTCCATAGTGCATGTACGACTGGATCGGTAAAACTGGTTATTGGTAATTTATATTCTCGCTGGTTGTCTACAAAATAGATTTTTTCCAAATGTAATGAAATATTGTAACATCATTCCATCAATGCTACAGCTGTAGCCTATTTCACCAAAATTGCAAAGTATACTTTTCTTGCTAAGTACACTTTGAGGGATAAATTTTCAATTTAAGGATAAATTTATTAATTTTTATTATACTGAATTTTTACATTATCACAGCCATTTTGGCTGTGATAATGTAATACATTCAGTATAATAATTATGCATACTTTAAATCATCAAATATATGCAGTCGTTAGTTCTATATGAAATAATGAAATTAGGGAAAAATAAATGATTACTCCCTCAAAGTATACTTAGTAGCTAAAAAAGTATGCTTAAGCAATTTTTGTGAAATCGGCTACTGGTGAATATTTTTTGAATAAGTATTGTCCCTGTATCGGTGATAATGCCTGACGCTGCACGTTATTATCAGAGAGCGTGTATTTGGCCACTGCAAAGCTAATTACCTGATAAATGTATATAAAGAAACCTGAACGGTATTTTGCAATACACGTATGCTGAGAAACGGGAACACTTTCACCCCTACATGTAAGTAACTGACATGGACTATTGTATGTTACACTTGAGACTGTTCCATTATGTAGAATAGTGGGTCATTTTGTAAAAAAAATAAAAATAAAAAAAAAAATCCTCAGATGGTGCAGATCTTGATGAGACGGCTCGTTACGAATATTGCAAATATTGAGAAAGAGGGTTTTAGTGTTGAAATGGCTAAGACATGTATACTGCCCTCCCAAGTCAAACTTCAGTATCTGTTAAACTTCAGTATCTGTTAAACTTCAGTATCTGTTAAACTTCAGTATCTGTTAAACTTCAGTATCTGTTAAACTTCAGTATCTGTTAAACTTCAGTATCTGTTTGTTAAACTTCAGTATCTGTTAAACTTCAGTATCTGTCAGTATGTTAAACTTCAGTATCTGTTAAACTTCAGTATCTGTTAAACTTCAGTATCTGTTAAACTTCAGTATCTGTTAAACTTCAGTATCTGTTAAACTTCAGTATCTGTTAAACTTCAGTATCTGTTAAACTTCAGTATCTGTTAAACTTCAGTATCTGTTAAACTTCAGTATCTGTTAAACTTCAGTATCTGTTAAACTTCAGTATCTGTTAAAACTAATTCAGTATCTGTTAAACTTCAGTATCTGTTAAACTTCAGTATCTGTTAAACTTCAGTATCTGTTACTTCTATGTATCTGTTACTTCAGTATCTATTAAACTTCAGTATCTGTAAACTTCAGTATCTGTTAAAACTTCAGTATCTGTTAAACTTCATGTATTGTTAAACTTCAGTATCTGTTAAACTTCAGTATCTGTTAAACTTCAGTATCTGTTAAACTTCAGTATCTGTTAAACTTCAGTATGCTATGCTATGCTATGCTATGCTATGCTATGCTATGCTATGCTATGCTATGCTATGCTATGCTATGCTATGCTATGCTATGCTATGCTATGCTATGCTATGCTATGCTATGCTATGCTATGCTATGCTTTTGCTATGCTATGTATGCTATGCTATGCTATGCTATGCTATGCTATGCTATGCTATTGCTTTGCTATGCTATGCTATGCTATGCTATGCTATGCTATTTGCTATGCTATGCTTGCTATGCTATGCTATGCTATGCTATGCTATGCTATGCTATGCTATGCTTAGCTATGCTATGCTATGCTATGCTATGCTATGCTATGCTATGCTATGCTATGCTATGCTATGCTATGCTATGCTATGCTATGCTATGCTATGCTATGCTATGCTATGCTATGCTATGCTATGCTATGCTGATCAGTGTGGGCAATGATTCTGTGCATTCATCAGTGGGGATGAATTGCACAGGGTCAGCATAGCATCATAGTGCAGATACTGCAGTTTAACAGATACTGCAGTTTGACTTGGGAGTGCAGTATAGCCAATGCAGATCCTGGTCCACGTTCAGTCACACCGTATGGTTTCTTAGTCCAGTAGAAATAGAGGATCGTACACGGGTGATGATTTAAAGGTACATGCCCACTCAGTACGCACAAAATGTTCTTTATTTCAGAGACATCATCTGAGATATTTTCTGGTAAAATAAACATTCATTCACCATTACCCCACGTATTGATTGGCATTATTATACATTTTCTATCAGACGTAACTTTCCATACTGATATCAGGGGCGATAACCATGTTTCCTTAAAATGTTAACAGACATTACTATTTATACTATGATTTATTTGTTGATTTGTTATTTTTTCAGGTATTAGTATAAATAATTAAAACATACCATATCTCATTTACATATGAAAATAGCCTGATACCAACGCGAGTCACTATCAGTAAAATATATATTACTAAATGATTATACCTGTATAGCGGCCATTCATACTTTTTAGAACTTGTGGAATAGTGACACAATTATACACTTATTTAATTCCTATAAAGAACAGTTTGTGCCTACTGAGTGGGCATGTACCTTTAATATGGTATATAGTAAACGAGTTTACCGATTTCATAAGAAACGAGGCTATTTTCAGTTTGTTATGAAATCGGTCAACGAGTTTAATAAACATTATATTAAATCAACACAGCTGTTATATTATATGCATTACATAAGCACAGCATCATCTATTAAAAATTGAGTACTGATCACCTAGCTTTGCATATTTATTACACTGTTACTAGTGTATAGTGAGTTTTAATACATTGCGTTATTGCACTAAGAACTCTCATTTAAGTACTAATCAGTTTGTGCCTACTGAGTGGGCATGTACCTTTAATATGGTATATAGTAAACGAGTTTACCGATTTCATAAGAAACGAGGCTATTTTCAGTTTGTTATGAAATCGGTCAACGAGTTTAATAAACATTATATTAAATCAACACAGCTGTTATATTATATGCATTACATAAGCACAGCATCATCTATTAAAAATTGAGTACTGATCACCTAGCTTTGCATATTTATTACACTGTTACAAGTGTATAGTGAGTTTTAATACATTGCGTTATTGCACTAAGAACTCTCATTTAAGTACTAATAACCATTGAAGATAAAACTATGTAATATAACACTCATTCCGTAAATGAGACAAGCCATGTCATTTTGTACTTGAAAAAATGTGCGAAATCTCATAAAAAATATTTACAAAATATACGATATTTTCCGTAAATGTCCTCTAAATTTGACGAAATGTTCAGAGCAAATGCGGAATAGCATTCCGCATTTGCTCTGGACATTTCATCAATTTGCAGAAAATTGTCATTTGCAGAAAATATCACAGTTCCTCTTCCTAGGAGCAAAATCACATGGCTTGTCTCAAATGTATTGCTGAACGCAGTCAATTTACATCAGAGACTGAATGGCGAGGCCAAACATAATATTTTATAAAATAAATTTAGGGTCGTTGGGTAGGGAAAATATTTTATTTTTTTCAATTACCCACTCATGACAAAATTGGTCAGTATATTTGCTCGTGATACTACATATATTGCATCTGTAACCTTTAATAATACAGAGTTTAGGCAAATAGAAATGGTATAAGGTGTAATTATATATCACAAAACAATAATAACATAAAATAGAATATTATCTAGAATTTAAAAAAAATAATCCCTACCGACCTACCCACACCTATATCACCCGGGTAGTGGGAGGGGAAACAAATATAGTTTTAATGTTAGCCCGAACAATGTAGGCCCTGATCAAGCTGATCAGGTACTACGCTGGTCGCAAAATACAAACTCCTCTTTGTATTCACCAGACGGGCCTTACTTTATTGATGACGTACACGCAATGAATAAGCTAGAAAACATGTAATTTCCGTCATAAATAGACACACTATATAACAATAAACAGACCTCATGAAAAGTCCATAATTGAAGATATGTCGCGCATGGTCCATTAGCTAAACATGATATTCCATTTGCGAAAAATCTTTGTAGCACAATCTGACAAAACCGGGTTTATAGATCAATCTTATAAATATGTTTCCGAACTTGGAAAATTACGAGTAGCTTCCCTTTTAGATGATGCCCCGGAAGTTAAGTTATTCTAAGGGAAATGACTCGTGATTTTCCAAGTTCGGTAACCTATTTATAGGACTGGTCTATTGCATGTGTAGCCAGAGTACATACAATTTGAATACACGTCGTGCATCGTCGTTGTCAATTACGTCGGGCACTTGTGTAAAGTCCGAAGGAAAACTTTAAACCAACCAAATGTTTTCTTACTACAATAAACAAAGTGTATGATCACGTGGTACTAACAACAACAACAAGTACCGATTCAAAGTACGTATTATTGTATAGTGTCCTTATTACGTAACGGATTTTGACGAAATATGGCGCATCAAACGCGTCTTGTTAAGCTGCATTTGGTGATCTCTGTATTTTCGCCCAAACTTCTGTCGCAAAAACGACATAAGTCTGTGCCAAACTCCATGGACACGCATTTGCTGCGTCATATTTCATAAAAATCCGTTGCATATTGAGGAAAATATCAAATAATACTTACTCTGAAGTGGGCGACGTTGTTGTTGTTGTAGCCACGTGCTCATGTACCTTGTGTGTAAAGTCCGAAGGAAAACTTTAAACCGACCAAATGTTTTCTTACTACAGTAAACGTAACTGCCCATCGTTTTATTCCTTACATGTAATCAATCTGAAACTACAGAAAACTGTCTAAATAGAGGAATAACATAATCCGGTCCCATCTGGGCGTGCATTGTTAATGCCACAGTTAGATCACGGTTCGTCCGGAGCTTTAGCGAGTGGATTATCGATCGTACATACGGACAAACGTATATAATGAGCCACAGTTAGATCACGGTTCTCCGTATTGACGAAGAAATAATCCGCGGACTTTAGTGATTGGATTATCGATAGTACATACGGACGAACGTATATAATGAGCCACAGTTAGATCACGGTTCGTGCGCATGTACGAGGAGATAATCCGCGAGCTGAAGCTCGCGGATTATCTCCTCGTACATGCGGAAGAACGTGATCTAACTGTGTTATCACATCCCCATGTCAATAACATTCAGTTAATACACCATTCAATGAACATCTATAGAACACTGTGGTAGTTTGCCATTGAGCGGAATGTCTCTATACTGGTCAGATATTATATATGAAGTTAGCCCGGTTTTTATTACATTATAAAGAATAAAATTGTACTAATAATTTCACATCGGGTCATCCATTAGTTCATGGCTTATCGCTTGAATGGGTAGCAAGAGTTGCCCATTTGGTAAATGTGTTGACACCGTTAAAGATAATGTATATGGTTTAAAAAGTATTTTTGTAAGGGCCGTAAAATTCGTATGACCCAATATTTGATAAAAAACAAATAACTGCAGTGTTCTAATTTCCTTTCGTCTCATGTTCATACACTATCTGTGAGTACGGACGTTTCAGATCATGAGTGTTTCGGACCACATTCTTGGAAGTTTCGGACCATGTACATTTGTACGTTTCGGACCACATTGTCGGACGTTTCTGACAACGTCCCAAACTTGGCGCGGGCGCTTCGGGCCATTTTCCTGGACGTTTGGACCATGTTAATAATGCTCATTTATGAACATTTATGAAAACACAACCGTAAATTACGTCGACGATCTAAATCGTGGAAACATATGTATGCTTTGTTGTCTTAATAATAATGGTTCTACTAAATACAGTCGAACCTCTGTAAACTGGACAGAGAGACAAGTAAGTTGGGCTCAATTTTGATGTGCGTCGTTGCCATTTATCTTCGAGGATAATGTCTGTTCATAGTAATATGCAAGTTTCACAGCGGAATCTCTCTAATCCGGACACCCTGGGATGTCCCCAGGGTGTCCGGTTTAGAGAGGTACCACTGTATAAGTACTAAAGCGAGGAATACACTCCAGAATATCGGTCACGTGGAATAAGTGATATCTACATGTACATGATCTACATGTACATGTACATGTATATCCGGGGGTATTATGATATTTGTTTGTAAGTTCATAATTCCAGCACAAACATATTTACACAATTCCCTAACATTTGATTGGCCCCTACATGTAGCAAGTCTCTGTCCAAAATTGACAAAAACTCCCACGCCGAACTACTTTCCGTAACCGTGAGGCGCAGTTAAAATAATTATTAAGAAAACGGAAAATAAACACATTTTCTTGATGAATTTATTTCAAATGCTGAAATTATAAGAAATGAATGGCCTTTTTGTTGAATTTATCGGGGATATAAACTTGGAAAAGTCGCGGGAATACTGGACGAGGCCTTCCGGCCTTCGTCCAGTATTCCCGCGACTTTTCCAAGTTTATACCCCGATAAATTCCACAAAAAGGCCATTCATTCCTATAATAAGTCGTTCATATATCCTATTGAAAGAAGCAGATCTTATTGAAACCAATGATACATACATAAGACTAATCCTTGGATGATCCGATAAAGCTGACCGGCCTAACTTGACCACTGACCGCTCCCTAGCAATGTGCAAACTGGAACATCACGCATGCGCACTATATGAATAATAATCGCAATGACAACGGATGGTAAACCTCGGTTTTATCCATTAGTGATTGTAATTGAAAGATTCCACCGAACAAATACCAATATCCGGCTGGATTTCCGAGATTGCTGAATAATGGCGATCGTGTACGCAAATTTAATTTGGCGTCAAAGACAATCAGAACCTGTGTATAGATACATGTAAGTCTGAGATTCAATCAGGTTGATCGGACGAATTTGAGAATACTAAAGCATCAATCAATCAATCAAACGTGTATGTGTTTTACATGTGAGTACATGCTCTTCCGTCTGTAGAGGACATTGCTGCTGAACGTAAGATAAACCCAATAAATAAATCAACCAATCAAGCGGGCTCTCAATCAATCAATCCGGTCAATTAATCAGTATTTAATCAATCAAAATATCAATCAATCAATCGACTGGTCAGCGAAATACTTTAAAGTGAACAGAGTGGGATATTCTATTCAACTGGCCATCCGGTACATGAATTACTAGTATGGACAATGAACTGATAATGTATCAGGCCTATTTCCAGACACGGACAAAGGAAACAAATTGGCATAGCGTGGGTTGGCGGCGACAAATATGGGTGATTATACATTTGTTTTCAGTGCTAGAGCGTGAATGACCTACGGTACTGTATACGAACTGTGGAAACCCATGTCATGCATCATATAGTGAAACCTCTCTAAACCGGACACCCTGGGGATCTCCCCAGGGTGTCCGGTTTAGAGAGGTTTCACGGTATATAAGACATTAGATAATTCCGAGCCATAGCTGTGTGATATGCGATCACGAACATTATCACCTGAGATAAATGGCCAAGAAACTCTTAAAAAATTCGATCCGATTTAGAGAGGTTCTACTGACAACATAATTTAACATCTAAAATGTTCGTAACTGCAACTTTAGGATCGACTGCGCTCAATAAATGTAAATCCAATAGGTGTTTACAAGAAAACACTGTTAATGTGAAAGTTTGCACTTACGAACATTTTAGTACAGTGAAACGGCTCCATGTGCAATATGTATAGGACCGTTCTGAACGGACGTAAGACCCCACTGAATCAGTCAATCACTCATGTTTGAAACACAACACCTGTCAATCAATCAATCTCAACCAATCTCAACAATCAATGAATCAATGCACTGTACGTGAACACATAGAAGACTAGATATTCCTGCAACCGTGAACATAACTTGCCAATTCATTACATAACACGCAACGTCAGCTAATACCCATTGTCTATCAGCATGTTCGCTGAACCCTTCAATTGTTCGCAATGGCATTTTCATCCCGGCTTGCTAATTCTCGTTATTAAGTCAACAGTCAAGTGATGCTGCAATATAATGCAATAAACAGATAGAAAGCAATAAATATAAAGTGGGCACTTAAATAAAATACCCCAGCTAGAATTCTCGTGAAAATTAACAAATTAATTTGAAAAAAAGTGATGTTTTTTTCTTTCTTTTTTTCCTTTATAATAATTGCTACAAATTTCGTGGAAAACGATGGCAATTCTGACACTGGAACAAAATAGACGGCGCAGTATGATTTGGTATTCAATACAATTCTAAATAATGTAACATGGAATCCTACAATATATTCATTTGTTCGTATTACTCCATTATTGGAGTGCTGTCGTCGCTGTCTTCGATATGTACATGTACCTATCATTATATACCTCTAACAAAGGGCCTTTATTGGTTGTTTTTTCTTTCCGTGCGCATATTTAGTTCTCTGACTTTCTACCGGTTTCTATATGTATTTCCATGTTAAATTGCATACCGTATTTGCTCATGGCGACATTAATTTCTCTGATATTCTGATGCTGGGACTCGCTTCACTAAACTTCGTACGATAAAAAAATGTTCATACGAAGTTAAATATTAACGCGGTTTCCTAATGCTACCGTGCTATACCCGTTATACAGTGGGGTCAGCGTGTAAGTGCACGCACGAACAAACACGACAGGTTGGTTCCAACCTGTCGTGTTCGTTCGTGTGTGCACTTACACGCTGACCCCACTGTACCGGCATTCATTGTGAACACATCTATGAAAGTTTGGCCATCATCGGCTGTCAGAGCAAATGCTATTGTACGTTTCCAGTTTGTTCTTACGAACATCTTAGTCGTACTAAGATTAATGAAATGCCCCTGTTCGTCTAAGTTCGTAAATGCAAAACTGAACTTGATAACAAAGTTAGCATGAGCATCCCGTTTCCTGAGCCTTGCCAGATATGTTTACCCATTCACGGCACTAACCTGCTATTCTCTATATCTGGAGCTCTGAACCACATGTTTGGCGAAATATCAAAGTGAATGGGTTTGACATCCCAGCAACATATAAGGTCATATAAAGACGGGGGACCACAGTTAAAAGTCTCATCCGACAGACCAGTTCGATGGACATACTATGTTACATGTAGAATGTTCAAGCCTATGGCGAGTTTTGAACCCACAACCTCCTAGGTCACAACACAAACTTAATTTGTGCTAAAGTAAATTTATAGAAATATTCGTACGAACATTTTAGTCGTACGATGTTTAGTGAAATCGGCCCCAGGTGCGTACATTGGTTTCCATGGCAATTTATAGTCCTCCTTATTCACATGTGGATATACATGTAATTATGGAAATTGCTACCATCTTAACATTCTTGCTGCGCGTGTGAGAGTCGCCATGTGAGTTTTGTACCATCGGACATGTGCCTAATTTCATTCAATACGTTTACAAAATGAACAATATTTGTCATCAATAAAGTCAAAATGTTCAGATAATTCCGCATGTACTCTGAAAGTGTTGTCAACGTCGACGCCATTTACGGGAAATATTGTATAAAGTTTGTAAACGTATTTCATAAAATCCGAAGGTACGAAATCACATGGCGCGTCTCATATGAGGCGATGACTGGAATAATTGGGGCCTATGCGTTTTGCGACCAGTGTAAATCCAGATCAGCCTGTGCATCCGCACAGTCTGATCTGGATCTGCACTGTTCGCCATTCTACCCATGAACATCCTTCGTGCTTCTAGCAAGGAATATAGATCGTTACCGAACTACACGAGTGTGCTATTTGATCAGGAGCTACGCTGATCTGAAATTCCACAAGCTCCGTTTCTCCAGTCACGGCCACATGCACTGTGAGATCCGCGAATTACATGTAGGTGCGGCGATATTTCCTCCATTTCCCGGTGACCGCCAGGATCAATGGTCAATTTACTTTCGCCGCCTAAGTGGTCACTTATATTTCCGGCTGAATTGTCCGGCATGCCATGCGCAAACACATCTTATGGTACATGTATGACATTATCCGGCTCTTGGGATTAACACCTGTATAAAGTTGCCGTTTTTCGCCGATTTTTCATTTCAAAACATACGTGTTTTTAGAAATGATGTCGAAAGTTTACACAAATTTCAGCACGTATGCGAAATTTAAGTAGTTGATTAGAATTATAGAAAAGGAAAAGTTATATTTCGAAAATGTATCCATGTTATTCCGAAATTTAAAAATAAAACACTAAATACATATAATGTATTCAACTGTTATTGTTAAATACCGGATTTACATCCCGAAACATTTGGAAATCCAATAAAGAAACGAGTGCGGAGCACGAGTTTCTTTGTCGGATTTACAGATGTCCAGGGAAATAAATCCGATATTTAAAAATGGTAGTGGAATAAATTGCATATTACACTCTTCGAAATATGTGTTTACTCTTAGACCAGCTTATAATGTTGTCAAAATTGACAATTTTGACGTTAGGGTACGAATTGTTTATTCACCGGAATAAACGTCAAAACGTGACGTCAGTTACGTCTGACGAACGTCTAGGGGGAAACGTGCAATATAACGGAGCTGGTAGTTTTAATAACATGCCCACTCAGGAGGCAAATACGAGCATAATTATGTCCCTATTCCACCAGTTATAAAAATTACCCCACGTATTGATTGGCATTATTATACATTTTATATCAGACGTGAATTTCCACACAGATATCAGGGGTGACAACCGTGTTTCCTTAACATGTTAACGGACATTACTAATTATTCTCTGTATTTATTGTTTCATGTGCAAGGATCATACTTTATAATCTGTCGAAAATATTTGCTTTCAGGTGACACATTTAATTAGTATAAATATTTAAAAAATAATGTCTTGCCTCATTTGCATATGAAAATATCATGACACCACAGCGAGTACTAGTCACTATCAGTAAAATAAACATTACTACATGATTATATATGTATAGCGGACACTCGTAATTTTTAGAACTGGTGGAATAGTAACACAATTATACACTTATCTAATTCCTATAAAGAACAGTATGTGCCTACTGAGTGGGCATGTACCTTAAGTGCGCACACGAACGACATTGCAATGCATTGAACCACATTATTTAATCACGTCTGTATCAAGCAGTCCGATCACGTGTTTCCGAACGGCGTGACGTCATGTTTTTTATATGCGTTTACAGTAGATTTCCTTTAATATCTTTCTAATAGAATGACATATGTTTATGAAATATACCGCAGAAAATGCGGTACACGTTGTCCTCTATTGTATAACGATTACCGTAAATGTAAATAATCAAAGTACTGAAAGTACTGCCACCAGAGCCTGAACTATTATTTATTTCCATAAAATACGAACATAAATCGCAATGAACCACGAAAACACATAGTGTTTGAAATACCAACAGGATTCCATCTCTGAATATTATAAACTGATACACCGGTTTTGGTGACAGGCATGCAACACCGTAGAAACAAAATTGCTACTCCGCTACGAAATGTCTCCACTATGCATAGATACACATATCGGCGGCAAATGATTGTAGCTAGTAACACCGTATAGTTCAGTCGCCGGTAACGTTCGGAGGCGGAATTGTCAATGTGTTGCTATTTCATTTACCGTAAGTTACGCAGTTTATGAAATCCCAGTTGCAAATACCGATTACACACAATTGTACCGCGTGAAATACCGATCACACACAATTGTAGCGCGTGTATCACGCGCTACAATTGTGTGTAATCGGTATTTGCAATTGGGATTTCATAAACTGCGTAACTTACGGTAAATCGATTCAGGACAAAGTCATATACGAGTTTTGTAACGTTGTTGTGATCACCACATGAGTTGCACCTTCTGGAATATCTCTCTAAGACGAACAACAGAGTAGTTTTGCAATCATACTTGTATTGGCCGCCATCTACCGTATAGTGGAATTAGTCTAAATATCAGAGTGCCGGGTTGACACCCGTGCCCAGACTATCAAACGGAGTCCCAAGGCGACGCAGCGGGGTCCAACGACAACTTACAACCAGCCCAACCAGAGTGTATACCGCTAAGTGAGTAAGTTGTACACTGACTAGACAGTCCCAACAGATGGCCTTATATATTCTATGCATGGCATTTAATGCTATATTTAATGTATTGCGTCTGAACTATTTGGTTTCAGTCAGCCACAATGAGTATTCACAAACAAACAAGTGTAGTGCAATATCTTGTCAATAATCTATTATAATATAGAAATTGCACATGTAAGTTAGATAATCCATATTAACTGTTACAGACCCGATAATGGGTACGTTTTGATCCGTTGTTGGATACGTTTTGATCCTTTTGTTTTGGGTACGTTTTGACCTGTGTACGTTTCCACCCGAACCAGTTACATGTATCGCCATTGTGCCATCATATTATCATGATTATTTTGCTGTGTACCGTATGTTGTCATGCCATGTGATATGAGTGAATAAACATTTGTGTTTTCCTAGAAATCAACCAAACACCTTTGCGCTTAGATAATCTTCGAAGTATTATCCACAAGTTCGAGTCAAATGAAGTCTTTGTAGCTAATAACATTATGAATGTGTGTTTATATCCCCGAACCTTGTGTATTAACTGCTGTCTGACTAATGGTCACTTTCCATATTGGTTTTCAAACCAACCAATCAATATCACATAGTGCAGTAAATGATCTAATAATATATGTTTCCAATACTCAGAGTAATCAATCCGTGTTGTTTGGAGTGCTGTTAACTAGTAAACAAGAACTGACATCGTTAAACTGAGCTAATCCCCTCGCTGGTAGCCTTAATAACAAAAATCACGTCCTCATTGCCATTGACCATGGGCGGTCGGTCGTGTGTCGTATGCGAAACAAAGCAGCATCCCTAGACACACATTGTGGCCAAATATTATAAAAATCGATGAAGCGATTGATGAGGTATTGAAAAAAGAAAAGAAAAACTTTAATACTTTTGCCTTACAAACTAGGTGAATATAAGTCCTCAGTGACATTAACCCTTGTGCGGTCGGACGTGGGTCGTATGTAAAACGAAGCACTGTCCATAGACACACATTGTGACCAAATATTGTCAAAATCGGTGAAGCGGTTCTGGAGTTGTTGAAAATTGAAAGGTGTAGTAACTAATGTACTCACTTACGTACATGGACTAACGCTATATCCCCTCTTGTCTATCGGCGAGGGGATAATAATTTAGACAATCCCGGTTTTAGGCAGGAAAATAGCATATAATATGTGGCTGTGAGTGGAGAAATCTGTATTATGGGTTTTGCGACCAGTGTAGATCAAGATCAGCCTGTGCATCCGCACAGTCTGATCATGATCTGCACCGTTCGCCATTCCGTCAGTGAAACACATATCCCGCTAACAAGCAATATAAAACTACACGAGAGTGATATTTGATCATGAGGCACGCTTGTCACAAATCCCATAAGCCCCATTTCTCCCGTCACAGCCACATATAAGCCGCGTTCTGTTTATAGACACTTTAATCCCAGAGACGCTTCATGTACAACCCGGAAGTGGACAATGACGACGCGATAATGTGCCGGCGGACGAGCGACAGGTTGAATGCCGACAAGAGGAAGCGGCAGAACAAGAACGGCTAACGAGACAAGTCTGATCAGCCACGACAAAACGGGGACATTATTGTGGAGTATTGTTCCCAGTGTAGATCCTGATCAGCTACCACTCTCTAGTTTCCTCTAAAATGTGTATCGAGTTAATATTGAAACGTGTAGGCTCTCATCAGACTGCTCGAGTTTGGTCGTAAACATGTTCCGTCACCTTTTTGGGAACGTGGCGGGTTACATCCAATGGTGTGTTAGCATGGTTAGCGACACTTTGGTCACGTGATTTCAAAATGTAAACAATATTGGGGGACATAATGAGGTTTACTTGTTTAACCTATTATTTTACTCATGCATATACAGTGCCGACAGGCTGCAGGTCATATAGAAGTAGGTTCAAGCGCATCCATACTAATATTGAAAGTAGGAGAGAATGGATAGAATTAGGTTGAATGATATAGTAAAACAATTTGAGGTGTCCTACATGTAATCTCTAAGCTGCAAAACAATGTACACCAGTATGAAATCGGTCTAGCTCTGAGAGTAGACTTTGCGAAATATCCTGGCACTATTGTCTGATACAAGTCCCAAAGTAATGCTACACATGCATACAATGATCGCGGCGAAATGTCATGGGCGTCACCAGCATTTTTGAAAAGGGGTTCGACTTTCAGCTGTGAAGCAACCGAAACATGTAAGGGGTCAATAGTGTTTTGATTTCCAGAAGCCATTCGGGTATGTTTGGACAACAACTAGCTCCGGGGCAAACCGTTTCGGGTTAAGTTAAGAAGTATATTGAAAATTCGCATATTGCAACAATTTTAGCGTCGCTAGACTGTAATTCGTTAGTGTAATATAATGTCTGCTCATTCGGGCACAGAAAATGGCTTTCGCCATTCTTGCTCGTAAAAAGTGGGGTCGTACGAACCCATCGAACATCCCTGGCGTCTTGCTCTTCGATTCTCAGTCAGACGTACGTAGGTTTCTTTGTCTATAATTGTACTCTGTATGCCGTAGTGTCTTGTATTTAAATACAGCAAGCGTATTGCCAAACAGTTTTGGCACCAATGTAAAACATGCGGTTAATTTATTGTTGATCGTTAACAATTGCCGGAAGTTTTAGCTTTCAGTGCGAATGAGTTACACATTCTCAATTCCAAATTTCCAATTCTTTGCCAATTTACTCAGCCAATTAAGCTAATTTCTGCGAGCGCAAACGTCAATTTTCTTCAAAGACTTAAAACAATGTGAGCGCAATATCGAGGATTTATCCAGCACTTCGCCATACTCGCGACGCGAGGCTTTCGATTTATTTTAGAAATACAGGACCCATCAATGTACAAACATATAATATAACACGATCAATGTACTACATTTGCTTTCTAAATAAGAATTATTGGAGATTCTGTGTTAATACTCATAAGAGACTATGTACAATTAATTCTGATATAATAGAACATATGCAGCATGCATACTTACATATACATGGCACAATGCAATTATCGTACAAGGTATAACCTATAACCTCGTTCGTCCGTCCGCCTGTACGAGATGAAAACCAGCTAGCTTTAGCAACAGCTCGCAGATTTCCCCATCGTACAGGCGGACGTACAAGGATTTAATGTATTGAACTTGATCAGAGGCACGATATAAAATGTATAGATGTAACTTTCTTCTAGGAATTTTCTATGTTTATTGAAGTCATTGACCCTGTCGTAAATTTGTTAGGTGCCTTAATTATGGAGGTGAAGTCTCACGAAGTCTCACTAGGAGGTAATCATTCCTGATTTACTCGTCATTATTTTGTCGGTTTTATTGTTCATTTATACCCTCTGTGATACCGCCGTACTGTATCACGCCGGGTACTGAGACAGTTTTATGCACATTCGTAGAGTAATTACGTCGAGACGTCTTGTATTTTCGTATAATTATTTTTGATTTACAAGCCATTGATAGGATGATCTACTGTCTGTTCCACGTTTTGCTGCCGACGAACTTTTGGCTATTAAACACATTCAATCTAAAAAATATTTAAAAGTACTTTTTCATCAATAACAAAAAAGTCACCTTCCCCTAAACAAATAATTTGATGGATTTTATTGCGAAAAAACGATTTTCCTATGGGAATTTAACATGGGGGCTAAAAATATATTTGTTTTAAATATTTGTTTTATTTGTGGACCGATTTTCAAAATCAAACTTTTGCTTTCTTTGTTACATAATTTTCAAGCTATCTCGCCAGGTTTCGGAGTCAATTTCCAAAGTTTTGGAAATTGACTCCCCATGTTAAATTCCCATAGGAAAATAGTTTCTTCGCAATAAAATCAATATTTGATGGAATTTCATCAAATATTTTTTTTTTATTTTGGGGAGGGTAACTTTTTTGTTATTGATGAAAAAGTACTTACTTTTAAATATTATTTAGAGTTAATGTGTTTAATGGCCAAATGTTCGTCGGCAGCAAACGTGGAACAGACAGTAGTTAGATGGTGTATGTGTATGGAGACTATGACGTGTCAGTCTACTCTGGCTCGGATGATCTTTGATGGTACAGTGGGGTCAGCGTGTAAGTGCACACACGAACGAACACGACAGGTTGGTTCCAACCTGACGTGTTCGTTCGTGTGTGCACTTACACGCTGACCCCACTGAAGATGATATTATGTGTTAGTTTAATTGCTTTTGATTTACAAGTCATCTATATGGTGGTCTAGTTGCATCGTATATGTATGTGGAAACTATGATGTTTCAATCTGATTAGGTTAGGATTATGTTTGGGGATAGTGTCTTGTGTTTACGTGCAATTATCTTTGATTTTACAAGCCATTGCTAGGATTGGGGTATATTTATTTGGTGTCCGCCATGGGGTAGAATTAGGTTGAGGTTAACACGTGATTTTGAGACTAGTCCATTTATGAAAAGAGAATATTTTTTTGTTGTCAAAAATATGAAAATTACTTCCAAAAAGTGCAGATCCTGATGAGACGGCTCGTTACGAGCCGGCTCATCTGGATCTACACGTGTTGCCAATACGTGCCTATGCAGGCATGTGGTGTTGAAAGGGTTACACTTGGTTATGGGTTGAGTTATGTTGAGTTTAAGTGTTAGGGTTAGGGTCTTGTGTTTACGTGCAAGTATCTTTGATTTACAAGTCATTAATATGATAGTGGTCTATTCTGCCCTCCCAAGTCAAACTGCAGTATCTGTTAAACTGCAGTATCTGCACTATGATGCTATAGTTTAACAGATACTGCAGTTTGACTTGGGATGATTGCACAGGGTCAGCATAGCATCATAGTGCAGATACTGCAGTTTAACATATACTGCAGTTTGACTTGGGAGGGCAGTATTTATATGGTAACTGCATGAGCAGCTCTCTAAAGTGTCCGTCTTCAATTTGGTTAAGGGTAGAGTTAGGTTGAGGTTAAGGGTTAGTGTCTTGTGTTTACGTGCACTTATCTTGATTTACAAGCCATTAATAGGATGGTGGTCTCTTTATATGGTATATGTAGTGGCAACTCTGGAATTTGTCGTCTAATGTGATTATGACTAGAGTTAGGTTGAGGGTTATCATAACCAGGTTAGGGTCTTTGTGTTCTGAAATAATTATCTTTGATTTACAAGTCAATAATAGGTTGATGTAGTTCAGTGGCTGATCCAGTATTTCGCCGAAGTGGGGTGGGGGTGGGGGCGTGAGGGTAAGGGGGGCAACCGAAATTTGAACGACTAATTTACAGTGTATATACTCTCTCTCTCTCTCTCTCTCTCTCTCTCTCTCTCTCTCTCTCTCTCTCTCTCTATCCTCTCTCTCTCTCTCTCTCTCTCTCTCTCTCTGTGTCTGTTCGTCTAATTTGGTTAAAGGTGAAAAATATTTCCTTCCAGAAACGTCTTTCATTGACGCTACACGTACAGTTGATGTCTTAGTATACAAGGTGTATGATCACGTGGTACTAACAACAACAACACGTACCGATTCAAAGTACGTATTATTTTATAGTGTCCTTATTACGTAACGGATTTAGATGAAATATGGCTCATCAAACGCGTCTTGTTAAGCTGCATTTGGAGGTCTCTGTATTTTCGCCCAAACTTCTGTCGTTTTTGCGAAGAATCGATTTCCGTGTCTCAGACATAAGTCTATGCCAAACACCCTAGACCACCAAATGCAGCTCATGAAGACGCGTTTGCTGCGCCATATGTCATCAAAGTCCGTTGCATATTAAGGAAAATATCAATAATGCTTACTTTGGAGTGGGCGACGTTGTTGTTGTTGTTGTTGTAACCACGTGATCATGCACCTTGGTATAGGCGGCGAACTATTAAAGATGCCAGTGGAAGGAGGGAGCTAACTTCGCGATGGAGTTAGTCCCCATCTTCCACTTACCCCTACAATTCCGTTGGGTCAGCTGTGGACAGTTGACTAGCATTTTCAGTTATATTAGTTTAAAGAAAATTTCTTAAATGGCATGTAATTTATGTAAAACATGTAACATGTAAAACAACTAAATGGATTTTCTATGAAATCTTTACAAACGCAGTATTGGATGTGAATCTGCCGGTACATGGTTTATATGTGGCTGTGACTGGAGAAGTAGGGATTATGGAACTTGTGAACAGTAAGTGTAGCTCCCGATCAAATAGCACACTCCTGTAGCCCGATTGCGATCTACATGTATATTGCTTATTAAAATCATGACGGGCGTTTCATTGATGGAATGGCGAACAGTGAACATTCGTATCAGACTGTGCGCATACACATGTTGATCTCGATCTACACTGGTCGCAAATCCAATAAGCCCCATTTTTTCAGTCACAGTCACATATGTGTAAGTCAGGGACTTACTGTATCTTTGTCTTTGATATTTTAGATTTACATCTACATGTGCTAACTGACATGTGTCATACTGTTTATATTTGACTGTGAAATACTGTGACTCCTTCAAGCGAGCTCGTCCCAATGATTGTTCGGCCCCGTACGGATCGTCCTATGTTAATTATATTCCTTTGGGAGCATGCAAAGGGTGAATTTAACGATGGTGTTCATCATTAATGGTATCCCAATATCCCTAGGGCACGTTTCACTAAACGTAGTACGACTAAAATGTTCGTAAGCGCAAAACTATGATAGTCTGTAAATTGCACATTAACAATGTTATGTTATAAACAATTATTGGATTTGCATTCATTGAGCACATGTTGCATATGCAGCCTATGCTCAATAAATGTAAATCCATCAATAGAAATTTCCGGACGATCCTAAATTTGTACTTACGAACATTTTAGTCGTACGAAGTTTAGTGAAACCGGCCCCTGGTTTGGACCTCAGATACATGTTTGGCTTCCTTGTTATTTGAGAGTTTAATCCGGTTATACCCATTATAAAAATAGCAAGATTAGTACTAATTGTATTACTTTTAGGAAGTGTGCTAAATGACTCTGGTGTGACGAGGACCTGGCACCGGATCAGGTTATTCTAATTTCAGGGCTGTCTATCTTTTCTCTAAATATTTAGTTTTCACTTTGCGATTTATCGACGCCCCCCACCCCCCCCCCCCCCCGCCCCCCCCGCCCCCCCCCCATCACAACAGGTGCGCACACCCTGTTAACGCTGCCTATAATGACCTTAGCTGTTGACAGGCCGTTAATCACCATTAAATCAAAACAAATCGTTATATTCCGTATCTTGGTGATAAATGACACCCGTGTGCTCGGTATGACAGCATGTTCTTGTGAATCAAAGCTGCGCACAAATCTGATGAGAATCAACACTAATAGTTTCTGCATTAACCCTTTCACCCATAAGTAACTGGCATTAATTTTTATATATTAATTTCCGGACCAATCCAATCGTTACAAAATGATTTTCACAGACTAGTCCATTTATGAAAGTGTGTTTTTGTTCACAAAAATGTTAAAATTACTTGTAAAAGTACAGATCCTGATGAGACGGCTCGTCACGATCTACACTATTTTCCAATACCACTATACAGGCACGTGGTTATAGCAGTGCTATGTTGCTATGGAAAATGGGATTTATGAGTTTTGCGACCAATGTAGATCCGCACAGTCTGATCAGGATCTGCACTGTTCGCCAATGCATCAATAAAACACACATCATGCTTCTAGCAAACAATATACATTTGTACATCGATATCATATTACAGCAGTGTGCTATTTGTTTAGGAGATACAATTGTCACAAATCCCTTAATTCCCATTTCTTCAGTCACAGTCACATATATGGAGACTCATCCGTAATAGTGTTATCATTTCTGATGCTGCTACAAGCCCGATATTACCAAACTTGGTACGTGTATGTGCCACCAAGCGCACACAAATTATCCGCAATATGGTAAAATCTAATAACGCTTGATTACCACTCGCAGTACAGACCCGGCTCTGAGGTAACAGACCTTATCGCATATCAATATTCCTCTGGAGTTACCGTATGCATCAGATGGCGTATTTTGCCGAAATAATGAGAAGTTTGAAATAAAATCAGAGAAAATGCGAAATGTACCTTCCAATATAACAGGCTATTAGAAACACGAACTTTCCTGATTCGAGTATCTGGTTATATATGTGTGGCAAAACCAACAAATGGCAACGATAAACACTATCAAAGTTTACCCTATACAAGCCAATACTGGAAACGTCCTTGTTTCTAGTATCGGTTTGTACAGGGTAAATCTATGTCATATGTGGATGTGAATGGACAAATGGGCTTGTGGGATTTATAACCCGTGTAGCTCCCGATCAAATATCACACTCCTGTAGCCTGATAACTATCAATATTGCTTGTTAGATGCATGGCGGGTGTTTCATTGATGGAATGGCGAACTTGGTGCAGGTCCTGATCATTTCTCCAGTCACAGACACATATGTTTTACGTGATTTACGGAAATTGTGTATGTTTCAGAGTGTAATGTCGGGTAAAGTGGGAAACACGATACCAATAAACTGAATGTCGACTGCTGGTGCCAACTATAAGTACACCAGCCTGACATGGCGTTGTTTACATGCTTTGTGTATATAAACATTGATGTATAAATAAACATGAAATTCCTGTAGGTATTTCCCTGTGTATAATGGCGCGTCGCTATAGTCATGATCGATATATTGCGATTGACAAAACAGTTTCTCATACTGGAGAAGTGGGTAAACTGGTGGCTAACGGTGGCACTTGATTTTAAGTTTGCACTGCATGCGTTCGATCCTCACTTTGGCCATTATATATATATATTTTTTTTTTTTTTTTAAATATTATTGTTGTGTTTTCTTTTTCTTTTTAATGCATCTTTATTACATGTAACAACAATTGACATGGTAATTATGAACCACATGCATCCACGTTTATTTATTTATTTGTTTATTATCTGAAGTGAGAGGTTTATTTTTCGACATGGTGTTCTCCGTAACATATTTGCATTTGTAGTGAGTCGAGGTGGACTTTCACAATAACACACGAATGTGCCGATTGCATTTCACAATGATTAGGTTCAAAGTGAAGTGTTTTATAATGTTGTGTAAAAGTAAATGCACGACTGTTTCGGGATGTGTGTGTTACCTCTGGCGCCAGAATAGTAAAATCGAGAGAAAAATGTATGCCTTTGGAAGGATTCGAACTCACGACCGTCCGATCACCAAACAGCATATCTACCCACTAGAGCACTAAACGATGTTACTATTATTAGCAATTCTATCGAATGTTAATGCGTTTGCGCTGGTATACAAATACCATATCTACAACATATGACGTAAACTATTTAAAAATAGCACGTGTTTACAATAATATTTACAATAATAACGCGCCTGCTCAAAGCGGTACACCTCTACATGTATTGTGAATTGTCAAGTGATAAACCACAAAATGTTTCTAACGGTATGTTTAAGGCGTAAAGTGACCAGAGACATACATGTAATACAGGTGGAAATGTAGCCGAGAGGTTTACGACATTCGACTGTCATTCCGGCGGCCCATGTTCGATCCGGAGTTTATGAACTACAATTGTATTTTCCATACACATGTGCCATAATTATAGCGGCTTGATCCACGATATTCAAGGCCTAAGAGCAAAGTGCGATCTCTTAACTTGAAAAAGGTGGAGTATCTATACACGCCGGCCAAAAGTGCCATTTTGTTGTGGGACGTAGCTAAGGTCATACATATTCCTAAAATGAGTGGCTCCAAAAAAAAAAGACAACAGAAACACGTTTAAAATGCAGGAATCCAAGATTGCCGTCAAATATTAATTGTATGGCCTATGAGTGTACTCAATTGATATGTTTGAGTACTTTAAACCCAAGGAATGCGATTGTTGGATGCAACAATGTATTTGAGTAACATCAAAATATAACTGAATCATTTTACTAATTTGCATAAATCAAAGATGGCCACCAAAGTTCATTATTTTGCCATACATTTGCTTTCTGAAGGCTATATACATTCATTTCATATTTCTTATTTGGTTTAGCCAATAGTACATGGACATCTGGGTACTGTTACAAGGTAATTGGAGACTTACCTCATTTATATAAATTTGAAATGCCCACTATAGGCCTATATGTATATATAAATGTATATATAATATGTCCGGTAACACTAATATTTACATAACTGTATTGCTCATGCCTCGTATTATGCAAATATATGTATATATACAATTTGCTAAAAACGTATCTCCCATGTTGCACCCAGCAGCTATAATGGCTTTACTGCCTCTCTTCATGGAAAGGGCTGAGACACCAGCAATGATGAAACATGGCATGAATGTAATCAAGTCTGTCACTGCCTTTCTACATCCTGGTCAGATCCCTGTCATGGCATGTGACTGCCCCATATTTGCAAAGGCAAAATATATTCAATGTGACATGGCCAGACTCTCATGGGAAAGACACATGTGTAGTAATGTTTGGCGGTCTGTATCTATAAATGGCTCTGTGGAATATGGCGGGGGACTACCTGCAATGTTCGGGCTGGACAACAGCAGTTGTAGAGGCTGAAATTGTCACATCTGGAATCGCTGAAGGTTTCCTGAAAGCAGCGCATCTGACACGGACTCGCAATGCACATCAAGTCTCTGGTAGCGTTATCAGCCCTCCAACAACATGCATTTCAGATTTAAAAGAGTTCAAATGAAACAGTTGAGGCATGGAGAAAACGCATGCTAATCACCAGTCCTACCTTCCAGTTTTGGGATACTGTTATAGCCATATAAAAATGATCCTTGTCCTTCTGAGAGCACAGAGAGAAAACAAATTCGACTTGTATGTTGAAGCACTTGAGTCACTTGTCTGCTTTTTCTTTGCATTGGATGCATGAAACTATGCACGCTGGATCTCAATATTCACATTCGAGACATGAAGTCCCTCCCTCAAGAAGCACTGGGTTGTTTCCAAAACGACTAACCGCTTCTCTTATATTTCTATCGACAAAGTAATTGAACAGGAAAATGCCAAGGTAAAGGGCAATGGAGGTGCCATCAGATTAACAGAAGACCAGGGTTCTCTTCGACGATGGCTGATATGCGGGCCATAGCTTGCTAATGTTATCAAAGACTTTGATACCCAGTACATTAATGAAGATGATCCAGATATTAACCTGCATCACACAGAAAGACCTTCCACTCAGAAACTGTTCCATCAGCAGTCACGGAAACTTTTAGAGGTCATATCCGGCTTTGGAAACCCTTTCCAGGATGATTGTTTTGAGCTGTTGGTATTGAATACACGTATTTGCGCAGATGAATCAATTGTAGAGACAATTCGGACAATTGAATCGCTAGGTAGAACGCGGTATGTGAAAGATGTGATTGAGACCAGAGGCATACCAATTCAGAATCCAATCAATAAAAACTCACTTCCACTATTGAAATCCCCCAAATCAAATACACTTTTAAAATCGTCAGAGGCTGTTAAAGTACAACGGCAAAACAGCTACCTATTTGGTCGACTATACATTGCTAATCAACAACGTGATGGAGATCAAGCAACGCTTTTCTCCCATGAAAATTAATCTACTCCGCCTTCGCTGTCTGATTTTGGTAAGATGCGACATGGATAAAAGTCTAACCTTCTGGGCTGCATTGCATCTAGAAATAACCTGATATGCCACAATATTTTGATTGCAAACTATTAGATGGAGCCGCCGTTGTGCACATGCTACATACATCTGACGCCAGCACGTTTTCAGAGTAAGGAGACAATGTGTTTCTCCCATTCATCCTCCGCGAGTTACGCGAGACATCACGACTTGACTGTATTTGGGACATATATATTACTAGTAGCATCAAAGCATCCATTCGAGAAAGACGGGACCAGGGGCTTCGCACAAAGGTGTCGGGAAGAACCAGATTACCCCAGAAGTGGCAAGACTAACACATACTCATCTGGGGCTGCACTGATAGCAAATTCAATAAGCTCCATTTTGTCCTGGTGAGTTGCATTTTCCTTGATAAAACAAGGTACACGTATGTGCTTTGCAGAAGATGACGTGATGATGTGAGGCAATGACAAAGTGTAACCATGAATAAGCAGATACACGTATGGTAGTGCATATGGTGGACGCATTGAAGAAAGGTTCCACGAACAGTATGAATCGGACATTAGATACTGATGTAATTATAATCTTAAATCTGACAATTTCATGACATCCTGGAAGAATATCCAGACATTCAAATCTGGGTTGTCTTTGGAACTGGTAAGAACATTCGAAATTACCACATTAATACACTGTGCCATCACCTTGGACTTGAAAAATCGAGAGCATTGCCACCATTCCACGCCCTCATGGGATGTGACACCACGTCGGCCTTCTTTGGAAAAGGGAAGACTCGAGCTTGGAATACGTGGACAATTTACCCAGAAATCAACGAGGCACTGCTGTTCACGGTGAACAACACGTATGCTCCATTACCATTAGAGTCATCATGCTTCAACATGCTGGAGAGGTTTGTCAACGACGTCCGGATGTAACTCTTCTGTAAAACGAACACAGACTTGGAACACCTGTCACCGTGTAAGGTAAAGTGAACTGCCAACACATATTCATCCATTGCTTTATATCTCAACGGTAGATCTTGTAAAACGTCTTGTCTGCAGTATTATAAGTTTTAATCTTACCATATTCTTCCATTTGGTTACTGGTGATATAAAATGTTTTAATATTTACATAAATTTTCTGAACAAGAATTTCATAAACAAAAACTGACTTCTCTACATAGTAACATTATCATACACATACCAATGTGTGTAATGTGTAATGTCCAAATACGTTTCACGATACCCTCCTCCAACATTCAAGGCAGGTCATGTACCAAATTTCCATATGGGCGACCTGTCAACAACCTATCCAGACAATCCCATCACCAGACGAATGGGGATGGGCAAATGACGGCTCTTCATTGACTCCTGTCTGGATGACAATTCCAGATGCTGCACGAGCCTGCAGCGAACTGATCAAACGTGGATGCAAGTCTGCCAGAGGATGCACCAGCTGCAAGTGCACAAAAGCTGGGCTTATATGTACTGACATTTGCAGCTGCACATGTGCACGATAATGCTTTGTAGCGGTTAACATTCCTTTCATATGTGTTATGTCCCAGATACATTACAATTACCCACGCATTCTTAATTCAGATCCAGATGTCATGCACGTGCCACAGCTATGTAATATTGCCAGCCTATTGACATTTGGTTGCCATATTGGATTTATTTAGCTGAAACATTCACACAGTCCCACTTCAAAGTTACAAATTAGTAGTCAAGTAACAACACTTCCAATTTCATGCAAACATTTCCAGTATGGCATCCACAGTGCAAAATACAATAAAATAGTGATATTTGGCGGCCATCTTGGAGTTATGGCAATTACAAAATAATCAAATTGTACACGATAGCCATCTGAATTAATTATTGTGTGAATGTGTGTCATTATAACATACTAATTGTGCTAAATCTAACACAGGCATGCACTTGCATATAAATATATTGATATTTGGCGGCTATTTTGAATTTATTGATTTTTTAGGTAGCACAGTGGATAGATTTTTTGGAGCCACTTATTTTTTAATTGTGCATCATCATATCTTGATTCAGTGAAAAATGGCACTTTTGGCCGGCAGGTATAGATAAATTTGTTAAGGGATCGCACTAATTGAAACCCTTATTAAATCGAGCAACAAACAAGCCAACAAACATACAGGTACCCTGAATCCCTGAAGTGAATGTGTCTCAGATGATGTCTCGAATATCCAATACTTTTTGTGGGTTTCCACTTCATGTACATTTACATGTATAAATAAAATGCACCATTTCATTTGACCACATTCCCCAAAACATGCGTTATATTCAAGTACATGCTATCAGAAACAGTAATAAGCAAGGGAGATAATTTAGCTTGATATAATTTGACTAGACATTTTCAAAATATTCCCCTCAGTGTATTGAAAGGGAGTGTTTTGAAAATGGCTACATGTCCATTTTCAAAACATTCTAGACTAATTTTATCTGGGGAGTAGTTTGAAAGTGATTTCTATTTTCCTTAATATGCAACGGATTTTGATGAAATATGGCGCAACAAACGCGTCTTCATGAGCTGCATTTGGTGGTCTATGGAGTTTGGTACAGACTTATGTCGTTTTTGCGAAGAATCGATTTCCGTGTCGGAGACACGGAAATCGATTCTTCGCAAAAACGACAGAAGTTTGGGAGAAAATACAGAGACCACCAAATGTAAGTATAAATCATTATCGTTAAACTAGCCATCGCAAGCTCCCAACAAACTTGCACACACATCTAACTGGATCTAAATCTAGACTTCTAAATTTAAGTATTCTGAACAGTTTCTCAAAACAGCCCGATTGGATGACCCCGAATAGATCTCAAGACGACTTGACGGTGATTTTGAGCATACTATTAACGTAAATGTTCAGGATGTTTTAAAGTCACATACTCAGGTGCCGTGTGGTGGGCATACAAGAAGAAGTCAACAAAAATCACAATACCATAATACAGAATAATTTATTAAGGATAAGGCTTTTTGCTTTACATTGTGATATTTTCCATGAACGAGTGAAATAATAAAGTGTTATTTGCAAAGGAGCTAATATGAACTTGTACATGTACGTTGCTAAATTTGTAATGATTTTTAGACTGTATACCATTGCGATAACTAGGTGTTCGAAAAGTTGTCAGCGCTCGCGGGAGTGTTCATGACTCACGCCCACCCCCAAGGCGGCCATCCGACCACCAGCGTGTTTATTGCGATAGTGTGCATATAGCACTGCGTTGGTAGAGAGTTTGACTTTTTCTTTGATTAGTTTTCAATCAAGCTTGTTGTTGTGTTGTTATTTCACCGTACCCCATGGCAATATCTACGTGTCCGGAAAGATGTCAGCGCCCGTGGGAATGTTTCTGACACACGCCCACCCACAAGGCGGCCATCCGACCACAAGCGTGTTTATTTCGATAGTGTACATATAGCACTGTCAATGTGTATGATCACGTGGTACTAACAACAACAACAAGTACCGATTCAAAGTACGTATTATTGTATAGTCTCCTTATTACGTAACGGATTTTGATGAAATATGGCGCATCAAACGCGTCTTGTTAAGCTGCATTTGGTGGTCTTCTGTCGTTTTTGCGAAAAAAACGACATAAGTCTGTGCCAAACTCAATATACCACCAAATGCAGCTCATGAAGACGCGTTTGCTGTGCCATATTTCATCAAAATCTGTTGCATATTAAGGAAAATATCAAATAATACTTACTTTGGAGTGGGCGACGTTGTTGTTGTTGTAACCACGTGATCATGCACATTGACTGTTTGTACGGAGTTGTTGACTTTGTTGTTCTATTATGAATTTTCACTTACAGTAGTAGTCATTTTGAATACGTGATTGCCTTTTTATCCGTGTACACAAATCACATACCCAACATCTGATAGTTTGATTGGGTCGGCTAGCTGAGCTAAAGCGTTAACTTCTGGATTCAATTGAAATTTCCAGGCGATCCTAAATTTGAAACGGGCCCCTGGGAAACATGTATCATGTTGACTGCAATAGACTACTGCAGTGACCAAACGACAAACGACATAGGTCCTGATCATACAGACAGTGGGCATGCTGATCTGGGACTACGCTGGTAGCAAAAGTTCCATTTTATCAGCCGGGGGTCCAATATGGCCTCCAACCACGAGGCGTCAGGTATTGCTAAGCCAACGTGTAACGTTGAAATGCTTCAAAATAACGTCAAAATAGCATGGCGACGTCAACACGCATTCTATGTGTTACATACATTCACCAGGATGATGTTCACGGTTCATAGCCACCAGATTCACCCGTCAGCCTGATACACTGGTAATTAGATAAAATAAAAATATACATCGCCTAATTGCAAAATTTCTAAATGTAACGGAATGACAGACATATACAGTAGAGCTTTTCTGCTCTTTACCTATTTGTATATTCTAATATCGTATACATATCATAATCGTATAGTATTGGTATATTTAATGAGCATATCGTATGATCATATAATATTGGTATGTTTGTACCGTATCATCGTGTAGTACAAACGCACTATGCGAATAGTATACAAACATACGATATCCGTTCGTATATACGATATATCCGTACGGATATGGTATGAATATACCATACTCTTGTATGTTTGTACGATACAAACGTACCAGAATTATACACATGTATAAAAATCTTATAAACGTACGATTTGAATGGTATATCTATACGATATTGGTTGGTATGTACGGTACAAAAATACCGTACGTTTATATTATATGCATATCGTATAGAAAACATATCGTATTGGTATAGTATACGTATAGTATTGGTATAGTACGTATAGTATTGGTATAGTATACGTATAGTATTGGTATAGTACGTATAGTATTGGTATAGTATACGTATAGTATTGGTATAGTACGTATAGTTGACCTGCAGAAAAGCGCTACTGTACACCCGCCCACCCAAAGCATTTGTATATATTCATGCAGTGTATGGTTTGATTTAACCCTTTCAACCCGAAATCCCGTTATAGCGGTTTATGCAAAAAGTGCAGATCCAGATGAGCCGGCTCGTAACGAGCCGTCTCATCAGGATCTGCACTTTTTGCAAGTAATTTTCATATTTATTAGAACAAAAACACCCCCTTTTCATAAATGGACGAATCTGAAAATCATTTTGTGACCATTGGATTGGTCGGAGCATTAGCATATCATAGTCCATTCCAGTTCCTTAGGGTTGAAAGGGTTAATGGTCCGTCAACAGCTATTGTCATTTTAGGCCGTGTTAACGGGGTCGAATATGTCCCATATGCATATCCCATATGTTACAATGGGATCAGCGTGTAAGTGCACACACGAACGAACACGACAGGTTGGTTCGCTACCCACCCAAAGTGTATGTTGTTACCACTCAGTTGAACCGTCTCGCCGAGACGGTTCAACTGAGTGGTAACAACATACACTTTTGATGCGAAATGAGAAAAAATGCAGAAAAATATTTACATTTTTGTTTATACATGTACGTGAATTACAGTGGGGTCAGCGTGTAAGTGCACACACGAACGAACACGACAGGTTGGTTCCAACCTGTCGTGTTCGTTCGTGCGTGCACTTACACGCTGACCCCACTGTACTTGTTGTGATGTGGGGGTGGGTAAATCCCAAAATGAGACCTGAACATTTACGGTAAAAAAAATCAGCCCTGCAATAACCTGACCTGGTGCCAGATCCTCATCACACCAGAGGATTAGTACTAATCAAGTAGCAAATGTCCCCGTGTCTACACCCTCCATATTCTCCCCCGCCATGGCGGCCGTTGAAGACATCAATACAAGAGGTCATGTTGATAGACAATTAACATTTTCAACCCTAAGTAACTAGAATGGTATGTGATCTGTTAATTTAACGACCAATCCAATCGTCACAACATGATTTTCAGACTAGTCCATTTATGAAAAAAAAAATTGTTTTTCTAAAATAATATGAAAATTAGTTTCAAACATTGCAGATCCAGATGAGACGACTCTTTACGAGCCGGCTCATTTGGATGTACACTGTTTGCAAACATCACAAAAGAGGTATGTAGTGTTGAAAGAGTTAACTTGCAAAATACATCTAGTTCAATAACAACAGAGGCATGCACATTTGACGTAATTGTTTACTAACGTCAAAATTAGCGAAGTTCAACGTTACACTTCTGTAAGACCACAATTAGTCGTTTCTTTACCTAACTTAACATTGATTCGCAAAACACAGTATTTAGGTTAATTACCACGTTATACAATCGTGTGTCCAATAGAAATATGTGTTTCCTTTCGCATCTTATAGCCATACATGCTACACCTGTGAATAGATGGACACACCGCTGACAAAATCGAAAACGTAAACAGGACCTACACTGTTTGCAATAATATCACTTATTAGCAAGTCACTTTACTGTCGCTCACTGGTCGCGGTCTGACAAAACCGAATTTATTGAATTTCCGATTCCTGATGGGCAATATATTAATGCACATCCATGCAGTGTGATCAGGGTCTTTACTATGTTCTGAAATCTCAGTGAAATATCCATCAGGTAACCCGAATTTAATGGCTGTCATGCAATGCAATATATATGTCGCCTTGCATGACAGCCATCAAAATCAGGTCAACTGTGTGGGTACACTGGTTGATCAGGGTTTCCATATCTCAGAAATGCAATACGCCCAATGTTGTCAGATTACAACACATATTAAATACCAAGTGTGATTAACATATACACTATATGCCTTTCTGTCCATTAGTCAGCAAAATTGTTTCATTTAAGGCCGAGCCAACGGGTTCCATGCTACATTTAACATGGTATTGGGGTAAAACCTAAATCAGAACGGAATATGTACATCTACATCGAAAACAATATATATTTAGAATAACCAGACGTGGTCACTTGGTTCACATCTAGGAAAATAGTATAGCACTTTCATACCCAGGTAAATAGTTTTCGTATTTCGTATCAATTTCCTTCAGAGGAAAAACACATTAACCCTTTGAACCCGAAAGCCCGCTATATCGGTTTATGCAAACAGTGCAGATCCAGATGAGCCGGCTCGTAACGAGCCGTCTCATCAGGATCTGCACTGTTTGAAAGTAATTTTCATATTTTTTAGAAAAACAAATACCCCCTTTTTATAAATGGAAGTCTGAAAATCATTTTGCGATGATTGGATTGGTTGCAAAACGAACATATCGCAGCCCATTCAGTTACTTAGGGGTGAAAGGGTTAAGACATACAAAAGAATTTAAGTTTCAACGTTATCTTTGTATGAATCCGTATCATATGTTTGGTTGTATTTTACATGATAACTATCAACCAGTGCTAATGAATGCGCCATGCACACCATGATATCCAATGTTCTAGTATGCTAATAATGCCGGTCTGCGTGTTTTAATTTCAGATGAAGATGTAAGCAAGTTTGGTAAAACATGTTCGCAAATAAGGCTTCTATCGATCAGCCTGCACATAAACTGTAGTCAGTGTCAATCCTGATCAGACGGCATCGGTATCACACGTGCTACTAGATTCATTTGGCATTGTGTGACCAGTATATATCCTGATAAGAGGGCACAGTGGTGCTTATTACGCTTATGACCCGTCGTCGATCGCGTTTTTCCGGCTAGGGCCGGCCAGCGGGGTCATAACTGCTCCATATTCTCGGACATTATAAAGCAAATTATCAGACATTTCTAACATGTTGCTGGTTGTATAATTAACAGTACATCACTTATTCAGACGACACAAATGTTCTGCTATTAGGAAATAGTTTTATATTTATAATAATATTCAAACAAGATCGAACTCGTCCGTTGCCATGGAAACACTCATCAGTAAATGTGGCTGTGACTGGAGAAATGGAGCTCATGGGATTTGCGACCAGTATAGCTCCTGGAGAAAATGTTATGTCACGATGATTTGTATTAGGGTGCATGAGTCATGTAACCAAATATGTAGCTGTAAAAGGAAAAACGGAGCTTATGGCATTTATTACCAGTGTAGCACCTTATCAAATAACACACTTCTGTAGACTGTTAACGATCTATAATGCTTGTCGGAAGCATGATGGGTTGTTCAGTGATGGGATGGCGAACAGTGCAGATCATTAAATTAACTTAGCGTTCGTACTTGACAACCACATGCGGTCAAGTACACGCCCCATATTCACTTTAGGCACGCATTACCCTCGCAGAGATACCGGATGGTGCTGGTACCGGTACCGGCTTATAGGGATCGCCTATTTCGTGTTATTACTTCCGGAATGTCGAAAAGGTCAATAGAGTTTCTATTCCGAGAACAGAAAGCGAAACCAAAGATTGCATTCGTGCACCGAACCATGGAGTTACGAATCGCAAATAATTGAATATGGCGGTTAAGCGTCCCACCCTTAGAATACAGAAAAATTTGCAATAACATAAATTTAGCACGCAAAAAAAATACATTTATTACACTGAAAATGCGATCAAGCTAACTTGTCAAAACTATTTTAATGGCGGAAGACACATGTTTTTAAAAGTTCAACCCGCAAAATATGTGCTGCGACCGACATAATAAATTATGCTCATTTGTATAAAATCGGTATGACCTCAAATTTGGATGTTGGTTGTATACTTCTTCGCTATCTCTCGAATGAAAATCATAATTAAAAAGTAATAAATTAATTGACAGTGGCTTTGCATTTGATAGTACCACAGTGGTTTTATTATTCCAAATATCCAAGAAGTTTTTTTACTTTGTGACAAATAACACAGCGATAATTGCTACGAAATGTTTGCCATGCTAGTATACACACAGCAAGTACTCGGAACACGGTCGGAAGTGATCATCTTGGAAATACATGATGGGCGTTATAATGAGACTGAAGCATACGCCGGTGTGAGAGAATTCACGACACCTGCAATGAAAGCTAGATGCATTAGGTGATTAACTTGTGTTCTCCAAAGAGTTTAAATTTTGCATCAGTACCTGTACTAGAAGCAATAAGCCATCGAATGTATTTACATTTCCTTACATGCAGCTCTGTACCCAAAGCAGAAGAAAGTGTTAGGTTAGTTAAGTAAAAGAAAGGCGATGTAAATTAATAAGACAACAATGCTACAGTGCCTGCCATATCGGTCTGGCAAACAATGGACACACTTGTCAGACTGATCCAGATATGTAAAAATACACCTTATTTATGATTGCAGTCACAGACAAAATGTTGTATTGTAAAATATTATTTGTTAATAAAGAAGAACTAGCATCATCAAATGAAGCTAATCCCCTCGCTGACAGCATTGATAATCAAACAAAAACTTTTAAAATGTTTGCCTTACAAAAACCCTTTCAAACAGGATGAACAGACGTCCATAGTGAACATGACCTTGATCTGTCGGACGATTATTATGAAGTCGCCTCAAATATTAACGCGGTTTCCTAATGCTACCGTGCTATACCCGTTATACAGTGGGGTCAGCGTGTAAGTGCACACACGAACGAACACGACAGGTTGGAACCAACCTGTCGACATCGTTCGTGTGTGCACTTACACGCTGATCCCACTGTATGCAAAACAAAGTACTATCCATAGATACACATTGTGGGCAATTATTATCAAAATCGGTGATGTGGTTCATGAGATATTCAAACTGTGTAACTAACATACGCACGTACGTACATGGACTAACGCTATATGCCCGTTACCTATCGGCGAGGGGATAATAGACAGCCTTTGAAATATTCGAGTTAACAACTCTGTCCGTTTTTAACTTTCACTGCATATGCCTAAAATTCACCCAAACCTTACCATGCTCCATGCTCTTTGTAACGACCATCACATCGGATACAGACAACCATTTCTCCCCGGGTTCTGATGCATGTTATTATCGGATTATGTGAGCGCTAGCGAAGAATTATAGACCAACATCCGAGTTGGAGGTCTTACAGAGTTTATTGTGGGTTGAACTTTTAAAAACATGGGTCTTACACCATAAAATTAAACCAACTTAGCTTGGTCGCCTTTTCAGTGTAATAAATGTTTTGTTTGCTTTTTTTTCGTGCTAAATTTATGATATTACAAATGTTTCCGTATTCTAAGGGTAGGACGATTAACCGCCATATTCGATTATTCGTGATTCGTAACTCCATTGCTCGGTGGACGAATACAATCTTCGTTCTCGGTTTCTGTTCTCAGAATAGAAAATCTATTGACCTTTTCGACATTCCGAAATTGGGGCGTGTAAATGACCTCAAGTGGTGGTCAAGTACCACGGCTAATGTAATTAATACGGCCGTTACAAACGGGTAAGCATGCTACAGGGTCAGTAGGACGATGTGTGGGATGAGACGAGAAGAAATTGGTTATGAAAAAGCTCGACCTTATCTGTAGGTACAGCTTGTCGAATATATGGGTGGCTGTGAGTGGAGAAATGAAACGTATGGATTATGTTCGCCATCCCATCAATGAAACACCCGTCATGCTACTGACAAGCATTATAGATCGCTATCAGTCTACAGAAGTGTGCTATTTAATAACGGGTAATAAATCCCATAAGCTCCGTTAATCCTGTTACAGCCACATATTCTATACATGGCTCATGCACCCTGATACAGATCGGCGTAACTTAGCTGTTTCTTCTGGAGCTATACTAGTCGCAAATCCCTCAAGCTCCGTTTCTCCAGTCACCGCCACATATACTGACGAGTGTTTCCATCGTTTCGGACAAGTTCAACCTTGCGAAAAAAAAGGGATCATAAGCGGACAGCACCACTGTGCCCTCTCATCAGGATCTATACTAGTCACACGAGTCCGACAGACAGAACCATAGTCGGTCGTATTTGAGCAGGTTCTCTGTGTTTATTCTGTTATGCGTCGCACGAATGGTCTGAAACATAAGACTGGTGGGTTATATTATAACGTTTAGTTATATTTTTATTTAAGGAATAAAACCATGGGCTATTGTGTTTATTGGGATCCACAATACATTTGGTCTGTTTAAAGTGCGTAGAGTCCGAAGGACCCCTTGCAAATTTTAAATAGACCAATCCGCAGTAAACGCAACGGCATATGGTTTTATTACTTATATTTACACTGCATTTTCCGATAGATTCCAAAACGTAAATCAGCAAATATGGCGTTAAAAATAAGAATATTCTTGTTTTACGTCATTTTGTCGCAATTGCAGGAAGAGCTACGTTGCCGGTCAATAGCGTGACGTTATTGACAATGACGATGATTGTCATGCATTTTAATGACGTCAAACAACTTTTAACGAATCAACAGCATCGCGCGATGTCACGTGGGGCTACTGTCATGTACTGGGATATAAACGCAATACGTTGAATGGGTGTTTCCATTATGAATGTAAGGACAGTGTAAATATAGGAAATTAACTAATATTAATAAATTTTCATACCAAAATATGTGAACATAAAGCGCATGTAATTATTCAACATAGGGGATTTGCGGTGCACCATGCATGTGATATTACATATGAATGACTCACCATGTCTTAAAGGTACATGCCAAATCAGTAGGCACAACCTGTGCTTTATATCAGAGACATCATCTGAGACATTTTCTGGCAAAATAAATAGAGAATAGTAGGTTAGTGCCGTGAATGGGAAAAAATATCTGGCAAGGCTCAGGAAACGGGATGGGCGAGGCTCTGCCGAGCACATCTCGTTTCCGTGCCGCGCCAGATATTTTTCCCATTCACGGCACTAACCTACTATTCTATTTATCCCGTCAACATTACAAATAGCTTTAAAATGCAAAAAATAACCCCAGCCGCATCTTCAAATCGTATTGACAGGATATCAAAAATGTTTCACGGCACCGTGTTTCACGGCACATACGCACTGTGTTGACGGGATAAACATTCATTCACCATTACGCCATGTATTGATTAGCATTATAATACATTTTGTATCAGACGTAAATTGTCTCACTGATATCAGGGGCGATAACCGTGTTTCCTTAAAATGTTAATGGACATTAATATTTATTCTCTGTATTTATGTGTTGATGTTCAATGATCTTACTTTATAATCTGTCAAAAAATATTATTTTTTCAGGTGATACATTTAATTAGTATAAATAATTAAAAAATAGCATGTCTCATTTGCATATGAAAATAGTCTGATACCACCGCGCGTCACTATCAGTAAAATAAATATTACTAAATGATTTTTAGAACTGGTGGAATAGTGACACAATTATACACTTATTTAATTCCAATAAAGAACAGTTTGTGCCTACTGAGTGGGCATGCACCTATACGGATCTGTATATCCTTGTAAACTCGATAGAAGCCTTATGTTCGAACATGTTTTTACCAAACATGCTCACATCTTCATCTGAAATTAAAACACACAGGTCATTTCTTGAATATTTAAATGATGAAACCAGATTTAAATTAAAAAGACCCATCGCATGCTCCTACCTGCCACCCAGTCCGGTAAGGATGAACCCCAAGCATTAAATTACCCATCGTATGCTCAGGATGATAATTATCTACATTGGTTGCAATGCCATTTAGATATACGCGTTATGCGTACTGAAATGTGTCTTTATGACCATTGCCAATGGTCATAAAGACACATTTCAGTACGCATAACGCGTATATACAAACATACACTTAATACCTATTGCATTCTCGTCACTTGTTTGATTGATCGTAACACTGAAGTATGAACACTGTAGACCCTAATCAGATTTTGCAAATGCACAATGGCCAAAGCACTAAGCTACCCATGAAAAAGTAAAACATATTGTAACCGGCCAACCAAGTACTGGTGTTACGTTTTAATGACCCCACTCAAAACCCATCACTCCCATCCTGACGTATACCTCATATTTACCATATAATTCCCATAGCCGTATCCTATACACCATACAGTCCATAATATACCTCATAATAGTCCGTACATCCTATACGCCATATATGCACTTATTTTTACCGCACTGTATTTTACTTTTCGTAATTTAAGGCCGCCTGTGGTTGCCGGGAGTTTCGACTGTGTTAATGAGGTCTCGTAGAATCTCGCCAGGATTTGAATGATTTCTGGCGCGACCTACGAGATTTCGGCGCATTAGCCGGAAAACCTCCATTAACATCAGTCGATATATTTACTTGTGTTGTAACTTATATTCTCCGCTTACAGGTAATCATTGTCGCTTATTTTGTGTTATTTGATGCATGTACATGTCCCATTTCACATTGTATACGATTCATTTTCGTGGTTTGATCGCGAACGGCCGAGCAAATGTGATGTTATTACATTTTCTTTACCGTGCGCGCGCATTATACAATTGTATGCATTTTGCATGTATAGCCGATCCATTCAGTTATTCTGGGACATGTTCACGAGATACTTACTCTGAAATGGTAGCGCAACAAAGCGGAGAATCCGGTATCGTGCCTTATATTGCTCTTGTAAATAACCGGGCCGTATTGTTCCTTTTACATGTTGTTGACGGCTCCGTGATAATCATACTCCACTGTTCATTTATATGAGACGATTGTACATGTAATAATACTATTGGTTGAGCCGCAGACCGAGATAATGACCTCATGACCTTTGTACCCAACATAGCCCCAGATCATCCTGCCATTCGTATCCTGATCAGGACCTACGCTGGCCATGTCCCGTCGATAGGACGCTGTCTACGGGTTCATTAGGCATTAGCAATATATTGTATAGATAACTGCAGAGAATCATATTCTGATGAGCAGGGTGTTTCTTACTGGTCATATATATTACTTATCATAAGTCCTTATTATCGGCCGGCGGCTCTACAAAACACATAGTTGTACAAGAACATCTCGTAATATGTCTCCTTTATCCAATTATTTGTTCCATTCAGTCTTAATTATCTTATTCGCCTTCATTCATTCTCACATGTCTCGTGCTCGGATCCCCT
Source organism: Conchocele bisecta (assembly GCA_029237695.1). Classification (NCBI taxonomy): domain Eukaryota; kingdom Metazoa; phylum Mollusca; class Bivalvia; order Lucinida; family Thyasiridae; genus Conchocele; species Conchocele bisecta. The sequence continues at coordinate 65,583,626 of CM055278.1, read as the reverse complement.
CCTATTGCATTATGTCTGATATTTTATGTGCGTAAATACAGCCACTATCTCGTGCAATATAATATGTATCATGCATAGTCATTGAATACAATCATGTATTCTCAGGGGCTACACTGTTCGCAAACACTGTGAGGTCGATTATGTATTTGTGTGCCCTGGGAGTACTATACATTCGTATTGTATTGTTAATGAGTGTGCATGAGGGTAAATCTACACTGTTCGTGAGATTTAGGCATTAGCCGGAAAACCTCCATTAACATCAGTCGATATATTTACTTGTGTTGTAACTTATATTCTCCGCTTACAGATTGTAATAAACATAGAGCCGTCGATATGGGTTGAGTGCCTACTACACATCTTTCCCCGATCACCCTGTGACAATATTATCCCGTCAACACAGTGCGTATGTGCCGTGAAACACGGTGCCGTGAAACATTTTTGATATCCAGTCAATACTATTTTTGCATTTTACAGCCATTTGTAGGTGTTGACGGGATAAAAAGAATAGTAGGTTAGTGCCGTGAATGGGAAAAAATATCTGGCGCGGCACGGAAACGGGTTGTGCTCGGCAAACCCTCGCCCATCCCGTTTCCTGAGCCTTGCCAGACATGTTTTCCCATTCACGACACTAACCTACTATTCTCTATTTGTTTACATCATACTTGTGATTGCAGAATGAAGTAGGTTTACAATAAGTTTAAATAATATTCCTCCGACATAATCACTCCACTGCAATAATGACTACAGAAACTATACTAAATATATATAACTCATTGTATTGTCGCCTTTTGTGTTATGTCACATGAGACATACATGTAACATACGGTGCCCCAATCTATTTTAACTCAAAACCAATAGGTGAATATACGGAAGCCCATTAGGGCCACTTCACTTAGGACCATTTCCATTTATTTTCAAGATCTTTTCTTGAATTTTCAAGAAAAGATCTTGAAAATTCAAGAAAAGAACTTGAAAATTCAAGAAAAGATCTTGAAAATTCAAGAAAAGAACTTGAAAATTCAAGAAAACATCTTGAAAACAAGATGTTTTCTTGAATTTTCAAGTCCATTTCTTTATTTTTCAAGTTCTTTTCTTGAATTTTCAAGATCTTTTCTTGAATTTTCAAGAAAACATCTTGAAAATTCAAGAAAAGATCTCGAAAATTCAAGAAAAGATTAAAAAAAGGTGAAGTGGCCCTAATGGGTTTCCGTATGAATAAAACCTGCATTACATGTATATGTATCGGACTGCCTGACCACTTCGATGCCACCGGCCATAATACCAATGTTCACAAACACTGTATATCCGGAAGAGACGATTCTTAGCAAACCGTCTCATCATGATCTGCAGAATGTGTCTGTATTTCCAGGTTAATTTGATACACTCCCCTTCCAGATGAATGGAGTAGTTCAATAATTAAAGTATAAGAATATATCTTTTCACGATCACAATTGTTCATGAATAATTATAATATTGTAAACAAATATGCACTCATATATACATGTAAATTGTCTATTGCAATTTAGATAAGAATGAGTTTGAAAATGTACATCTGGATACAGTGAAACCTCTCTAAACCGGACACCCTGGGAGTGTCCGATTTAGAGAGGTTTCACTGTAAATCAGGTATGTTGATCAATCCGAGCCATATTTGTGCGCTATGTGATCATGAACAGGCAGTATCACCTGACATAAATGATCAAGAAAGCCATACAAATAAGATAACAACAGTGTTCCTGGTGTCCGGTTTAGAGAGGTCCAACTTTAGAAATATTTCGTCTTGTTTCATGTCTATTTTGACACTTTTTTTGCACATTCTTTATTCAACCCAACCATTGGAATTGTGATAATTCCAGCACAAAAATATTTACACAATTCCCTAACATTTGATTGGCCCGTAGCAAGTCTCTGTCCAAAATTTATATCCCAGTAAATTCCCACGCCGAACTACTTTCCGTAACCGTGAGGCGGAGTCAACATAATTCTTAAGAAAACGGAAAATAAACACATTTCCTGATGAATTTATTTCAAATGCTGGAATTATAAGGAATGAATGGCCTTTTTGTGGAATTTATCGGGGATATAAACTTGGAAAAGTCGCGGGAATACTGGACGAGGCCTTCCGGCCTTCGTCCAGTATTCCCGCGACTTTTCCAAGTTTATACCCCGATAAATTCCACAAAAAGGCCATTCATTCCTATATTGAACGTCGGCTCCATGTTGGTGGCGATCGCAGTAAACTACTTCCTGCAATATGAACAACCTTATCAATGCCAACAAATAAACACTAACCATTTACAAGAATTCCGCCAGGTGTCGCCGAGGCATTTGACCGTAGCATAATCATGGTCACGAACCAGGTCAGTGTCATGTTAATGGCAGCATAAGTGTTTTCCTAATGCTCACATGTATCAAGTAATATTAAAGATATATGATGAAGAAACTGGTACAAACTTTTTGACGTAAACATGGCTAAGTGTTTCTGCTACAATGTGAAGGTCGTAAAGGTCAATGTCATGTTAATGGCAGCATGGGTGTGTTTCAAATGAAAATATGGATGATAATAAGGAAGTAAATGAAGTTTGAGGTCAATCCGACTTACCATTAAAGAGATCATGGGTAACAAAAAAACCTTAACGCAGACGGACGCACAACGGACGTACGGACAAACGGACGGACGGAAGGACGGACAGAATTACGAAAACTATATATCCCTCAACATACTTCATATACCGGGGGTATAATGATGAAATTTGTATCAATGTTTTGACATTATTGACCCGGACGATGACAACGACGACGACTATGCGGCGACTATAGTTGCAACTTCTGCTGAAGCAAGTGCGACAATAAGATTTCTAGATTTAGATATTATATTGTACTTTCTTAATAATGAGCACATGCATGTGCTCATTATTAAGAAAGTACAATATAATATCTAATTCCGTACATCGTGGTCGGTCCAAAGATTTCCGGTTTAAATATCTTCCAATGTAACTATAATAATTTTGCTTTGCAATCTTGACAATGCATTATCATCATAATTGACGAGAGTAAATGCTACCAAACTATTCACATTGATGTCTCTGTGGCCAGACTAGAAAGTTTGTTTGTTTGTTTGTTTGGGTTTAACGGCCTATCAGCAGCTAAGATAATTTAAGGCCGTGTCAATGGGTTTAGTACTAAATCCCATATATTACCTGTACAAGTGCATGTACATGTTCAAGTACATATACAAATGGTGAGAACATCACATAATCAGAACTGAATATTTACAATAAAAAAAAGTATATATTCAGCCCTGATATCAGAATAATCTGATCTGATGCCAGGTCCTCGCCACACCAGAATCACTTGGCCCTCCCCCAAAAGCAATAGGATAATAGTAATAATCTTACTACTTTTATAATGGGCAATAACCCAATTCAACTCGCAGGTAACACAAGAGCCAAAGATAAAAACGTACCTGAGGGCCAATCCAGGCAAATCATGATTCCTATAAGGAGGAACCCCTACCGTTAATTTACGCCCTCGCGTTTGCCCGACCAACCACCCACGACCATTCTAGAAACTTAAGGTGTTACTGTATATACTTAGCATGGACTTACCAGCAGTGTACCACCACATGGACTTCCAATAGGTATCCGACTGTGTTGACACCACCGAGACCGCGCGTCTATTCCTTCATCCGGGCAGTGGACGTCCTGGATGTTATATGATATACTATTGCTATGAATATACTATATGTCGCTGATCATGCCTGCATAAACAGACGGACAAGACAGTACAGTACATATGCTACATATAACATCAACTCTTATGAGCCAATCTAAAGTCACTTTAGTGACTTCATCAGGCGCCTAGCCAGGCATCAATGTGTGAGCAGCCATAAACTGTTTTCGACAGAGCGTAAGGAGAGAATTCGCGAAGACGGTCTGTTGGGGGATGGCCCACGAATTTTATTTAAATGGAGATGAAAAATCCTGCATTATGTGAAATTACAAATCCGTTGTTTTCGTCAATTAGTATACAATGGCGTAGTCAGGGGAGTTTCGATGGGTTCATACGAACCCCCCATTTTTGGACCCAGACGGATTTTTTTATATATATAAAATCCGTCTGGGTCCAAAAATGGGGGGTTCGTATATATATGAGGTACTCGTTTGCAATTGTTCGTGCATGAATAAGCAGACATTATATTATTCAAGTGCCTTACCAACAAAACACAGTCAAGCGACGCCAATTGACCCAAAACTCTTTGCACAGGAGCTAGTTGTTCTCCAAACATACACGAATGCAGCAGTTGGCTTCTAAAAAACAAAATTTGTCTCTGGTTGTGAAACATCCGAAATCTGCAAAGGAGATTTCGGTTCCTTCACAGCTGAAAGTCGAACCCCCTTTTCAAAAAAGCTGGTGATGTCCATGGTATAGTTTATATCTATATTTACATTAGTGCCACATTTCGTGAGTTTTTTATGTGAAATGATGTGCAGGCCCAGGCATATTGGCCTAAAGTCAGCTACGTCCCTGTGCATACTGAAGATACTGCGTACTGATTGGACAGCAGTTCCACTGGTCTCGCACTCTCAGTGGACGTAACGTAAAGCCCGGATTTGTTCCTGGTTCAATAAACGAAAGATTGGCTATCATTTACATGTTTAAATCGTTTATAGACCAACGAAAATATTTTCTAATTAAAAATGAAGAAAACGATGTCAAAACGAAAGTGAATGGGTTTAACATCCCAGCATTTCTCAGCCGGACCTAAACACGATCGTGGCAATACGGAAGAAAATCGTATATAATATGTACGCGCACTAATACAAGGTGCATGATCACGTGATCACAATAACAACAACACTAAGCACACACTATTTTGAATCTACAAAACTAAAGTAAAACATCTCAAAACCGGACACCCTGGGAGGACTCCAGGGTGTCCGGTTTAGAGAGTTCCACTATAAGTTCATGAAAGGAGAATCATAAGACTAATTATAAGGTTCGGTGTGTGTGACTTAGGGAGATTCCACAGTTCCAGCTTGTGGTCCAAGAGTTTTGCTTACGGCAAAGAAGGTACTTCAGTGATTGAAAGACGGCACAGAATATACACAGATCATCGTCATTTGTCAGTCGACGGTTCATTATACGTGTGACGAAAACATAGAAGTGAGAAAATGTGTAAATATCTGTGAATATTTGGAATATGTACTTGTATTCCATAAACAAACTAGACATTACATATACATTAGAAAAATAAGGATATGCCCCTGTGGCATACGTGAGTATAACAACTGCTAATTGTTTCAGCGACATTGTGAAAGTAATACTTGTGAGCATAATATTAATGCATGGTGCCATGAATGTGGCAGGTGTCTTAAGTGTCCCCATATTAAACACATCCGTCAAGTTCTGTTCACGTTATGGCATGATGGAGAAATTATTACAGACCCTTCGACGTAAATGATCACGGACGGGCTTACAGACGGACGGACGTACGGACTGGCAAACGTTCAGAACTTCAAAAGCAAAGCAATATGCCCTCCTTGATATCGCATAGGGGGCATAAATATAAATAAGTCACACTTACCTGCATTTGCGTTGTTTATCAGTGGATGTGTTCCATCTTGAAGGTCCTCTGGATATCCGTATTGGAGAGTGGACCATCACTGGTTAAGACATCGCAGTACACTTTTCCAGAAAACAACAGTCTGCCCAGACTGATCCGGGTCTATGCTGGTCGTTCGCATCGTAATGTCACTTGTCAGCCGACGATTCAATGTTACTGCCGTGGGTGCAGATTTAGTTATTTTAAGTTTAATTTATTGGTGACGAATACATATATTTGAGAAAATGCGTAGAAATTGGCGATGGCAATATGTGCAGAACAGAACATATCATTTATTAAAAGCAAAGTCACCTCTGGCCACATGCAAGTGGCATATGAGAACATGCTGCTTCATTAATATAGACAAGGTAATGTACAATGTACGGATGGTAAGATAATCTGATGTAGCAGTTGTGGCAGGGTGGATACAGCATAAATACTTATAAATACTGTTTGCGGACCACTTGTTGTTTATTTTATTTACTCCCTAAAATGATGCTGTGTATATAATTAAAACTGCTGATCTATGTTTTAAATTTGTCAATTATAAGTTTAACAAAAATACATAGTTTAGACAATACTATTGTACTTTTTGATTGCATCAGTTGCTGAAATTCATGTATATTTGGATGACTAGTATTTCCTATGGATGTATGTATTAAGTCGTGTATGCCATAACATAACACTAGATGTTGAAACGGACGGACTTACAGACGGACGGATGTACAAACGCATGGATCTTCAGAAGCAAAGCAATATGCCCTCCTTGCTATCGCATAATGAGGCATAAATGTAAGTAAGTCATACTTACCTGCAATTGAGTTGTTAGCGAGTCGTTGTGTTCCACTTAACAGGTCCTCTGGATATCCGGATCGAATAGTAAATATTCTTCGTTAGTCTTCATAAAGTCTTCTTCGTTAGTCTTCGTTGGTCTTCTGGACCATCACTGATAAACACACCGTAATACAATTTTCCACAAATAGCGCGACAAATTGGACACCATAGACCCTGAACAGTCTGCTGCGCGGCAGACTGATCAGTATATAATATTATGCTGGTCACACGCTTCATAAAGTCAATTATAGTCTGTTTCACGAAAGCTGCCCAAATTGTGTGACCATATAAACAATTTAAAAACAATATTCTTTTCGATAGTATTAAATTAAAGGAAAATTTAAGAATGAGCCTTCTTTTTATTTCGTGAAATTTGATCAACTATTGATTTTATTGCGAAAAAACAATTTTCCCATGTTAAATCCCCATAGACATCTTCACAGAGTGAAGATGTCTATGGGGATTTAACATGGGGACATTTTTTAGAATTTCAGAAATATTTGACCGATTTTTAAAATTTAACTTTTGTTTTCTTAGTTGGATCATTTCCAAGCTATCTAGCTAGGTTTCGGAGTCAATTTACAAATGTTTTCGTTTTTTGACTCCTCCCACACTCCTTTACATCTTTTTCCCCCATGTTAAATTCCCATAGAGAAATCAATTTTTCGTAATAAAACCAATATTTGACCAAATTTCACGGAATAAAAAGAAGGCTCATTCTTAAATTTTGCTTTAATTTCATATTATCGAAAAGAATACTGCTTTTGCATCGCTTATATAGCTGTAAAATTTGGGCAGGTTTCGTGAAACAGACAGCAGTTTAGCTTTCGGTCCAATGTTTCCTCGATGCGTGCTGATTTAGTTATTTTATTTGTAAGGAAAGAATATATGTTATACAATGCGTAGTAATTGTTGATGTCAAAATGTACCAAGTATTGTATACCATAATAGAACTAAATGTGTAGGTAAGTAAGTAGGTCATACTCACTTGCAATTGTGGTGTTCTTGAGCTGATTTCGTTAGTCTTCTTGGTATTCGTTAGTTTTCTTGACCATCACTGGTTAAGATATCGTAGTACACCTTTCCAGAAAATAACGCGACCAATGCGACACCATAGACCCTGATCAATCTGCGCGGCTGAGCATACTCATCAGGATCATTAATGTGTTACTTGTTTCATCTGATGGACTGAATTGAACATATCCGTCCATATGATGATGTATGACAATACATGGTGATGATTTACTGTGAGCTTGGTTATGCCCCCGTGGACATCAGTCATGATCAATTCCGGTGTGTTTGGAGCATGTTAAGAATTATATTCTAGTACATACCAATGAGCGTCAAGTCATCTCCTTTTCTCCTTTATCATATATGACTCCATCAACTAATTGAAATTTACACTACTGTAGACGTCCATAATGGAATAATAGTAACTTCTAAAGGCATCGGACACGTGCCGTCAAATATACTATTTGACGGGACTCGTCAGATTCTTTTAGGAGTTAGTAGCCGTCCCATTTGGAATGCAATTAAGATCAACACAATCATTGCAAAGTCAGTTACAACCCCCCGACCCACAAAATCAACATTTTCAGATCAGATTACCACACATCGGTTACAACCCCCCACACAACACGACTATGCTGTCACTGAAAATGTTACACCGACGTATCCGTGCATACTCCGGCTTACGATTTTTGCCATTCAGTTGTGGAAAAATGCACACAACCATGAACAATGTTAGGTCCTGATTAGATTGTGGGAGTACGAAGACCAATCAGGATGCTTTTGCAAGAGGTGTACGTTTCCTGTTGTCAGCCGCGGGCCCTAACACAAGCTATGTACGTGCACGTTGCCGAAACCTGTCAATTTACAATACCTATTTCCGTGATTGTTCTACATTTTGATTCAGGTTAAGAAAGTTGCAATGCGTGGAAAATTGCATGGTACTTCACACGTGAACAGCATCGATGACCAAGGCTCCAGATAAGGAATTAGTAATTGAGTATTTTCACTCCATTATATCTGAAGCAAGTGGGTATTTCAATATTTTAATGGGGTAAAATACAGCAATTATTGAATAGTTTGCATCGAAATGAAAACATGTCTTGGCATTTCATTAGAATTGTCTCATTGGAGACAATTCTAATGAAATACCAAGATGTGTTTTCATGGAAAATAAGAAAAATATGCTATATTTGTCGTCTGGTTATTGTTTTCTGTAGCATGATAAAGGTACCACAAATTTGTTATTGCTTTTTGATACTCGCTACTTCTGATTTCAATTGGGGTTTTTGGCGATTTTAATTGGGTATTTAGGCAACTACGCAGCTTATCTGGAGCTCTGGGGATCATGACATATATCATTGTCTTGTTAGTTCGCCAGGATAAATATTGCAACATATTAGTACACTCTTGGTATGAAGGATATCGCAGATTTGTCCAAAGTGCACGTACATAATCACGGATTAAACTATACATGTGCATGTATGTCCGTGCAAGCGATGGTATCGTTTGTGAAATATACAGAATACGATATACATATGGCTGAGCGAGTGTTTTCATGAAAACTTCTTCAAACAAGATTAACGCATATCTAAACGTGGCTAGATATGGGTTCAGACATATTTAGTAAGGCATTATCACCGAATATTGCCATATAAATAGAAGATTCAACTAGACATCGTGTTTGTAAAACATGGAAATGTCCCCGTTGTGCACTGGACTCTAACTGGAGAAAATCGACTTTTCGACGGACGACGGACGGACGGACGGACGGACAGACGTACGGAACCTCAAGAGCAAAGCAATATGCCCCCTTGTTATAGGGGGCATACAAACGAAAAAATTGTCAAACACGTGTATTTCTACACATGCATATAATATAGGCATTGACAGGAGTACGGAACACACGAGGTTCTGGAAATGATACCTTCACGAACTACATACGTGACTGGAGTCAATGGAAGAGGACTTAGTGCACTTTGCAATCGGTTTGAAAGGAAATGGGCGCCAGGAAACGTACTGAGCATTCCCTTCCAAGTAATATGTTCTTTAACATTCAGAAAATATAGGTTATACAGTTTTAGACTATCAATAACATCCATTGCCTGGGTAGATTATCACACCCATATGAATATGTATTTGTCAGCAATATAGCTTCAGATGGAATAGTCTACACATTAACATGGACTTGGTGAGTTCTGTCAAGTGACACGTATTTTATAATTTGGTGAACATATACACCAAACTACTTGTACACTGCAAACCTCTTCCATTTACTCGTGCAGTATTTCCACGGTTACAGACAGCGACCATACATAACCGCTTGCGCTAATCTTGCCAAAAGTCATCAATGTTCTAATACATTGACAATGCCAACTCACGATTAAGCAAATGTATTGTCTGAATCTGTAGCCTATTTCACCAACATTGCAAAGTATACTTATCTAGCAAAGTATACTTTGAGGGAGAAATTTTCAATTTTAGGATAAATTTATTATTTTTTATTATACTGAATTTATTACATTATCACAGCCATTTTGGCTGTGATAATGTAATAAATTCAGTATAATAATTCTGCATAGTTGTAATCATCAAATATATGCAGTCGTTAGTTCTATATGAAATAATGCATTTCAGGAAAAATAAATGATTTCTCCCTCAAAGTATACTTTGCTAGAAAAGTATACTTTGCAATTTTGATGAAATCGGCTACTGAGCTGTGGCACAGCACAGACTCTGCAAATTCAGCTGCCTGATTGCAGTAGCCTATTTCATCAACATTGCAAAGTATACTTTCCTAGCAAAGTATACTTTGAGGGAGTAATCATTTATTTTTCCTGAAATGCATTATTTCATATAAAAGTAACAACTGCATATATTTGATGATTAAAAGTATGCAGAATTATTATACTGAATTTATTACATTATCACAGCCAAAATGGCTGTGATAATGTAATAAATTCAGTACAATAAAAATTAATAAATTTATCAAATTTTTTAAAATTTCTCCCTCAAAGTATACTTTGCTAGAAAAGTATACTTTGCAATTTTGATGAAATCGGCTACTGGATTATTTTAAATACTTGCGCAGGCGGTAGTGTACGAGAGAGGGCCCCAGGCTGACGGAAGAGCATTTCAACGGTTGATGGATGGATGGGGGCGGGGCGGTGCTACATTTTCAGCGACTGAATAGACATGCCCACAGTACAGAACATGTATTTGATAATGGGATTGCCAATTGACTGACAACATATTAGGTTAGGTGATGATGTCATTTTAACGGACATTGATATAAAGCGATGCTATTCCCATCGCCAATGAAAATGGTTTGATTGCAGTATCAGTACATTTGCATTTTGCCAGTTTATTAAGGAATCAATATGACAATAATAAAAAAAGATATATTTCTTGATAGCGATAAACTGTGTTTGAATGCCAGTTAGAACCCAATTTAAGACGAAAATAGCATGAATAATACACAGTTATCACAATGGCCGACAAATGACATCAACACCAGGAAGGTAATCATCACTCACTCAGGTACTAATTCATCTGTATCTTGTCCCAGGTCATCTTCTGGTGAATGTCTCCCAACGTCCACCACACAGATTTACGATGTCACGTACTGTCTTGGTGAATGCTCCTGACTATCACTTCCAACACTAATATACACTACCATCTGCACTAAGGTTGTAAGTATTTGTAAATTTCTTTAATTCAAAATACTTGAATATATCGTTCTTGAAATTAAGAAGCTTGATCGGCTGAGCCTGAGATGTGCTGCAGTTCAGACTCAAACAATCAACATGCTTGATTACAAGTTGAATTGCCAAAAGATGTTCAGAAACATTGGAAAGTTTAATGCATGCGGTTGTGTAGCTTGCTGTTATGTACACACGGACACTATTGGCACGTAACCACCATACTGTAGCATACAGCTGTAAGTGCACACACGAACGAACACGACAGGTTGGAACGCTGACCCCACTGTATTTCATGTATACAAAAAAAAATGTAAATATTGTTCTGCATTTTTTCTCATTTCGCATCAAAAGTGTATGTTGTTACCACTCAGTTGAACCGTCTCGGCGAGACGGTTCAACTGAGTGGTAACAACATACATTTTGGGTGGGTAGCGAACCAACGTGTCGTGTTCGTTCCTGTGTGCACTTACACGCTGTAGCATAGTTAGTTTAACTTCGGTCCAACACGCATGCATTGGTGTTCGGAATTCATGGATCCATTTATGAATTTCACACGGTTGTGTATCACTATAATCGTGCTTCTTCGTTCATGTTCGCCTTTATTAACATCTCCGTATAGATCTAGATGTACTATACATGTACTTACCGTTGCTGGAAGTAAAATGCGGTCAGGCGACGGACATTTATGGAATAATGCAATAAGCAAACCATCGTTTCATCCAGTTACTGAATTTATATTAAATATACAATACAATGTGTACATTTTAAATATGCTACCTCTGTTAATCGCCCAATTAAATGAATTGATATACATGTAATAGATAGTGATGATAAAATTCCGAATAAACGGTAATTTTGTGAAGAAAATGTAATTGATTTACGGTACTAGTCCTCTTAATTAGGACATAATTATGCATAGAATATGCATACATTATACTGACTGCATATCGCATATTAAGTATATTATATTTATTATGATACGAAGATATGGCTGCGACTGGAGAATTGGGACTTATGGGTTTTGCAACCAGTGTATAATCCGATCAGTCTGTGGATCCGCCTTTCCATCAATTTGATCAGAATCTACACTGGTTGCTAAACCCATAAGTCCCAATTCTCCAGTTTTCCAGTAGCAACCGCAATGGCGAGATTATGATGTGGTGACAGAAGCCCTTATAACACAAGATCGCTTTGGACCAATATGTGAAATCGATAAGGATTGATTCACCATGAACATGATGAAGGGCGAATGAAGGCAAGAATACTACGTTACAGAGAGATAGACATACATGTACATGTACTCATTTTCTAATGCTCTGGAAAACAGCAACGGTGCATGTTTTGCTTATTCCATATATCGCAGCCCGTCAGATGACGCCCTTGTCCAAACAACTAGAGATGGTATGTTGTACATTTTTGACACTGAATTGGTCAAGTGATTTAGCGACCTTGGGAAGGTCAACTCTGTAAGGTCAACATAATGTTATGTTATTCTGAAAATGGAGTTTCTTCAAGAACAAAGCAATACGACACCTTTATGTTGTATAAAAGTGCCTAACCGCTGCCACCGACGACCATTGTGTGCATGCAAGGGCTGGTGCGCTTGAGTTGGTGCTAGGCAGACCTAATGTCTGTAATTCAATTCAGGATGTGTACTATGTGTATTAGACCGACAACATACTATCGCTGTATATGTAGTTACTATTTAATAGAAATTATGTCAGTTTACACCTACCGCTGCCCGATACAGTTAATATTTGCTAAGAACGTCTGGTTCCGCTGTCCTACAAGTAAGTAGTTACTATTTATTTAGAGAAGGAAAGCATTCCCGTTGCCTTATATGGGTCGTTGGGTAGAACCAACCTACCATTTCCTTATGGGTTGTTGGGTAGAACCAACCTACCCTTTCCATGAGGGCGGCCCGTTGCCGTGGATCACTCACTCCACTGTACGTTTGGTTGCATTCCTGGGTTGCACCAGTACTAACCAGGATCGTTGGGTAGGACCAACCTACCCTTTCCTTGTGGGCGGCCCGTTGCCGTGGATCAATCACTCCACTGTACGTTTGGTTGATTTCATGGGTTGCACCGGTACTAACCAGGTTCGTTGGGTAGAACCAACCTATCCTTTCCTTGTGGGCGGCCCTTGCCATGGATCATTCACTCCACTGTTCCGTTTGGTTGCATTCCTGGGTTGCACCAGTACTAACCAGGGTCGTTGGGTAGCACCAACCTACACACTTTCCTTGTGGGCGGCCCGTTGCTGTGGATCACTCACTCCACTGTACGTTTGGTTGCATTCCTGGGTTGCACCAGTACTAACCAGGGTCGTTGGGTAGAACCAACCTACCCACTCCTTGTGGCCGATAGTTAATGACAACCTACTACCACTGTCGCACAGGATGAACTGAAACAATTAATAACGACAGAACCGCCTGTGTCAATCGTGTCAACATATATTTACCATATCAACGAACAATCAAGCACCGCTCGGGCTCAGTCAATCAAGCCACTTGATTTCAAACATACTATTCAAGTATTTAGAAATAAATAGACATATATTGTTAAGATTAGATCAGGCGGTAGTGTAGTTACTGACAGCCGACTACGCTGTCTTATATGGGGCAGTTTTGATAATGATCCTAGTGAATATGGTCGTCGATAGCGGGTTGGTCGACTAGACGTTATGTTATAATGAAGTCGGTCTCGTGAACCGAACATGTTTAACCCTTTCACCCCTAATTGTATGGCATCGTTTGTGCCATGATAATCTCGGAATATTCCATTAATAGATAAAGGGATATTGTTTCAACATTTTCAAAATAGTGGCAAGCAATACAGATCCTGATGAGACGGCTCGCTACAAGCCGGCTACTCTTGATCTGCAGTGCTTGCAATGTTTGATATATGGCGTAGTATGGTTGAAAGGGTTAGACACGACGATGAAATGATGGTAAGTTCTTAAGGACTCGTTCTATGCATGATTATCGTTTGATTCAAATGTAATTGCTTCGTAAATGTGATATAATATATGTATAACATAGATGTGAATACAGCTTCGTTACTGTATCCTATACGGAACATGGAGTGGCCAAGTCGGCCATCTTTGTGTGTTCCAGCCATCAGCCAGTTTCACCTGTTCTGCCGTTTGACAAAGAACTTTAAATGTGATAAGAACTTATGATATAATGTAGCTAATCACATGTAGAAAAGGCAGGAGAACGGACTCCTATTCATTACATTACACCAAACTGTACAATTTGTCTGTTTTCTGGACAGGTTTGTGCCTGTGTTTTTAACAACATGAACCACCATTATAGATAGCCTCATACACATAAAATCGCACAGTATATCACTCTTACCTGGCCAACAGCACAACACATACCATATATACCCACTACTGTACTCTGTTATTAGCTATCAAATCTAGTGACATGTAAGCAGTTACCGGAGTGTATTGTACCTGGTGTCTGCTCACCTGCTATGCGAGTAAATATGGCTTTACCTATGGGTAACGTGTACACAGGATGTGCAACTGATTGAAAAGTTTACACATCAACATTTATTTTGGTATTGATGGGAGAAATGCTCAGATATCTCGTCTTTTGTATGGTTTGCTGGCATAATATGTATAGCTTGCCGTTGTCATTTATGTCTATTATGTATTGCACCATTTGGTTTACTGTCATATGATTTGCTGTATGTGTCAAACGCACGAAGTGAAAACTGTACGATGGCTAGTACATACAAAGATGGCGGAGATGGCAACTCAATGAACCATATAGTATACATTAACAAGACAATATTTACATATGTATTATTCATATATCACATCACTCTTATGAAGCAATTATCATTGAAGCTGAGTGTACCTACTACCTTAAGGCTAAATAATTAAATTTTGATTATTTTTTGTTTGCATTGTTTATATAGCCGTAAAAGTTGGGCAGGTTTCATGAAACATACTGTAGGTTCCTAAGACGAGCTTACTGGCTATCACGCATAGCTACTGGTAAGTCGCCCTGCCTGTCAGCCAGAACATTTGGGTTATAGAGAATAGTAGGCTAGTGCCGTGAATGGGAAAAAATATCCGGCAAGGCTCAATAATTTCTTTATTTCTCATCAGAAGTATATGTTGTGACCACTCATTTGAACCGTCTCGCCGAGACGGTTCAAATGAGTGGTCACAACATATACTTTGGTTCAGAAATAAGGAAAATAGATAGAGAATTGTCGGTTAGTGCCGTGAATGGGAAAATATATCTGGCAAGGCTCAGGAAACGGGATGGGCGAGGCTCTGCCGAGCACATCCCGTTTCCGTGCCGCGCCAGATATTTTTTCCCATTCACGGCACTAACCTACTATTCTATTTATCCCGTCAACACCTACAAATGGCTGTAAAATGCAAAAAAATAGTATTGACTGGATATCAAAAATGTTTCACGGCACCGTGTTTCACGGCACATACGCAGTGTGTTGACGGGATAAACTTGGTTCATGGACCATGGTATATGCAAATTCTAACAGAGTTGGAAGACAATGGGCGCCAGCATTCCCTTCCAAATTAATACTTTGTGATGGCGGTGTTATTTGAGGGACTTTGGCGCATGGGAATGATCACATAACGATCGCTTATCTTTGCTCATTTAGATAGTGTAAATTATCGGACATGGGCGCCTCGTGGATGGAAATGTTTCCAAGAGATTGATTCGTGTATTCCGTCTTGCGAAGAGGCGCCAAGGGATCTGTCAGACATTTTACAACTTCATCGAAAGAATGAAACATTAAAACAAGTTCTTACAGTTTACATTTTGTCCCTAATTGATATAAATTAGATTATGAGCATTGCCCTTCTAATGGCGAAGTCCTTTTAAATGACACCACCATCTTAATATAATTTATCTACAGTACTCACAAACAGCAAACATGGTCCGGTCCGTCTTTATGTCCGTCGTGGAATCTGTCTTCCCATGTGCAACGATCGAGAAATTCCAACCGCGAATATTGACGACGAGGACGTGGTTATTTTGGCGGGAAACTGTCAAGATGGACATTATACGTTTGCGATCCAGTATAGCCATTATACACCAGTGTATGCGCCTGTTCAGGGTCCACACGAGTTTGCCCGTCCAGTCACGTGATCATTTTTACTACCACTGGCATTGTTGTGAATATCCGGCCTTCGTCCAGTATTCCTGCGACTTTTCCAAGTTTATACCCCGATAAATTCCACAAAAAGGCCATTCATTCCTATAGTATATCACACAAGTTTATTACACCATCGCCTGTGTTAATCATGCCACGATGTCAACGTCTCTGAAAACAAAAGTGGAAATATCAACTCGCAATTGTGCGGTTTGATTGTCTGAGCCTGAGCTGTAGCACAGCGCAGGCTCAGTCAATCAATCTGATTGACTTCAAGCACAATTTTCAAGTGTTGTGCAATAAAGAAATTGACAAATGTTGCCAAGATTAGCACAGGCGGTTGTGTCGATTACAAATGCCTTCGCTGGTCTAATTGTCATTACGACCAATTTGCGGTAATATGTTCTTTGTTGGAAACCCTTACCTGCCCACGAGCTGCAAATACCAATGTACGTGCACAGGGCTCCATATAAGTTGTATATCTAAAGAGTGATATACCTCCAGTAGCCGATTTCATCAACATTGCAAAGTATACTTTACTAGCAAAGTATACTTTGAGGGAGTAATCATTTATTTTTCCTGAAATGCATTATTTCATATAGAACTAACAAATGCATATATTTCATGATTAAAAGTATGCAGAATTATTATACTGAATTTATTACATTATCACAGCCAAATTGGCTGTGATAATGTAATAAATTCAGTATAATAAAAATTAATAAATTTATCATAAAATTGAAAATTTCTCCCTCAAAGTATACTTTGCTACTAAAGTATACTTTGCAATGTTGATGAAATGGGCTACTGATTTCAAATTCAATGCGTATTTTACTTTTACAAATATGTTATTGATTTTCTTTCTCATTTAAGTAGGGAACAAATCATAAAAACATTAAAAATGAAGAAAAGTCATGCAGAGCATGATGTTATTAGCCGATCAAATCAGAGTTCAATATATGTCCACATTTTAGTAGTTACGGAATCTCAGGGAAAAGTGAGAGAAGTGTTGATTTCCTCCCCAACCTAATTCTCCCAGTTATATTTAGCTATCATTAATATCTGATCATAGCAATACTTATGGTAGTCAAATGTAAACAATATTATTCCAGTTAAAATAATTAACCTTTGAATATAGGTGAAGGCGCTTAGCATTACACAAATATGTAGCAAGTCAACCGAAATCTCATAAATACCCGATTTTTGGCGGCCATCTTGAAAATATTATAATTATATACTGAATATTAGTGTAGTTTACGTAAATTATTTAATATATCCATCAGAAATGTTTTTAACAACTTACACCAATTTCCAAGTTAAGGACCATGACCTATTGGCTCATATATTGGCAATTTTCGACTTCCGTCAAGCATAAAATTCAATGACCTTGAAATGACCTTCAAGTTGGTTTAAAAAATGGTACCAGGATTTTTTGGAAACCTTATACATTCAAGTTTATACAAACACCGGGTGCCATAAATTAGCACGAGTTGCCTGAATCTTATATATATACCTACAATTGCCCTTGGACTAGAAGGCAAACCGCCTAACTTTAGTGTTTATTTATAGCCAATTGCAAACCGCCTAACTTTAGTTTACCGAACTCTTGTAGTGAAAACGTTTATGTATAAGCCAAATTGTGTTATTTCGCTATATTTAAAGTTTTCAAGAGAGATAATGGCCAAAAGTGAAAAATGATCCGGTTGATGTAATTTGGAAGTGATACAACAAATTTCGCGTTTGTAGATTACCGAATATAGGAGAAAAGGGTGGTTACAAACTTGTTCACAAACCAATGGATAACCAATATATAGCCGATCTATAAATATATCATATTGTTTCATATTGATATCGCCACAGAGACATAGAAATTTGAAAAAACTTTAACGTTAGCTTTAACAAACAAAATTCTAAGTCATTTGACAAGCATAGGTAGGGTATACAATGAAAATATGGATGGAGATCAATGTGTATAGGAAGTTTTAAGTTGATATCGCAAGCGGTCACAGAGATATAGCAATTTGAAAAACTATAACGTAAGCTTTAACAACCAAAGTTCTAAGTCATTTCACCTTGACCTTGGGCTCCTGGGCAGCATGGGTAGGGCATACAATGACAATATTGATGGTAATCAATGTGTATATGAAGTTTTAAGTTGATATCGCATGTGGTCCCAGAGATATAGCAATTTGAAAAACGTTAACGTAAAACTTTAACAAAATGTTTATAGTCATTTGACGTTCACCTTGGGCTTCTGTGCAGCATGGGTAGGGTATACTATGAAAATATGGAGGGGGATCAATGTGTATATGAAGTTGATATCCCAAGCAGTCACAGAGATATAGCAATTTGAAAACATTTAACGTAAAACTCGGACGGCGGACGGCGGACGCCGGACGCCGGACAAAGTGGTAACTATATGCTCCCCCGAAAAAAGATTCGGGGAGCATACAAACTTATTTTATTATTTGCAGCTCAACTAAGTAATTGTTAAACTTTATTACCGTATTTACACTACTCAATTTGAAAATCGATGCGTATTTTCACATTGCTGTTGGTATTTTGTACTCCCACTTTTGATAATCAATGCGTATTCTGCTAAAATAAGTGCGTAAAATACGCCATTACGCACCTTATCTGGAGTTCTGCATGTAGATGCCAAAGTTGAGGTGATCACCCAATGCGTTTACGACCGTCTTGGCTCCTCGCCTGTATATTGTCGCACAGTCAGATTGGGATATACACAGTAATATCCACGCTACATCCGTGACGGACTGTCGGACATTGTACATCCTGATCAGACCGTGTCACTGGACACGCATGTACACATTATATGCCTGTTTTATCAGCTCGTGCGTGAATCCCTGTATACATGTACTACACAACCGCCTGCGTTAAACTAGCCCATCTGTCAACGTGTCTGAACATATATTGGCAATCTCAACTCGCGATCAAGCAAGTTTGCTTGGCTGAGTCTGAACTGTAACACAGCTCAGACTCAGCGTTACAGCTCAGACTCAGCCAATCAATCGGCATGATTTCAGGGACAATATTCAAGCCTTATGTATGACAACAATTGACAACGGTTGGCAAGATTAGCACGGGCGGTTGTGTAGTGTCACACTTGGTGAATCCGACTGTCTACCGGTCCACGGGATTTTGTCGGCCATATGATGAACAATATGACGAGCCATGTGATTTTGTACCTACGAACATGTGCGATTTCTATAACATATTGAAGCGACACAACCAGCGAAGCATCGCTATACACAGATGTGTATTGCGTATTCATCGCTTCGAATTTATCACACATTTTGGACAACAAAACACGTCTGTCATTTTGTGCACACAACTTACCACGATCTCAGATGCATGCCTGAATGTTCACACTTGTCAATAGTTTATGATTGTCGTCTTCACACAGCAGGAAACTTGTTTAGTTCGTTATAATTCACAATAGTTTGTTGGTATTTCCTGTGTGTGTTGAATGCAGCCGCCATGTTTACTGGCTATGCTTCTTTTGGCTCGTGTCTGATCGGAATATGTCCATACAATCACTATGCGGGAGGTTGGACAAGTTCCGTAAGTCACGGAACTTGTCCAACTCGGCCTGACAACACCTATAAATAGGAATGAAATCTGTCAGTTGACGACTTTGTCCCGAGCGACGCTACTCGAAACGCAACTCGCGTCTCAGAACTCCCAAGGCCCAAATATCCCCACCCCCCACCCCTTAAACATTACTCACCGACGATGTTACCAATGGTCCGTTAGTCGTGAGATGTGATGATTTGAACGTCATTCTGGCATATTGATTATTATTATTGGCTGGAACCATAATATTGCCAATATCCCATTACCCCACCCACTTTTTCCCCATTGCGATACGATTCCCAATTTGAGCTTCATGACCCCACTGCTGTGTGACGCCCCACCCTAACTTCATGCCCCCTCCCACCCCTGTTAGGTGATCCCCATTCCATTGTCACGCGTCCTAGCTGTTGTGTGCCCTCCATTCAGCTATGTGTCATGATTCCCACCACAGCTTTGTGACATCCGGCTATGTGACTCCCCACCCCTGCTGTGTGCCCACCTGCTGTGTAATTCCCCACCCAGCTGTGTGACGCCCCACCCAACATTAGTCCCCACCCAGCTTCCTGACCCCCATAGCTTCGTGCCCCCTCCCTTTCAACCCCGCTGTGCGACTCCCCCACCCAGCATTATTCCCACCCCAGCTTCTTGAACCCCGCTGTGTGACTCCCCCACCCAGCATTTATTCCCACCCCAGCTTCTTGAACCCCGCTGTGTGACTCCCCCACCCAGCATTATTCCCACACCAGCTTCGTGAACCCCCGCTGTGTGACTCCACCCCCACCCAGCATTATTTCCCACCCCCAGCTTCTTGAACCCCGCTGTGTGACTCCCCCACCCAGCATTATTCCCACCCCAGCTTCTTGAACCCCGCTGTGTGACTCACCAGCATTATTCCCACCCCAGCTTCTTGACCCCGCTGTGTGACTCCCCCCACCCAGCATTATTCCCACCCCAGCTTCTTGAACCCGCTGTGTGACTCCCCACCCAGCATTATTCCCACACCAGCTTCGTGATCCCCGCTGTGTGACTCCCCACCCAGCATTATTCCCACACCAGCTTCTTGAACCCCCGCTGTGTGACTCCCCCACCCAGCATTATTCCCACACCAGCTTCGTGATCCCCGCTGTGTGACTCCCCCACCCAGCATTATTCCCACACCAGCTTCTTGAACCCCGCTGTGTGACTCCCCCACCCAGCATTATTCCCACACCAGCTTCTTGAACCCCGCAGTGTGACTCACCCACCCAGCATTATTCCCACACCAGCTTCTTGAACCCCGCTGTGTGACTCCCCCCACCCAGCATTATTCCCACACCAGCTTCTTGAACCCCGCTGTGTACTCCCCCACCCACCCAGCATTATTCCCACCCCAGCTTCTTGAACCCCGCTGTGTGACTCCCCACCCAGCATTATTCCACCTCCAGCTTCGTGATCCCCGCTGTGTGACTCCCCCACCCAGCATTATTCCTACACCAGCTTCGTGAACCCCGCTGTGTGACTCCCCCACCCAGCATTATTCCCACCTCCAGCTTCGTGATCCCCGCTGTGTGATTCCCCACCCAGCATTATTTCCCACCCCCAGCTTCGTGATTCCGCTGTGTGACTCCCCCACCCAGCATTATTTCCCACCCCCAGCTTCGTGATTCCCGCTGTGTGACTCCCCACCCAGCATTATTTCCCATCCCAGCTTCGTGATCCCTGCTGTGTGACTCACGCTGTGTGACTCCCCCACCCAGCATTATTCCCACCCCAGCTTTGTGATTCCCGCTGTGTGACTTCCCCACCCAGCATTATTTCCCACCCCAGCTTCGTGATTCCCGCTGTTTGACTCCCCCACCCAGCATTATTTCCCACCCCAGCTTCGTGATCCCCGCTGTGTGACTCCCGCAGTGTGACTTCCCCACCCAGCATTATTCCCACCCCAGCTTCGTGATTCCCGCTGTGTGACTCCCGCTGTGTGAACTCCCCCCACCCAGCCCATTTGCATTAATTCCCACCCACCCCAGCTATCCGTGATTCCCGCAGTGTGAACTCCCCCACCCCAGACATTATTCGCCAACCCCAGCTTCGTGAATTCCCTCCCGCTGTGTTGACTCCCCCACCCAGACATTATTACCCACCCCAGCTTCGTGATCCCCGCTGTGTGGACTCCCCCACCCAGCATTATTTCCCAACCCCAGCTTCCTTGAACCCCGCCCTGCTTTGAGGACCTTCCCCCCATCCTTCAGCAATTATTCCCAACCCCAGCTTGGCTGTATCCCATTCCCCGCTGTTGTACTCCCACAACCCAGCCATTTACGTGTTCCCACCCCCAACCTTCGTGAATCCCCGCCTGTGTGAACTCCCCCACCCAGCAATTATTCCCACCGCAGCTTCTGTGATCCCCCGGCTGTTTGTGACTCCCCCACCCAGCCCAGCATTTTCCCCACCCCCAGCTTCGTGAATCCCCGCTGTGTGACTCTAATATTCCCTTTTTTTTTTTTTTTTGTTATTCCCCACCCAAGCATTATTCTTCCCACCCCCTATAATTTTGTGGATTCCCCGCTTGTGTGACTCCCCCACCCTAGCTATTAATTTCCCACCCCAGCTTTCGTTGAATCCCCGCTGTGTGACACCCTACACCCAACCACCCAGCATTATTTCCTTCCCACCATGAACTTAGGGTTTGCGATTAGATGTGATTTTCCGCCAGATTTTAGCATAAATCATAGTCCGTGTTTACATGCGCTAATATCCTTTCTTGAGTCTGCTTACTCCCACAGTCGCCTGTTGTGCTTTTGTATCTTGCCATGTGTACATCTCATATTAGTCATTATCTGTCCATAATCAGATCACCCTCGTCGTTGTTATCAGAGTTTGTCACCACTCTTTAATTGTACACGTTGAGTAATACTGCATGTTAGAACTATTATCAAAATATCAGATGTTAATAAAATCTCGTCACTGTCGTCTTTTCATTGCCAAGTAGATATAGTCGTTAAATTTCCCTACCCCCGATTTACGAGGGCCCGCTACCATTCCCCTGCGTGAACAGGAAACTATGGTTTATACCGTATTGCTGAAGACGGATACGACATATGGACGTTACAATATATGTACAGAAACTGTGATATTTTCAGTAAATGACGTCGAAATATGACGAAATGTTCATAACAGAATTCTGCATTTGCTATGAAACGGTCGTCAACATTCGACGTCATTTCCGGAATATAGCCTCAATTTTGTAAATAATTTTCATGCGATCTCGCACAGGTTCGTACTGTCTGTTTCACGAAATCTGCCCAAATTGTATGCCTACATGTATGTAAACGATGCAAAAACCAATATTTTTAGACAATATTAAATCATAGCAAAATTTAAGAATGAGCCTTCTTTTTATTTCGTGTTATTTGGTCAAATATTGATTTCATTCACGGAAAATGTATTTGTCTATGGGAATTTAACATGGGGAAAGAAAAAGGAGATTAAGGAGCTGGTGAGGAGACAAAAACGAAAAGGTTGGAAATGATCTAAGAAAACAAAAGTTAGATTTTGAAAATTGGAACAAATAGAACAATTTCCCAATGTTAAATCCCCATAGACATCTTCACTCTGAGGATTTAACAAGGAAGCTGTCTATGGGGATTTAACCCTTTGAACCAGAAAGCCCGCTATAGCGGTTTATGCAAACAGTGCAGATCCAGATGAGCCGGCTCGTAACGAGCCATCTCATCAGGATCTGCACTGTTTGAAAGTAATTTTCATATTTTTGAGAACAACAAATACCCACTTTTTATAAATGGAATAGTCTGAAAATCATTTTGCGATGATTGGATTGGTTGCAAAATTAACATATCGAAGCCCATTCAGTTACTTAGGGGTGAAAGGGTTAACACTGATGGGAAACTGTTTTTTCGTAATAAAATAAATATTGGAGCACATTTCACGAAATAAAATGAAGGCTCATTCTTAAATTTCGATAAAATTTAATATTATCGAAAAACATATTGTTTTTGCAATATTTATATAGTCATAACATTTGGGCAGGTTTCGTGAAGCAGACAGTAGGTACAAACGAAAATGTGTCCTTACGAGATATGTCTCAATCTGGATACGGACCACAGGTTCTTGAAGAACGGTTAATAGTTCAGTGTTTTATGAGTTATTTCAGTATATCTGGTAGTTTGGGTGCATTGTTACCAAAATACAATTTACGTCACCTCCCTTGAGCTACACGTATTAGTACGGTTCCATTGTGGGTATTTTTGCAGTATAAAAGTGGTCCGAAAGTTCAAACGGTCAATGTGTAGATAATTGACGAGCTCTGTCGTACAATGTATGTAATGATTGAGCATTAGTAATTTGCACCAAACTATGTAAATTACCCAAAACCAACTAAAAACCAACGAAAACCACCCAAATCTACCCAAAATTCACCAAAATACGAAACATGCTGACCATGAAAATTTAAGAGTGAGCCTTCTTTTTATTTCGTGAAATTCGGTCAAATATTGATTTTATTACGAGAAATTAATTTGTCTATGGGAATTTAACATGGGGGAAAAGGAAGTGGAGGGAGCTGTGGGAGGAGTCAAATTGGAAATTGACTCCGAAACCTGGCTAGATATCTTGCCAATGAAAACAAAAGTTATATTTTGAAAATCGGTCCAGTATTTCTGAAATTCTAAAAATGTTCCCCATGTTAAATCCCCATAGACATCTTCACTCTGTGAAGATGTCTATGGGGATTTAACATGGGGAAATTGTTTTTTCGCAATAAAATCAATATTTGACCGAATTTCACGAAATAAAAAGAAGGCTCATTCTTAAATTGTCCTTTAATTTAATATTATCGAAAAAAATATTGTTTTTGAATCGTTTATAGGCCGTAAAATTTGGGCAGCTTTTGTGAAACAGACAGTAGTTAATGTAATATGTAAGTGCAACACATGAAACGAAATATATAATAAACAAGAAAATGTGGCCTGTCGGAACATGAATGCCACCGGTAAATGTGGCAAAGTTAATTAACCACACGTGAGAAGTATTCACAAGTACAGGTGTGAAGGTCAAATGGTGAAGGTCATATTAAGGGCGGCATGCCTGTGTGAAATGTACGCACACGTATGCTGTATTGAAATAGTAAAGTAATCCTTCAAGGGATATAGAAGATATGACAGAATTGAGAAACTCCCGAAAACTTCTTCATGTGTGAAACATTTAAAATTTGTGAAGGTCAAAAGGTCAAGGTCATATTACAGGCAGGACGTTTGTGTGTCATTTGTCCACAAGTTTGATGTAATCCATCAAGGGAAATAGAAGTTATGA
This sequence comes from Conchocele bisecta, assembly GCA_029237695.1. Taxonomy (NCBI): domain Eukaryota; kingdom Metazoa; phylum Mollusca; class Bivalvia; order Lucinida; family Thyasiridae; genus Conchocele; species Conchocele bisecta. Next base: position 65,558,430 of record CM055278.1, on the reverse strand, counting down.
CATAATTGAGAAACTCCGGCGAAGTTATCAATGTGTGAACAAGTTCAAAGTTGTGAATGTGTGGCATTTGTTCACAAGTATGATGTGTTGAAATCTTTAAGTAATACTTCAAGAATATAGAAGTTATGACATTCTTGAGAAACTCGGCGAATTTCTTAATGTGCCGGACAGACAGATGGACGGACGGACGGAAGAACACAAGGACACACACAGTCCAAACTCTATATGCCACGGGCTCTACATATACCGGGTCATAAATATAAGCAAATAACTAGAAAATGTGTTCATATAACACGGATGCCCCACATATTGCTTTGTTAGTAAACGAAGCAAAATTCCAAGTCCAAAAGAGAGATAATCAGGGCCCCGTTTCACTAATCTTCGTACGACTAAAATGTTCGTAAGTGCAAATTTAGGATCGTCTTGAAATTATTGAGCATATGCTGCATATGCAGCCTATGCTCAATAAATGTAAATCCAATCATTGTTTACAAGAAAACATTGTTAATGTGAAATTCACAGACTATAATAATTTTACACTTACAAACATTTTAGTCGCAAGAAGTTTAGTGAAACGGCCCCCTGTTACCTGGAGGTCGAATAAAAAATAGAAATAAAGTTTGCGCATCAACTCATCATCAAGAAGCTATATACCAAGTTTCAGGTCTTTATCTATTACGGTTTAAAAGTTTTACAAGTTACAAGACAAAATTGCAAAATTCTAAGCCGAAAATGGTGAGATAATCCATGACCTGTGGGTCAAATCAAAAATCGAAATAAACTGTGCGCATCTACTCATCATAAGGAAGCAACTTACCAAGTTGCATATGTGTGGCTATTAGGTTTTAAAAGTTTTACGACTTACAAGCCAAACTTGGAAAATTCTAAGTCGAACAGGGGGAGATAATCCATTACCCCGGGTCGAATCAATTATCTAAATAAACTATGCGCTTCTACTGACCATAAGGAAGCTACATACAAAGTTTCAGGTATGTAGCTAGTACGGTTTAAAAAATGTACGAGGTACAAGACAAAATTGCCAAATTCTAAGTCGAAAAGGGTGAGATAATCCATGATCCGGGTGTCAGATAAAAAATCGAAATAAACTTTGCGCATCTACTCACCATAAGGAAGCTACATGACAAGTTTCAGGTCAGTAGCTATTTCGATTTAAAAGTTTTACAACTTACAAGCCAAAATCACAGGCATTCGGCGTTTTTCGGCTTTCATCGATATAACTCTATTTATATGAACATATATAGAGTTATACCGATGAAAGCCAAGATACGCCGAATGTCTGTGGCCAAAATTAGAAAATTCTAAGTCGAAAAGGGGGAGATAATCAATGACCCAGGGTCGAATCAAATCAAAATAAACTTTGCGTATTACTCATCATAAGGAAGCTACATACCAAGTTTCAGGTCTGTAGCTAGGTTTTACGACTTACAAGGTTGGTGACGGACGGACGGACGGACGGAAGGGAACCGTTATTACGAAGCTAATCCATAGACAGACATTGCGCAAATATTATTGAAATTGAAGGAGTTAAGGAGTTATTGAGAAAATATTACAATCATAAATGCATTTTCCTTACAAACAAGGTGAACATAAAGTCCCAAGTGACCTTAACCTTGGGTATTCGGGCGTGGGTCGTATGCAAAACAATGCACCATCCGTATACACACAGTGTCAGTGTGGGCACATATAATTGAAATTGGTGAAGGAGTTGTAATTGAGAAAAAATAGAAACTTAAAAGGAATTTGCCTTACAAACAAGGTGAACATAAGTCCCCAGTGACCTTCACCTTGGGTGTCCTGGACATGGGGCATGTGCGAAACAAAGTAGCACCCCTAGACAGATAGTGTGGGCACATATTATTGAAACTGGTGAAGGAGTTAATGAGGGTATGGAGAAAACATTAAAAACTTAAAACGCATTTGCCTGGCCCTTACAAGCAAGGTGAACATAAGTCCTCAGTGACATTTGACCTTGGGTATTCGGGCGTGGGTCGTATGCGAAACAAAGCAGCACCCCTAGACAGACATTGTGAGCAAATATTATTGAAATTGGTGAAGAAGTTAAGTAGTTATGGAAAATGTACATGTAAACGCATTTGCCTTACACAAACGAACGAACGAACACGAACGAACGAACGAACGAACGAAAGGGGCATAAACACTAAGATTCAAAGTCACTTGAGTCACCTACGGCATTGATTTATCCCGTCAACACAATGCGTATGTGCCGTGAAACACGGTGCCGTGAAACATTTTTGATATCCAGTCAATACAATTTTTGCATTTTACAGCCATTTGTAGGTGTTGACGGGATAAATAGAATAGTAGGTTAGTGCCGTGAATGGGAAAAAATATCTGGCGCGGCACGGAAACGGGATGTGCTCGGCAGAGCCTCGCCCATCCCGTTTCCTGAGCCTTGCCAGATATTTTTTCCCATTCACGGCACTAACCTACTATTCTCTATATCCTTCACCCCTAAAATCATAAGAATGTTTACTTTGGCAATATATTCTTCACACTGCACTGGCATGGAAACAGCAACCACCTGTGTGACTTAGGTGTTTTTTGCAAATTCTGATCAAACGAATGCGCTTAATTAACTGGGTATTTTCATTTATCCGATAAACTGATTGTCCGGATAACTGGTTTAACCCCTGTAATTACATAAAACTTGATGACAAAACTCAACATAAATATTGAAAAGGAATACAGGCACTGGTATATTTACCTTTCTCACGTATTCAATTGGTCACGTGACCGTATGGCATGTCAGTGCGTGTCTGCGGAATTGTAAATAAAAGTGGGGTATCCCAAGGCTTGAATTAAATTGTGTAATTATGTATAAGTTAGATAATGTGTTCCGAGTCGAATATGGTTAGTTAACAGCGCATGGGGGAAATTTAGGGGGCTGGAAATCGTCGAGCCGCTAGGCGAGACGTATTTCGGCCGCCTTAAATTCTCCCACGCGCTGTTAACTAACCATATTCAAGGAGACGACATTATCTAACTAATTTATTGCACGGATACGTCGAAAGCCTGAGATAAAATTATATAGTTTGTCGAATGTATTGTAAGTTTAATAAAAAATACTATAATTACACAATTTAATTCCAGCCATTCCTCTTGGGTACCCCAATTTTGTTTACATTTCCGCAGACATGTCCTCAATACCCTGCAGTCACGTGACCAGTTAAAAATGACAAAAATATAGCAGGCGTCTGTTATCTGGTTCACAATCTTACCGAAGCGGTTTTACTACGTTTGCGTGCAATCAGTGTATAACCAACACAGCATGCACACATGCGCTGCTTTATCAGTGACTACGGTGTTCGTGGTTCTATAACAATTATATCACTCCACGAGCTGTTAGTGTTATTGGAATTTTCATAGCACTAATTAATAGAATTTTTGTATTTTCGTAACACAACGCCATGAAACTTCATATTCGGGGTATCGATCCGATTGTCGCCCAGTCACTTGTAGCCTGTCGATCATGAATGGGTCATGTTATCAGGGCATGACTGATTAAAGGTGACGCACCGAGATTGCTCTACGTAATTGATTGCTGATATTTGCGCGTGCGCAGGTTATCCTGACATGTAGAATAGGCGTTAATCACATTTATGAAAATGGGGTATTTTTTGTTCTTAAAAATATCAAAATTACTTTCAAAAAGTACAGATCCTGATGAGACGGCTCGTTACGAGCCGACTCATCCGGATCTGTACTGTTTGCGTCAAATGCTATAGCGAGCTTTCGGGTTAAATTTCCTCCATGCGTTGTTAAAGATACATGCCCACTCAGTAGGCACAAAATGTTCTTTACATCAGACATCTGGGACATTTTCTGGCAAAATAAACATACAGTCATTCACTATTACCCCACGTATTAATTGGCATTATTATACATTTTATATCATATGTAAATTTCCACACTGATATCAGGGACGATAACCGTGTTTCCTTAAATGTTAACACACCTTACTATTTATTTTCTGTATTTATGTTTGGATGTGCATAAAAAACATATGTATGAACTAGAAAATTGTGATGCATGTGAATGGTGATATCGGCATGTGAATGTGCGGAATGAGCTCTGAAATTTTCGCCAAGTTTCTACATCGTGTACAGGAACTACGACTGACTTTAGAAATGAACATCGGTAAATTTGTGAGACGAGACAAGGGAATAATTCCAGAGTTAGCAGACATATGTTTTCTCTTCCAATTAGACGCACGTTCGTACGGATTAACCCTTTCAACCCTAAGGAACTGGAATGGACTGTGATATGCTAATGTTCCGACCAATCCAATGGTCACAAAATGATTTTCAGATTCGTCCATTTATGAAAAGGGGGTGTTTTTGTTCTAAGAAATATTAAAATTACTTTCAAAAAGTGCAGATCCTGATGAGACGGCTCGTTACGAGCCGGCTCATCTGGATCTGCACTTTTTGCATAAACCGCTATAGCGGGATTTCGGGTTCAAAGGGTTAATAAACACGTTCATTAACTATAATTACCTGTAGGATTGTGCATGTTATAGCATATTTTGTACAGATAATATTAACTTCAATATTTCATGTGGCGAATATCGCGAATATTTCACGTATACAATGATTTCTAGATTTACTAAACGCATAATTTGTCTATATTGGCTAATGTGTCGCGAAAATCGCGAAAGTAACATGAATGAGAATTTTGCAGGTATACGGTGATTTCTAGATTTACAAAACACATTATCCACAATAATCTATCTATGCTGGTTGGATTCTCCATTTTATCGCGAATGTCTCGAATGTCGCGAATGTAGGCACTGATCGGTATGGGTCTACACAAGCGACGAAAATCACCCCACGACAATCACTCTGTCCGAATTAATGACACATCTCTTTGGCGAGATGCAATGCATGAAATTGTCTTTCTAGATCTATCACATTTTGCAACCAAAGTTCACCGACGCGGAAGTGCATCTGTGTCACATTAAGATAGAATCGCCGTTATTGTGCTCACGACTGCTGGGAATCATGGGAAAAGTAGTCCAAAAATAGTCCAAAAGTAGTTCCGAAATATTACCGGAAGTTGACGTAAATAGCAAAGCAAATCCGGAACAAAGTTCCGCATTTGCTTTGAGATTTACGTCAACTGTCAAATTTTCATATTGTTTCTTTCTGTATATCGTACTCTGTATACATATCTAATATACGATAACGTATGTTTTGACATGTGCTGCTAGATCGTGTGATTTTGCATCAAACGTAGACTTTTCGACTATATTGACGTTTGCGTGTTTTTCGCATAATTTGACCAACCATCGCCAAAACAGGTTTGTTAAGCTGTTATGCCCCTGTTTGAAAACAACACAGGAGGAAGCTTGTACGCATGTAGTACTGGTGGCGAGGGCGCCCCCCAGCCCCCACCCCCCCCCCCACCCACCACCTTGAAAGACAACATTATCGTAGGCAATTAACAGAGGGAAACACATCACAACATTAAGCACATATTACATATATATTTGCGTCTTGCATGTCCGGTTTAAAGGCATATCATGATATTTTTTTTCTCAAAAATAATATAAAAATAAAAACGTGTTTTCATCGTGGCCCTGTGTAAAGTGATTTAATTGAAGATGATATTATATGACGATACTATGACCGAGGCATTTATTTTGTATGTGTTTTCTTAAACAAATCATATACAATATAATAATTCGTTTTCATCATGGCTCTGTGTAAAGTGGTTTAATAGAAGATATATAGTAAATACATTGTTAGTGTCGTCGAATATAAAATATATTCGGTTGAGCCTTAGACAGCTTTATTGGGGCGAGCATTAGCGAGCCTCTATAAAGTTGTTGAGGCGAAACCGAATTTATCCCGTCAACACAGTACGTATATGCCGTGAAACACGGTGCCGTGAAACATTTTTGATATCCAGTCAATACAATTTTTGCATTTTACAGCCATTTGTAGGTGTTCACGGGATAAATAGAATAGTAGGTTGGTGCCGTGAATGGGCAAAAATATCTGGCGCGGCACGGAAACGGGATGTGCTCGGCAGAGCCTCGCCCATCCCGTTTCCTGAGCCTTGCCAGATATTTTTTCCCATTCACGGCACTAACCTACTATTCTCTATATACATGTATGATATCGGTACATAAGTATCAGATTTTTCTATCTTGCTGAACGCAACAAGATAGGAAATCCGATATTTATTTACCTACATGTATATCGGTGAAAATAGAAACAACCCAGCGGTCCTAGTATCGTCATATATCTTTAATTAAACCGCTTTACACAGGGCCACGATGAAAACACGGTTTTATTTTTTATAGTATTTTTAAAAAATAATCATGGAATGCCCCTTTAAGGAAAGTTCAGCTGTCATTCAACTGCATGTGTACGTATAATACGCGTGTGCGTGCTGTTCATGCTTTGCGATTCCAAAAACCATTAAACTTTGCGATTCCTAAACCAGTATCATTTGCGTTTTCGAAACCATCATTTGCGTTTTAGAAACCAGTATCATTTGCGTTTTCTAAAACCATTATCATCATATATAAAGGTGTGGGTGGAAGGTGGGTGCAAACGATGGGTAATTTAACGATCGGGGTTCATCCTTACCGGAATTCCGACTGTAGACCTGGTTTGGCCCTCACATACGTCTTTGGCATTTTGTATGTGACAGTTGAATCTGGTTATACCCCTTACGTGAGTATTACGATTGTTCGTAATCCTATTTTAGGGGAAGGGGCCAAGTGACTTTGGTGTGGTATGGACCTGCCACCAGGTCAGGTTATTCTAATTTCAGGGCTGAATATATTGTTTCTCGATGTAAATATTCAGTTCTGATCTTGGAATTTTCCCCCCAATGCAGCAGGTTAAAACGGGATCGAACCCGTTTGCCCGGCCTTACATGACCTTAGCTGTTGATATGCCGTTGAACACCAATAAACAAACAAACAAACATCGAACATATGCATCGAACATATGTAGGTGTCTCTGGTAACATTGTCAATGGTAAACTATTTTCGACCACAGTTCTGTACCCAGCGTTGACATTTTTCTCGATTTTGTGCAGGTTTTGGAAACCCGTTCCCAAATCCATCCAATAGCAGCAATGCCATAGCAGCAATGTTTTGTTGTCACCATTATGTTGCGAAATATTCCAGCGTAACACCTGTACTGTATGCTCTATTTATCTACAAATTACACTCCGCAATACACAAAGTTGTAGTGCACTGTGTGTGTGTTTGTCCGAATTCTGTGGCAGCATGCGAGTGGGCGGAGCTACCAGGGCTATATATATCTAGCGGTTACAGTGTCATCTAAAAATAGACGCAAGCTCCTGCGTATTCAGGCACATGCCCAGATTGGCCTAATGTGCCCCATCCTTGATTTTTTGCGCGATGTCGGGCGCAAGACAATCAATAATTTGCGGCATTGACAATAATTAAGGGGGATTGCCGCAATCGCGCGTGCTGGATGCATCCCTGCCATCCCTGCATGATACGTAAACAAATCAAAGTTGGCTATGAAGGGCAATTCTTCGTTTTGATTGGTGGAACATTTTGTGAATATTAACTAGCGTCAAATGACGCGCATACGCGATCCAATGGGATAAACCCGAGATGCTGGGATAAACCCGAAAATGCTGGGGTTACTAGTAAGGAGATTTTGAGCAGAGGTCGATTATAAATTATCCGAATAAACACATTTTAAGCGATTATACGTGGCTGAAACTTGTTCTGTTTAATAAATAAAAGCTTTAAATTAGCCCAATAATCGGCGTATGTTGGCGTATATGGCCATTAGAGCCAACTATGGACTTCAACAACAATAACTTCCGGGTTAAATCTCTTCAGGCGTTCAGCTCATTAAGTATTCAAAATTGTGTTATTTGGCTATAAGTAAAGTTTTAAACGGAGATAATTGCCAAAAATGCAAACTTTATCGGTTGATGCAATTTGGAAGTGATACAGAAAAATTCGCGTTCGTAGATTACCGAATAGCGGAGAAAAGGGTTGCTACAAACTTTTTCAGAATTCGATGGATAACCAACATATTAGCCGATCTATAAATAGATCGGCTAATAACAAACATATATAAAGGTCTGAGGAAACGCACCACAATTACACGCACAATTACACGCACAATTGGTATTCGTGGTCAGTCTTGCTCCTGACTTGCTAGTGGCTTATCGCAGCCTGATACGGATCTATACAGTTCAGTAGAATGATGGGTGCTTCGTAGATTGAATGTCGAACAGTGCAGACCCAGACCAGACTGCGCGGTTGCGCAGCCTGGTCTGGGTCTACACTGTTCGCAAAAGGTCAAATTTATCCAGTCTCGGCCACTATTGCGTTCTACGTATCCTGTTTGGAGACGTTTTACTGTATGTTCAATCAGGTTTTCACCTCGGTGGGCGTCCTGTAATCTCTGCACATCGATTGTTTGCTGAAAGTCCACGACCCACGAACCCAATGATGATAATTACAGTAATTAGCTAATGAACCATTTCGTCCGGTGGAGGAAACGCGTACTCTGTACTTTGGCCGAGTTCATCTAGATGTGAAATATTCGTAGGCGTTTTAATTTCGCTGCATTTACATATTCGCGTGACAATAAGCTTTGGCGAATATTAGCGTCCGTTGAATGTGCCGAGTTCATCTAGATATGAAACACTCGTAGGCGTTTTATTTTCGTTGAATTGATATATTCCCGTGATAAAGCGCTTTGGCGAATATTAGCGTAAGTTGAATGCGCCACGTTCATCTAGAAGTGAAAGTTTTATGTTCGCTGCATTTATTTAAAGATTTGACGAATATTAGCTTTGTTGCCAAACATTCGCTGGTACTTTAGTTCGGCTGCATTTACATATGCACATGATACAAAACTATTGAATGAACATTCTACAGATAAATGTGAATCCGGGTATGGAATGTTTTCGAGCCAATTCTCACCCTTAAATATAAGCCGAACGAAAAGAAATGTGAATCGGACGGAATCGAACGTTGTTTGAACTTGGTCCGATTCAAATTTCTCTGCAGAATGTTCATACTAACTACATAAGTAATGCTGCTAAGTTTGGTATTGGCGGACTCGTAGTGTTAACGGCTGGAACATGGTCATCATTAAAAGGACGACATGCCACCTCATGGGCGCCACCATTATTCCAGACAAAATAATAAAACCACGTGAAACCATACCCCTGTATAGACCGTGTTCTTATGTATAATATACATTTGAACAGAATACTATGAGAGTGCATTGATACGTTTATTTGTATCGGTGTCGCCATCATTCCTCTCTGGTGATAACGTCTGTTCATGATTGCAAAACTCGCACATATATTTTTTAACGCACGTACTAAACGTACACCTGAAATATAATGGAACCTCACTAAACCGGACACCCTGGAGATCCCAGGGTGTCCGGCTTAGAGAGGTTTCATTGGATAACATAAAAAATATAGGGATTGTGCGCATATGCTGTTTTTGTTTTGTTTCTTCCGTTAATACATGGCATTGTTGTTAATTAGTGTGCGTTCAATTATGGATCCTTTTTGTTTGCTATTCTGAGAATATTCCAGCACACGCAGTCACGAAATCAAACAGCAAGATTCTGATAAAATCAGGCTTTCTGTTTTTTGTAGGGATGGCTTGCTAGTCTAGTACATAACGCGTAGGACTTCAATGCCGATTGTTTTGGACAGACCGGATACCTGGTTTGGCCCTCAACTACGTCTCTGGCTTTCTTGTATGTGACAGTTGAATCTGGTTATGCCCCTTATAGGAGTAATACGGTTATTCCTAATCCTATTACTGTTAGGGGAAGGAGCCAAGTGACTTTTGTGTAGTATGGACCTAGCACCAGGTCAGGTTATTCTAATTTCAGGGCTGAATATTTGTTTTCTGTTCTGATTTGGGCATACTAAATGCGGGATCGAACCCGTTGGCCCGGCCTTAAATTACTTAGCTGTAGATAGGCCGTTAATCACCACTATCTCAAATCAAATATTCGCTTCCACTGGACGTAGAGGTGACAAGTATGAAGCTTTGTTCAGGTTTGTTTTTACGTAACGTTGAGACGAAAATTCAGGTTCTAAATGTTCGTCCCTGCACAAGAGATCAATTGTCCCCAACTATTGCTCTTAGTATTGACTATGTACAAAAAGTAAGTACCGATGACGTGGATATATTCAGATATGAGCAAAACAAGTTTACTCTGGCGGCCATTTTGAAATCCGCCATTTTGAACCGAAAGAACCCTGTTTATCGATTGTCTCCTCGGCTCATTTTTGTTAGCATGCTCGACAACCCCTGTATGCAAAAGTTAATGCTTTCCGCCGGAAGTGCACTACTCTGGTATTGTATGGCTCTTACATGTATATAGTACACTAAACGAGCCACCGTCGTCATACATGTATATTAAATGAACAACACGAACTGTTTGCAATTTCCAAAGAAGCGACTCTGATTAGGGTATACACTGGGCCGAAATAAAGCCGTGTTTTCACAGGCAGAACTGTGGCTGTGACTGGAGAAATGGGGCGACCAGTGTAGATCCAGATCAATGAAACACCCATCATGCTTCTAACAAGCAATATAAATCGTCATCAGGCTACATGAGTGTGCTATTTGATCTGTAGCCAATTTAAATTGCAAAGCATACGTATCTTGCTAAGTACACTTTGAGGGAGAAATTGTGTTTAAAATGATAAATTTATTAATTTTTATTATACTGAAGTTATTACATTATCACAGCCATAATAATTCTGCATACGTTTAATCATCAACTCCATGCATTCTGTAGTTCTATATGAAATTATGTATTTCGTGAAAAATAAATGAATACTCTCACAACATATACTTAGCTCGATAAGTAAGCTTAGCAATTTTGGTGAAATATACTACAGGAGCTACACTGGCCACAAATACCATGAGCCCCATTCTTCCAGTCACAGCCACAAATGTGCAATTTGACAGGCAGACACGTGTTTTATTCCATTGCGTGGCGTATGTGCAGACATACACGCTCCAAACAATATAATTGTGACCGCCAGTATCAGTAATAGACCAATTTATATCCCGTTTTTCGTTGTGCCCGGTTTAGTTCGTGTTTTTTGTTTTCCAGGATGGGAAAGTATGCGTTTCTTAGCAATGAATCCATCCTTACGGATTCATATATTAACAGTGGGTTGCAGGTGGGAGCATGCGATGGGTAAAGTAACATTCGACGTTCATCGTTACCGGAATACCGACCGGAGACCTGTAGCCTGTTTCACCAACATGGCAAAGTATACTTATCTAGCAAAGTATACTTTGAGGGAGAAATTTTCAATTTAAGGATAAATTTATTAATTTCTATTATACTGAATTGATTACATTATCACAGCCATTTTGGCTGTGATAATGTAATAAATTCAGTATAATAATTCTGCATACTTTTAATCATCAACTATATGCAGTCGTTAGTTCTATATGAAATAATGCATTTCGCGAAAAATAAATGATTACTCCTTCAACGTATACTTTGCTAGATAAGTATACTTCGCAATGTTCATGAAATCGGCTACTGGTCGGACCCTCACGTATGTCTTTGGCATTCTTGTATGTGACATTTTAATCTGGTTATACCCCTTATATGAGTATCACATCACGATTATTCGTAATCCTATTACTTTTAGGGGAAGGGGCCAAGTGACTTTGATGTGGTATGGACCTGGCACCAGGTCAGGTTATTCTAATTTTAGGGCTGAATATAAGTTTGTTCGGTGTAAATGTGCCGTTCTTATTTTGGGATGCAGTAGGTTAAATACGGGAATGAAACCATTGGCTTGGCCTTAAATGACCTTAGTTGTTGATTGGCCGTTAAACACAAATAAATAAATCAATCATATTTCAACAGTGAATCTTACTGGGATTCACACCTGGGGCCCAGTGAACAGGTATTGTAATGGTGCTTTGTAGAACCGCCTATTGTTCAGCAACGCTTAGTGTCACGTGTGAAAAGAAGCCGGCAAAGCAGGCTTCTTTTCACACGTGACACTAAGCGCTGATGTCAATCCTAGTGTTCACCAGTTTAAAAATTCTACGAACTTTTTCGGTGACCAACGGTACTGGAAATAAAACGTCAAGAAATGACGATGTTATTTGAACCTGCATTGCCGACTGCTTATCACACGTGGGCACTAAGCGATGATGTCAATCCCTAGTGTTCACCAGTTTAAAAATTCTATGAACATTTCAAAGTTCTTCGGAGACCAACGGTACTGGTAATAAAACGTCCAGAAATGACGATGTTATCTGAGCCAGCCTGAATTGCCGGCTTTGTTATATACGTGAACACTAAGCGTTAATGAACAATAGGCGTACTTGCTCCCTTGGACATAGATATATGGCCAAACACTGACGCTACTCTCTCGCCATATATACGCAACCGTCTGCGTTAATTTTGCCCAGTAGCCTATTTCATCAACATTGCAAAGTATACTTTTCTAGCAAAGCATACTTTGAGGGAGTAATCATTGTATTGTTCCCAAAATGCATGATGTCATATAGAACTAATTAAAAGTATGCAGAATTATTATACCGAATTTATTGCATTATCACAGCCATTTTGGCTGTGATAATGTAATAAATTCAGTATAATAAAAAATAATAAATTGATCCTAAAATTTAAAATTTCTCTCTCAAAGTATGCTTTGCTAGATAAGTATACTTTGCAATGTTGATGAAATAGGCTACAGATGTCAATGTGTTTGAACATCTATTGGCAATCTCAACTCGCAATCAAGCAGTTGGCTGAATCTCACCCTAAAATAGCCTTAGCTGTTGATAGGCCGTTAAACACAAATAACTCGAATTCAAGCACAACATTAAGTATTTTCAAAATTAAAATAATAATTTAGTTTGAAACATAACTATACAGAGTGAAGCTATCCATGGTAAGAACCAAACACGACCACCATAATCATATCCATGTGCAGTTGTATTACATTTATTCGTGTATGTCAAAGATTGCGCCAGTATTGTCAAAGCCTCAGAGAGTGTTAACTGTCTAAACGGCGAACGTTTTCGAGTAAGTCGAGATCCTGATATTCAGGTTATGTACTAACTGAATTTGCAAACTGAATTCCAATCACATATTACACATTTATGTAATACACTAGCGACTCTCTAAACCGGACACCTTGTGAGGTCCCCATGGTGTCCGGCTTAGAGAGGTTCCACTGTAAATCAGGCATCTGATCATTCTGAACCATATTTGTGTGATATGCGATCACGAACAGACAATATCACACGAGATAAATGACCAAGAAACTCATCGAAAATAAGATCACAGGTGTTCCATTGGTGTCCAGTGGGCCGTTTCACTAAACTTCGTACGACTAAAATATTCGTAAGTGCAAAATTATGATAGTCTATAAATTTCACATTAACACTATTTTCTTGTAAACAATTATTGGATTTACATTTATTGAGCATAGGCTGCATAGGCAGCCTATGCTCAATAAATGTAAATCCATAAATTTTAATTTACAGACGATCTTAGATTTGCACTTACGAACATTTTAGTCGTAAGAATTTTAGTGAAGCGGGCCCCAGATCTATCTATCTATCTTCCAATAATCTCGAACCCCTATTGGGGACTTATAGATGTGCGCGTCTAACTGACTACACGGTTTAGAGAGGTTCCGCTGTACGACACTGATTTCAAAATTCAATAAGCCCCCTATTTCTCCAGTCTCAGTCACGTGATTGGATCGGCCACTTTATATGATAATGCTGCGAGATGGACGTACTGATAGATTCTTACCAATCCGTCCATAGCTCGCGATGACACAAGCAAACGCCATTTTAATACAATAATTATTAAATTCGATGTAAATGCAGATACTAGTATTGGCGGAGGCATTATAGCTAAGCTTACTATGTATGTACCGGAAAGAAACCGTGACCTGTCGGTTTCTGGTGCGTTCGGATGATTACGTCTACTAGAAATGTGTGTTTTGTCAGACGCTTAATAATGACTTGCCGATGGATCCTTTGTGATCTAGCTTTACATCGCAAAAAACATGGAGGGATTGTGCAACTGTTATATGATGAAGTCTAGAAACGTGTGTTTTGTCCGATGGCGTGGATTTTAGATTCTTCTTTAAAGGGGCATGTCCGGATTTTTTTTTTAAACTAATAATTCCAGCACAAAAATATTTACACAATTCCCTAACATTTGATTGGTCCGTAGCAAGCCTTCGTCCAGTATTCCCGCGACTTTTCCAAGTTTATACCCCGATAAATTCCACAAAAAGGCCATTTATTTCTATAGTATAAACAAAATAAAAATGTGTTTTTATCATGCCCCTGTGTAAAGTAGTTTTTATTTTCTGTAGTAGTTTTTCCAAAAATTCTGATATGCCCGTTTAAAGTAAAATATGCAGTGTTATAGAGAATAGTAGGTTAGTGCCGTGAATGGGAAAAAATATCCGGCAAGGCTCGCCGAGACGGTTCAAATGAGTGGTCACAACATATACTTTGGTTCAGAAATAAGGAAAATAGATAGAGAATAGTAGGTTAGTGCCGTCAATGGGAAAACATATCTGGCAAGGCTCAGGAAACGGGATGGGCGAGGCTCTGCCGAGCACATCCCGTTTCTGTGCCGCGCCAGATATTTTTTCCGGTTCACGGCACTAACCTACTATTCTATTTATCCCGTCAACACCTACAAATGGCTGTAAAATGCAAAAATAGTATTGACTGGATATCAAAAATGTTTCACGGCACCGTGTTTCACGGCACATACGCACTGTGTTGACGGGATAAACAGTCATACCCGTTTAATTGGCGATGCGAATAACATCATAATGAATAAAACCTGGTTCCAATGTGGCTTTTAAATACGATCTGGCTTGGTGTGGTCAGTGTATAGTAAAATAAAACACAGACTCATTGGGACTTGATGAAATAGAATGGTGTGTTGGATCGATATACTATTTTCAGCCAACTGGAAAATCACATATTGAATGTCCGAGACATCATCTGAGACACGGTTTCTTTCAAATGAATTTGATTAAATAAAATCATTTATTGCATTTCAAGCTAGTTTTGTATGGATTTATCTGTGAGAGAAACCCAGTAATTGACAACTTACAAATAATACACCTTGAAGAGAAGACCGGTAATCACCCGAGTGCACACTCCCGCAGTCGTTATAAAATAAGCACCACCCACAAAAATTCATGCGCAGATGCAAACGCCCCGAAACATTATAAAATGCATTTTTTGTTCGAAAATGTTGTGCAGAAATGTAATAAATAGAATATTATATCACAATGTTTGACTAGCTTGATTGAAAATACACTCTTGTTCGTCGGCTTACGCATAAACAACTCGTTCGCTTCGCTCACTCATTGTTTACGCGGAAACCGATGTACACTCGTGTATTATTTCACGCTAATAAAACATGCAGAATGGAATATCCTCTATATACAGTTTATACATCATTTGCAGCCCATACAGCGATAAATCCTATATTCAATATGCAAGACAGACGCGATACAGAAGCTACGATAGTTTTATCACGCCAAATATGATTATTGACACTAAGAAGGAAATAACTGGACTTGGTATAATGTAGCTGTCTATCATCAGGCCTTATAACGGTGTCTGCACCGACATGTAGCACGGTGTGCAACATAACACGTCTCAGAAGGTTAGAACACACCAAATAGTTTTACTATATAATTTAACCGAATGCCATCCACACTACTTGCACTATTCGTATGCATGCTGTGGGACCTACTTGTACATGACTTGCAACCAGTCTGTACTGGTTCTGCATGAATTAAACAATAGGTTCACTTACTCCTAAGAAATCCAACATCGTCATATCCCCCAATAAGGTGTACATTTTTTGGCCACGGAAACTCTGTTTACATCACATAACCAACAGGTTCAGTGTTTTCTTTCAAATGCTACAAATATGTTGAAAACTGGTGTTGAAAGCACACCAAAATGTTCCTCAAGTGAAATTGGGTAGTAATATATCAAGATTTGCAAGCAAACTGTATCTGTGACCTCAAAACGTCCGCACTTTTTTTTCATACCGGACTACTTCTACCACCTGGGCGATTTCGCGCCATTTGGTATTCTCTAACTTAAACCCATTATATTATATACCGAGGGTACACACTTTTTGTGCACAAAAAAATTAAAAGTAATTATCTTAATTATGGACAGAAGTATACGTTGTTACGTCGAGACGGTTCCTATGTGCGGTAATAACATATACTTCTGAGAAGAAGTAAGAAAACTAACGGCAATCATTTCATTGTATCTCTAATCCCATTTCATTCTAATGCTACACATGTTTTCGCACGAAAAATAGAATAATTATCTTAATTGTGCACACAATTATATGTTGTTATCACTCATTGGAACCGTCTCGTCGAGACGGTTCAAATGAGTGGTAACAACATATACTTTTGAGGAGAGATAAAAAGAAAAACGAAAATCATATCATTACATGCTGAGGTTACACTATTTTTTGCACGAAAAATAAATATAATTCTCTTAATTATTCACATAATTATACGTTGTTACCACTCATTGGAACTGTCTCATCGAGCCGGTTCTAATGAGTGGTAACAACATATACTGTGAATGAGAAATAAGGAAAATAGCGAAAATTAGTTCAATTTGTCCATATCCCATATACAGGGTATTCAACATGAAATAGGATACTGTAGAATAAAAAGAAACACCATCGCTACATTAGCAATTAGATCGTCGATCCGCACTCACACCTGCTCCCGGCAAAAAGAATACGAACGTTAACTTTTCCGATATTTCCGTGACTATTATGAATATTATGTCTCGTTGTAGATCATTGTACGTAGAGCATCCGACGCCAGTTGTGTCATTAAATCCTACGATTTGCCTAAACAATGGGTTAGACTCTGAAATTTGGGCTTAGTGAATTAATGTGCATTTGTCGAGCCCAAACTATGGTTTGATGAGCACTCAAACCGTGGTTTAGGCTATCAGAAATCCTAGTTTGAGAGCCAAAACTGTGGTTTGGGCCGCCAAGTGCACAATAATTGCCCAAACGTTTGGGATTTCAAATGACGGTTTAAGCCCAAACTAGGGGTTGAGGAGCCTAAACTAGGGGTTAAGCTCCAAACTATGAAATAAGGAATTAGTTTGCAGTTGGTCTGCCATAAACGAACATAATCGCGACGTATATATATGCTTGTGGTATTCACCTGTTTCAAGGATAGCTTGCCTGTCTGTGTATTGACATTGCTTATCATAACAGTTTGGACCCACCCTGCTAGAAAATCTTTATCCGCGCATGCGTAGATCAAACGCTAGGTCTGTCAAGTTGGTGCACATAGTTGATATACTCAAATCTCGAGTGTGTCAAATTGCTCCATATGCACCAACTTCACTACCCCCAGTTAATCAGCAATCAAGCGAATTACTCAGCAAGTTTGTACATGCATTTGCATCTAACATCTCTAAAATTGTGCGAAAATGAGAATAGCGTACAACGTAAGTTATCAAACATGGGGCACACCAATTTATGTTTTCATTAGAGTTACGTACTTAGAACTAGCAATAAACGCACTTTCTAATCACTACTGTCTGTTTCACGAAAGCTGCCTAAATTTTACGGCTATATATAAACAATTCAAAAACAATATTTCTTTTGATAATATTTGACCGAATTTCACGAAATAAAAAGAAGGCTCATTCTTATTTTTTCCTTTAATTTAATATTATCAAAATAAATCTTGTTTTTGAATTGTTTATATAGCCGTAAAATTTGGGCAGCTTTCGTGAAACAGACAGTAAATACAAATTCTCTCAAAAATCCACATATATGTATACTTATTGTTTACCCTAGTTTCTCGACCAATCAAAGAACATAATTTCGTCTCAATTAATCGCATATTGCGACACTTTCGCCAATATCTATTAAATTAATCATTAAATGTTCAGCCGCTATATTTAGAACTGGGTTTACGCCTTGTTGTCATCAGTTCATGAGACGCAAAGCATATTACCGCCCACACACGTGCTCACTTCGTGTCACACCGCCAATCAGATGCTAGTATAGAAATTCGAAATCACGTTTAGGGGCGGAGCTTCGCGAGTGGGCTGTTAAACAATGCCTACGTTATAGTTCACATATTTCATTTTTAATAAATAAATTTATTAAAAACTAAATATGTGAACTATAACTGTTACTTAATTCCTATAAAGAATATTGTGTGCCTAATAGATGGGACGCCAAGTTTAAATCAGAACAAATCCACCAAAGATTTCCCAAAATTGGCTGCCAATTCAAATTTTACTGTAAAGTTTATTTTTCCACTTACGAATTTCTTATCTCTTTGCATGCTGGGAAATGTGTGTGCTATAAATAGTTCAAAAATAGCAGATGACAATTCATTATATTTTCTTTTATTTCTCCTGATAAATGTCATGAATATGTCTTGGAATTTCACTAAAATTGTGTCCTCCGGACACAATTCTAATGAAATTTCAAGACATATTTACAGAGAGAAATAAAACATATACTCCTAATTTATTAAAAATTCAATATATGAACTATGACTATTACATATATTTCTCGTAGACAAAACGTCATACAATACAATGTGTTATAAACTGTAAAATACCATTGTATGCAATAAATATACTTGCAACCCAATACAGTTCAACCTCTCTACAACAGCCACCCATGGACAGACGTAAACTGGCTGTTGTAGAGAGGTGGCTGTTGTAGGGAGGTTAATGCTGAATTAAATTTGATCGTCTAATGTTTTGTTAGTTTCTTCGATAATTCTCATCAAATACATGCTTTGACAGCATTTTAGAATCATTTCCAATGGAAATGTGTTAGATATAGAGGAAATCATCCATTTGGGATATAAAATAGCGGCTGTTACAGAGAGGGTGATGTTGTAGAGAGGTGGCCGTTCGGGGAGGTTCGACTGTACATATAAATTCACTCCACTTTCTACATACATACATACATACATACATACATTTCTTGTAGACGTATTAAACAATACTCTGTGTATTAGCTCTGCGAAAACCCATTTCGTGCAATAAATGTACTTTTTAACCAATAAATATAGATTCTCTCGACAAACCACATACATACATTCATTTCTTGTAGACAAAACGCTGCTATACAATAGACATTATAGACTAAATACTTCCTGTGGCTATTCTAAATTTATTTTAGCGCAAATTGGTTACATTGGCACAAATTTGTACCTGTTTATGTGAAAATCAATGAACTAGATCAAATTACGATCCCTCTGGACATCCCTATATTGCTGTCTCGTTCTAGCAAGCGCGCTAACATGGAATTAAACTGCCTGTAGGAAAATATACTCCTCAGAATTTGGGATTATCTCCCTTGTCGCCACGCCGTATTTTCACCGATATTGATTTCGAAAAAAATGCTGTGTTTTCCGTAAATTACATCGAAAGTTGGCGAAATGTTAAGAGCTCATGCGGAATTGAATTCCGCATGAGCTCTGAAATTTTCGTCAAGTTTCTGAATTGTGTATAGGAATTACGGCTGACTTTAGAAATGAATATCGGCAAAATTTTGAGAAGCGACAATGGGGATAATTCCAGAGACGTGGCCTTATAAGACAATACATCTAAGTCAGCATGCACTGTTTGCAACCCGGATGTTTTGTTAATTCGAGGAAATCGGGGAAAAAAATTAGATTGGAAATCAGTTCCGACATGTTTAAAGTAATATCCATAAACCACTCGCAGTATCATATTGATCGGGAGATTACTGTGTGCTCTGTCTTATATTAACACATTAAAGCTGGCGTCCCACATCTCGGGTTGTAATATGGGGAGACATATATTGTTCGTTTATTCTTTAGATATGACATTTTCCGGGCCAGTAAACATTAATTTACCATTGCCAGACGCATAAATTGGCGTGGCCTTATAAGACAATACATCTAAGACGTGGCCTTATAAGACAATACATCTAAGTCAGCATGCACTGTTTGCAACCCGGATGTTTTGTTAATTCGAGGAAATCGGGGAAAAAAATTAGATTGGAAATCAGTTCCGACATGTTTAAAGTAATATCCATAAACCACTCGCAGTATCATATTGATCGGGAGATTACTGTGTGCTCTGTCTTATATTAACACATTAAAGCTGGCGTCCCACATCTCGGGTTGTAATATGGGGAGACATATATTGTTCGTTTATTCTTTAGATATGACATTTTCCGGGCCAGTAAACATTAATTTACCATTGCCAGACGCATAAATTGGCATTATTATACGTTTATATATCAAATGTGAATTATCACTCTTGATAGCGGGGGCGATAACCGTGTTTCCTTAAAAGGTTAACCGAGACAACTATGTATTATCTCATTATATTATATTATTTTTGGATGGACAAGGATCATACTTAAGAATGTGTCGATCTAAATATGTATTTAGGTCACACATTATTGTAATGATGTGCCGTTAAGCACCATTCCATTCAGGTCACACATTGAATTGATATAAATAATTTAAAAATACCTTGGCCCAGTTACATATCAAAATAGCCTGATACAACCGCGCGTCTCTATCAGTAAATTAAAACTTACTAAATTTGTGTGTGTGTATAGCGGGCACTCGTAATTTTTAAAACTAGTGGAATAGTTACACAAACAATGCTTATGATTTCATATGTATAGAACAGTTTGTGCCTAACAGATGGGACCCCATCTTTAAATGCGGAATACGAATGTACATACTTCAAATAGTGTTATAACGAGTTAAAACTATTTTCCAGCATTTCGTCTTATTTCTCCTTGAAAGAACATGGTGTGAACACTCATTAGAACCGTCTTGATGTGTATGTTCGCATGGTGGTGGTCAAAACAGAATAATGGTGTTTTCCCAGTTCCAAATCAGTTTAGTGTTGCATGTATCTTTTTTTGTCAGTATTGTGTTATCATTGTGTTATCATTTGTGTTGTCATATCACAGTTTAATTTGTGTTATTGTCGAGTCCGCTTGCGGACAGCGCTATATAGTCGGAACATTGGCGTATGGACTGGCGTACGTAGGACGTACGTACGTCCGAGTTTTTGGTTAAAGTTTTTAGTTAAAGTTTGTTGGTATACTATCAAAGGCTAGGCGGGCGCGTCATGCGGGCCGCGGCCATCTAGATATTGTGTTATCATTGACCGTGTATCAAAACATATACTCGACTACTTGAAACACACATGTGTTTGGATCATGGATTATACTAACCCGAATTTCTGGCTGTCACGCAGGTCGCTCTGTGTGTCAGCCAGTGTATTCGTGTTAGGATTACCCTACATCTCGGTTATGTCACCAGACTAACATCACATACATATTGCGTTTATATTATTTTTAAAAAATAATACTGGGATGCACAACTGGACCTAATGAGGGGTCGTAGCCAGTTATTTCCCTTTGCAAATATATTTATAGAGATCCTTTCCTATGGTTTATTTTAGCGTTTATTTCTTTCCGAATAGTGCAAAACAATAATACGACTGCGAACATTGTAGATCCAGATCAGACTGCACAACTGTGCAGTCTGATCTGACTCTACACTGTTTGCAATAATAAATTAATAATAGTAAAAATATGAATCTGGCAAATAATGCAGTCCCGGGTCAGATTGTACAGATATATCGATGATCTGTATCAACACTCGTCGAAAACACTATAATGGCTCCTTTACACAACAAAGTTTGCGATATTCGCCTTTTTAGCAATCAATAAGACCTTAAAATATACAATTCAAAGGGAAGTAACTAGCTACGATCCCTCATTGATCCGGTGTATTACAATGTGCCTGGCATCAAATGAGGACGCTGTATTTTCGTGAATTTGTTTTATTGTCATTTCAGTGCTGAGTTTTCAGCACTCCTTCAATACACTTGCATACCTGTCTGTGTAAATGTAAATGCTTTGATTTAACGACGGCACTGGCTCGATGACCTTGCATGTCTATTTAAGTCCCCATCCGATAGGACTAGGCTATCACGAAGGTGTCTTACCCAAGGACACGCCGAATCGGCCAGTGTCTGGATTGGAACTCGGGACCTTTCGATCCGTAGTCCGATGCTCTACCACTATAGGAATGAATGGCCTTTTCGTGGAATTTATCGGGGATATAAACTTGGAAAAGTCGCGGGAATACTGGACGAGGCCTTCCGGCCTTCGTCCAGTATTCCCGCGACTTTCCCAAGTTTATACCCCGATAAATTCCACAAAAAGGCCATTCATTCCTTATAATTTCAGCATTTGAAATAAATTCATCAACAAATGTGTTTATTTTCCGTTTTCTTAAGAATTATTTTAACTGCGCCTCACGGTTACGGAAAGTAGTTCGGCGTGGGAGTTTACTGGGATATAAATTTTGGACAGAGACTTGCTACGGGCCAATCAAATGTTAGGGAATTGTGTAAATATTGTTGTGCTGGAATTACTGAGCTATTGCGGCTGACCCTGTATGTGTATGCTACTGTCGTTGAACGGGCGTACATGTAACCCCCTCCCCACCCACACCCAAATAAAAAAAGAAATCAATCGTATAAAAATGAATAGGCAACATTTTGTCGAGATGGGTTTATGGGTTTTGCTACCAGTGTAGATTCAGGAGTACGGGAGTACTTGGAAGAGTTACCAACTAACTATAGTCTGTTTCACGAAAGCTGCCCAAATTTTACGGCTATATAGACAATTCAAAAACAATATTATTTGCGATAATATTAAATTAAAGGAAAATTTAAGAATGAGCCTTCTTTTTATTTCGTGAAATTCGGTCAAATATTGATTTTATTACGAAAAATTGATTTGTCTATGGGAATTTAACATGGGGGAAAAAGTGGTAAGGAAGTGTGGGAGGAGGCAAAAAACGAAAAAAATTGGAAATTGACTCCGAAACCTGACTAGATAGCTTGGATATGATCAAACACAAAGAAAACAAAAGTTAAATTTTAAAAATTGGTCCAGTATTTCTAAAATTCTAAAAAATTTCCCCATGTTAAATCCCCATAGACATCTTCACTCCGTGAAGATGTCTATGGGGATTTAACATGGGGAAATTTTGTTTTCGCAATAAAATCAATATTTGACCGATTTTCACGAAATAAAAAGAAGGCTCATTCTTAAATTTTCCTTTAATTTAATATTATCGAAAACAATATTGTTTTTTAATAGTTTATATAGCCGTAAAATTTGGGCAGCTTTCATGAAACAGGCTATAGGTAACTAGGGGGTTGTCCTATTTTCGAGCTCTTCGAAATGCACTTTCCTGTGGTTTACGACATTTAAATTCAGACTCCAACTGGTGGTAAACTGTGATCTATGTAAACTCAGTGGCTGAACGTGGGGTTGCAACCCCGGAACCCCCTCCCTCTAGATCCGCCCTGCTATACATGTACACACAATCAATATAATGACACAATCCTAATGCATTAAATCGGCCAATCGCCGCGTCTACTGCTATATCCATGGCAACCAATGCTGGAAGGACGACGGCGCCAAATGTTCGCTTCATTTAGCGTCGACGGGTCGGTAATTTGCCCGCGCAGTGGTACGTAATGATACGTCTTCCCGCCATTATTTCATGATGAAATTGACCTTATTACATCCAGTTTTCTAACGCATTAGGTTAAGTGTGCTCCGTATGTATATTTATGACGTGAACGTGTACTAAATAGCTCACGGGGAAAAAAGAGTCACGTGATTGTATCAGGCAGATAGCGCCGAACTATATTACCACAAAACCACAGGTGAAAACCGCCATTCCATAAAGATTCTTATTATTATACAAACGGGCCAGGTTCTACATCGTTCACTTTTGAATATTGCACAATTAGCCACAACAACAGTGTAGATCCAGATGAGCCGGCTCGTATCGAGCCGTCTAATCGGGATCTGCACTTTTGCAAGTAATTTTCATATTTTTTATAACAAGAAACACGCCTATTTGTTATAAATGGACTAGTCTGAAAGTAATTGTGTGATGGATTGGTCGGATCATTAACATTATCACATTCCATGCCGTGGGTGGTAGGCGGGAGCATGCGATGGGTAATATTCAGAGACATAAATACTATACAACAAAATCCGTCTGTAATTCAACGACCGGGATTCATCCTTATCGGAATCTCGACCAGAAACCTGGTTTGACTCTCAGGTACGTCTTTGGCTTTCTAGTATGTGAGAGTTGAATCTGATCTTACACTTTATAAGAGTACTGCTACCGGTAATCATTTGGGGGAAGGGACCAAGTGACTTTGATGTGGTATGTACCAGGTACCAGGTCAGGTTATTCTAATTTCAGGGCTGAATTTCTATTTATTGTTTCATGTAAATATTCCGTTCTGATTTTGGGATCAACCCACACCCCCTCCCCCCCTACACCCCCAATGCAGCAGGTTAATTACGGGATCGAACCCGTTGGTCCGACCTTTAATGACCTGTTGATAGGCCGTTAAACACCAATAAACAAACAAACACATTTCATGCCAGTTATTTACGGTTGAAAAGATTAACTAATTGTATATGAAAAATACAGTGGAACCTCTCTAAACCGGACACCAACACAATAATGTATGTTCGTGATCACATAGCACACAGCTATGATTCAGAATGATCAAATGCCTGATTTACAGCGAAGCCTCTCTAAGCCGGACACCCTGAGAACCTCACATGGTGTCCGGTTTAGAGAGGTTTCACTGTATAATAATAATAATTATAATAATTTTCAGGAACATTCATCATGCTGATTATAATATCAAGTTGTCTCGACAAAACATTGGTATAGCTGCTGAATCCAAGATGGTCGCCAAGATGGTCAGGGAAAATATATAACTCCTATCTTTTAAACTATATATATAATGGTGTGCTTTGTTTCTCATGAAACCTGTCAACTTGTTTAATAACTGACATATTATCCTAACCATATTGTTATATTATATTTATTTCATAAGCACAGCAACATACATTGACGCTTTATAGCTAGCACAACACGTATTATGCAATGATCTTATTTACATATGTATTAATGTATTATGAATTTAACACACTATGTTATTACACTATGAGTATATGTTATGCAACGCAATAGGATAGAACACACCAAATAGTTTTACTATATAATTTAACCGAATCCCATCCAATAAGGTCAGACTCTCCTACTTTCACTATGCGTATGGATGCTGTGGGACCTACTTGTACATGATCTGCAGCCAGTATGTACTGGTTCTGCATGAATTAAACAATAGGTTCACTTACTCCTACGAAAGAAACATTTAACCTCGTCATACACCCCAATATTGTTTACATGTTTTGGCCACGGAAACTCTGTTTACATCACGTGACCAACAGGTTCAGAGTTTTATTTTAAATGCTACAAATATGCTTAAAACTGGTGTTAAAATCACCCCAAAATGTTCCTCAAGTACAACTGCGTAGTAATAGATCAAGATTTGCAAGCAAACGTGATCTGTGACCTCAAAACGCCTGCACGATTTTTTTATACCGGACTACTTCTGCCCCCTGGGCGATCTCGCGCCATTTTGGTAACTCTAACCTATATACATCCATCGGGGCTACAATGGACCATACTTCAAACAGCGCAAGCCCACATACGATGAACCCTCTCTAAACCAGACACACGGACAATCCCAATGTGGTTGATATCGTGGGTTTCACTATAGGAATGAATGGCCTTTTTGTGGAATTTATCGGGGTATAAACTTGGAAAAGTCGCGGGAATACTGTGTTTATTTTCCGTTTTCTTAAGAATTATTTTAACTGCGCCTCACGGTTACGGAAAGTAGTTCGGCGTGGGAGTTTACTGGGATATAAATTTTGGACAGAGACTTGCTACGGGCCAATCAAATGTTAGGGAATTGTGTAAATATTTCTTGTGTTATATAGTTTGTGCTGGAATTATTGTTATGTGTCCACCGTGTGGCAATGCATGTTCGTGGTTGTAAATTACATACATGTAAGCATGTCGATGGCCTAGTAACATAAGGTCGTAACTGCTATGCTAAAGCATAGCAGCTACGACCTTATGTTACTAGACCATCGATGTGTTACAACGGAACCTCTCTAAACCGGACACCCTGTGGACCTCCCAGGGTGCCCGGTTTAGAGAGGTTCCACTGTAGTTAAGCAACAATAGATACTCTCTAAAGCAACATGTTTGCGCTTAATTCTGATGGATTTCGCCGTCACTTATCTCTGATATAGCTGTCTGTTCGTGATTGCAAAGTACAGACATACATACATGGAGTGCTGATACGGCTCAATTAGTGATAGTAGCTAGTTATCTCCCGTTGAATTTATTTATAGAAAGCCGGTCCAAATTGTGTAGTTTATGGTCTTATTTCTTATACAAAGGGCGAATGTATAGCATGATGTGAACAGTAGCAATTATAGTGATTTCTACTAGTGTTAATACAAATCATTATACATAACTACGCAATCTGATCTGACCACATTATTTGTCAGATTCATATTTTGACACTTATTACTGTTTTTTGCAATCAGTGTAGACTCAGATCAGACTGCACATATGTGCAGTCTGATCTGGGTCTACTCTGTTCGCAAAACTCATTTGTTGTGCTATACATTAAGAAATAAACACTGAAATACAACCTAGCACCGGATCTCTATAAATATATTTGCAAAGGGACAATCCCTCATTGCCGCCGAAACTGTTTACATCAGACACCCCGGGGACCTCAACTCAATTTAATGCATGTCTATTATTTCATGAACCTATTCAATGATTGCCATTAGTGGCTGTGACTGGAGAAATGGGGCTTATGGGATTTTCGACCAGCGTACCTCATGATCAAATAACAGTCTCCTGTTGCCTGATAACTACATATATTGCTCGTTAGAAGCATGACGGGTGTTTCATTGATGGAACGGTGAGCAGTGCAGATCGGGCCGATCAGACAATGCGGATGCACAGGCTGATCTGGGTCTACATTGGTCGCAAAACCCATAAGTCCCATTTCTTCAGTCGCATCAACATTTATTAGCTAGACTATTCGAGGAATATGTAGAAATGTTGTCGTCAACTCGGCGTCGGCACAAGCGTTGGCACCAGCGTTGGAGTTGGCGTGTTGGCGTTGGCGCGTTGGTGCCGGCGTTGGCGTTGGCACCATCGTTGGAGTTGGCGTGTTGGCGTTGGCGCGTTGGTGCCGGCGTTGGCGTTGGCGCCAGTGTTGGTGTTGGCGTCGGCGTCCGGTTAACGTTTTGGTCATGAAATTACGCAGATGTCCGAAGGTACAAACTCATATTATGGTTAGCTCGGAAATCGTAGGGATTCCTACGCGTTTCCTAGCCTTACCTGATAACCTTGATATCAAAAGACACTAGCCTGGTATTCTCTGTTTATTCGCGTGTCGCTAGGATAGTGTCAATTTTAACCTTCAATCCTGAAATATGCGTACATACCCCTTGGGAAATATTCAGATTTGATTGTAGAAGATCATACAATTATAATACAGAGGGTAATGTGTCACTGGAAAGTGGGCCTTATAGCGTTTACGACAGGTTTGGATCAAGATATTAGACATAATCTGATATTTTAAAGTCTGTAATGTAATGGCATGTTTCAACATTTAGCCAGTGACACAGTTATATGCCTAACAAACAGGATAAAGGATGAATACATAAGTATATCAGGCTGATAAGTGGTCACAAATGTCATAAGCTCCATTTCCAAAGTCACATTTATATGTACTCTAGGGATAAAGCTATGATTTGATCGCTGAAAATCATACAATTCTAACGCATAAGTTAGCATGTCAAAGTGTCGTGCCTTTAGACGATACCGTATAATGAGCACGGCTCGCTTGATAACAAGATTTACGTGATCGTTGTTAATCTTCCACGGACTGGTCACCTTGACCCGTCTGTAATTGATAAGCAATTTACATAAATGCACTTCCGTGGAAATACGGTGCAAGCTAGGAAGCCGCGAGATTAACCTGTCCACACCTGATACACAATCTGCATCAGTGCACATGAATTCGGCTGTTCCCTCGAGGTTAGAGAATACCAAATGGCGCGAAATCGCACAGGCGGTAGAAGTAGTCCGGTATAAAAAAAATAGTGCGGGCGTTTTGAGGTCATATGCCTAATTTGCTTCCAAATATTGATCTATTACTACCCGGTTTCACTTGAGGTACATGTTGGGGTGCTTTTAACACTAGTTGTCAGCATATTTGTAGCATTTGAAAGAAAACACTGTTAAGTATGTTCGATAATCTCTCAAATTAAGCATGTACAAATATCGAGTATGTGACATGATTTATATAAGTTACTTCGCACAGTGCTGGATGCTTTGATACTGACTATGTGGGTATAGACACAGTATGTTCGAACAAATGTGTATAGACTTCCAAGTAAGCAATATATGTGTGAAGTATGTATATACTTGACGAGCAAATGCGATATAAACATGACAAAACTCATCGAATATTTGACACATATATTTATGATGTATTGTTAGAATATTTGATATTGAATGCATGGATTAAAGCATCCACATGAAGTTCATATTTTATTTTTTCACTGGTCTATACTAGGAAAATCGTTTTATTTTGGTGGCCATTTTGATGAAAGTAAACATGATTGCCGTGGTTATTAAGTCGTTGCTAGCAAAGACATTATTATCAATAGCAGATCATGTTGGCTTATTGAAAGGCAATTTTGCGGCCATTTTGAGATGTAAATATGGTAACGTATACGAAACGGCATCACTACATTTCTTATACGATACTTTGAACTACACAGATAGGTATAACTACATTAAATTACGCTCATACGTGTCACACCAACCTATTCGAAAACGTTGGCGGCCATTTTGAAAATATAACAGCCATACATTGAAAATTGTTGTGTGTTTCTGCTAGTAAGATGCCGAATATCTATTATTTCGATCTTCTGAGCAATTTATACGGTTATCAGTTCAATAAGAACTGCAAATTATCGTATCCATATCATTATTCGGACACGAAGAATGCATGAAGTTCAATGACCTTGAAATGACGTTGACCGTGGTTTTAAAAAATGGCACCCGGATTTTTTGAAACCTTATACATTCAAGGTTATAAACTCATCGGATGCCAATAATTAACATTTATCCCGTCAACACAGTGCGTATGTGCCGTGAAACACGGTGCCGTGAAACATTTTTGATATACAGTCAATACAATTTTTGCATTTTACAGCCATTTGTAGGTGTTCACGGGATAACTAGAAAAGTAGGTTAGTGCCGTGAATGGGAAAAAATATCTGGCGCGGCACGGAAACGGGATGTGCTCGGTAGAGCCTCGCCCATCCCGTTTCCTGAGCCTTGCCAGATATGTTTTCCCATTCACGGCACTAACCTACTATTCTCTATGAGGTGCCGACTCCGTATACGTATAGGTACATTTGCCCCCGGACTAAGACGTTTGTTTTATAAATACATGTAATGCATTTCCGTACAAATACATACTTAGTACACACCCAGAGCTCCAGATAAGGTGCGTGTTGGCCTATTTTACGCACTTATTTTAGCACTGATTATCCAAAATGGGAGTACAAAATACTCACAGCAATGTGAAAATACGCATTTACTTTCAAATTGTGTTGAAAAATACCGTAATAAAGTTGACAATTCACAGTGTTTGGGAAATCAAGATTGTATGTATAATGTATTTGTCTCAATACTGGCTGATTATGGCATTGTTAAAATGATTTGTTGCTGGGCTTGATTAGAAATAGTGTACTCAATAGCCGAAGTTGGATTCATCTAGAAAAACGGCAATGATCATCCAAGCGGTTCTATGTGTGTCTTTACCATCTGCAGTGTATTTTAGCTCGCCTGCGCGAAGTGCATGAGGAGCTAATGGCGTACTCCCGGCGTCGGCGTCGGCGTCGGCGTCGGCGTCGGCTATCATGCTCCATGACCATCCGACCACCAGTAATGCCAAGATCAACGTCACAAACTTATATCTACCAAACACACCGTTTTATTTGCCAAATAGCTTTTTTTTTTCTTTTTACATAGTCATTTCGTAGACATAGGCGAGATAATTCGATACACTGCATTTCGCCTTTACCAGGAAACAAAATTTGTGAAGCATAACACTTTATAACATTATATTTATTAAACACATTGACTGGTGTCACAAGATACTTGGACAACCTCGTTTCTTATGTGAAATGAGTTAACGAGTTTAATAAATATCATATTCCATAACCACTCATGCAATATCCTCTACATAAATAATTTCGGGAACCTATTCAATTTGACAACGCACGCCGGTGTACGAGATATTCAGCCTATAACTAATGCATCTCAATATTCAGCAGACATGGGTAGAATACAGGACTTCCAATACTGAAGGTCGTGAGTTCAAAACCTACGGAGCCCCGCGGGGGACATGGAATTTTTTTTATTAATTCGTTCCCAAGAAATAACAATTCGCTCCCTCAATTTAACAATTCGTTCCCTCGAATTAACAATTCGTTCCCACGATATAACAATTCGTTCCCATGAATTAACAATTCGTTCCCACGAAGTGACAAATTCGTTCCCTCAATTTAACAATTCGTTCCTTCGAATTAACAACTCGTTCCCACTATATAACAATTCGTTCCATCGAATTAACAATTCGTTCCCACGATATAACAATTCGTTCCCTCGAATTAGCAATTCGTTCCCACGAAATGACATTCATTCCCTCAATTTAACATTTCGTTCCCTCGAAATAACAATTCGTTCCCACGATATAACAATTCGTTCCCACGAAATAACAATTCGTTCCCACGGGAACGAATTGTTATTTCGTGTGAACGAATTGTTATATCGTGGGAACGAATTTTTAATTCATGAGAACGAATTGTTAATTCGTGGGAAAACAATTTGTGAAATTGAGGGAACGAATTGTTAATAAAAAAAAGAATTCTACGTCCCCTGCGGGGCTCCGTAAAAACCTACCCTAGGCCATGAACATACTTTCATAGTAAATGTATTTTCATCCCACTGGTCTGTCGGATGAGACTTTAACCTGTGGCCCCGTCCCGATTTGACCTTAGCGGCTGCTGGGACGTTAAACCCCATTCATTTCATTTCTATATTATTATATACGGTATTTAAATAACATGTACTTTTTTACAAAAAAAAATCAAAGGTCATGTGGAATTAAATTCTGTACCGGCTCTAACTTGTTCGTCAGTTGTGGAAAATATAAGCGATTTTCGAAACCGATATCGGCGAAAAAATACGACGAAACACCAGTGGGAAAAGAATTCCTATATCCATGAGACGGCTATGGAAGCCCATTAGGGCCACTTCACTTTTTTTTAATTTCCATTTATTCAAGATCTTTTCAAGATCTTTTCTTGAATTTTCAAGAAAAGATCTTGAAAATTCAAGAAAAGAACTTGAAAATTCAAGAAAGCATCTTGAAATATTGAATGTTCAAGTTCTTTTCTTGAATTTTCAAGATCTGAAAGTATCCTGAAAATTCAAGCAAGATCTCGAAAACTCAAGAAAAGATAAAAAAAAAAAGTGAAGTGGCCCTAATGGGCTCCCGTAGACGGTCGTATTTGCATAGATCGAGCTAAGAATTAGCCACCTGCTACAAACCGCTGATTATGTTAGCAATATTCCCTCGCGAGTATAGAGACATAACTAAATTGTGGCTGTGACTAGAGAAATGGGGCCTATGGGAATTACGACCAGTGTACATTCATATCAAAATTGGGGGCAATAAAAGCGTTACTATAAACTTTTGACGGAGACAAATAGCTACCAACAGTGTAATTTGCTGTGAAGTGATCATATATTATCATATTACGATATATTTGGCCGTCACTAGATAAATGTGGCTTATCGGTTGTACGAACAGTGTAGATCCAAATCAGCCTGTGCATCCGCACAGTCTGATCAATAGCCGATTTCATAAAAATTGCAAAGTATACTTATCTAACAAAGTATACTTGGAGGGAGTAATCATTTATTTTCCCCGAAATGAATTATGTCATATAGAACTAACGACTGCATGTATTTGATGATTACAAGCATGCAGAATTATTGTACTGACTTTATTACATTATCACAGCCATTTTGGCTGTGATAATGTAATAAATTCAGTATAATAAATATTAATAAATTTATCCTTAAATTGAAAATGTATCCTTCAAAGTACATGTATACTTTGCTAGATAAGCATACTTTACCAAGTTGATGAACTAGGCTACTGGTTCTGCACCGTTAGATAGTCCATCAATAAAATATCAGAGTAAAATTGGGTACGATTTAAAGAGACTTTTCTTGTTCATACCACAAAGTGCCTGTGGTATAACAGCGACTCGTCAAGAACATTTCGTTTCCTGGCTTCAGCGTTGCAGCGGAAGAACGAATCTTAAAGGTACATGCCCACTCAGTAGGCACAAAATGTTCTTAAAATCAGAGATATCATCTGATACATTTTCTGGCAAAATAAACATTCATTCACCATTACCCCACGTATTGATTGGCATTATTATACATATCAGACCTAAATTTCCAAACTGATATCATGGGCGATAACCGTGTTTCCTTAAAATGTTAACGGACATTACTATTTATCTTTTTATGTGCAATGATCAAACTTTTTAATCTGTCGAACATATTATTTTTTCAGGTGACGCATTTAATTAGTATAAATAATTAAAAAATATCATGCCTCATTTGCATATGAAAATAGCCTGATACCACCGCGCGTCACTATCAGTAAAATAAATATTACTTAATGATTATATCTGTATAGGCTAGAAGACATCAAATGGTGCGAAATCGCCCAGCAAAAGTAGTCCGGTATAAAAAAAATAGTGCGGGTGTTTTGAGGTCACAGACACCGTTTGCTTGCAAATCTTGATCCATTACTACCCAGTTTCACTTGAGGAACATTTTGGGGTGCCTTTGACACCAGTTTTCAGCATATTTGTAGCATTTAAAAGAAAATACTAAACCTGTTGGTCACAAAAAATGTGCACAATATTGGAGGATATGACAAGGTTGGATTTTTCTTTCTTAGGAGTAAGTGAACCTATTGTTTATTTCATGCAGAACCAGTACAGACTGGCTGCAGGTCATGTAGAAGTGGGTCCCACAGCATACATACGAATAGTGAAAGTAAGAGAGACTGGCCTTATTGGGTGGCATTCGGTTAAATTATATAGTAAAACTATTTGGTGGTGTCTAACCTATAGCGGGCACTCGTAATGTTTAGATCTGGTGGAATAGTGACACAATTATACACTTATTAAATTCCTATAAAGAACAGTGTGTGACTACTGCGTGAGCATGTACCTTTAAGGTATTGTATACTCATCTCTACGGCTGGGAGGATGGGAATTGTGTATTTTAACGATGAATCCATCCCTTAGGGAATCATATTGTAGCGGAAAGTATTGCTCGGATTCACACCTTTCTAGCAAAGTATACTTTGAAGGAGTAATCATTTATTTTTCCTGAAATGCATTATGTCATATAGAACTAACAACTGCATATATTTGATGATTAAAAGTATGCAGAAATATTATACTGAATTTGTTACATTATCACAGCCAAAATGGCTGTGATAATGTAATAAATTCAGCATAATAAAAATTGAAAATTTCTCCCTCAAAGTATACTTTGCTAGAAAAGTATATTTTGCAATGTTGGTGAAATAGGCTACATGTGTAGTAATGGCGTCTTGCATCGCGTCTGTACATGATTTTGCTGTTGAACGGCTGTTGAACGGACGTAAAACCCAAATCAGTCAATCTCGACCAGTCAGACCCGATGTATTACAAGATATGTGCTACAAAGAATATTAGTATCACCATGTATGATTCATAAACTAATCTGCGAACTGTGTAGACGCTGATAAGACTGCGTGGACGTGTGGTGAGCTGATCTGCGTTTACACTCGCCAAACTCATTTGAACAAATCTATAAAGCACGCGCTCTACAGTAACATACATAAAATGGAACCTGCTCCAG
Organism: Conchocele bisecta; assembly: GCA_029237695.1. NCBI lineage: Eukaryota > Metazoa > Mollusca > Bivalvia > Lucinida > Thyasiridae > Conchocele > Conchocele bisecta. Next base: position 65,524,326 of record CM055278.1, on the reverse strand, counting down.
GGGCGGATCCAGCATTGGGGGAACGGGGGTTGTCCTATTTTCGAGCTCCACGTAGTGAGGCGAGTATGCTAGGGGTGTCCGGGGACATGGCCCGTAGGAAAAATTGTTAAATCTAGATGTTCTGAAATGCACTTTCCTGTGTTTTACGGCAGTTCAATTCAGACTCAAACCGGTGGTAAACTGTGATCGATGTAAACTCCGTGGCTGAACGGGGGTGGGGGTGGACGGATTGCAACCACTGAACTCCCCCCCCCCCCCCACCTCCAGATCCGCTCCTGTGATTTTGTTTTGCTCGTGCTGATCATTGCATACACCATAGTTACATACACATTTACACATGAACGAATTTACAAAGAACGCACCACTGACATGCAACATATGAAACCTGTTTTTGTGTCTCATTTCGAGACAGCGCACATGCTGATCAGCGCTTATACACGAATCGCAACCCCGTTGAAACAAACTTTCCAAAAAATAAGCACCATCACTCATAAGTACCGTATACTTGCAGTTATCAGGTAACCTGCCATGTATTGACCGAATATGTACTGACTGATAACATATTGGTGTATCAGGCACTTACGTAGGAGCCTCGCAGGGGACGTAGGATTGTTTTATTATTAATTCGTTCCCACGAAATAACAATTCGTTCCCACGAAATAACAATACGTTCCCGCGAGTTAACAATTCGTTCCCTCAATCTAACAATTCGTTCCCACGAAATATCAATTCGTTCCCACGGGAACGAATTATTAATTCGTGGGAACGAATTGTTATACCGTCGGAACGAATTGTTGATTCGAGGGAACGAATTGTTAAATTGACGGAACGAATTGTCATTTCGTGGGAACGAATTGTTAATTTGATGGAACGAATTGTTATATCGTGGGAACGAATTGTTAATTCGAGGGAACGAATCGTTAAATTGAGGGAACGAATTGTTATTCTGTGGGAACTAATTAAGAAAAATAAATACTTGTCCCCTGTGGGGCTCCGTATGCGCTAGTCTGGTATTCTCTCCGCCTCACGTCAAGACAACGCACATTCCGGTCAGCAACACACAAACTAATGTGAACAAATTTACAAAGTACGCTTCTCTAACAGATAATTAATGGAGCCGGTTTTTGCGTGTCTCACCTCGAGACAACGTTTCCCGCTAATTTCTGACAGAATATTGACAAAAATATTAGTTACAGATTGTACGTCGGATAACATGTCTCTGTAAATAGCTAAATAGGAATGGAATACACACACGGGACTCGATCGCAGCCGAGTGATCCGGCAAAAACTGCTGTTATAGCAGATATTGAAACTACGGATAGCATCCGCGAGTAAACACACCGGCTAAAAGCTAAAACGATAAAAAAAACAAAAACGCAGTAATGTTCCATACACCGGATGTGTTCAAAATGATACGATCTTTTTGTAGTTGGTGATTTGTGAATTTAATGGTGAACAAAACACCAGATGCACGTGCATAAAATACAGCTGATTCTCTATTACTGTTATGATGCATTCACACGTGCATTTGGCATGCATAGTTATTAAACCAGTTTGAACGGACGTAAAGCGCCATTAATCAGTTATTAAACCAACGCGACCACACATTACATGTGTGTCCACATTACATGTGTGTCATAATGTGTAATATTTGGCAATTTCAGTCAAAGTGTCGCCATATTGGACGCCATCTTTAATTTGAAGGTGTTTGCCATAAATGTGAAAGAGCTTATTCAAGGTGTATGATCACGTGGTACTAACAACAACAACAAGTACCGATTCAAAGTACGTATTCTTTCATAGTGTCCTTATTACGTAACGAATTTTCGCCCAAATTTCTGTCGTTTTTGCGAAAAATCGATTTCCGTGTCCCCAATGAGTTACAATATTACCAAATATAATGACTACCTGTTCGATAGGAAATGGAAAGCAATACTCGGATGGCAGACTGCATTATAAACCTGAATAAGTATAAGTATGCTATTGTTCACATATTATAGTTTTAAGGAACTGAATGCTGCGGTCGCTGACGCTCCCTCGCATTAAATTACTTAAAAAGGCAATATGTGAAAAATAACTTCCGTTCTTGCCATCGGAAGTGGGGGTGGGCGAAGCATAACTGTCACACAAATTATAACGGAGACAGATAGCTACCAACAGTATTATAATATGGTATTTGATGCGGCATGTACGTCCAACATTGTTGACGCCTATACGACGACGCCTATACGACGACGACGACAAGGAATGCGACAAGGACGGCGACATCGTTTACGACGCCTGAATTGTGACCGCTACAGTGGGGTCAGCGTGTAACCTGTCGTGTTCGTTCGTGTGTGCACTTACCCGCTGACCCCACTGTATGTCTCACTTTCCACTAACGTGAATGAGACAATAAAATTATAGTGGCTCATTTGCATTCTCGAATTTTTTCGACTGTGTTTATTATTTCACTGGCCAAATACATTTTAAGCAACAAAGCCGCTTTTATCGGAGCACGTGTGCCAGACAATTCCATCAAAGAACCTGACAGAACAGCAATTCCCGACACACAAATGGGTGGGTGGTGCAATTTCGCCCAATGGGTAAAAATGGTAGCTTAAGACATTGATGCATTTTCTTTGTTTCGTGTGATTTTAACTTCTATTTAAAGGTACATGCCCACTCAGTAGGCACAGCATGTTCTTTATAGGAATTAATTAAATAAGAATATAATTGTGTCACTATTCCACCAGTTCTAAAATTTACAAGTGCCCGCTATACATATATACTCATTTAGTAATATTTATGTTACTGATAGTGACTCGCGGTGGTATCAGGCTATTTTCATATGCAAATGAGGCATGGTATTTTTTTATTATTTATACTAATTAAATGCGTCACGAGAAAAAATTATTTGCACATCAAAATATAAATACAAAGAATAATTAGTAATGTCCTAATTAAATGCGTCACGAGAAAAAATTATTTGCACATCAAAAAATAAATACAAAGAATAATTAGTAGTGTAACATTTTAAGGAAACACGGTTATCACCCCTATTATCAGTGTGGAAATTTACGTCTGATGTAAACTATATAATAATGCCAATCAATACGTGGGGTAATCGTAAATGGATGTTTAATTTGCCAGAAAATCTTTCAAATGATGTATCTGATATAAAGAACAGTTTGTGCTTACTGAGTGGGCATGTACCTTTAAAGTTCCAGTCGTTTTAAACAACCTCAATCGCCGACGGAAAGACACTGAGTCTCAGATATTTAACTCTTTTATCCCTAAGTAACTGGAATGGATTTTGATATGTTAATTTTGCAACCAATCCAATGGTCACAAAATTATTTTCAGAACAGTCCATTTATGATAAGGGGGTGTTTTTGTTCTCAAAAATATGAAAATTACTTGCAGAAAATGCTTCGTCACGAGCCGGCTCATCTGGATCTACAATTTTTACCAATACCACTATACAGGCATGTACTGTTTAAAGGGTTAATATCTTGTTTTGTTTGGTTTCAATGACTGAATATGACCAACATCAACAAATCACACCAATTGGTTTGATCAAATTCCAATATGTTTGTGTTGTTTCAAGTATAAGCATGTACTATCGGAAGCTGATACACAGAGGTTTTGCATATACATTTATATACGTACCGATAAAGGTAGCTATGTACCTAATCTGAGACAATATGCATGTATCTTTAAATGTGGCTGTGACTGGAGAATTGGGGCGTATTGGTATTGCGATCAGTGTAGATCCGGATCAGCCTGTGCATCCGCACAGTCTGATCAGGTTCTGCACTCATCGCCATTCCATTAATGAAACACCCGTCATGCTTCAAAAAGCAATATAGACCGATATCAGGCTACAGGCGTGTGCTATTTAATCAGGATCTACACTGGTCACAATCATAGCCACATTGTATTAAGGTACGTTGTGTCAGCTGGGTTGCCAATTTATTTATAACGGCTCTGCTAGTTTAGTGTCTTCAAACACTCATGAATATAATCTTGATCAAATGCAAATGTCGGCACAATTAACGAAATCTTAATAGCGCCATGAATCACGCTACAAGCGTAATAAAATGAGTATTTACGGTAATAGGCTATTTGTATTTTATTGGTGTTCTTATTTCGCGCAAATAATGCATTCCTATATATTGTGTCATTTACATAATATCAGAATTTTGGAGAAAGATTATTTTGTCCAAAACAATATACGGAGGCCTGTTATAGGATGATATTATGTTTACAGAAATTTATCTCTGAGAAACTTCGGTTTGCCATTGCCAGATTTACTTTAAATATCGGAAGTGAAAGTCTGTGAAAGTCTGTGAAAACCTGCCGAAATTTTAAACAATGCAAACCTAATACTGTTTTCGATAATATTAAAGTTTCAATAAAATTTAAGAATGAACATTATTTTTATTTCACGAAATTTGGTCAAATATTGATTTTACGCTTGTGAAGATTTCCACGGGGATTTAAAATGGGTAAAACAATTTCGCAATGAAATCAATATTGGACCAAATTTCAGGAAATAAAAAGAATAGTCACTCTTAAATTTTGATACAATTTAATATAATATTATCGAAACAAAAATTGTTTTTTGCATTGTTTATATATCCGTAAAATGTGGGTAGTTTCAGTGAAACAGACAGTAGTATCATTCTTGGGAACAGTTACGGCCTTGTGGTTCAAACAGTTCCCTCGCGCCGCGGCAAACGTTGTCGAACCTTATATTTACCCGATTTCGTCGCTCATCCAATACTCGATGTCGTTTGCAGGACATACATGAAACGCGCAGGCGCATTCAATCACGGTTGTAGTATGGAATCCCTGGAGGGCCCTTTTGACTTATGTCTACTGTCTTATGACTTGTGATTTATGAGTTATGACTTGTGGCTTATGAGTTGTGACTTCCCATAAAATGTAATTATTTAAGCGCACTTCAAGTGACCACGTGGAGGAAGACGGATGTGCAAGAACACGCAGTGGCCTATATAAGTCATCCCGTTACTCAGGTACTGTAAGGGTTATTTATTAAGGATTTACAACGTTGTTTAAACATCGAGATGTTAAGATGTAATTAGCGCTCTTGACGCCGTGTTTGTGATATTAAAGCCACTGATGCCGGATGGAGTGTGCGAGACACCATTGTTTCGCACACACTCTGGCTACACTAGTAGTCAAGACGATTTATAAGGTGTTTCAAGACGACTTAGCTATCACGTTATCACGAAAAGTGAATGGCAGAAATATGCCACCATACAATCGCTCTGAGTTGCTGATGCATGTACCAGTTGAACAATAATTATGCAGTTAGTTTTTTTCATTTTGGTTTCGGACCTAATTTAGTAAATACAAATGTATGTACTTTTTCGTGTTATTGTGTATATAAAGTAAGATGCATTATAGCTGAAATTTATATTACCTTCTCATTTGTGGAGCATCTTGTGGTTCGCCAAGCAATAACGTGAACATACTATGGTGGCATATTTCTGTCATCAACTTTTCATGATAACGTGATAGCGAAGTCGTCTTAATGCATCTATAAGTCGTCTTATCACGTTAAGTAGCTGGAAGAAATATGCCACCATAGTAAACATTGGGTGTGATTAAATTACATGTACATATACTTTTATACATTTCAGAATTTATCGGCGAAGAAGCGAAATGAAATGCGTGTTTGTAGTTTGTGTCTGCGCCCTGTTTGGGAATGGTAGTTGCTGTCGTGCCAACATATCTACCTTCATCCTCTCTGAATGTTGAAAAGTCATCACTCATTGTGGAATATTTCAAACAAGGTTTTAAATACAGTGAAATTCTCGGATTTTTGCTACTTCGGCATGGAATTTTGTTGTCAATTCGTCAACTGAAAAGGATCCTACAAAGGTTGAACCTGAAACGTCCGCGGTACGTAAACTATATACTCCACTGGCACGTGTGATTCATGTTGTTGACAGGGAAATACAGACTAGCGGACAATCTGTTGGCCATCGAATGATGTGGCGCCGGTTAAAAGTAAATCATAATATGCACGTAAAGCGTGATGATGTCATGTATATAATGAAGGAACTGGATCCAACTGGTGTTGAAATGCGAAAGGCGCATCGTCTTCAAAGACGGTTCTATTGCGCAAAAGGGCCAAACAACGTTTGGCATGTAGACGGTTACGATAAGTTAAAGACCTTCGGATTTTGTATACATGGTGCAATAGATGGTTTTAGCAGAAAAACTAATCTGGCTAGAGGTTTCAGACACAAACAACAATCCAAAATTAATTGCAAAATATTATTTGGATGCACTAAATGAAATTGGGAAAACACCCCGTATATTGCGTTGTGATGCTGGCACAGAAAACTCTGTTGTTTGCCTCCTACAGCAATTCTTTCGGAATGATGCAACCGACCCCTTTGCAAGAAGTCGAAGTCTTATTGTTGGAAAAAGCACTTCTAACCAGCGCATTGAAAGATGGTGGGGTACTCTAAGGCAACAAGGAATACAGTGGTGGATGAACTTCTTCAAGGACATGCGTGATTCTGGACGTTACAATGAGCTAGACCCAATACATTACACCAATCCGGACCGAATTGCACAGCAATGGAATGTTCATGATATAAGATCGCAGCACCATGCTGGAGTACAATACGGAAAACCTGACGTTATGTATTTTTTACCGGAAATGTTTGACTCACATGATTATGGCACGGTGATTAACAAACGTGATGCGAGATGTTGCAAAAACCTTGCATACAATTCCAAAGAGAAACTTCGACGAATTCAATGAGTTGGCACATCTTTTAAAGCCCGACCTTCAAATTCCATTAGATGCTGATGCTGCATTGATGTTATTCACAGAGTTTAAATGGTTTAGTGGCAAGAATAGACCAGGATTGAAAAACTATATGCTGTTGACAATATTGCTGTTACCATCAAGTGTTGCAAAACCCTTTTCATATTAAAGTACTGATGCGTTATTGATATAGAGGTGTTCGTTTCTTACACTATCTACCATAAGCTTTTGTGTCGTAAAATTCCGTTCTTGAAGCTCAAGCTTCTTGGCATATATGACAAAATGCGTCAATATGAAGTTTTAATACCGTGGGTCAAATGTTCCTTCAGCCATCGAGCAGAAATTTTTGGGCGATTTTTATAGATTTTCTTATATTCACGCCATGTTGTTGGACGCTATTTTCAGGTCAGAACAGTTTTTATTGAATACTGATATCATAAATATTAGGTAGTGGCTAGTGCCACGGTCCCGTGGTGCTAGCCGCTCAGGCTAGAGACACGGTCCCGTGGCTCTAGCCTGAGCGGCTAGCACCACGGGACCGTGGCACTAGCCTACCCTCACAGGGCAGGCTAGAGCCACGGGTCAGTCCATAGTCTGTATATATAGCCTACTGTGTATATATTAGAAACAATAATATAAATAAGTAAATAAATCACGTAGAACTGTCAAGAAATCTCAATTAATGAATTTTAAATTATTTGATGGCCAATCGCCATAATTAGTTTGTGTTGTCAAGACGATTTTCATATGCTGTCAAATCGTATTTTGGTGAGAATTAAGGGAAAAAAAAAATTTTTAACATTCAAATCACTTAGTAGAAATTAAAATTGCTCTGTGCTGTAAACATATTCTGTACATATAAGGTATATGAGATATGATACCCTCCTCTTGGGGGTTGTGTGAAGAATATTAAGGTATCTTGGAACGCGATAGGTGGCAGCTAATTGACAGTTTGTTCAGTCTGTTTGTTCAGTCATCTGTGAATATCTCGTGGACAGTGGACATCACGTGACACCGTCATGTGGAAACCTTTGTTATCACAATTCCACACTTGACCAGGCCCAGTGTGATGGATATGCTATCGATCCGAGTTCATTCTTATGAATCAATAATGCAAACTTACATTGAACTACTATATTTGTTTTATTTTTATAATAAAATATTCATCTTAATAATTATAACTTTAATTATTCAACTTACGCCATACATATACGTCTCTGCTTACGCCGAACCTGTGATTTAAGGATGACCTCAATTGTTATCGTACATGTAACACGTGAAATTAAGATTTGACAGTTCTACGCGATGGATTAACTTATTTATATTATATAAAAATATTATCGGGAACAATACCGCGGTGATTTAATTGTTTCTAACATATATCCAGTATGCTACATACAAAACTACATGTACTATGGACTGACCCGTGGCACTAGCCAACCCTGTGAGGGTAGGCTAGTGCCACGGTCCCGTGGTTCTAGCCGCTCAGGCTAGAGCCACGGGACCGTGGCTGTAGCCTGAGCGGCTAGCACCACGGGACCGTGGCAGTAGCCACTGCCTAAATATTAAGGGAGATATCGCGTGTACGTTTAGGCTTCACAAATTCGTTTCATCTACTTCACCCGCACTTTTTGACGGTAACGTCAACATTGACCGATGATGATTTTGTCGTGACGTCGTCCATTTGAGTATAGGACATACAATCATTCTTTGGTGTGTAGAAATTAGTGTAGTAAATGCTTGTGTCGCCTGCGTAGCATGGCAGACACATAGGGATCACTTTGTCAGTTTATATACCTTACGTACTATATAGTTTAGTATATATATATAGTATATGATATATACTAAAGCATATAATAGATATTATTGACCTGATTTGTGGCTTATGACTTGCGACTTATGACTTGTGACTTATGACTTCTGACTTGTGATTTCTGACTTGTGGCTTATGACTTGTGATTTCTGACTTGTGATTTGTGACTTGTGTGGCGGCTGTAAAAAGTCTCCCCGTGCTTTCTATCAATGCTGTTATTGCGGTTTCGGTTTGGGGTTGAAGTGCACGAAGAGATGTTATCAATCTTCGTGCACTTCAACCCAAAACCGAAAACGCAATACTACTGCAATACTACCGCGGTAGAACCGCAATTCGGGAACTCTTAAACTGCGGTATTTTGAACCCCAAACCGCGGTTTGACTATACGCTGCACGAAATCCCCCCTGTAGCTGCCCGCGATTGGTGTGATCGCAAAAAGGGGCATAACTTGATCCAACTTTCACATACACTTTACCAACTACTTGAAAACTTCTTAGTCTACTAACCAAGTTTGTTTAGTCCACTAACTATAGTCGACTAAGCATAGTGCACTAACGTGTTTTGCATTTGTGGGTGGGGGTGCGCCCCCCCCCCCACCCCCCTAAAATCCATATGGATTTGACGTCTTCACGCCGCCGCATCCGCCGCCGCCACAGACACTTTCGTGTCCGGAGCATAACTCGAATACAGTATGGAATATTTTATCGAAACTTCACACATGCATAGATATCGATTCAATGTGTCTCATCATGATGCTGTGTTTGGCGTACAACCCAGATCCTCACGTCCAAGGTCAAGGTCGTTGGATCGAAATATCCACCCTCTGCGTTATCTGAGGTATGTGATTAGGTCTGCGTTAAGCTTGTTTATATCAATAACTTTTGAACCGCTTGAAGGATTTCAATAGAAGTTATTTAAAGATTTTTTTTCTATTTTTAACTCACGTATGTAACAGACCGGAACGAATTAGAACATCTTAATCTATACTGAGCAAAAAAAGAAACTTTACTGTACCTATTTTGTTCATATCTAGGTCATTTCAAGAGATACATCAACGATGTTGATATGTATATGTCAAGTGACAAATTGGCAAAACATCTGCACTTTTATTGGAAATCAAAAAGTTGATCGCATACTCGAAAAATTATGATTAAGGGAACAAGGTGCAAAACTGAAAAACACAAGTTTCCAAATAAAATTCGCTTTGACTTTCTGGTTGATGTTATCGATGAGATAATGTTTTCTGTTAGGTCGAAATTGAACTGATATCTGTTTAATATCTGTTATGTTCACCACGAGCGTTTATTGCGTTGACGCGACGTCGCATGGAATTGACGTAATTTTGGACTACAGCGTTGGAATAGCGTTCCATTCCCTGACTAGTGCCCTAGGACGACGAACCACATCCCAGTTTGCTGCATACACGTAATCAAATTGAACATGGCTATGCGGCTGCAACCAAACACTCTACTGATGTCAACGAGAGCAACGCCAGCTCGAAGCATGCCAATTGCCTGATTTTATATGGGCTTCTGATAAACGCGGCATATCTGTCAAACAAATTTTGGTATGTTTTGGACTTTGTACCGAATGACTTGTCTGCTCAGGTAGGCCAAACCGAATTTTCCAGTCATTGAGCACGAGCACGTGTAAATGGCTCGAAACGACTTTCTGACGATTCGGTCGATACACATTGTCCGATGATAACAAATCAGATACACACAAGACAGGGACACTATTGATCATCGACATGTGGACACTGGTAGCGTGTATATTATACATGTATGAACAAAACAGTTATTACACAATAATGACAGTAAAGCTTCTTTTTTTGCTCAGTATAATATAATGAGTTTTCGAAAGAAAAACTAGAACACGAATACTCACCATATACATATGTGTATATTAGTCCGAAGACGTTTATATACACATTGTAGTGATTATTTTAAACTGTATCATATCAAATGTATCAATGTAATGTATTGTTAATCAATAAACATCTAAATATCGGCAATATGTGTACTGACATTCATCATGCCCTATCAAAAGGCAAACTCGCCACTTTCCGTCGCAGAAGGCAGACTTCACATGAAAGCAGATCGGCGATCTGCAGGTTCCGGATCTGTGAGGAAGGTACTATTTATAGGACTACATATCTGGGATCAGGTACATGTATGTATGGGTATAATGTTACACGTATTACTACATATCTGGGATCTGAGAGACTACAGATCTGGGATCTGGTAGATGTAGGTCTGTGTGTAATGTTACACGAGTCATTCTACTACAAATATGGGATCTGATAGATGTAGGTCTCGGTTTAATGTTACACGAGTTACTTCATATATGGGATCTGATAGATGTAGGTCTGTGTATAATCTTACATGAGTATAATACTACAGATCTTGGATCTGGTAGATGTAGGTCTGCGTACAATGTTACATGAGGTACTACAGATCTGGTATCTGATATACATATCTGGAATCTGGTAGATGTAGGTATGTGTAATGTTACATGAGCTACTACAGATCTGGTATATGATAGACTACATATCTGGGATCTGGTGCATGTAGGCATGTGTATATGTTACACGAGTTACTACAGATCTAGGATATGGTAGATGTATGTCTGTGTTTAAAACAGGTTTTCTTTTGCTATTTTGGAAACATGACCCAGCTTAGTAAAAGTACGGAGTTAGCGATCTTTTTTTCCAATTTTCACTTTACTTCACAGTGAAAATATGTGCAGGACATTTGGACTGCCAAGACAGAAAAATGTGTCAGTCCTCGTCAGAAACTGCCAGACATCACTGTAGGACTGGCACTTTTCGCTCACTGTGTACTTTTACTAAGCTGGGTATGGGTCATATGTTACCAAAATAGCGAAAGAAAACCCTGTTTTAAACACAGACATACATCTACCAGATCCCAGATCTGTAGTAACAAATAAGTAACATTATACATAGACCAGATGTACCAGATCCCAGATGATAAGTCTATCAGATCCCAGATATGTATAGTAACGCGTGTAACATTATACCCAGACATACATCTATCAGATCCCAGATCTGTAGTAACTCGTGCAACATTTTACAACATTTTACATAGGCCTACATCTACCATTTCACTTAGCAATCCACACTGACTTCTCCCTTCAGGAAAAAACAATTTCTTTCCTAACGAAAGTAATGACTCCACTGTCTGACTTTCATCAATGGCATATGTCACAATTCTTGTCCCACCGCCTTGTTTATATTTCACTTGTTTGTGCGAGCCTTTACTGTAATGAAGCCAACCGAAGTGGATTTTGTACTCTTTGTGGCGGCCACTTCTACCACCCTTTGTGGTAGACACTGCTGCACTTCCAGCCTGTAAAACAAATGAAAAGACATTATTTATTTATATTTTGTAGAGGACCACATAACAATCATTCATAGCATGTTTGATGTATTTCGGCTTATTGGTTCATGAACAGAACCTGTTTTAAAGAAATTTTTCGCTGTAATTATCTAATGCACCGGACCGAACAGATTTAGCTATTTCTGTATTTCTGTAGAGAACCACCCATGTATCATTGCTGTGAATATTCATTAAGACCGGCCTAGTGGTACAGGAGGGTTAGTCGTTTGAGAGAGAGAGAATTTGGGTTTAGCGACCTATCAACAATATGTTTAGTCATACAAGGTCGGGTCGATGGGACTGAGTCCCATTCCTCACCCGTATCAGGGGGAACAAGAAATGTGGCCTAATGGCACACAAATGCCCCCGTTGGCAGCACATTCGGTGCGGGGGCAATAGTTGACAAGTTTGAGAAACTCTTACAAACTTCTTAACCGAAAGAGCTAAGTGTTTTCAGCAATTATGTAAAGGTCAAAAGGTGAAGGTCATATTAAGTATGGTATTATTCTGTAGCATATATTCATATGAATCATGTGGTGGAAGGTATTAAAGCGATCCATCAAGTTGTAAAGAAGTTCTGACAAGTTGGAGAAACTCTTACAAACTTCTTAACCGAAAGCGCTAAGTGTTTTCAGCAATTATGAATGAATGACATATTAAGTATGGTATTATCTGTAGCATATGTTCATATGAATCATGTGGTGTACTATTAAAGCTTTACCAAGTACCTGAGAACCAAACCAGGTCTCCAACGGGATTCTGGTAAGGCAGAATCCCATCGATAAAACTACCTTGCATGCTCCCGACCAACCACCCACGTCCTTTGATACATTTATTATCGATGGACGCACGTACGCACGGACAGACGATGGGCATCAGAGTATCCCAAAATCTAAGGACTAAAAACATGCCTCCATGTCAACACTTTTACCTTAACTCCCTTTTGTTGAGGCATTGCTGTTTTTTTTTCTTCTTGCATTTCCTAAGGTTTCTCCAGGACTTCTTGTATGCGTTGTCTTCTATGCTCGTCCTGCGAATAAAGTATCGGCATGATAGTATGTAACATTTCAATAACATATTGCCAAACAAATACACAAGAGGGCCAGCATGGTCCTATTCGCTCATCTGACCTTGACCTTGTATACATGTTAGGACACAGACCTCGCATCCTGGAAACCATGTTTTTTTATAAATCACTTCGGCTTGAACCATCTTAGTGAAAGGTCACTCAATTATGTGTGTGAAGTTCGCTCAACATACGCCATTCAACTTTTGAATGTCGTGCTCGACACACGACATTCAACTTTTTGAATACCATAAACATTCATACAGGAGAACAACCGTGCACGTGTACAGACTAATGTTAACAGAGATGTATACATTCACACAGGAGAACAGCCATACACGTGTACAGACTAAGTAATAGTTATTGCGCGTTTGGTCTAGTATATTATATTTATGATATACGAGACCATCGCGCATTAACTGTTTTGTATCATCAGTCAATCGTTTTTAGAACATGCACTGTCAATCATTATAGATGTTGCATTCAAAACACTTTCATAGCGCGTGTACATTTCTTTCCGATATCTCATTCGTTTGGTTGACTGTGAACAGGCAATTAGTGATGTTAATTTCACCACGCGCAAGCCGGTCGTATCATCACGTGCTAGGGCAATTCCCGTTTCTGTCTGTAAGTGTATTTCCCGTTGATGTCTGTACTTATTTGAAAGTAGGATTACGAATAAACTAGATATACATGTATATGTGTCAAATTGGTTGCCAAAACTAACATATTCTAAGTCGAATGAATAATATTTTAAAGCTGGATTCCCACTGATGGGGTAAACAAATATTATTACAGGAATCAAAGAAGTACACAGTTGTGTAACTGTTCCACCAGGTTTAAAAGTTATGAGTGCTTGCTATGTAGTTATATTAGTTTATTAACAGTATATAACTTACGCCGGTGCCAACATTGAAATATGCGAGCCGTGTCCGGTATACAAACTATCCCATAAGATATGGTAGTATTTAGTCGTCGTCTTGGAAGCAAAATGCAGATAAGCAAACTTATGTCTACGGTGTACATGATGTAAGACATGTTAGTACTTTAAATGTTGGAATATCTTTCTTATCACTCCCACATAGCATATAATTCGTGTATTCCCTTGACTATATATTTCGAAATGACGCGAAAAAGAAAAATGCAATAATAATAATAATATCAAACAAAGCGCTACTTATCTGGAGCTCTGAAATACGTCTACCTTCTGCTGTAAATACGTCATAAATCGCTCGTACACGAGCGTGACGTTACTTGAGCAGTTCATATACACGACACGACTCAAATTCCGTGGATTGTCTTAAAGGGCTGTGCACGGTATATAGCCTATTTCATGTAAGAAATAGAAAACTACAATAAATTATTCTATTCAATCAATAAATACGTTTTGCATACACAACCATGTGATTTACCGCTCGAAACGAAGTTAAATAATAAAAAAAGATTAAAAAATGTTTGCCCTGGGTGGGGTTCGAACCCGTGACCCGAACGGCTTCATTAGGACAGTGGTACATGAAGAAAATATAATAACTAGCGTCACACACGCTAGTTAAAAATGAAAATATTATATAGAGGATATTTGTTTTTTTCAGTGCAATATCAACTTTTATTTCATCGAGTGAACACCAAACGTTGTATTTTCACGAGTGGCGAAGCCACGAGTGAAAATACAACATTTGGTGTTCACGAGATGAAATAAAATTCGATCTTGCACTGAAAAAAAAGCAAATTTTCTATTTATTTTATGGCTTTAAACGGGCTTATGCGTTTTTCTATTTAGTTTTTAAATTAAATTATACCCGTATCGCACCTCCTTTCCTGTGATGAACCCCAATGTCAAGTTTCGCCTCTATCCCATTGGGCATAGAAAAAAAGATCCGATTTTGATCAGGCATATCACGATGGTTATTTAATTCATGTTGCTACATAATGTAAATATCTCACATAGAATGAATAATAAGACATAAAGAATCACAATTATCAACAATTTATTTATAACATCAACAATTTAATTTTATTTGAGCATTTACTTTCTTTGTGGGCGGGGCTTAAAAAGTAGTTCCGGCAAAACTGTGGGATATCGATTTAGAAATTCACTGTTTGAAACAGTGAAATATCAATAAATATTTTACTGGTAAATCCCGCTATTTCATCGTTAGTCATTAAATAAAAAGACTTTTTATTTATTTCATAATTGTTTTTCCGTGTATTCACAGGGGCGTATATTTTCAGAAAACCGATACCAACATATAGGAAAAAGCAGGGTTCATTATATTGTTTACCTCTTTCCAGGTTTATCTGTGCATAAGCCCGTTTAAGACAATGCCAAATATTTAAATAATAATATATCAATTAATACATATACCGACAGGAAATAATTGTTACACCGGGTGGAATAGATTTTTACCTCATCGGCGAGAATCCAGCTTTAAGTTGAAAAACTTTTTTGATTTTCGGAGATAAAAAAAAACGTTCATAAGCTTCAACAGTCACAGTTAGACGCATGTTGGGTGCTCTTTTCAGACCCCGTATTTTTTCAAAAAGTAAACCCCGTGCAACCGTGCAATAAGTAACGTGCAAATAAGTTGCCATGCGGTTCACTTGTACGCACGCTACTTGTTGCACAGCTTATCATTAAAAATAGGCTCCATCCCCTTATTTACAGCGTGCATCATCGGGCATTGGATTTATTGCATTTACAATGCAAACTTGGATGTATACATTCACACAGGAGAACATCCATACAGATGTACAGACTAATGTTAACTTGGATAAATTGATTTGTAGCGAGCAGCATTGTATAACTTGATTTGGAGAGCTCTCCAAATGATTTAGTGATAGCTCTAAATATTTATTGATAGCTCTAAATATTTAGAGCTAGCAATATATATTTGAGTTTATGTAGATTTGGCGTTTCATAATATGACAATATGTGAACACCGGTATTTAACTAGTTGCCCCATGCCATTGAATCCGCCACTGCACTGTTAATATTTTTACTAGTTTATATTAATAACAAGAGTGCAGAAGGTCACAATATACGCCCGTCGAGGATGTACACCAGTAAGTAGTTGGGTTGTGCAAGTTTGGTGCCTGCAAGTTTGATAGTAAGCTTGAAATATACAAACACAACATTGAAAATGACTAAGTGAATGAAGTAAAAACAAGTAGGTCAATGTCACATGACATGGTGTGTTTCAGGTGTGCAAATAGATAGTGAAGTTATGCAAGTTTGGTGGCTGTAGTTGAAATAGTAAGTGAGAAACAGACCTAAACACGACATTTAACATTGAAAATAACTACGTCAATGAAGCAGGAAAAGTAT
Organism: Conchocele bisecta; assembly: GCA_029237695.1. Lineage (NCBI taxonomy): Eukaryota > Metazoa > Mollusca > Bivalvia > Lucinida > Thyasiridae > Conchocele > Conchocele bisecta. The sequence goes on along the minus strand of CM055278.1, from coordinate 65,507,931 downwards.
GTCTATGTCGCATAAAGGTCACACATTATAATGGTGGTTTCTGGTGTGCAGCAGTAGGTTGTGAAGTTGTGCAAGTTTGTGGCTGTATTGAAATAGTAAGTGAGAAACGGACCTAAACACGAAAACCTAACAATGAAAACGGACGGACGGACAACGCCATACCATAATACGTCCCATCCTTTCTCTAAAAAAAACGGGCGTATAAAAAGGGGGCAGGTGGTAGGGGAGACATTAGTGACTCAGATAGTATACTCGCCACTTAATTTCATTTGACCAGTCCGTGTGCCACTCAAAACGCACAAATCACGTAAACTAGTATGGGTTCCCCTCAATCATCTATAATCGATACCCAGCCATACTATATCACACACATATAAGCTGATGGGTGCTATAGGAGGCCTCAAATTATAGGTTACCATACCTGCATAGATTCTCCTATATTTGACGCACATTTTTGGAGCCTGAATTATAAATGCAACATTTATCAAAATTCGGAAATATAAACCAGACAGACGACCATCGGCCTGCTCCTTTACTGGGCTATATATCCCGGGTATGGAAGGTGTTCGAGCCAATTCCCACCCTTAAATATGAGCCGAACGAACGAACGAGGGGAGGTAGAGGGTCAGGGGAGGGGTGGAGGGGTAAAAAAGGGGGAGGGAGGAAGAGGTAAAACAAATGGGGAGCAGGGGAGGGGAGGGGTAAAAACAGCGGGGAGGGGGTATGGGAAGGGAGGGGTTAAAAAAGGGGAAGTGGAGGGAGTAGGGAGGTGAGGGATGGGGAAGGGAGGGGATGGAAAAAAAAGACCTAAACACGAAAACTTAACATTGAGAAAACGGACGGACGGACAGACGGACATCTCCCGAGCGTTGCATACGTTTTTTTCCTTTGTTCTAGTGCACACCACAAGCAACTTTTGAAACCCAAACGGAATGAGTCAAAACACTACGGTGTGGTTTTTTTTAAATACCCCCCCCCCCCCCACCCCCCCCCCCCCCCACCCACAAGGTCACCCGAGGTCCCTCGGACAGACGGACTGCGCCATACCATAATTAGAAACATTATTGCTACCTTACTCACATCCTCGTTCACGAGCAGGGGGCGAAAATTCCACTCGTCCGCTCGTATTGACGAGTGACATTTCCGATCGGACGAGTAGAAAATCCTTGTCGGTCGTCCGACAGGACGAGTGCCAATTTACAGCCTTGGCCAACAACAATAATCCGTCTGTCACATAATGCGCTTCGACTAGTATCAAAAAGTAAAATTACCGAGTGTTCTGTTGAATGCGTGTTTACATTTTTTAAAGCAAATGTCGTTTAACTTTTCTAAGGGAGGTAACTAACAGTTTTAACTGAGTCCCTGTCTATTCTAACGGATACGTCGATGTTGGGACCGTTATGGTACTTGGCCGACAACGGGTTTTGGGTTCATATTTATTATAAACATATGTAGAGAGAATAATAAATAAACGTATATTTTGTGTTCACTATTATTACGGACGTGATTCAGTAGAATGTGCGGACTATTGTACGAAAATCTTGTCTGAAACTTCCGTTTTGGTAACGAGTTTACCATGGGGCTAGTTAATTTTTTTTAGTTGTCGTGTCGTAATAAATGTAAACCCCACATTGTCGGATTCGGGGTTATATTTGACGGTATTCGTGTGTTTCCGTACGAGTATGAAATATTCCGAAAGTTGCCGAATATTATTGTAAGTAATTAAACGAAGATATATATTATCAGACATAATATTTTTTCCAACAAATACTTCCATCCAGTTAGTCGAATATCATAAGATTATAATATTATATGCCTATTCACGCTGAAGCAGTATTATTTCAATGTCGCCCTAGAGGGATGTCCCAATTGATTCATAGCCGGGGCAACATCGTCCTGCTTTTCGACCTCCAATGATCCTATCATCGCGGCGCTTGACGAGAGCATTTCATGATCATAACATAACTTTGAAGATTTGCATTTCGATTTTGAAATAATTGTGACTCACAGTTTTTTTTGCGGGCGGCTTTGATTAAAAACAAGAACTCGCATTTTGCAGGACTGGTGATACTTTGCGCAGGACGAGTGGAAATGTTTGGGCACTCGTCCTGCGGGACGAGTGAGAAAATCAGAAATTTTCGTCCCCTGACGAGGGTAGCAACTTAAGCCCATCTCTGTAATGTAACAGTTGGAAGAGTGATTTTGTTCAATCGGTTTTCCATCTATTTTGGTAAGTTAGCCACATAAAACTATCAATATTACATCAATAAATTATTAATAAAGAACATGCAAATGTAAAACTATATTATTTTACCTTGTGAAGATGTTTATCGACATTTATTTGGAAGTGATATAATTCCTGGGCCATTCTAGCCATATCTAGAACAACAACAACAACAATGGCTGGCTCGAGTTATCATGGAATACATAGCCATTATACTTTTTGTGGAATTTAACGAGTTTTGATTCAAATTTGATTAGTTTAAAGGTATAACACATTATATTTACGACATTTTGAATACTATGTAACATGTTTGGTTACTTAATTAAGCTGCTCACTTTGGGCCAATTTGCAGCCGTAGATAACAGATCGGAGGCGAAATATTGCAGCTATACCATAATACTATTACTAATACGTCCCATTTTTTCTTTAAAAAAAACTGGTGTATAACATAATTACACTGTTAAAGTATTAAATATACATAAAACAGTACGGAACAAAATAGTATTACGCATTGGGGAGCTATACTATGTTCTACTAGTTACGTTAATGTGTATTGTGTCTGCCAGCCGATGAAACTATAAAAAACAAATGGATGAAAAAAACGTAGAGGGGAAGTAACCCATGAGAAGTCAAATGTGTAGTTAAAATACGTAAAGTGCGCTTTTAGTGACCGCACATAGGGAGCGAACGAGAGAGAGAGAGAGAGAGAGAGAGCGAGCGAGAGAGAGAGAGAGAGAGAGAGAGAGAGATATCCCCCATAGGCACACACGAAGTATAACTTACATCATCTGATTCCTCATTGTCCGCCATCTTCCATGCGTCTCCGTGCACGTGCTTCAAATGTGCGACAATATTACATCATAAGTCATAAGTTACAAGTCACAACTCATAAGTCATAACTCATAAGTCACAAGTCATAAGACAGTAGACATAAGTCAAAAGGGCCCTCCAGGGATTCCATACGGTTGTAACTGTGTAACTGGACCTGTTGTCATTTATTTAATAAACATCCCGCCAGTTATTCCATTAGCCATCACTCATATTATACGGATACTGTCAATTTTAATTATACTGTTGTGTTTCATTGTTCCAGATACAAACACTCCTATTTGATTGTATTACCCAACTCCCTATATAAGTTGATGTTCCATAGTTTTGACTAATTCCCTGGGTTTTGACGTGCCTGGGCGATAGTTCCCAGACTGGGAACTATCGCCCAGGCACGTCAAAACCCATGGATGTAGCCAGGCCTTGCTGATGTGGAAACCCAGTTGTATGTGGAATCCAATTAAGCGAGCGATGCGGCTAGGGGGGTCCGGGGGCTTGTCCCCCCGATGGACAATTTTCAAAATTAGATGCAATATATTGCATTCTACAGGGATTTTTTATCAGGCAAATATTTATCAAATTTAATTAGTAACTCTTGCAATCTACTCCCGCACCGTCCGTAGCCAGAGTAGAAGTACGGAAGTAGATTGCACGAGTTACCGTTCGCAATTAAAATTTAAAATGTGATTTTATAACAAAAAAAAAGCAACAATAATTATAATATAATATAATTATGATATCCGACAGATCCATATACATGTATTAAAAAAAAATACAAAATTAGCTGCATGCCCGTGCCTGGTTCCGCGTGCTCGGTCAATAGTTCCGCGTGCCTGGTCAATAGTTCCGCGTGCTCGGTCAATAGTTCCGCGTGCTCGGTCAATAGTTCCGCGTGCCTGGTCAATAGTTCCGCGTGCTCGGTCAATAGTTCCGCGTGCTCGGTCAATAGTTCCGCGTGCTCGGTCAATAGTTCCGCGTGCCTGGTCAATAGTTAATACTAGTTCACCCCTGAAAATCATGACAGAATTGTTTTTGTGGAATATTACGTCATAAAAGTCAACGTTGATCGGTCAGTCGACGCGCCCCACGCCAAGTTTACGTTCATTGTGACACATTCACTGTTTACAAGTTATTTCAGTTATTTCATGGTATTTCGGGGGAACAGTCAAATCATATTGCCTCTCGTTGCTGTGGACTGCCCTGCCCGATGCACTGTTGAAGGCCGAAGGGCAATAGTACGTCAGGTCGCCCACAACACCTCGGGGAACAGTTCCTCGAATGACCATGAATAACTGTATGATATATTTTTATCCCGTTAACACAGTGCGAATGTGCCGTCAAACACGGTGCCGTTTTGATATCCTGTCAATACGACCTAATCACTGCGTATGGATATGTTCGGTGGCTGGGGTTATTTTTATTGCATTTTTAAAGCTATTTGTAGATGTTCATGGAATAAATAGAATAGTAGGTTAGTGCCGTGAATGGGAAAACATATCTGGCGCGGCACGGAAACGGGATGTGCTCGGCAGAGCCTCGCCCATCCCGTTTCCTAATCCTGGCCAGATATTTCCCCATTCACGGCACTAACCTACAATTCTCTATATACCTGCGGTCTCCGTAGAGCCGGGAGCATATGTGTTTGGAGCGTGTGTCTATCCGTCCGTCTGTGTGTTTGGTTAAGAAGTTCTCAAATCTGCCACCGGGGCATTTGCTCATTTTCCTGCGTATTCTCTAAACAAATAGGCCAGTAGCCGATTTCACCAACATTGCAAAATATACTTTTCTAGCACAGTATGCTCTGAGGGAGAAATTTTCAATTTTAGGATAAATTTATTAATTTTTATTATACTGAATTTATTACATTATCACAGCCATTTTGGCTGTGATAATGTAATAAATTCAGTATAATAATTCTGCATGCTTTTCATCATCAACTATGTGCAGTCGTTAGTTCTATATGAAATAATGCATTTCAGGAAAAATATGATTACTTCCTCAAAGTATACATTGCTAGAAAAGTATACTTTGCAATTTTTATGAAATCGGTTGCAGACGTTCCCATGAGTCAATGCATAGAAATGGTTCTATAAAACCCACAAAAATGTGCTCTTGTTCTTTTAGTTGTGAACAAGTACAAACGGTTATTTTAGAGCGATGAATATGACATGAGCCGGGTTCTTGTATTGCCGCCGGTATTGGATAGCCGTTTTCCACCGATACTGAATCGGCGAAAAATGCGCTCTGAATGTTGTCAATTTCCTACGTTATTTCATCTTATAAAATACGTTTCAAAAAGTTTAATATAATACATAAGTATACCACTGTACTCACCAGGCACTCTGGTGCAAAATTCTGAATAGAAAACAATTGGTTGAAAGATTGGGGGGAAATGTCATCGCGACCTGTTGACATGACCCATTTTGACAACCAAGATCACGTGCCAAATTACACGTTTACAGTATGTAGAAACGCGCAATATTGTTTTAATCAAACAGTCAATGTGCACACAATGGCCATACTATCTCAGAATTTAACATAGGGAAATATTTTTGAATTTCAGTAATCCTGGACTGATTTTCAAAATTTAACTTTTGTTTTCTTAGTTAGATCATTTCCAAGCTATCTAGCTAGGTTTTGGAGTCAATTTCCAAAATGTTTCGTGTCTTGACTCCTCCCACACTCCTCTACCTCTTTTTCACCCATGTTAAATTCCCATAGAGAAATCAATTTTTCGTAATAAAATCAATATTTGACAAAATTTCACGAAATAAAAAGAAGGCTCATTCTTAAATTTTCCTTTAATTTAATATTATCGAAAAAAATATTGTTTCTGAATTGTTTATATGGCAGTAACATTTGGGCAGCTTTCGCGAAACAGACAGTAGTTCAGTACATTCAGACCACAACAGGCAGCTAATGGTCTTTGCCATGGCAACTAAATAGGCGGACTATCTTTTTGCACTACCGTACCGTACTGCTCAATACCTCATGAAGTCAAATTTTGTATCAATGCGTCCGTGTTACCTATAAAATGTACTGCGGAGATCCGATCTGCGGCCATGTCTAATATATATATGCGGAACAAAAGCCGGAACTCTATGGCGAGAATGAATCATTTTCGTGCAAATCCAGCGATACGACAAGAGAGGGAATCCTAGAGTCAGCCTCAATTATCATTGCCTGTGTTATGTTATATTAATGTTGTCTACATTTGTGTTTGGTAAAACCAATCAGGAAATCAACAATAGTCCGCATCGGTCCCTAGAGTTCGACAATACCAGTAGTCGCATTGAAACCGAAATGAATGGCAGTCTGACACTATCTGACCACGAAACCATCGCCGTCTGCTCTTATTTCCCCCGCTGACGCCGGCGGAATTCGATTGCGCCGACGGGATGACGTATCACGGCGCGTCTGTCCGATAGACAGATGGACTAACTAGTTAGTGGTTTACAAATGACTTAAGCCAAGTATGTTTGTACCTAAGAATATGTACGATATCCCAGGAGTATTTTACCAATGAAAGTTCGGTGAACCACCGAGTATTTTACCAATGTAAGTTCGGTGAACCGCCGATTGTACCAATGTAAGTTCGGTGAACCGCCGAGTATTTTACCAATGTAAGTTCAGGAGTATTTTACCAATGTAAGTTCGGTGAACCGCCGAGTATTTTACCAATGTAAGTTCGGTAAACCGCCGAGTATTTTACCAATGTAAGTTCGGTAAACCGCCGAGTATTTTACCAATGTAAGTTCGGTAAACCGCTGAGTATTTTATCAATGTAAGTTCGGTGAACCGCCGAGTATTTTACGAATGTAAGTTCGGTAAACCGCCGAGTATTTTACCAATGTAAGTTCGGTGAACCGCCGAGTATTTTACGAATGTAAGTTCGGTAAACCGCCGAGTATTTTTACCAAATGTAAGTTCGGTGAACCGCCGAGTATTTTTACGAATTGTAGTTCGGTAAAAAACCGCCGAGTATTTTACCAATGTAAGTTCGGTGAACCGCCGAGTATTTTACGAATGTAAGTTCGGTAAACCGCCGAGTATTTTACCAATGTAAGTTCGGTAAACCGCCGAGTATTTTACCAATGTAAGTTCACTGAAATGCAGAATATATTACGAATGTAAGTTCGGTAAACTGCGGTGTATTTTGCGGTAAAACAGTGGTGTAGTTTACCAATTTAAATTCGGTAAACCGCCGAGTACTTTTCGAATGTAAGTTCAGTGAAAGGTGGAGTATTTTACGAATAGAAGCGGATAACTCGTTGGCGGACCACGACCTAGCTTACGACTACAAACGGAGACCGGTCGGTTTCTTAAATTCAGCCGCTAATTGACAAACAATTCTATAAATGTGACGTAAACCAATTTCCAGTCCCAGTTTACAGTATAAAGTCTGTCAACACCGTTAATTCTAATTAGATCAATGACATGTAACATACATTGTGCATATAAGTGATTGCCTATAACATAGGCAATCACTTATATGCACAATGTATCATACAGGCTATATGATATTCGGAAGCGCGATTCCTGATGATTGTTTGATAGTGTCAGTGATTGATCGTCGAGAATATATCTGCGAGTATTCGACATAAGTCCACTCCAAACTTATTAATTCGGCTCATTACAACAACAACTAGATAGTACGGTGGCCAATGAATGTCACGCGCACCTGTTGTATAGACCAGTCTTATACCAAACTTGGAATATCTGGATATTAGCTTAACTTAGAATAAACATGTTTTATTGAATAACAATTGACATCAAATGTAGATAGAGTAACATCCATTTGAACAATTTGGTCTCTTGACGTTAGGATTGGTGGACTTTGTCGGTTTAATTAGTATAAACAATTAACAAAAATAGCATGCCTCATTTGCATGTGAAAATAGCCTGATACCACCGCGAGCCACTAGCAGTAAAAGAAACATTACTAAATGGCTGTGATAATGTAATAAATTCTGTATAATAATTCTGCAAACTTTTAGTCATCAAATATATGCAGACGTTAGTTCTATATGAAATAATGCATTTCAGGAAAAATAAATGATTACTCCCTCAAAGTATACTTTGCTAGAAAAGTATACTTTGCAATGTTGGTGAAATAGGCTACAGGAGTATTTTACCAATGTAAGTTCGGTGAACCGCCGAGTATTTTACGAATGTAAGCTCGGTAAACCGCCGAGTATTTTACATGAGTATACATGTATAGCGGGCACTCGTAATTTTTAGAACTGGTGGAATAGTGACACAATTATAACTTATTTAATTCCAATAAAGAACAGTTTGTGCCAACTGACTGGGCATGCACCTTTAAACATGCCAATGTATGGATACGTCTAGCTGGTAAAACAGACACTGTCATGCTATTAATTTCAGATCAATTACTGAATATTCAGATCTTTCTCAATCATGACAGTTACTTGTAATCGCCGACTGGTTCGTTGATTATCTCCCTTCTAGTGGTAGACAGTAATACGTACAGATATGCCAAGTTTGATTTGAGGAAACGAATGAATCGTGGCTGTGACTGGAGAAAGGGGGCTTATGGGTTTTGCGACCAGTGTAGATCCAAATCAGCCTGTGCATCCGCACAGTCTGATCAGGATCTACACCGTTCACCATTCCATCAATGGAACACCACAGGTTGAAGTAACGGACCGAGGTGTATAAATACATTAAATATGCCTAAAAGCATCAATAAATGAAAAAAAATAAGCTAAAAAAATTGTTTTTACCCCCTCCATATATTCCATTATAATGGAGTATATGGAGGGGGTAAAAAATAGATTAGCTTATTTTTTTCTCCATTTATTGATGATTTTAGGCATATTTAATGTATTTATATACCTCGGTCCGTTACTTCAACCTGTGTGGAACACCAGTCATGCTTCTAACAATCAATGCAGCTTGTTATCGGGATACATCAGTGCGCAATTAGATACACTGGTCACAAATGATATACGCCTCATTTCTCCTTGCAAAGTCACAGATTTATCCCGTCAACACAGTGCGTATGTGCCGTGAAACACGGTGCCGTGAAACATGTTTTGATATCCTCTCAATACGACCTAATCACTGCGTATGAATATGTGCGGTGGCTGGGGTTATTGTTATTGCATTTTGAAGCTATTTGTAGATGTTGACGGGATAAATAGAATAGTAGGTTAGTGTCGTGAATGGGAAAAATTATCTGGCGCGGCACGGAAACGGGATGTGCTCGGCAGAGCCTCGCCCATCCCGTTTCCTAAGCCTTGCCAGATATGTTTTGGTCACAGATTTGAGTATTGCACCTGTGCAACAATATTTAAACAGCACGTATCATAATCACATGTTTTTGAAGAACGGTTCATATTTCGGTATTATTTCGTATCTCGGGTGGTTTGGGTGCATTGTTACCAACATAAAATTTACGTCACCTCCCGCGAGTATACGTATAAGGACGGTAATTTACGAGTCTGTTGACAGTATAAAAAAGGTCTGAAAGTTCGGAACGGTGAATGTGTAGTTAATTGACGATTTATGTCGTGTGTGATGATTGAGAATTAGTAGTCGCACAAAACTATGAAAATTACCCAACCTCAACGAAATCCACCAAAATACACACATAGCACCAAAATAATGACCATCTGTTCAAACACATGTGGTCACAATGACCTGCCAAAATGCTGTTTTAAAATGTTGACAGGAAGGCTTCTTAATAGCCAGAAACTGTCAAGAGTGTCTGTAAGTCTGAGAGTGTGCGAAGAACATGAGGTTAGAAATGGCCATTGAGTGACATAAAACATAAAATGCCAACTAATTTACGGCAATTTCGGAACGCGAGACTTTCGAGGTCGCTCGGTTGTTGTCAGTTGTCGTCTGCTATTTTCCATTTTCTCAACAAAAACACGCGTTGGTAGCAAAATGTACGATATGTTAACCCTGAAAATGATAATTTTGTATCGTCTGCTGTTTATTTTCTATTTTCATTTTTTCTTAACAAAAAAAAAATTGTTTGACAGCACTTTAGAATAATTTCCCTTGGAAATTATTCTAGAGTGCTGTCAAACCATATTTGTATTGAAAAAAGAAGACAACATAAAAAATGATAACAGCAGACGACAATTTTCGGTTACCACATTCTAAGGGTTAATGATCAAAATATGCATTGTGATACATATGCAGTAGTTGGTAGAGGTATACAAGAAGAGATAAACTGAAAATCAAAGTTTTGAAATGCCCATGCCGACTAAGAGAGATCATTATAAGTTCGAAAAATATAATGCCGGCATTAACTTTGCATACATACAAGATGGCCAACATTTATCTATATGCAGTCAAACTTGCATTAAGCGACCACCCAAGGGAGACACCAAAAATGGTCGCTTAGAACAATGGTCTCTTGAAACAAAATAAAAAAATGGAAATCCGGGTACTGGTATGTCCGGTTATATGGTTTAACATTCGGAATCAGGAAATCGCGAATATTAAACTTTCGAAGTATTAGCCTTAGTCAAGCGTTGTCTATTCATATACTAGTGGTACTGGCCATTGCAAGATCATTAGAGATGATACAAACAGTGGAATGTATGTACCACGTTTATCACATTCAATAATAGCCAAGATGGCCACCGTATATATACTATTTTTAGAGCTACATGTACTATCAAAGCAAATACTACTCATTGTATATCAGTAGACTATTTCACCAACACTGCAAAGTATACTTATCTAGCAAAGTATACTTTGAGGGAGAAATTTTCAATTTAAGGATAAATCTATTAATTTTTATTATACTGAATTTATTACATTATCACAGCCATTTTGGCTGTGATAATGTAATACATTCAGTATAATAATTCTGCATACTTTTATGAGAATTAACCTCAGACACGTTAAGCTATCTAATGAATTATTGACGGATGTAATGCTGTTATACACAAAAACAAAACACACCATTACCAACTAGACATACATACACGTACCGACTCCAGTAATTTAACGTTCACGTTCTATATAATTCTGACCCAACTTTAAAGTGGTCTTCGCCATCGCTAAACCACGCGGGACCGCTAAATACTTTCTGTCAGACAGACGGGACGATTTCAGAGGACTTAAATGCAACCGTAAGTAGCTATAGCATTAAACCGGCTAATTGCTATCACGAATGACTTGACTTAAGAGGTCTTGATTGATTTGTGACCTTAATTTGTCCGCGAAAAAGGTCAGGAATTGACTGTGTTAGGTATTAGCCATTTGAATCATACAGACCATAAAACCTCCATCGGAAAAACTGTAGATCCAGATGAGCCGGCTCCTAACGAGCCGTCTCATAAAGATCTGCGGCAATTGTCAGTATAGTTCAAATAGTTTTTAAAACATCCACATTTCCAATTAATAGAACAGTAGAAACGTTATATGGGAACGTTGGATACTTAGACGTGAAAGGGTTAACGTTTTCATCCGCAACTCCAGTGCACTCTTTCATGTCATTTTTTTCTGACGATTCCATTAAGTCTACAGCCGATTTATTTACTCGAAGTCCGTCGGACCATGAACGTCAAGTAAACCGAATTCCGAATGTTCTTACCTATGTTGGGGCCGTTGTTTTTAGCCAATTGTGTTACCACGAGGACGTTTTCATGGTGCCACTTTGTGTTGTTTAAAACTGGGACAGTATAGTTGCGAACAGTAACTCTTGCAATCAGCTCCCGTACCGTCCGGTACGGGAGCTGATTGCAAGAGTTACTGTTCGCAACTATGCTGTCGATTTCAAGAGTTACTGTTCGCAACTAGAGACAGTGATGCCGTTTTGACTATGTTCTACAACAGGTCGCATAATACATTTGCATGACCACTGCGCCGTAACCAGAATAGTCTCACTATAACGCAGGGCGACTTACATGTAAGTGGTCTGCGTTACCATGGTTACAGACAGAAATTTCTAGTTACTAGTAACTGCACCTGTATCACCTCGACGCTCACATATCAATCGCAGTTCAATTCAGCGGTACTTTCGTGGTGAATATATTGCGTGGCAGTGCGCACCGTATTGGCAATATGTCAGTTCCATGGGCTGAAAACTGGAGTTTTGAGTTTATTACGCGAAACCCTACACTAATCTCATTTCAAGAACATTAATCCTAGGTCGCGAATGTCTAGACGAGTCGAGGTTCGCCACTGGCAAATTCTGGGAGTGCCACGGGCTGTTGATCTAGGTCCGTATCGGTCCCCACAACCGAACTTTTAATTTCATATTCTCCATCCGCACTTAATTATCCCCTCGCCGATAGACACTAGGGGATAGTGTCAGTCCATGTACGTACATGCTTGCGTGCGTGCGTGCGTGCGTGCGTGCGTGCGTTAGTAACACTTTTCATTGTTTCAATAACTTATGCACCGCTTGACCGATTGTAGTAGTATTTGGCCACCATGTGGTTGGTGCTTTGTTTTCCATATGGCCCACGTCATTATTATTATTATTATTATTATTATCACGGCTGCCAGCGAGGGGATTAACTTAGTGATAACGATGGCCTTGTTTGATAAGAAGACACATTATTGGACAAACTGAATTCCACTTCGGTTAAAAAAAAGAAGTCATATACATGTACATTGATATTATAATGCTATTATTATAGGAATGAATGGCCTTTTTGTGGAATTTATCGGGGTATAAACTTGGAAAAGCCACTTTCGCAATTGGCGATAAAAAATTACAATTTTCGAAAAAAAAAAAAAAATCGAAAATTGTATTTTTTTATCGCCAATTGTTTATTTTTATCCTATTGGTTACTATAGGAATGAATGGCCTTTTTTGTGGAATTTATCGGGGTGTAAACTTGGAAAAGTCGCGGGAATACTGGACGAAGGCCGGAAGGTCTCGTCCAGTATTCCCGCGACTTTTCCAAGTTTATATCCCCGATAAATTCCACAAAAAGGCCATTCATTCCTTATAATTCCAGCATTTGAAATAAATTCATCAATAAAATGTGTTTATTTTGACAGATGGCAGCCATTTGTTTACATTGACAGCACTGACAGCACACCTGTAGAAAGTAGTTCGGCGTGGGAGTTTACTGGGATATAAATTTTGGACAGAGATTTGCTACGGGCCAATCAAATGTTAGGGAATTGTGTAAATATTTTTGTGCTGGAATTATCGTTGGATATCAAGTTTATCAGGTGACGCTAGGCACTTAGCGAACCCATGATTTCCTACCGTTTCCAAGTCGAGCATGATGAATTTGATATTTCTTATATAGTTCAAAACATTATTAATGTCTCCACACCATTTACATAATTGTCCACTCGCCGTATGGGAAGAGGGGATATAGCGTTAGTCCATGTACCTACATACGTGCGTACGTGCGTACGTGCGTGCATGTTTGTGCTAGCAACACCTTTCATGTTTAAATAACTTATGCACCGCTTGACCGATTGTGGTAATATCTGGCCACAATGTGGATGTTGCTTTGTTTTCCGTACGACCGCCCAAGGTAAGGTCACTAAAGACTAATGTTCACTTTGCGTGTAAGGCAAAATTGCTTTAAGTTCAATTATTAAAACATATTAATGTCTCTACACCATGTACATAATTGTCCCTTTACCGCCGTATGACAAGAATAGATATATCGTTAGTCCATGTACGTACGTACCTGCATACGTGCGTACGTACGTGTACGTTAGTAACATCTTTAATTTGTCAATCAATTTGAACCGCTTCATCGATTTTGATAATATTTGGCCACAATGTGACTTCGTATTGCATACGACCCACGTCCGACCGCTCAAGGTCAAGATCACTGAGGATCTATGTTTACTTTGTTTGAAAGGCAAATGCGTATACTTTTGTTTTTCGTTTATTCAATAACTTTGTTTCATTATCAAGGCCACTAGCGAGGGGATTATCTTAGTGATAACGATTCCCTTGGTCAGTTGGAACTGTCATGCAGCCAGGTACAACCTGGCTGCTTGACAGTTCCAACTGACAAGGAACTATACTGATGAATACATAAACTATTTCAAAACACATGTACAGTGAAACCGCGTTACACCGTACACCCTGGGAGGTCCCCATGGTGTCGGTTTAGAGAGGTTTAACTGAACATCGGGCATTTGATCATTCCGATCCATAGTTGTGTGTTATGCGATCACGAACAGACATATCACCCGAGATAAATGACCAAGAAACCCATCAAAATTATGATCACATATGTTTCTTGTTGTCCGGTTTAGAGAGGTTCCACTGTACCTGAATATTGTGCTTGAAATCAAGCTGCTTGATTGTCTGAGTCTGAGCTGTGCTACAGCTCAGGCACAGTCAATAAAACTGCTTGATTGCAAGTTGAGATTTCCAATAATGTTCAGAAACGTTGACATATGGACAAGGTTAACGCAGGCGGTTGTGTCACTTTGTGTTGTTTAAAACTGGGACAGAATAGTTGCGAACAGTAACTCTTGCAATCAGCTCCCGTACCGTCCGGTACGGGAGCTGATTGCAAGAGTTACTGTTCGCAACTATACTGTCGATTTCAAGAGTTACTGTTCTTAACTAGAATGTTCTAACTAGCCATTTGTTGTCGTGGCATGTATCAAGCACTGCCAATGAAACTGCTTGATTGCAAGTTGAGATTTCCAACAGATTTCCAGAAACTCGATAAGCCATTTTTTTTGTCGTGGCATGTCAAATATTACCATGTAATACCTCGGCTGCTAATGGCATAATTATTTATAATCGGATTGGAAATTGCAAAAACAACACACAAATAAGTTAAACTGTTGACGAATATGATGCACATGCGCAGATGCGTTGCCCTTGAAACAGGGATTAAGTTCATGTATGAGTATTTTTACCTTAAAATTTAGCATTGAGAAGGTTCAATGTTATAAGCAATAAACATGCCCAATCCAGCTCACATTTATCAGATAAAGAAATTGTACTTACCGAATTCAAAGGAATTTGCATTGGGCGAATTCCAAGAATTTCAAAAAAAATTGCATTGGCCGACTTAAAAGAAATTTGCATAGGGCGAATTAAAAAAAAATCAAAGAAATTTGCATTGGCCGAATTCAAAGAGATTTGCATCGGTAGAATGAATAAAAATTGCATTGGCCGAATTCAACAAAGAAACTAGCCGAATTCAAAGAAATTTGCATTTACCCAATGAAATACAAAGAAATTTGCATTGTGAGAATTCAAAGAAATTGGCAGCATTCAAAGAAATGTGCATTGACCGAATGCAAAGAAACTTACATGGGCAAATTCAAAGAAATTTGCATTGGAAAAATTCAAAGAAATTGGCCGAATTCAAAAAGATTTGCATTGGCCGAATTCAAAGAAATTTGCATTGGCCGATTCCTACTGACTGATTACAATCTGTCGTATCCCGCATTGACTAGACACACGTGACGTTACTAAATCAGGGATTCCGCTGGGAAAAATAAAAAAATCGCCACTTCAAAAAAAAAAATAATCAAAAAAAAAAAAAAAAAAAAGGAATAACCAATAGGATAAAAATAAACAATTGGCGATAAAAAATTACAATTTTCGGAAAAAAAAAAAGGATTTTTATTTTTTTCGAAAATTGTAATTTTGTATCGCCAATTGTTTATCCCTGTAAATGATGGCAGCATAATGACGCAACGCACACAAGTCTGCGTTTCTTTGACAAAAACAACGATTTACACGCGCATTTCTTGGCATAGCGCATTCCCTGATAAATATAAAACCAGGATTGTGAATGTGGATGTCCTGTGTATCAGGATCGGCTCAGAAACAATAGGAATTCTAGACGAGCCCCCGTCCTAAATGACCTTAGCTGTTGCTGGGACGTTAAACCCATTCTGAGGCTATCACATTTTTCCTCGGCGAGCCTAGACATTTTTACGCCTTTAATAGCCTTGCCTCATAAACTTGAATTAGTTTCATTATGTCGGCTTCGTCGGCAGATCTTGTTATACATTCATTAATCATGTGACGGATTGATGCAAATAACTTAAATTAAAACACACTACATGTATACGTTTATGTTATTGTCACATATTTTATTTAAATTAAATAGGGAATTAAATGCGAGGGAGCGTTAGCTACCACAGCATTTAGTTCCCTAAAAGTCCAATATGTGAACAATAACATACTTATAATTAGCCGGATTTACAATGCAGTCTCCTATCCGAGTATTGATTTTCCATTTCCTGTCGAACAGGCGGGTCATGGAATATGGTAATCTGTAACTAATTGGGTCTCACATATGTGACATACGTGGCGCGCGATACTGGTCATGTGCGTGCGTGCGTGCGTGCGTATGTATATATTGTATAAACAGTGTGCGTGCCTGCGTGCGTGCGTGCGTTGCGTGCGTGCGTATGTATATATTGTATAAACAGTGTCACATTTCTTATTTACAATATATTCAACAATAAAATATAACTCACAGTACAACATAAGAAACCCGGCAGATATCGACCTATGAGACGCCATGGAGGTATTTACATAAGTAAAACAATGTAGGCACAATGTATGCACGATTGGTAACTGTAACATCAGAGGCATTCAAAACCCGACAGTACGTAATAGTTATAGGTCATATATTGAATTATTAATTTCGCAGCGAGCGCTAGCGAGCGAGAATTTAATTTATTAAAAGTTCAATATGTGAACTATAACGTACTTACCCAACTCAGTCGCGAAGCTCCGCCCCTAAACGTGTTTCGAATCGCTACACTAGTATGTGAGTGGCGGTGTGACACGAAGTGAGCGCGTGTGTGGGCGGTAACTTGAATATGCTTTGCGTCTCGTGAACTAGTGACAACAATGCATTAAATCAGTTCTAAACATATAAATATTTAAATATACAAATATAACATTTAATGATGAATTGAATACATTTTGGCGAAAGTGTCGCAATATGCGATTAATTGGTCGAGAAACTAGGGTAAACAATTAGGCTGTTTATATCTCTGGTAACATGTATAACTATATTCGTATATCGCATTGCATCGCTTGGAGGGGCCATATAAGTATACATCATTTTGAGTTGACGTTTTCAAGGTGCATGATCACGTGGTTATAACAACAACAACAGTGGCTGAAAGTGTTGAAATCTTGAAAGTATTATTTGATATTTTCCTTATAATGAAACGGATTTTGATGAAATATGGCGCAGCAAACGCGTCTTCGTGAGCTGCATTTGGTGGTTCAGGGAGTTTGGCACAGACTTATGTCGTTTTTGCGAAGAATCGGAGACACGGAAATCGATTCTTCGCAAAAACGACAGAAGTTTGGGCGAAAATACAGAGACCACCAAATGCAGCTTAACAAGACGCGTTTGATGCGCCGTATTTCATAAAAATTCGTAACGTAATAAGGACAGTATAAAAGAATACGTACTTTGAATCAGATGGATTCTGGAAATTTCAGTACGCCGTGAGTTGTTGTTGTTAGTACCACGTGATAATACACCTTGGTTTTGTTATTGTAAATATTATTGTACACGAGTGTTATTTTTAAAGATCAACATACCGATGAAATGATGGTACGTGGTACATGTTTGGCGGGGTTTGAACTGACAAAATGACCCGGATTGATACATGCATGTGTATTTGGCGGGGTTTTGTCGGACGAAACGACGGAGGCTAGACATCTTGTGTCATTAGCGAGAAGCCGATTAGAAGTAACCCCATGGCACGGAAGATTTATCTCTGTCAGCTTATTAGGCAGCGCCATCTTCTAGTTTGGACAAACATGATGTATGGACATTTCAGACAGTGCTCGTGAGATTCCGAAAAGTGTGTATTTTCAGTTTCAAAATAAACACAAATTTTAATTTCTTGAAATCTGGTATGAGAATATCACAGGAGTTTCTTCTAGTCATTCGCAGGAAATGAAGACAACATTAGAGGCGTTATCGCTGAATCTCAGGCTATTTGAGACACGCCATGGGATTTTGTACCTTCGGATATCTCTGTAATTTCATGAAATACGTTTACAAAATTTACACAATGTAAATTTTGTAAACGTATTTCATGAACTTACGCAAATGTCCGAAGGTACAAAATCCCATGGCGTGTCTCATATAAGGTTGGTAGACTGGGATTCAGACTCATCTGTTAAACGACTTTCCGGCGGATGTGAGATTTCACTTGAAATGACACACGTCGCGTGGCGATGACACTGCGTCTTATGTCACGGATTAGCCAATCACAGCGTGTCTTGTACCAGATGAAATGCGCAGCGAACGCAGCCAGCTAACTGCTGTGAGATTCATACGCCGCTGTTAATTATTCCACGAGTATTCGTTCCGAATTAAAGCCCGTGATTCAGTCGTATAAATATATAAAGATCTTGTAAACTCGAAGTAAAATAAAATAATGTAGGGTCATTTTAGTGTGTCTTAGGTAACGCTCGGTAAACCTGATTGATTTCCGGCAGTTCCCGGCGCCATATGTTACCAACACTCGCCGTTGCAAGCTAATTGGACATATGTTACGTCTCAGCAAATTAGCTGGACAGTCGCATTATTATCCCCTCGCCGATAATCAAGAGGGGATATAGCGTTAGTTCATGTATGAGCATACGTAAGTGCGTGCTTACATTAGTAACACCTTTCATTTTTCAATAACATTAATCTATTTTGATCATACATGTACAATGTCTAGGGATGGTGCTTTTTTTGGCATACCGCCCAAGGTCACTGAGGACTTATATTCACCTTGTTTGTAAGGCAAATGCGTTAACGTGTTTTTTTTATATTATCAAGGCTGCCAGCGAGGGGATTAGCTTAGTGAAAACGCTGCTCTTGTTTACACATTTATCCTGTCAACACAGTGCGTATGTGCCGTGAAACATGGTGCCGTGAAACGGTTTTGATATCTTGTCAATACGACCTAATCACTGCGTATGAATATGTGCGGTGGCTGGGGTTATTGTTTTGCCTTTTAAAGCCATGAGTAGGTGTTGACGGGATAAATAGAATAGTAGGTTAGTGCCGTGAATGGGAAAAATATCTGGCGCGGCACGGAAACGGGATGTGCTCGGTAGAGCCTCGCCCATCCCGTTTACTAAGCCTTGCCAGATATTGTTTCCCATTCACGGCACTAACCTACTATTCCCTATGACGGTATACCAAACACAGAAAGTGACGACTGTTCGCAGACGCTACAAAACTGATACATTTTCACTCGATGCAATCCCGATATAACTGCGCCAGAAAAAAATGGAAATACAGTGGAACCTCTCTACACCGGACAACAAGAAACATATGTGATCATAATTTTGATGTGTTTCTTGGTCATTTATCTCAGGTGATAATGCCAGTTCGTGATCGCATAGCACACAACTATGGCTCGGAATAATCTGATTTACAGCGAAACCTCGCTAAACCTGACACCATGGGGACCTCCCAGGGTGTACGGTTTAACGAGATTCCACTGTATATGGAAAAGAATAGAAATAATAGGCGACCGAGAACCCTAGGTAAACCAAAGTGTAACCTTTAACCCTTTCACCCCTTAGTAACTGGAATGGATTTTGATATGTTAATATTGCAACCAATCTAACCGTCACAAAATGATTTTCAGACTAGTCCATTTATGAAAAGGGGATATCTTTTGTTCTCAAAAATAGGAAAATTACTTTCAAAACGTGCACCTCCTGATGAGACGGCTCATTACGAGCCGGCTCATCTGGATCTGCACTACTTGCATAAACTGCTATAACTGGCTTTCTGGTTCAATGGCTTAATGCCACAGTCTTCAACGGGCACCGATAACAAGACTAGCTGTCCATCATCCGACCCACCCCCCAAAAAAATAAAAATAAAAACAATTACAAAATAAAAACAACATTAAAATAAACGGGTAACATATAATGAACGTAACGAAAACGTCACTGTACACAAACGTCAAAGTCCACAACACGCGTCCCAATAATTGAAAAACACCGATTTGGAACGGTCAATGGCGAAACTGTCCACTGGTGGGTTACAACCGCTTGAAATGGCGTCATAAACCTTCCAGTTACATGCACTACATGGCGTCATGTCCCTCCAAAACGAGTAAGTTAAAAATATATCGTAATGTGAAACACAAACATCACAAATACTATATACAGCAAACAAGTCCATGCAGAGCAAATCAATGAGCAAACGTATAGAAACAAATGGAAACGTAAAATGGTGAAGGGGCATATAGTGTTACCGGCGTCCGTACGTTCGTCCGTATGTACCGAAACCTTAACGCATTGCACTCATCTGATATATTTTCACTCACGCATTGCGTTAATGGTCATCTACCGTCCTTTGACAAATTCACGATCGTCCCGTCCCTGCTAAGCCCAGGGACGGTCAAATACTCGAAACATTAACGATCGGGTAAATGTCTTATAATTTATGTTTCAAGTATTATACAATACATTTTATTCACTCTCAGCCACATACGTGACACACGAGGTATACAATAGATTACATAATACAACGATGGGTAAAAATACAAAATGCATATGTATAAGCTCACTAGTCATTATAACCATAAAGCATTTCTTATAAAAATAGCTAAATTTCTTAATTGCTTTCCAGATTTTTTCTCAAATAGCTGTGCGAATTTTAAAATATTTGGTCTTCTAAAATAAAATGGCTTGATATACCGTTTTCGAACTTCATCATAGAAGCGGCACTCGAAAAGGAAATGAAATTCGTCACCGAGAGCACCAGCGCCACATTTGTTGCAGACCCTGCTTGCTCTCGGCACACCTGTCCATCTACCAGTTTCGACCGCCAGTCTATGATTACAAGTTCGAAATCTGGTCAATGTTTTTCTTAACCTTTCCGTAAGATTAATTAAATATGTTTCTAATCCAAACTCTGTTTTAAAGATTCTATACGTAATTCCACGTGAAGATCAATCGATGCTGGTGAGCCATGACTGAATAAACTGGTTCTGAAGCTGAGTCCTGGCGTAGTGGCTCAGCCAGATAGCATTAACATCGTTCTGGCTAAGCCATACGCCAGGAACTCCAATTTCAGTTAAAATAGATTTAACATTCTGAATCCATCGGAAATGAGTCACATTTGCTTCAGTTGTGTATATAATAACTTATACATAAGAAACAATAATTTACTCTGCTTCCCTGAAACTAATTTTGCCCAAAACGAAATAATTCTACATTTAATGTCAATAATAAGCGGAAATTTGCCGAGTTCTCCATAAACCATGAAATTTGGTGTGGATTTCTTTACCCCCAAAACAGTTTTACAAAATTTCAAATGAATTGTTTCTATAGCCGAAATGTTTTCAAATCCCCAGATTTCACAGGCATAGCAGAGAATTGGAGTGATACATTGATCAAATAACTTAAGCTGACAGTCTACTGGAGTTGACAAGTTGTTAATCTTTCTAAATAGGCCGAAAAGAGCTTTGGATGCTTGGTCAATCAAATGTTTCTTAGTCTTATGAAAAGTTCCGTTTTGTGAAAAAACATTTCCCAAATATGTAAAGTGGTCTATAATTTCAATTGTGTTATCGTTATATGTAAAGGCTATCTTTTTTGATGATTTACGTTTTTTGAAAATCATAATTTTGGTTTTTGATGCGTTTACTTCCAATTTCCACTGAATACAGTATTGATGAAAATAATTTAGAGCGTCTTGTAGGCCAGTTTCTGTCTCAGACATGAGAATAGTGTCGTCAGCGTATAATAACAAGAATAGTTTCACATATATCTAGATGTTGAAACATGTCAGATGTAACCGATTGTAAATCTACAATACCGCATACATTGAGAAAATCTTCAAGGTCGTTCAAAAACATGGCAAACAAAAATGGTGACATATTTTCACCCTGCCTGACACCCACCATGCATGGGAAGTATTCTGAAAAGTCATTTCCTACTTTAACACAAGATTTAATACATTTATACATGTTTTTAATTATGTTTAAACATTTCCCGTTTATGCGGGACAGCTTGGATCTGCTTGCTATTTCACACACGCATTGCTCTCATTGTCTGCTTTAATGCTGTGGCAAATCCACGTCTATTTTTGCCCTCTGTGTTTTCAAATGTGCCTGGTTTTCTTCGGCCGCCGATGGGAGCATTCGTGTGCCGACAGGCCACATTTCTAGTGTATTGATGGGTTACGGCCTGTCAACGGCTATGCTTGTTTAACCCTCCCTACGCTGGAGACGAAAATTGCCGTCTGCTATTTTTCATTTTTCATTAATTCTAAAAAAAAATGTTTTTACTGCACATGAGAATTGTCTCCAGTGGAGACGATTCTCATGCGCTGTAAAAACAGGTTTTTGTCGAGAAATATTGAAAATAAAACATTTCCAGCAGACGACACAATTTAATTCAGCGTAGTAAGTGTTAATGCTAACTGAGTCGAATACAGTATTTGAAGTTATCGGATGTACACATTTCCTGGCACGGCTTGATAAACTAGATATGAAATGAAAGTAGATATGAAATGAGACTGGTATTCTCTATTTCCTTGTAGATTACTATCTCCAGACACGAGAGAGTTGGCTCTCTATAGTGCTCTTTATCTTTCAACATAAATCATACTGGAACAACTAGCTAAAACGTGATTTTGACAGAAGTTGAAGATATAATTTTAGCACTATTTTTTTCTTCAGATGTGGCACATGGAATGACGTATGAAAAAAATTACCTTATGACGTTTCTGACCAGCGTAGACAAAGACCAGCCTGCGCGGTCTGTAGCCTATTTCACCAACATTGCAAAGTATACTTTTCTAGCAAAGTATACTTTGAGGGAGAAATTTTCAATTTTAGGATAAATTTATTAATTTTTATTATACTGAATTTATTACATTATCACAGCCATTTTGGCTGTGATAATGTAATAAATTCAGTATAATAATTCTGCATACCTTTAATCATCAAATATATGCAGTTGTTAGTTCCACTGGCGGAGTTCTAATGAAATTCCAAGACAAACATGCATTTACAAAAAGAAATAAGAAGCAAACTTATAATTTATTGGATAATAATTAGTATAGTTACAAACATACTCTCGAGTATATACATTTCCATATATTATGTCGGGATCAAAACCAGTCAGTGATTGGCTGAGCCCGAGCACACCAGAGAGGTTTCTCATGCTCAGCCAATCAGAATCATAACATTCATGTTCCCATTTAGAGTACGGTTTATTAGAAGTTCATAAAGTTACTCTTGAAAATAGAAATGGCCCATGATGTGGCAAAACCGGGCTTATTGAGAAATTTACACCAATGTACACCCATATCAGCCTGCGCAACAGCGCAGTCTGATCAGGGTCTGCAATGTTTGCAATTTGGTTCTACAGATTATTTAACATCAACCACCGCGAGTTATTATCAGCAGGAATGAGCGGTCTGGCTGATCATGATCTACACTGGTGACTCGTGGAATAAGGCCGGTTTTGTCAGATCCAGACACAAAGCTCACTACGTAGTCCATGTCGCCATGACAGGTAACATAGGGAACATAGGCGACTATTTTAGTTTGTATGCACGACAGTACGGTGGCTGTTCCATTGTGACTATAAGTGTGTTGTCACTATGTCTATACGTCACGGAGTTCGGCTTCACCACCCCGTCAGCAGACGACAGGACGACCCTGTGCCGACTGCCGTCCTTCCGCAGCACGTGTACGTCCTGGGAACTTTTACAGCAGACGATAACATTGTCGTCCCCGTCAGCCGCCAGTCCGCTTGGAAACTTCATGTCCTCGTGGTCCACATTGTAAACCAGGTCCCCGCCATTTGTGAAGCACGTTATACGCCCGTTGGTCTTATGGTCGGTGACAAACACGTGTCCCCGTGCACCGACAGTTATGTAGTTTGGATGCCTAAATGTGCCTATACCGTGTGTGTCCAGTCCGATACACCGGGTCACCGTGCCGCGCCTGTCCAGGACCTGCACATGGCCGACGTTGATGCCGGGTGACTTCACAGTGGCGTAGATGTGGCCCCCGTGGACGGCCACGCCCCAGCACGGCAGACTGGTGTTGATCGTACTGCCGGCCCGGAGTGCGCCGTCAACGTGGATCCGCTGGAGCTGATTACTGCTGTACATGGACATGATTGCATCATTCTCGCCGTCGGCCACCACATCCCAGGGCCGAACTTGTAACGTCAGGGTTGTCTGTACGGTAAAGTTTATATCAAGAAGGATGGCCTGTCTATAACCAGCGAGAATTATCCTCCCGTCTGGCAGTACTGCCGACCCAGTGATGGCGCACTCAGGAACAGTAATGTTGGTCGACGACTCCACTTCCATGTCGGTGAACGACTTCCGGGTGGACACGGGGCGGACTGGAGCAGATGCAGACCCTGGTAGATCTACACCATCGGCGTTTGTACGTTCAATGTCCACCGTACCTAACCGGTCAACACCAGTGAGCACATCGGCCAGTGCACGTAACGACTGGAAGGTAATATTGACCGTATATACATCCTGTTCCAGATCAGACACCGTGGGTTCGAGCGATTTTAAAGTTTTTGACATTTTGTGAGCAGCAATTACACTGGTTACGCCATCGGCCGCGGCTTTAGCCTCGTCAGCAGTCCTCAGCTCTGTCTCCACTTTGAGAATTAGACTGTCGTACGCCTTCACATGGTCCAGAATGACGTCCTTCTCGACCGTGACGACTTTGTTCATATCTGCCAGCATTTCCAGTGCCAGTCGTTCTACCAGTTCTACAATGTCCGTCTTAAACTGATTCACCTCGTCTTCAAACGACTTTTGTAGCTTCGTGAAATCCTCGCCACCCTTCTCCCGCCCATTCTTCAGATTCCCGATCCGTTCTCTCAGTTCGGTCATTGACCCCACGACCTCGGCCAGTATATGTCCGTGTCCAGCCGCCGCGTCAGAAATGGATGTTACCTGGCATTTCCTGTGACTGATAACTTTACATGTATCACATAAAATGACATCATGTTTCTCGCAAAACCAGCGGATATCTTTCTCCGAGTGCTCCTCGCAATATGTCAGAGGAAGTCTCACATCGCGTCCACCAATTAACGGCAAGTCACTTCCTGAAACCACCGTGTGATTTCTCAACATGTTGAAACGTTTGTGACTCGCGGCACAGTCTGTGCACATATACTCGTGACACTGCCTGCAGAACGTGTCCGCGTCTATACTCACTCCCGTCTCTTGTAAACACGGAACACACTTCTTCGACATCGTGTCACTATAATTCCGCCCGTCCACACTCGCCATGTTGAAGTCTTGTTTACACTGAAATTACGTATCGACAACAATTCACGCTAAATCCGTGTCAGAAAGATACAAACCGCCAGGCAATCAGGTGTGTATTTTACTATTGACACGTGATATTTAATCGCTGTGTATTACACTGAATATCGATCGATACGGCCATTGTTAACTTTAGGCCGTCAGCCAGAAATGGAACCACCACCCCCACCCCTGGGATATTTGATTATTGCAGACATATTATACAACCAATTACGAGTGTTTTGCCGCATGCCTCTCAATCTCTCTATATATATATATGGGCCGCGCTCTGTGAAAACCAGCCTTAATGACAACGTCATGAAAGGCTGAAAATGACGTCGCAAAGTTACGCATAAATTTACCAATGTCACTTCGGATTTTGACACTTGGAATTGTTGCGTCATTGAAATAAGTTGTCCTATTTATAGCCGTACGCTTTACGGCTCACAAATATTTTAATGTTGGATATGCGTGGCAGAATTGTACAGTTGTTTTCATAGTGGTTCAGATAGTTGTCTTTTTTTTCTTCAATTTCCTTCAAGGAAATACGTATTAATTTTGTCGATTATTTTTATACAAATGGGCATATTGCATTTATGATTTTTATAATATATTATTTGGACGACTTGTGAAATGACATTTGAAACTAAATAACCATACGACCGGTATTTTAAATAACACATAACAATATCAGTATTATGTAATCATAATGCTAATATTTCTTTTAAACTTTATTTATATATTCATATAACAATTACAAACAAACGCGAGAACTGTTGTAGTCGGCGTAGATGGAGGCGTCTGCATGTTTCTTAATTTGGGTTGTAACCTGAATACTCACAGAAAACAAAGTTATCCTGTCTGGCGACCACCATCAGATATACATGTACTTACAACTTTAAGATCGACCCCGGGGCGCATGTGTGAGCTCTTTAGTAATTATGCTATACGGTCCCGTTCAGATTAGAGCGAGCGGGCTCGGGTATTTTCGGCCGTCTAAGACTGAACCGTACACGCTGTACAAACCCTGTTCCGATTTTGGGATTTATTTATAGATTACACTGCATTACGCATTTTGATGAGTAACTCTAACCTTCATTTGAACGTGACAACCGATTTTCGAAATATGTAGACAACCTCGGGTAAATCTGCATTCATGTATTCATGACTTAATGATGTGTCTACGTAGATCTTCATATTGCATGATTATATTTATGAAAAGGTCTTGGTTTACAGATGTCGTTCTATGGAAAACGATTTAATATGGTAGTTCTAATTACGCGGCTCCTCGCATATCGCATGCATTATGTTGACACTGGGTCAAACATGTTTTATTATTTAGTATTGAGTGTGTTGGTATTGTGTCACAGGCATATTTATTGCGAACATAATTGTAGCCACCGGGGGCCCGTTTCACTAAACTTCGTACGACTAAAATGTTCGTAAGTGCAAATCTAGGATCGTCTGGAAATTTCAATTGATTGATTTACATTTATGGAGCATAGGCTGCTCATTACATTTATTGAGCATAGGCTGCTCATTACATTTATTGAGCATAGGCTGCTCAATAAATGTAAATCCAATAATTGTTTACAGGAAAATGTTAATGTGGAATTTACAGACTATCTTAAGTTTGTACTTACGAACATTTTAGTCAACGAAGTTTAGTGAAACGGGCCCCAGGGACGCAGCCTACTGATTTGTATCTATATCTGCAACCACTTGCATGTACCTTCTAATTTCACGTAATTTTTAGCGACTTTCAAAAATATCACATTACATCAGCCGTACGATTGCCGTTTGATGACTGTTATGTTAAATATTATTTTAATTGACCACTTGTAAATATGGTTATATGAATGTATGGCATATATTTTACTAGTATTTTTGCAATCATTGCAGACGCTGATCAGGCTGCGCAGATGCACAGGTCTCCAACATTTACAAATGTAAGAAGTCCTACTTTAGATCGTTGTGAATTTACTTCCTACTAAGCACTGGATGTCTGCGTGCTTTATTGTTTGTTTTTATCAAATGGACGTTCTAGTCGGAGGCGTGTAAATAATATAAAGCAAATACCAGGAGCGGATCCAGGATTTCAGGTTAGGGGGGCGGGGCGGGACTTCTTAATTGAAACAGTTTACTATATTTTCGAACTAGCACCGTTTGTTCGTCGACCAAGCGGAGCTCGGGAGACTGCTAGGTGGGTCCGGCGGTATGCCCTTCTGAATATTGTTGATATCTATACCCCATTTTGCTGCGTTATAACACATTTTAGAGCAAACATATCTTTACTCGCAAAATGTTAGGGGGGCGCACGCCGGGTTTTCCCCTACGTGAATCCGCCCTGGAATACACAACTAGTGTGCAGACATGAATTCAAAATACATATACGTACGCCACGGTACATTTTAGCATGGCTTGGTTGGCCACTCATTTCTTTGTTTACAAAGGCGTTGAATGTATTTTTTCTGAAACGCAACACAATTAAATTGCAAATTTCAATTTCAAATTAATTGTTCCCGACGAGAGGATACAGTGTATACATATACATGCATCAGTACTATTATGCTTACTGCCGGTATTTTTATCAGAACATTTTATAACAATTATACAATCATGTATGTCATATCGACACATTTTCCGGACATTGACAGGTTTATGTAGTTGTATATATATTTGTTTTCAAATGGAAACCCATTATCAAAAATTCAAACCGATACACATTTAAAAATACACAGTAATGGATAATTTTGCCCTGAATGTTCTGTTGGCCACTTTTGATTTTAACAACTATACATTCCACTTACTAAATAAATACGCATGCTGTCGCGCGGGCATCAGTCACGCAAATAAAAACATATGAAGGAATCTACAAAGTACGGTTGATAAATGCGTACATTTATAAAATGTGAAGAAACTTATATAAAAAATCAGTACCGGCAGTAAATTCATAGACAGGATCGAGACGGGTAGCCCACACAATAACTTTTTTAAGCGGACACACCTAACAATATCTGGGCAGTGGCGCGGCGGTGGGCAGCCGAGGGAGTGGGGGTCAGCGCAGGATTTCCCCATAGACCTGCTAGTACGAGGTACATGTACACAAGACCGTCCGTCAGTCATATTGGCTACACAGGAAAACGTTCCTCCCGCTTTCGGAGATGTAAATTTAATTCCGAGAATCGGGTATGGACAGTCGATTTTTAATTTATTTAAAACTCACCGGGGGTGTCCGACTACCCTCTATACACCATCGGGCGCTGAACTCATTGATATGTGCAGCCATAGGCCTATCCAAATTTTAACCAAATTCAGGCCATTCATTTCTACAGAAAATAGTGCATTTGTTTCAATCACAGATTGTTTCAATTTCAAACACCAGGAACGTCGTTTAGTTGTTTGTGTTTGGTCCTTGGTGAGTGACGTAATGTCTACATCAATAAATGACGTCACAATTAACTGTTACGTAAATAACGTCAATTAGATTCTGAACTAAATTCTCAAATAATTACAATGTATCTGTCTGACGGTACATGTATATGCATAATCTGTGATAGTTGGCGATAGTAGCAAATTATCAGGTCACATGTCGGCTAATTATAGATTTAACATTGATAGTGGTGCGTTTGGTTTGTTCACTACATGTACTTATCATAGTTGTATTCTGTTCAATGTTTGATAGTATTCATACTTGTAGATACATTTAGTGCAACTTATCAGCAAATACAGTTTACAGCAAGCAGAGTCAATGAGTCTATGAACACGCATTTCTACTGTAGGCTGATGTGTTGCATTGTTCAAACGTCAGCGTTTCAATAACGTCATTTGCTCGATGACGTTACTTTTTTTTCCTGGCGTGATTGACATGGTGCTACAAAAAGTGAGATAAAACAAAAACTATGAAATATATTTGCATTTTCTTTTCAGCATATTGTTTGTGAAAGGTGTCCGCATCCAAAAATGTAAAAAAGTGCAAATCGAAAATTTTGTCATTAATGCCGGTTTTCACAGAGCGCGGCCCATATATATTGCAATGTAACCCGCTGTATGAATATTTAGCATCATTTGAAGTATGCCACCCTCCATGGGCGGCGGAATTGGGAGGGGGGGGGTGGTGCCGGGGCCGGGGCCAAATAATTTCGAACGTTTGGCAATCGAGTAAAATCACGGGCTGGCTGTAACTAATGTTGCTAAAACTTGTAGCTCTTCTAAATTAACCTGTATTTATGAACTGTAAAGCTACATTGTAAATTTAGAGCAATAAAATATGTTTAAACTAAATTAAGTAAAATCACAATTTTTATCACAATTTTTATCACAATTTATATGGCCGCTTTACACGTTTTCACGTGTGTGCATAACTATACAATGGAATAAAGTTAAACAATATTTTATAATTCAGATGAAGAATATTGCAATGCTTAATTGCCCCACCCACTGAATATCAATGGAAAAATATCTACCTCGATAACGTCATAAAACTAGTATTTGTGTATTTGCTCGGTGTCAACGCTATCTATAGTCTGTTTCACGAAAGCTGCCCACATTTTACGGCCATATAAACAATTCAAAAACAACATTGTTTTCGATAATATTAAATGAAAGGAAAATTTAAGAATGAGCCTTCTTTTTATTTCGTGAAATTTGGTAAAATATTGGTTTTATTACGAAAAATTGATTTCTCTATGGGAATTTAACATGGGAGAAAAAAATTGGAAATTGACTCCGAAACCTGGCTAGATAGCTTGGAAATGATCTAACTAAGAAAACAAAAGTCAAATTTTAAAAATCGGTCAAGTATTTCTGAAATTCTAAAAAAATTCCCCATGTTAAATCCCCATAGACATCTTCACTCTGTGAAGATGTGGGGATTTAACATGAGGAAATTGTTTTTTCGCAATAAAATCAATATTTGTCCAAATTTCACGAAATAAAAAGAAGGCTCTGTAGGGCCCATTTTCGTAATCCCCCGCTTTTGTAATCCGGATTACATTATCAGGGGATTACGAAAACGGTTGACATACGCGCCCGTTTTTGTAATCCCCCGGTTTTGTAATCCCCCAAAATGACTTGAGTTATATTTTCAATCTGCAATGTATATATGGTTGCGAGCTCGAACCCGTGTTCGAACATGCACGGCCCGGCATATCCTAACCATATATATTAGGTTCCATCCGATGGGCATTAGCCGGATTACATTAACAGGGGATTACAAAAACGGTTGATATACGCGCCCGTTTTTGTAATCCCCCAAAATGACTTGAGTTATATTTTCAATCTGTAACTGTATATATGGTTAGCGGGCTCGGTTGAACCCGTGTTCGAACATGAACCCGGCCCGGCACTATCCTCCACCTTATATATTAGGTTCCATCCGCTGGGTATTAGCCGGATTACATTATCAGGGGATTACAAAAACGGTTAACATACGCGCCCGTTTTTGTAATCCCCCGGTTTTGTAATCCCCCAAAATGACTTCGAGTTATATTTTCAATCTGCAATGTATATTATGTTCGACCATGCAGAGCCCGCGTATCCTAGCCTTATACATTTGGGTTCCCCCCGGATCCAGCTTCGTTTACTACCAAGGCTACCAGGGAGATAATTCGCTTCGTGAAGCGATACGGTTTTTTATAACACGGTGGAATTGCTGATAGCACTAATTTAACATAAATTTCTATTGCGGCCCAGTGCCATTAATCCTACATGGTCGTATGTCAACCGTTTTTGTAATCCCCTGATAATGTAATCCGGCTAATACCCAGCGGATGGAACCTAATATATAAGGTTAGGATATGCCGGGCCGTGCATGTTCGAACACGGGTTCGAGCTCGCAACCATATATACATTGCAGATTGAAAATATAACTCAAGTCATTTTGGGGGATTACAAAACCGGGGGATTACAAAAACGGGCGCGTATGTCAACCGTTTTCGTAATCCCCTGATAATGTAATCCGGATTACAAAAGCGGGGGATTACGAAAATGGGCCCTACAAGGCTCATTCTTAAATTTACCTTTAATTTAATACTATCGAAAAAATATTGTTTTTGAATTATTTATATGGCCGCAAAATTTGGGCAGCTTTCGCGAAACAGACTATAGTAGTGCTCACAAGACGTGTTGATTGCATATGCCCATTAGTCCGTCGTCAATTGTTCTCCTGTGGGAATTTCGTGAACATTTTGTTTTGAGTACATAATCATCCATATAACTTAATTTGAAAAATAATAAGACACCGCGCCATTTTTACCTACCTAGATTGTGCACATGACGTCCATTTTAAAAAATGGCTGCCAAAAATACAAAATGTTCACTTATTGTACGGAATAACAGATGATAGCAGGGTATTAACTAGAAACAAAATTGCTACCCCGCTCCACACCTCTCGCATAGATAACATATCGTAGCTATATCGTATTATTGTAGCTATGCATTATCATCATGGGCGGATTCAGGGGGGGGGGCGGCCCGGCCGCCGCCCTCCCCTCCCCCCCCCCCTAAGATTTGCCGAGTAAAAAATTTTTACACAGTTACAAGGCACGTTTCATGCCAAGTGCCATGTATTCCATGCATTTTTCGGTCGTTTTCTTATTCTTTCTTTCAAAATGTAAACGTTTTCAATCAAAAATCATGTCTAAACATACTGTGACAGTGTCAATATTTTTGCTCCAAAATGCGCCAGAACTGCGATGTAGATTTCAAAAACTGTCCGGGGGGGGAATGCCCCCGCACCCCCTAGCGCTATCCCGAGCTCGGTCGACTATTTTGCAATATTTGACTGTATTATCGAACGAGCATAGCTCGTTCGATAATATAGTCAAGTATTGCCAAATAGTTACGCCCCCCCCCCCCCCCCCCTAACCCGAAAATCCTGGATCCGCGCTGAACATAATATATTATGCAATACTATGCAAAATATCTTGGCAAATCATAATGCTAATGCTGCTACCTGTAGTCATTTTAATTCAAAATGGCCGCTAAATTTCACTGTTTATCCACAATAACAGCTATTAACAATGCAATACACTCAGCGCTCCAGATAAGGAATTAGTAATTGAGTATTGTCACTCCATCATTTCTGAAGCAATTGGGTATTTCAAAATTTTAATTGGGCAAAATAAAATCACACTACTATTTACACATCAACAGACAGCAATTGTTGAATAGTTTGCTTCGAAATGAAAAAATGTCTTGGCATTTCATTAGAATTGTCTCCTTTGAGACAATTCTAATGAAATACTAAGATGTGTTTTCATGGAAAATAAGAAAATTATGCTGTATTTGTGGTCTGTTTATTGTTTTCTGCAGCATGATAAAGGTACCATAACATTTTTATTGCTTTTCGATACTCGCTACTTCTGATTTCAATTGGGTTTTTGACAATTTTATTTTGGGTATTTAAGCAAATACGCAGCTTATCTTGCTGCAAAACATGTTTAATGGCTCCGCTAGCGCGTCGCCATTAAACAGATTTTCCGACCTATCATTTTCTGATATACGCCGCAAATTTGAAAATTACAATACAGTTAACCCTATAATATTGTCCTAACCCACACTCGTTTAATGATAGAGCAATGACTGCACATCTACGTGTACATTTCTCTAGTAGGAATGTTATACATGTCTCCTTATAATAACGCCATATGCAATGACAAAAATAAAATAAACTGGATAGACGTTGCTAACCAGGCTACGGATTCGGAAATGACTCCATGTATCATGTATTTACAAAATAATGCACTATTGTTGTACTAAAATGCGAATAGATGTTTGCTGATGGAAATTAAACACGTAGTATCGCTCAGTGGCAGTCATGAATATCAAGCATAATACCGCAAATGATTATTTTTTTCAATTCCCTTTATCAAGGTGCATGATCACATGGTTACAACAACAACAATGGCTGAAAGTGTTGAAAGCTTGCCCACTCCAAAGTAAGTATTGTTTGATATTTTCCTTAATAAGCAACGGATTTTGATGAAATATGGCGCAGCAAACGCGTCTTCATGAGCTGCATTTGGTGGTTTCGGTACATACGTATGTAGTTTTTGCGAAGAATCGATTTCCGTGTCAGTAGACACGGAACTCGATTCTTCGCAAAAATACGACAGAGGTTTGAGCCAAAGTGCAGAGACCACCAAATGCAGCTTAACGATACGCGTTTGATGCGCCATATATCATCAAAATCCGTTACATAATAAGGACAGAATAACAGAATACGTACTTTGAATCGGAGGGCTTCTGGAAATTTCAATACTTGTTGTTGTTGTTGTAACCACGTTATCATACACCTTGATTATACTTGGCATTGCTGCGACATAAGTATGTACTATATATGGGCCGCGTCATGCGAAAACCTGGCTTAATGACAACAAAATCATTTTTCACTTATTTGCATATTCTGAATACCGCATCTTTTAAAAGTCATATACCACAAAAATTATCACTGTATCTCAATTATTTTTCATGTTACATGTATTTTTGTAACACGTGGTAGAATCGCAAACGACGTTTTAGCTCATTGACGTCGCAATTACGACGTTAACATTAACGGGCGACTTCAACGTCAATAAGAACGTTTAAGCGTAATGGAGTAGTAAACGAATAATTTTATACTATTAGTGAATAATTGACAAACGACACGTAACCTTGGGCAAAGTCAACATTATCTTGTGTGTACTTTTTGCACAACTACGAACGCCAAAAATATATGAGCCGCGCCGTGCGAAACCCGGGCTTAATGACAATATTTTCAGTTTTTACTTTTTCGCGTATTCTGAATTGTACATCTTTTAAAAGCCATATTCCGCCAAAATTATCAATGTATCCCAATTATGTTTCATTTTAGAAGTAGTTTTATGACGCGTGGTAAACACTTATATGACGTTTTAGATCAATGACGTCGAAATTACGACGTTTTTATCAACGGCGTATACATGGGGTGTTGGTCCGGACAAGTCCTATATATTTGTCATCTTTGATCGCATGTCAACCAAATTTGGATATCTCGTAGCCTGGCCAAGTGTCTCCCATTAGGCCAAGACAAAGTATGAAAATAATGTTTATGGCTCGTGTTGCAGTTGCTAATGTAACGTTATGTTTTGGAATGCGGCCCAAGTAACGTAATTTCGTATGAATAAGTTTCAAATAAGGCAGAGTGAGGCGTTTCCCTGTTGTTTGCTGCTGTCTGAAATAATTTTGGGGAATAATAGCGACATCATTTAACATTTCGTATGTGACGACATATTTTAAAGTAGACAGTAGGCCGCTTATATAACATTAACTTTGTGATAAAACACGATACCGGGCAGATTTGGTAGCGTGATACCTTATAATTGTCGCCGTGTGTATTTCTTGAGGATCCCATTACCACCACCTGGTCTACATTAGTATGCAGTCAAGTGATAAACTGATGATTTGATACTACACAAGCACTTTCGACTACAAAAACAAGTTTATGACCATCACATTTCCAATTAATATGTTGATGCATTTATTTTAAATTCAATACAAACCCCGGATATTTATGTCATTATATAGCTGCGTGTCTACCTCCATTTATGATAAAATAAGTGGCATTAAATGGCATATCATTCGCTAAGTACTGGATATAATTGTTCAAAAGTCTCAATTTACCAATATAATAGATGGTAATATCGTTGGCATACACTAGGTTGTTCATATTTAAGATTATTTAGGAATCAAAGTGCAGTGTAAGCGAAGACTTCGCTGATATGTAGCCAGTTAAATTATGAGTTCACCATTTTGAATTCATAACGACAACCGACGAAAAAGAGTAAAAATGTCAAAGAACGACAGTTAGGCGACAATGTACAGCACCTGAAGTATTTCTAAGTCATTGATGCTGCGAGGAACTCGTGCAAGTATCCTTGCTATAATATTTTGTCACGATACCATGGCCATAACGTCAAACATGTATTCACGTCCAATGACGTCACAAGTACGTGACGTCAAGTCATGACGTCATAATATGTGTACCGAGGTACAAGGTATCGCGTCTCATATTAGTGAAAGCTTCAGTAAGTTATCATGTTCCGTTTTCTGTTCACACTTAATGTTAACTAACACCAGTAAACGTAAATGGGAGAGCAAACTGTGAACTTTTACGGCGACGCTAGACAATTTGAAACGTCGTTTTTCCGACGTCGTTTACCGCTTTTCATGACGTTGTCATTAAGCCCGGTTTTCGTATGGCGCGGCCCAATTATGTAGTGTGTGTATTTGAAATGCTTAACACGTGAATTATTTGTTACACATGTATTAGCCTTATGAAATTACATAAAATAAGCAACAAATAATGTTATAAGAGATGTGCTTTATAACATATTGTTTTATTTTTCTGCAATTAAAGTAAGTAGATGTACCCATACACACAATTGCAACGTAAGCTGAATATATACGAGGATATCAGAGCTCCAGTTAAGGTGCGTAATTTGATCAACTTTGGGGAGACTTTCGTTATTTCTTCGCCAAAATTGGCAAGCTGGGAGTGCTTTAGAATCGTCTCGATGAGACGATTCTAAAGCAATCCCAACTTGCCATTCTTCGTGAAGAAATAAGAAAAATACCCGGAAAATTTGGTCCAATTACGCACCATAACTGGAGCTCTGCATATTACAAATGCCATAGGTTTGCTGCTTACTATTGCACTCGTTCTTAGCATGTTGTAGTACGTGTACATAATTTAATATTGTAATATCTCATCTGGTAAATGAATAACAAGAATATTGATAGCTTTAATGTATGTTGAATTATCGCCTTATTTCTTGCATTCAAGTTGGTCAATGTTTGGCTTACATGTTGCAGTCCTTTGATTAATTATGTCAGTCACTGTCGAAGCAAGTCTGGAAATGGCAATATAAAACAGATACTCATTTGGTAGAGTATGCGTGCTGGAAGTCGAGTATGGCGAACGACGACCAATATGTGAGATTCAGAAACATTCAAACGTCTCTAAAACCATCAAACATTTGGTATGCCGCACTGAAACATCCGTCAAACTTGCAAGTTTGGTGCCAAACTATGTAGTTACGAGAGTAAACGTTTCTGAGCCAGACTTTGCTAAACTATGTTGTAAATGCTGGACAGATTACGATGACGAACTTGCCCATTTACTTCGCGAGTGTAACGATGATGCCACGTGAACAGTGTTGCGCAAATTCTGGCAGAACATACATGAGAAAGTTGGTATATGCCACTGTATGACTATTTATCGAATGCTGATACGGAAACAATGCTCATACCTGCTTTAGGCGGGACACAGGAATTAATTATAATTCCAGCACAAAAATATTTACACAATTCCCTAGCATTTGATTGGTCCGTTGCAAGTCTCCTTCCAAAATGTATATCCCAGTAAACTCCATGCCGAACTACTTTCCGTAACCGTCAGGCGCAGTTAAAATAATTGTTAAGAAAACGGAAAATAAACACATTTTCTTGATGAATTTATTTCAAATGCTGGAATTATAAGGAATGAATGGCCTTTTTGTGGAATTTATCGGGGATATAAACTTGGAAAAGTCGCGGGAATACTGGACGAGGCCTTCCGGCCTTCGTCCAGTATTCCCGCGACTTTTCCAAGTTTATACCCCGATAAATTCCACAAAAAAGGCCATTCATTCATATAGTAACCAATAGGATAAAAATAAACAATTGGCGATACAAAATTACAATTTTCGAAAAAAAAAAATCAAAAAAAAAAATCTCGAAAATTGTAATTTTTTATCGCCAATTGCTTATTTTTATCGCCAATTGCGAAAGTGGCTTTTCCAAGTTTATACCCCGATAAA
Organism: Conchocele bisecta; assembly: GCA_029237695.1. NCBI lineage: Eukaryota > Metazoa > Mollusca > Bivalvia > Lucinida > Thyasiridae > Conchocele > Conchocele bisecta. Next base: position 65,470,828 of record CM055278.1, on the reverse strand, counting down.
TTCCACAAAAAGGCCATTCATTCATATAATAAATCTTAACGAGGAACATGACTATTTGCGGTTAAAAATACTGTGCGCACGTGTACTCAGTGGTATATACTCAGCTTAAAGCACTAAAGCTGGTTTCTTAGGCGTGATCAAGTGTCGATGATCAGTGGCGGATCCAGCATTTGTGGAAGGGGGGGGGTGAGGGGGCTGTAGCTAGCTCCAGCAGGGGGTGGGGTTGTCTAGTTGCGACGGTAAATCTTGCAACTAGGGGGTTGTCCTATTTTCGAGCTCTTCGAAATGCACTTTCCTGTGTGTTACGGCATTTAAATTCAGACTCCAACTGGTGGTAAACTGTGATCTATGTAAACTCCGTGGCTGGACAGGGGGGTTGCAACCCCGGAACCCACCCCCTCCCCCTTCAGAACCGCCCTTGATGATGTGGTTTTGACCACAAGTCTGCTGTATAATTGCTTTGCATGTATTTTATATGTATTGTTAACATTGTTTCCATGTAGTTCATAAATTCGTACACTCCTAATTTTGGAGGAAGTAACGATACACTTACATACATACATTATTTCAATCATGCTGTATTGAATGCTCATATATTAATTATCAAACATGTGACTTCTAAAGATGTATCATATGCATACACATAGTATTGCTTTTTGTAGTAGGGTGGTTTTTATGTAACTCAAGATTTTTAGTGGGGCAGTCTAGTTTTGAAGGCCATAGTTGTTGTCTGATAATTCCAGCACAAAAATATTTACACAATTCCCTAACATTTGATTGGTCCGTTGCAAGTCTCTGTCCAAAATTTATATCCCAGTAAACTCCATGCCGAACTACTTTCCGTAACCGTCAGGAAGAATTTCAAAATGGTGCGATTTATAAGGTTCGATAAAATTTAGATGTCTGGTACTCGATATAAAGATACCAGTCCACTTGAAAAAGGCTTAGTTTCGTAGTTTTCCTATGGGCTTTTTACTGATTATTCCAAAACTGCCTATCTGTGGTGATTGAATGTGACTTAAAATTAAATACTCAGCATCCTATGCTATTTTCAGCTGACAAAAGCAAGTATTTGTAAAATTATGTCGTCGTTAAATCAAAGCATTTACATTTACATGTACAAACTCGATGGTCAGTATTCAGTGTACAAGCAACGTTAGTTTCTAACGTACCTATTTTCATCGAACCGATTCGGTTCGTTCCCCTTTTATTATCGAACTTCGATTATAGTATAAAAGCCATATTGTTTAGCACCTTTCTATATATAATATGGTACTGTACGAGACCATGGGTGGGGTAATGAGATTTTTTTTAATAGGCACTTTTTTGGTGTCATAGGTCCGAGTCTTCCACCTGTGGATACAAGAACAACCAGGCAATCTCTCCTTGGTGCCGAAATGTTTCTATATAACTGTGATATATGGCTGTGAAGGGAGAAACGGGGCTTATGGGTTTTATGACCAGTGTAAATCCAGATCAGCCTGTGCATCCGCAAGTCTATCAATGAAACACCCGTCATGCTTCTAACAAGAAATATACATCATTACCAGGCTAGAGAATTGTGCTATTTGATCTGGAGATACACTGGTCACAAATCCCGTAAGGCACATTTCTCCAGTCACTGCTGCATATAACAAGAATCAGGCAATCGCTCCTTGTTGCCACAATGCGTCTATATCACTGTGATCCAATCCCAGGATATGCCCTGTAAGACTTCCTCTGTGTGATGACCCAAGGTCGGAGGCGCGAGGTTCAATACTGCTCCACTCTCGCTGAACTTCACAGCGGGCTCTGGGGGAGAGAGTTACTAGTGTGTTCAAACAGTTCCTGTGTGTCTCTGATATCCAATATAAGGTTCGACAATGTCCAGCTGCGGGTAAAAGTTTGCCGTGGAACGAGGGAACTGTGTGAATCCCAAGGCCGTAGGCCGCGGGTTCAAACAGTTCCCGAGGAGCTCTGATTTTCAATATAAGGTGCGACAATGTCCATCCGTGGGTAAACATTTGCCATGGCATAGGCCGCGGGTTCAAACAGTTCCCTCGTGCCACGGCAAATGTTTACCCGCAGCTGGACATGGTCGAACCTTATATTGGATATCAGAGACACTCGGGAACTGTTTGAACCCGCGTCCTATGGTCGGACCGTTAGTTACGGAAATATCGTGTACTTTGATAACCCGTTTCATTCAAACAACTGATTTACGCATACATATTCTGGGGCCGCAGTACAGGTCGCGTGATGCAGCAACATCAATTTTAAAAATTACAGTGAGACCGTTGTGAACTGGTCTAAGAGACGGGTACAACACATACAAACGTAAGTATATATGTATCAATTTAGAAAGTGGCTTCAAAACCTGGCTTGGAAATTATATAAATAAGAAAACCAGGTGGATTTTGAAAATCGGTCCATAATTATTTGTGAAAATCTATTTTAGCCCCCATGTTAAATTCTCAGAGGAAAATCTTTTTTTCGCAATACAAGAAATATTTGTAGAGCGACTTATTTGTATTCAATGATGAAAAAGTACTTTTACATTTAAATATGTTTGTAGAAATAATGTGCCAGAAATTCGTCGGCAGAAAAATTTGGAACAGACCGTAATCTGCCTACTGTACTGATGGCAAATTCACAACTTTAATCTACGCCAACCCTAGCCCTACATATTATGTATGGGATTTGTAATATGGGATTTCCGACCATTGTAGATCCATATCAGTCTTTGCATCCGCATAGTTTGATCAGGCTCTGCACTGTTCGCCATTCCATCAATGAAACACCCGGCATGCTTCTAACAAGATATATAGATCGTTATCAGGCTACAGGACTGTAATATTTGATCTGGAGCTGCATTGATCACAAATTCCATAAGCCCCATTTCTCCAGTCACACGCCATGTGAATCCTACTCAGAACGAGAACTTATCTGCGGCGGACAAGGGCGCGGATGATGTTCAAGTCCATAGAATACCAGACTTTCGTCAGAGGGATACAATTAATATCTACATGGATCACAAATGCTTCAGTGTTGAAACTGTTGTCCCGGGGGTGATATAATGGTGATACCTGCAACCCTGACGGTGCCGGCTGTTGAATATGTCATCTCCTGAACTAGGCCATTATGATATAATGCATTTCAGGAAAAATAAATGATTGCTCCCTCAAAGTATACTTTGCTACAAAAGTATACTTTGCACTGTTGGTGAAATCGGCTACAGGACCTACGCTGTTCGCCGTTCAATCAATGAATCATCATTGCTTTCGTCAGCAAAATGATTAACCCTTTCTACGCTGGAGACGGAAATTGCCGTCTGCTGTTTTTCATTTTGGCTTTAATTCCACTGGAGACGATTCTCATGCGCTGTCAGAACAGGTTTTTGTCGAGAAATATTAAAAATGAAACATTTCCAGCAGACGACAACATTTAATTCAGCGTAACGATCGGTTGAACACTAGGCGGATTGCTTGATTGTGCCACCTTGCGGTTCTACCACTGTTGGAAATGTCGCAAGGTTCATTTTTTTAGGCAGCGGCCCATACATGTATAATTACATTATGACAATCTCTATAATCGCGTATGACAATGTAATTATATATTACTAGGCTAATTCAATTAATATTAATGCATCATGTATTTGGGTCAATCACCCACTTGTTGCGCAGTTTACTCGCACCAGATCATTTCATTGGTTTCTCACTCTGTCACTGGGGTTTATCTACTGTTTAACCCTTCCAATGCTGAATTAAAATTTGTCGTCTGCTGTTTATTTTCCATTTTTCTCATCAGAACCATGTTTTTACAAAACTTTGGAATCAATTCCATTATTTATTGGTGTCTAACGGCCTATCAACAGCTACGGTAATGTAAGGCCGGGCAAACCGTTTTAACCTGCTGCATTGGGGGTGGGGGGGGGGGTCCCAAAATCATAACGGAATATGTACATCGAGAACAAAATAATATTCAGCCCTGAAATTTGAATAACCTGACCTGGTGTCAGGTCCATACCACACCAAAGTCACTTGGCCCCTTCCCTAAAATAGGATTACGAATTTATCGTAATACTCACATAAGGGGTATAACCAGATTCAACTGTCACATACAAAATGCCAAAGACGTATGTGAGGGCCAAACCAGGGGCCCGTTTCACTAAACTTCTTACGACTAAAATGTTCGTAAGTGCAAATTTAAGATCGTCTGTAAATTTCAATTTATGGATTTACATTTATTGAGCATAGGCTGCACATGCAGCCTATGCTCAATAAATGTAAATCCAATAATTATAATGTTAATGTGAAATTTACAGACTATCATAATTTTGCTCGTACGAAGTTTAGTGAAACGGCCCCCAGGTCTCCAGTCGGGATTCCGGTAAGGATGAATCCCGATCGTTAAATTACCCATCGCATGCTCACACCTGACACCCAATAATAACACGTAGCAGGGATGGTAAAATTGCTACAATTGTCCCTAATTATGTTGAGAAAACAACAGAAATTCAGAGAAATAAAACTTCACACGAACACGAACACCAAAAAACCTCAATAAACTGCCTATTATTAAAGTCAAAGATATAAAATAAAGATTGCCATGGAAACCAAATATCGCCACTAAATGTCTATTATTATTGAAGTCTGGGTCTCTCCTAATAGATTATCAGCCCATCCCTAGCATGGCACAAAACTGTGTTGAGGCAATGATCTTTGCAACCAATGGAAATAGTGTATGAAATATATTTTGAATTGTCAATTATGTGATAATATACGGAGCCCAGCAGGGGATGTAGAATTCTATGTTTTATTAATTAACAAATCGTTCCCTCAATTTAACAATTCGTTCCCACGAAAAAAAAATTCGTTCCCACAGGAACGAATTGCTAATTCGTGGGAACGAATTGTTATATCGTGGGAACGAATTGTTAATTCGAAGGAACAAATTGTTAAATTGAGGGAACGAATTGTCATTTCGTGGGAACGAATTGTCATTTCGTGGGAACGAATTGTTGATTCGAGGGAACGAATTGTTATATCGTGGGAACGAATTGTTAATTCGAGGGAACAAATTGTTATTTCGTGGGAACGAATTAATACAAAAAAACCCATGTCCCCTCCTGCGGGGCTCAGTAATAATGTACCTATCGTTTAAAAACTATCAACATGTCACTTGTACTAGGTTTCTCTATTGTCATTGATTTGATTCATTGGTGTTTAACGGCTTATAAACAGCTAAGGTCATTTAAGTCGAGGGCCAACAGGTTCGATCCCGTATACTGTCTCATTTACATCGAAAACAGTAATGTATTCAACTGTCAGTATTAACTAGGCCTACAGGACTTTTTGCACTATGTTTTGTGTATCAGAAAACAAAAACTGGGTCATATGTGATAGTGACTGGAAAAATGGATCTGATCAGCTTTCTTTCTTTGTTGGGGTTTAACGGCCTATCAACAGCTAAGGTCATTTAAGACCGGGTCAATGGGTTTAGTACTAAATCCCATATATTACCTGTACAAGTACATGTACATTTTCAAGTACATGTACAAATGGAGGGAAAATCCCAAATTAAGAACTGAATATTTACAACAAAACTATATATTCAGCCCTGAAATCAGAATAATCCTGATCTGATGTCAGGTCCTCGCCACACCAGAATCACTTGGCCCCTCCCAAAAACAGTAGGATCAGTAATAATCTTACTACTTGTATAATGGGCAATAACCCAATTCAACTCCCAGGTAACAAAAGAGCCAAAGATAAAAACGTACCGGAGGGCCAAACCAGGCAAATAGTGATTCCTATAAGGAGGAACCACTACCGTTAATTTACGCCGTCTCGTTCGCCCGACCACCACCCACCGGATCTAATCAGGATATGCACTGTTCGCCATTCCATCAATGAAACACCCGTCATGCTTCTAACAAGCAGCATATATCGTTATCAGCTATAGGAGTGTGCTATTTGATCAGGAGCTACACTGATCCATAAGTGCCATTTCTCAAGTCACAGTCACATATGCAACATCTGGGGGCCGTTTCACTAAACTTCGTACGACTAAAATGTTCGTAAGTGCAAAATTATGATAGTCTGTAAATTTCACACTAACAATGTTTTCTTGTAAATAATTGTTGGATTTACATTTATTGAGCATAGGCTGCATATGCAGCCTATGCTCAATAAATGTAAATCCATCAATTGAAATTTGTAGACGATTTTAAATTTGAACTTACGAACATTTTAGTCATAAAAAGTTTAGTGAAACGGCCCCCCTGAAACATAAGTGCCATTTCTCAAGTCACAGCCGCATATGCAACATCAGATTTACAAACATGTATGTCAAAACTAAAGTTGCATGCAGTGAAACCTCTCTAAACCGGACACCCTGGGAGGGTTAGGGTTAGGGTTAGGAGGTCCCCAGGGTGTCCGGCTTAGAGAGGTTTCACTGTACCTCAGGCATTTGATCATTCTGAGCCATAGTTGTGTGCTATGGGAGGTTCCCAGGGTGTCCGGCTTAGAGAGGTTTCACTGTAAATCAGGCGTTTGATCATTCTGAGCCATAGCTGTGTGCTATGGGAGGTTCCCAGGGTGTCCGGCTTAGAGAGGTTTCACTGTACATCAGGCGTTAGGTTATTCTAATTTCAGGGCTGAACATATTTCATTTTGATGAAAATATTCCGTTCTGATTTTGGTATCAATAAGTGGAAAAAAATCAGTTGAAAAAAAAAATGTTTTTTTTTTTCAACTGATTTTTTTCCCACTTTTTATACTTTTAGGTATTTAATGTACATGTACATGTATTTATGGACCTTGGTCCGTTACTTCAACCTATGCTGGAGAGTAGAATCCAGTTATACCTATTATAAATATTCAGTTTTGGATTTTGGATTCCCCTCCCCATCACAACAGGTGAAATACGAGATTCGACCTTTATCCCAACATAAAATGACCTACTGTCTGTTTCACGAAAGCTGCCCAAATTTTACGGCCATATAAACAATTCAAAATCCATATTTTTTTCGATAATATTAAATTAAAGGAAAATTTAAGAATGATCCTTCTTTTTATTTCGTGAAATTTGGTCAAATATTGATTTTATTGCGAAAACAAAATTTCCCCATGTTAAATCCCCGTAGACAGTGAAGATGTCTATGGGGATTTAACATGGGGAAATTTTTTAGAATTTTAGAAATACTGGACCGATTTTTAAAATTTAACTTTTGTTTTCTTAGTTAGATCATTTCCAAGCCATCTAGCCAGGTTTCGGAGTCAATTTCCAATTGTTTTCGTTTTTTGACTCCGAAACACTTCCTTACCCCATGTTAAATTCCCATAGACAAATCAATATTTCGTAATAAAACCAATATTTGACCGAATTTCACGAAATAAAAAGAAGGCTCATTCTTAAATTTTCCTTTAATTTAATATTATCGAAAAAAATATTGTTTTTGAATTGTTTATATGGCCGTAAAATTTGGGCAGCTTTCGTGAAACAGACAGTAAGCTGTTGACAGGCCGTTAAACACCATTAATTCAAATCCAATGCACGTAGGTTTCATATACAGACATCAGTTCCGGCATGTTTATGAAGCACCAATATGTTTTACAATATGCTTATTTGCGATCTGTCATAAAAAGCTGTGTTGCGTGTAAAATGTAAATATATTAATGCCAGCATCAAGACTTTGTATAAAAGGCCAAATTCATTTGTAGGGGAAAATTTCTTTCGAAGTCTGAGTGGTCTGTCTCTTCAAAGTGGCCACCATGTGAGCAATCACACAATTTGTTTCCAACCAGCGTAGTCCTACTGTCTGTTTCACGAAAGCTGCCCAAATATTAAGACTATATAAACAATGCAAAAACAGGATTTTTTTTCGATAATATATAATTACATATAGCAACATTTAAGAATGAGCCTTCTTTTTATTTCCTGAAATTTGGTGCAATATCGAAAACAATTTCCCATTTCAAAAATACTGGACTGATTTTCAAAACTTTTGTGTTCTTAGATCATTTTTCGGAGTCCTGCAATTTCCAATTTGTTTTTAGTTGTTTGACTCTTTCCACTACACGACTACTCTACCTGCTTTTCCCCAAAGTTAAATTCCCATAGTGAAATCATTTTTCGTAATAAAATCAACATTTGACAAAATTTTGCAAAATAAAAATAATAGATATTGGAAAATACAATATTTGCGACTGGTTTTCTCCCAGAATAAGTGGTGTTGTCTACTGGTTATAAAGGCTGGGTTATCCTGTGTTTTCTTGTTAGTTTCAATAAGACAAATTAACCAAGCACGTCTGTCAATGATCTGATGTTGTCGGCAACAATTTATTTCATTTGTTAATAATAGCTTGCCTAGTTTCTGTAATTAGGATATGGGATTGGCAGTAACAAATCTCGTCTTCATGAGATTTCCTGGGTCATAGGGATGTAACACTGTTTTACAGTCCTGTAGCCTATTTCACCAACATTGCAAAGCATACTTTTCTAGCAAAGTATACTTTGAGGGAGTAATCATTTATTTTTCCTGAAATGCATTGTCATATAACGACTTAATATATTTGATGATTAAAAGTATGCAGAAGTATTGTACTGAATTTATTACATTATCACAGCCAAAAATGGCTGTGATAACGTAATCATTTCAGTATAATAAAAAATAATAAATTTATCCTTAAATTGAAAATTTCTCCCTCAAAGTATACTTTGCTAGATAAGCATACTTTGCAATTTTGATGAAATATGCTACTGGATGTGGTGGGTGGTTGTGAGCATGTGGTGGTTAATTTAAAGGGGCATATCAGGATTTTTGAAGAAAAAAACACTTTACGAAGTAACAACGTGTTTCCATCATGGCCCTGTGTAAACTGGTTTAATTGATATATTACGATACTAGGACCACTCGGTGTTTCTATTTTCACTTTTTTCTCGATGTAAATATTCCGTTCTGATTTTGGGATCCCCCCGCCCCCAATGCAGCAGGTTAACTGCGGGATCGAACCCATTGGCCCCGCCTTAAGTGACCTTAGTTAACTGTTGATTGGCTCTTAAATACAAATAAATCAAATCAGAATCTACAGCAATGGTATTTCAAAAAACATCAAGTGGAAACTTGTTTATCTGGTAACGAGCTTTATATTGACACAATACGCACTGACTGACAACATAGTGTTGTATCAGGCATTGACCTGATACAAATATCTGGGTCAGTTTTAATTGAAAACTTACGTTTCATTGGTCGTACGGCGTCACATGACGTTACCGAATGACATCAGTGTATTAAGATAAGCAAATGTGTTATTTTCCACGAAAACTAACGGTATTTTATAGTTGATCATTGTCTAGCATAAAACGTTACCTGATAAATAGAATACCAGTTCCTCACCCTGCCTGGTAAATTGTATTACACTGAAAGACACTTCGCTGATATTCACTATATACAGTGGAACCTCTCTAAACCGTACACCAAGAGATGTGATCTTATTTTTATGAGTTTTTGGTCCTTTATCTCAGGTGATAATCTCTGTTCGTGATCGCATAGCACACAGTTATGGTTCAGAATGATCAAATGTCCGATTTACAGTGAAACCTCTCTAAGCCGGACACCCTGGGGACCTCCCATAGCACACAGCTATGGCTCTGATTGATCAAATGCCTGATGTACAGTGAAACCTCTCTAAGCCGGACACCCTTGGGACCTCCCATAGCACACAACTATGGCTCAGAATGATCAAATGCCTGATGTACAGTGAAACCTGTGTATGGCTCAGAATCCATAGCACACCAAAGCTACTTGATCCCTTCCTCTAAAAGTAATAGGATTACAAATAAGTCATATTACTCATATAAGGGTTATAACCAGATTCAACTCTCACATATAAGAATGCCAAAGAAAGTACATGAGAGCCAAACCTGTAGCCTATTTCACCAACATTGCAAAGTATAGTTATCTAGTAAAGTATACTTTGAGGGAGAAATTTTCAATTTAAGGATAAATTTAGTAAATTTTTATTATACTGAATTTATTACATTATCACAGCAATTTTGGCTGTGATAATGTAATAAATTCAGTATAATAATTCTGCATACTTTTAATCATCAAATATATGCAGTGGTTAGTTATATATGAAACTAGATTGGTCAGTAAGCGAGGCTTACGGAATATCCCCCGCGTGGGCCTAGGTACCCTAAATATGTAAAATTTTCCAAATGTGTGGGCTTGTGACCTTGACTCTGGGCTTAGCGGGGGCGGCACGAACATGAATTTGTCACAGGGTGGTAGAGGTCCATTGGAGCAATGCGTGTGTGAAATATGAAGCAGATCCGAGCAAGGAAATAGAAGTTATAACCGATTTCTCCGATGTTAAGTTTTGTAAAGAGACTAAGTATGTGACCTTGACCTTGAGATCAGTGGGGATACGGCACAACATGATATTAGAGCCTTAGAGGAATGCATGCATGAAATATTAAGAATTTGCAATGAAGGAAACAGAAGTTATAACATATTTCTCTGATGTTAAGTTTTGTAAAGAGACTAAGTATTTGACCTTCACCTTGGGATCAGCTGGGGTTGGACGGTCGTAGATTTGTCACAGCATGATAGTACAACCTTAGAGGAATGCATGCACGAAATATTAAGAATTTTAGATGAAGGAAATAGAAGTTATAACATATTTCTCTGATGTTAAGTTTTGTAAAGAGACCATGTATTTGACCTTGACCTTGGGATCAGCTGGTGTTGGATGGTCGTGGATTTGGCACAGCATGGTAGTAGAGTCTTACATGAATGCACAAGTGAAATATTAAGCATTTTAGATGAAGGAAATAGAAGTTATAACATATTTCTCTGACGTTAAGTTTTGTAAAGAGACTAAGTATTTGACCTTGACCTTGGGATCAGCGGGTGTTGGACGGTCGTGGATTTGGCACAGCATGGTATTAGAGCCTTACAGGAATGCATGTGTGAAATATTAAGCATTTTAGATGAAGGAAATAGAAGTTATAACAATATTCGTCTGATGTTAAGTTTTGTAAAGAGACCAAGTATTTGACCTTGACCTTGGGATCAGCAGGGGTTGGACGGTCGTGGATTTAGCACATCATGGTAGTAGAGCCTTACAAGAATGCATGTGTGAAATATTAATCATTTTACATGAAGGAAATAGAAGTTATAACAATATTTCTCTGATGTTAAGTTTAGTGACGGACGCACGGACGGACAACCCGACTCCAGTGTACCACCCCCACCCCCCCCCCCCCCCACAACTCGTTGCGGGGGGTATAATAATGCATTTTGGTAAAAATAAATGATTACTCCCTCAAAGTATACTTTGCTATACAAGTATACTTTGCAATGTTGGTGAAATAGGCTACGTCGGGATTCCAGTAAGAATGAATCCTGATCGGTAAAATACCCATTGCATGCTCCCACCTGCCATCCACCCGGCAAGAATGAACCCCATCATTAATCTTGCCCTTAAGCTTCGCATGCTCACAACCAACCACCCAACGAACCACCCAAGAAATCCAAGTGGAACCTCACTAAACTGGACATCCTGGGAGGCTGTGATTGCAGAAATTGGGTTTATGGGATTTGTGACCAGTGTAGCTGCTGATCAAATATCACACTCATGTAGCCTGATAACTATCTATATTGCTTATTAGAAGCAGGACATGCATTTCCTTGATGGAGTGAGTGAGTAAGTGAATAGGGTTTAACGGCTTTTTGACATGAGGTAAGCAGGAAGCTACAGCGCGGGCAAGGGGGTCCCGTATCCATTGATGGAATGGTGAACAGTGCGGACCCAGATCAGACTGTGCGGATGCACAGGCTGATCTGGGTCTGCGCTGGTCGCAAAACCCACGAGCCCCTTCTCAGCCACAAAACTGTGCCACGGTGTATTGACTATGCATATAGCAATGGTAATGCACCTGTACGGGGGATCAGCGTGCATTCAGCACTGAATTTACAACAAGGGCATCGTCATTACTAAGCTAATCCCCTCGCTGGTAGCCTTGACAATATTAAAAAAAATAATACATTATGGCCAAATATTATCAAAATCGTGGAAGCGGTTCACGAGTTATTGAAAAATGAAACGTCTCACGCACGCACGCACGCACGCACGCACGCACGTACGTACATACATGGACTAGTGCTATATGCATATCGGCGAGGGGTTAATAAACATTTTTAGAACTGAAACAGTGTCCTGATCTGGTGCCAGGCACTACACCAGATCACTTGTAGATTCACCCCAGTAGATTCACTGTTAAGATATGAATCCTTAAGGATGGATTCATCATTAAGTTAAGGTAAAAGTAATAAAGAGCAAGCACAAAACTATTTTCTTCAATATGTATTATATTATTATTTATCAAAAATATACAAAATGAATAACAAGAATATGTTTCAGCAGGCAATTTAACTCCCGAGTGTTTTACTAAAAAACACAAACACTGTTTAACCATCTCAACACTACACGATCTAAATATTCACAGTGTAGATCCAGATGAGATCTGGATCTACACAGATTCTGAATACATTTTTCCGATTTTTTTTTAAAATAAACCCTTAGACCGCTACTCACAACAATTGTCGTCTGCTGTTGCTTTTATATCTTACCTTATTTCTCAATAAAAACATGGTTTGACAGCACTTCAGAATCATTTCCAATGGAAATAATTCTGAAGTGCTGTCAAAGCATGTTGTAAATTATTCTAAAGTGCTGTCAAAGCATGTTTTTGATGATAAAAATGGAAAATAGAAAATAAACAGCAGACGACAAAAAAATTAAGATAGCAGTCTAAGGGTTAAATTACCCCTTGTGAGATTAACGGAATAGTCAGAAAATTAAGAGCTTTTATGTCTATGACTGGAGAAATAGGGCTTATGTCATTTGTTAGTAGTCTGCTAGCACACTCATGCAACTAGCTACAATAATTCGCCTGCGATATGTTATCTATGGCTACAATTTGACCCATTCAAAAAATGTGAGCAACCGAAGTGCATACCCAAACCTGTTGTATATTGGTCAAAATTTAGTAAACTGTATATTTTATACCCTTAGATAAATAATATTTGATGTAGAACTGGTAAACTGTCAAAAATAATAGAACAGGTAAATCATTTCCCCATGGAAGCCATATTTTCTCTTGTTGTTGTTCAACATTCAACATAACGAAACCAAGCTTTCAAATTTACAAGACATACATGTAAATGTCAGATAAACACTTTGACATGGTAAAATAACCAATTTCTGCATGTGTATGCTATTTATTAATACTTTATTGATACAGCTATGACCGTTTTATATCGCTAACATATCAAACACGCCAGATAACCGATTGCAAAAATCACTTTTCCATGTGTTACATTAAAGAGATGGGGTTAAATTGCTACCCTCGTGAGAGGTATGGAGCGGGGTAGCAATTTTCACGGTAAGTGCAACATTATGATAGTCTGTACATTTCACATTAACGATGTGTTCTTGTAAACAATTATTGGATTTACATTCATTGAGCATAGGCTGCATACGCAGCCTATGCTCAATAAATGTAAATCCATCAATTGAATTTACAGGACTTACCGTTTCTAAGGTCACGTGAGCTAAAGTAGATTGTTTATTGCGCATTTCGTTGTTTCCGTGCGATAACTGGAACCATGCGAATAACCGCAACGGTGTTGAATGTGGTGTTCATTGAATATGGAGCGGGGTAGCAATTTTGGTTCTATCATGCAACCTGAGTGAGTGAGTGAGTGAGTGAATAGGGTTTAACGTCCGCTTTTCTGACATAGAGGTACAAGCCTCAGGGAGTCTACACGCAGACGGGTCAACGGGGTCGTGTCCCGTATCCACCTGTCCGAGGGGGGTAAATCCCAACTTCAGAACTCAATATTTACAATCAAAATATATATTCAGTCCTGAAATTAGAACAACCTGATCTGGTGCCAGGCCTTCGCCACACCAGCATCATTTATCCCATCCCCTAAAAGTAATAGGATTAGCGCTAATCTTACTTTTATATATGGGGCATAGCCTGACTCAACTCTCACATACAAGAAAGCCAAAAATGTACATGAGGGCCAAATCCGGTATAGTGGGTTCCGGAAAGTATGAACCCAATCGTTAAGCCAGTTTAGTCGCCTTTTACGACAAGCAATGGCTACTGCAGCACGGGGCTTCATGCAACCTGAAAAGAATCTATACCGTTTGTTGAAAGCATGGCAGTTATTTGCCCGACTCATTTTCAAACAGTGCAGACCCTGATCAGACTGTGTGGGTGTGTAGGCTGGTATGGGTATACACTGGCCACAAAGGCATTTAGCTCTATTTCTCCAGTCGCATTAACATTTATACACCAATAATTTCTCATTATAGTCAGAAATCTCCCTATTTATTCAACATGTTGTGAGAATAAACAACAATTAACGAGATATTATTCCAAAATATTTGTTTTTGTGTCTCAATTTTGTACTGCATGTCCCAATATTTACAGTAAATACAAGATCAAGACATATTTTTGTGTCTGTATTTTAAGAAAATATTTACAATAAATAACTGCTTGTTTACAGTCAATTGCTATCACGAGGCATTTTAGGAAGATGCCTAGTAGGATCTTCTTTATTTTACTAGAAACAATGTGTAGGCAATCCACAAATTCTGAAGATTACGAGTGCCCGCTATACAGAGAATAGTAGGTTAGTGCCGTGAATGGGAAAAAACATCTGGCAAGGCTTAGGAAACGGGATGGGCGAGCCTCTGCCGAGCACATCCCGTTTCCGAGCCGCACCAGATATTTATCCCGTCAACACCTACAAATGGCTGTAAAATGCAAAAATTGTATTGACTGGATATCAAAAATGTTTCACGGCACCGTGTTTCACAACATACTCACTGTGTTGACGGGATAAACAGATATACCGGTAGTCATTTAGTAATGTTTGTTTTACTGATAGTGACGCGCGGTGGTATCAGGCTATTTTCATATGCAAATGATATTTTTTTTATTATTTATATTAATTAAATGTATCACATGAAAAAATTATATTTTCGACAGATTATAAAGTATGATCATTGCACATCAAAAAATAAATACAGAGAGTAAATAGTAATGTCCGTTAACATTTTAAGGAAACACGGTTATCGCCCCTGATATCAGTGTGAAAATTTACATCTGATATAAAATGTACAATAATGTCAATCAAGACGTGGGGTGATGGTGAATGGATGTTTATTTTGCCAGAAAATGTCTCAGATGATGTCTCTGATATAAAGAACAGTTTGTGCCTACTGAGTGGGCATGTGCAGAGGGACAGAATATCCAAAAACACAGGCACAAAAATATAATTGCTATCACAGTCGTAGCATGCCAGGGATTCCGCTGGCGATCGCCACTTTCGCAATTGGCGATAAAAATAAACAATTGGCGATAAAAAATTACAATTTTCGAAAAAAAAAAAAATATTTTTTTTTTTTTTTTTCGAAAATTGTAATTTTTTATCGCCAATTGTTTATTTTTATCCTATTGTTTATTCCTTTTTTTTTTTTTTTGAAGTGCCGATTTAATATACGTAAATGAGAATATAACATTTACACATTTTAATGTACTGTAATACCGGTATTCAACTTTCAGCTGTGTGCTTATAAAACTTTCCGAGAATATACTCAAATCTTAAAATCTTAGGTGCGACATCAGGAAATTTGTTCGGTGGAGGCTGATCTGTGCTCAGTCTTGTCAAACCGACGTAATTGATTTAAAGTACAAATTTCGAAAATGTGTTGAGAACATCTTATAATCACAGCGCTTCTAGTTTAAACATAAAGCACTGTAACGGCAAATTAATCCCAAATTCTTCACAAACAATGTGTAAAGTTCGAAAGACATAACAATAATATGTAATATGCATTCAATAAGTATATGTATATAGGTCCTTCTGGTTCTCGTGTACTCTCCTGTGTGTGATGAATTTGGGAGCAACAGCACAATTCCAGTACAACTAAAATATTGCCACCTTTTGACAATAAATGTCAGCAAAATGTGTCACTGGGTGTTACACGTGTGCCCCGGTTGGAGAAGTTATGGGACAAATGTTTCATTGACCGAATGGCGACCAGTGTAGGACCTGATCACGCGGTGTGGAGTGCAACCAGTGTAGACCCAGATCAGGGTGTCTGATCAGGGTCTACACTGGTGGGCATTCAGCCAATCAACCATTGTTTCTGCACGTGAACAATAGTGAACAATAATCATCAATTTTAGGCCATAAAAAAGTGCCTGGGTTCTCGGACATGGGGTTTGCGGATGTGACGTGGGAGGGCGGGTTTTTTAATAGATTTTTTGTTTTGTTTCAGTAGCCGATTTCATCAAAAGTGCAAAGTTTACTTTTTTAGCAAAGTATACTTTGAGGGAGTAATCATTTACTTTTCCCAAAATGCATTATTTCATACAGAACTAACTACTGCATATATTTGATGATTAAAAGTATGCAGAATTATTATACTGAATTTATTACATTATCACAGCCA
This sequence comes from Conchocele bisecta, assembly GCA_029237695.1. Lineage (NCBI taxonomy): Eukaryota > Metazoa > Mollusca > Bivalvia > Lucinida > Thyasiridae > Conchocele > Conchocele bisecta. The sequence continues at coordinate 65,454,305 of CM055278.1, read as the reverse complement.
AAATGACTGTGATAATGTAATAAATTCAGTATAATAAAAATTAATAAATTTATCATAAAATTGAAAATTGTTCTATAAAGTTACTATGTTACTAAAAAATCTTTAGATGTGAAAAAATCACCAGATATTCATGAGACATGATTGGGTTTAACATATTTTTGCATGGTGTTTTGATCATGTGGCTAATTTACAGTACAATTGTATTTCTCCATGACGATAAAATGCTCGACGAGGTGATATCTGAGAACCAAAGTACTTTTTTTATGGCCTTATAATCACACAAAATGACCAGGATCTACACTGATCAGACATTTCCTTTTCTCAGCCTGAAGCCCATATGCGAGACGCCATGTGATTTTATACCTTCGGACATCTGCGTAATTTCATTACATACGTTTACAAAATTTACAATATATAATTTTCATAAATAGTCAAAAGTTGAAAAAAAATTCAGAGTACATGCGGAATATAATTCCGCATGTACTCTGAATGTTTTGTCAACTTTTGATGCCATTTACGGAAAATATTGTACATTTTGTAATGGTATTTTTCATGAAATTACGCAGATGTCCGAAGGTACAAAATCACACGGCGTGACTCATATATATCCGAGAAGAGCCAGATGACATCAAATCACTCTGTCAATCTCAGAAACAAGTCACATGACCATGAAACCTCCAATTTCACGAGACCTCCGTTCTCTGGCGACTGTACAATATTTCGGACAAAGTGTCCTTGCTGTTCCGAAACTGCTTCAAACAGGCTGGTGAGCACGATCGAAACATGAACGGCAAGTTTTTAATCCCAAACAGACGAGTCACAGGCCGCACTATCCTCAGTCCTGCGCCAAACAGGGGACCGTTACAACAGTCGCAGATCGATTTGCTAAAATGTAAAGAATTGAAGGTCGTCAACGTTTAAAATTGGAGAAAAATATTCCACTTTTATCCCTATTTTGTTCACATACTAATAAAACATATCTTGGTAGCACAAGAGAATCATCTCCCACAAAAGAAAATGCTGATAATTTAATAACAGAGGGCTGTTACAACAGTCACATATTGATTTGCAGAAATATAAAAAAAATTGAGGGTCGTCAAAGGTACATGCCCACTCAGAAGGCATAAAATGTTCTTTATATCAGAGACATCATCAGAGATATTTTCTGGCAAAATAAACATTAATTCACTATTACCCCACGTATTGATTGGCATTATTATACATTTTATATCAGACGTAAATGTCCACATTGATATCAGGGGCGATAACCGTGTTTCCTTAAAATGTTAACGGACATTACTATTTATTCTCTGCATTTATTTTTTGATGTGGAAAGATCATACTTTATAATCTGTCGAAAATATTATTTTTTCAGGCGACGCATTTAATTAGTATAAATATCTAAAAAATAACATGCCTCATTTGCATATGAAAATAGCCTGATACCACCGCGCGTCACTATCAGTAAAATAACTATTACTAAACGATTATATATGTATGGCGGGCACTCATACTTCTTAGAACTGCTCGAATAGTGACACAGTTATGCACTTATTTACTTCCTATAATGAACAGTTTGTGCCAACATGTACTGAGTGGGCATGTACCTTTAACAATATACCTATAGTCTGTTTCACGAAACCTGCCCAAATTTTACGGCTATATAAACAATTAAAAAAAAACATTTTTTTTCCATAATATTATATTACAGGAAAAATTAAGAATGAGCCTTCTTTTTATTTCGTGAAATTTGGTCAAATATTGATTTTATTGCGAAAAAACAATTTCTCCATGTTAAATCCCCATAGACATCTTTACGGAGTGAAGATGTCTATGGGGATTTAACATGGGGAAATTTTTTAGAATTTCAGAAATACTGGACTGATTTTTAAAATTTAACTTTTGTTTTCTTAGTTAGATCATATCCAAGCTATCTAGTCAGGTTTCGGAGTCAATTTCCAAAATATTTCGTTTTTTGACTCCTCCCACACTTCCTTACCACTTTTTCCCCCATGTTAAATTCCCATAGACAAATTAATTTTTCGTAATAAAATAAATATTAGACCGAATTTCACGAAATAAAAAGGAGGCTCATTCTTAAATTTTCCTTTAATTTAATATTATCGAAAATAATATTGTTTTTTAATTGTCTATATGGCCGTAAAATTTGGGCAGCTTTCGTGAAACAGACAGTAGAGGATGAATATACTGTACATGTCTGTATTATTCTCTCTTTTTTTTGATAGCACATGGAAGATGATTTTCATAAGCATGTTTCTAATGAGGAATAAAGAATATGTGCTGGAATATAAAGAAACGAGTAACTAAAAAAATCTGATTTTTCACTATCGGATGGACGGACAGCGGTATACCATAATTCGTCCTGTTTTTCAAACTTGCGTATAAAAATCATGTATGGTATATACTGATCGTACAAACCACAAATTGTCCCACGAATACTTACTCTTTAAGCAGCATCTGAGCGGCAGACGGCAGTCGATCGGGAGTTTGATCGTGGCCGTTCTCGTGTATAATCCGCATAGAGAGGTCCATCAGGCGCTGTGAAATATAGTACACACGGTAAATAGAGGATCTTACCCGAGTGGCGATTTAATATATAATACCAAGACCGCGGGTACATAGAGAATAGTAGGTAAGTGCCGTAAATGGGAAAAAATATCTGGCAAGGCTTAGGAAACGGAATGGGCGAGGCTCTGCCGAGCACATCCCGTTTCCGTGCCGCGCCAGATATTTTTCCCATTCACGGCACTAACCTACTATTCTATTTATCCCGTCAACATCTACAAATAGCTTTAAATATGATAATATTAAACGAGTTTACTGATTACATACCGTTTATTTAACCAGGTGAATTGATTATCGTGAAATAATGCACAAGTGATTGGGTCCTTCCGTTAAACAAACGAGTGAGCGTAGCGAAACGAGTTTGTTTAGCGGTAGGACCCAATCACTAGCAAAGTATACTCTGAGGGAGTAATCATTTATTTATCCCATAATGCATTATTTCATATAGAACTAACGACTGCATATATTTGATGATTAAAAGTTTGCAGAATTATTACACTGAATCTATTACATTATCACAGCCAAAATGGCTGTGATAATGTAATAAATTCAGTATAATAACTAATAATAAATTTATCCTTATTATAAAATTGAAAATTTCTCCCTGAAAGTGTACTTAGCAAGATAAGTATACTTATCAAATTTGATGAAATAGGCTACAGAAGACTGAATCTGACACCAAGCCAAGCCACTTAAACTTGACATCGAAAGACAGTAGCCTGGTATTCTATTTATCAGGTAACGTTTTATGCTAAAAAATGACCACAGATGACATCGCTATCTATGGACAGAACTCGGACTTGCGTCATTACACTGATATCATTTGGTAACATCACGTGACGCCATCCGACCAATGGAACGTCAGTTTTCACTTCGTTGTAACCCGGATGTTTGTATCAAGTCAATGCCTGATACAGCAATATGTTATCAGTCAGTACGTATTTGGACAATACAGCGTTGCCTGCTCAAAGCTTCTGTTAGCTTAACAGACTGTTAAATACTTAGCATTGCTAAGGATTTAACAGTCTGTTAAGCAAACAGAAGCTTTGAGCAATGATAAACATCCATTTACACTGAAGCTACCTTGACTGACCTCGTCAATAAGCATGGAATGTCAAAGTCGTATTTAATGGTAACAGATGAATGTGAGTTACCTGTGGTTCATTCTGTGTGTGCTCACGCCAGAACAACGGATGCATGAAGTTATTTTTCACGTTCAAACAATCAAGGTCAAGTCGCAGGGCGCCAGACGGCAAAGCAGGTAACTGGTTCCCTTCGATGTTCAACTCGCGCAGTGATCTACAAATGACATACATCACATAGTAGACAATTTCACCAAAATTACTATAGGAATGAATGGCCTTGTTGTGGAATTTATAGGGGTATAAACTTGGAAAAGTCGCAGGAATACTGGACCAAGGCCGAAACTTTTCCAAGTTTATATCCCCGATAAATTCCACAAAAAGGCCATTCATTCCTTATAATTCCAGCATTTGAAATAAATTCATCAAGAAAATGTGTTTCATTTGTTTACATTGACAGCACTGACAGCGCACCTGTAGAAAGTAGTTCGGCGTGGGAGTTTACTGGGATATAAATTTTGGACAGAGACTTGCTACGGGCCAATCAAATGTTAGGGAATAGTGTAAATATTTTTGTACTGGAATTATCATTGTTTATCTACCAGTTTGAGTTGGTGTGTCAAATTGGTATCTTCTGTAAAAAATGGCATGTCGTACTATGGAAAAATAATGAAAAAATTTGGTGTGTCAAATCCAAAAAGTGTGAGTATTTGATGTGTGACGACTGATCAATAAATCATTGAGCTGCACTTTGACGGAGTAATTTTCAATTTAGGCCGTCCTTAAAAAATTGTTTGTTTCCTGTAACCCGACACAGAATTTTACAAGTGGGTATGCAATTTCTTTTTTTTTCTGTCACATGACATATTGAATTTAAAAATTATTAATATTAAAAAGGTACAATGTGAATTTAAAAATTATTAATATTAAAAAGGTACAATATTTTAACACTAGCATTGCAAGTGTTAAAATATTGTACCTTTTTAATATTAATAATTTTTAAATTCAATATTGCAAGTCTTGCAATAAAAGTATGTCGATTGCTGTATGTGTTGTTGTATGAACATGTATGCCATTTAGGGCCAGAGATTATATTGACCCTTTTAACCCACTGTAGCACTAAATTGAGAAAAAAAAAATATGTAAACAAAATTGTAAAAAAAAAATTAAAAAATTGTAAACGAAATTGCAATAAAAAAAATTGGGTCGCACCGATTTTAGCGGGTCGGTCGGGTTACAGGAAACGGAGATATAATTATGGATGGCCTTATGTATAAATTAAATCATATTGTTATGTAATTAAATAGAATATTTTGAATCTAAACAATGTCTGTGGTGACAATGTGTGTGGTAATGTCATAAATACACTATATGAACGATAAATACTTTTAACCCTTAAACCGCTATCTTAATTTTTTGTTGTCTGCTGTTTATTTTCTATTTTACATTTTTGTAATCAAAAACATGCTTTGACAGCACTTTAGAATAATTTACAAAATGCTTTGACAACATGACAAACCATGTTTTTTATTGAGAAATATGGCAAGATATAAAATCAACAGCAGACGACAATTGTTGTGAGTAGCGGTTTAAGGGTTAATTATTCCAATATAAACAGGCTTGTGTTTTATTTGAAATAATAAATTTTGTTGCAAATAAATAATTACTCTCACAAAGTGTACTTTGTGAGATTTGTGCACTTAGCAATATTGGTGAAATCTTCAAAATTTTCCATATTTTCCGTGGATGACGTTGAAAGCTGATGAAATTTTCATAGTAAATACGGAATTCTATTCCGTATTTGCTACGAAAATTTCATCAGCTTTCAACGTCATCCATGGAAAAAATGGTAAATATGTCGCGCATCTCCTAAGGTACAAAATCACACGGCTCGTCTCATATTTGTTGTAAATTTTGCAAGGTCTCAGCCATGACTGATATATCGCAACCAATCAAGACTTGGAATTATGGACCGGATTCAACCCAAGATAGCCACGGAAGTGTGTGGGATCTATATGTGTTGCCAATTCATAATCCCCTATCTCAGCCATTGGCCAATCAGTACATGGAATTATGGAGCTTCAGCAGACTTGTGTCAGCGTCGGACTAGAGCCTCAGACACATCACATTGAAACATACATTGTAGTAATTTGTATCCACAGGAAACTTTGTGATTTTTATACTTGTCGATTCATGCATTGCAATTTGTCTTCGGCACTCTTGTCTCAAAATTCATTCAATATTCTTACTATGTAATTGTTGCGTTCAATATAGTTACAAAGAAATTGTTGCATTCAATATACTTACTTGATTCATACATCGTAATCACAGGTTGAAGTAACGGACCAAGGTCTATAAATAGATTAAATATACCTAAACATGCCAAAAGCATCAATAAATGAAAAAAAAAAAAAAGCTACAATTTTTGTTTATGTGTATAGGAGGGAGTAAAAAAAATGTTTAGCTTATTTTTCAATAATTTCTTTTTTTCATTTATTGATACTTTTAGGTATATTTAATCTGTTTATAGACCTCGGTCCGTTACTTCAACCTGTGATCGTAATTTGTATACACATTGGAATATTTTGTGATTTCAGCATCCTTGTCCCAGAATGCATTGAAATGTGCAAGCGAATGCAGGCCAGTAGCCAGGGGGCGTCGGAGCGGTCGGACGACCCCCCCCCCACCCAGCCTCGAGGTTCACTTTTTTAGCCTTGAGGTCCACTTTTTTAGATCCCCATAAATACTTCAGACCCCTTGAGCCTTCGAAACGACCCCCCTTCAAACAGGTAGATACTTCAGACCCCTTGAGCCTTCGAAACGACCCCCCCCTTCAAACAGGTCTGGCTACGGGCCTGGAATGGGTTTAACATTCCAGCAGCAGCTAAGGTCATACAGAGTTGGGACCACAGTTTAAAGTCACATCTGACAGACCAGTGGGATGGAAATCACAGGCGATCGGCATGTTGATAGGATAGTGTATTATACTTTTTAAGAAATGTAGAAAAAAAATTGATAATACTTTCTGCCTGTTTAAAAAAGGAAATACACTATCCACTATCAACATGCCAATCACCTGTGATGGAAATACTATGTTAATAATGCCAGCACAAAAATATTTACACAATTCCCTAACATTTGATTGGTCCGTAGCAAGTCTCTGTCCAAAATTTATATCCCAGTAAACTCCCATGCCGAACTTTCCGTAACCGTCAGGCGCAGTTAAAATAATTCTTAAGAAAACGGAACATAAACACATTTTCTTGATGAATTTATTTCAAATGCTGGCATTATAAGGAATGAATGGCCTTTTTGTGGGATTTATCGGGGATATAAACTTTGAAAAGTCGCGGTAATACTGGACGAGGCCTTCCGGCCTTCGTCCAGTATTCCCGCGACTTTTCCAAGTTTATACACCGATAAATTCCACAAAAACGCCATTAATTCCTATAGTATTTTCACAGCTAGGTTGACGATTGAACTCACAGCCTCCAGTGTTGAAGTCCAATGCCATATCCACTAGGCCACGGCCCATCCCTATACTTACAAAAATAAAATTATATACATGTTGAATTAACCCTTTCCCTGTTTTGCGATATTTCGACTCATCCAAATCCAAAACATCTGAATAAAAGAATCAAATGCTGGGTCAAATGATGATTAAATTATCTGATAGAGTATAAAACATTGTGGGAAAAGGATAAATTGCTTGTTACAAGCAATTTCTCCTTTTCCCACAATGTTTTCAAAAGACATCTTCTGCAGAGGCGTGAAAAGTCGTCTCTATCAGGGAAATGGTTAAATACTTGATTCATACGTATCACATTAATAGAGAGATTTCATAAATCTTGTCCCAAAATACGTTCAGCTTACAAATTAATTAGTCGATTAACCCTTTCAACTTAATTTGGATTTTGATGTTAATTTTGCAACCAATCCAACCGTCAGAAAATGATTGTCCATTTATGAAAAGGGGGTGTTTTTATTCTCAAAAATATGAAAATTACTTGCAAAAAGTGCAGATCCTGATAAGATGGCTCGTCACGAGCCGGCTCATTTGGATCTACACTATTTGCCAATACCACTATACTGGACTATAGTGTTTTGGTTAATAATCCCAAATTATCGATATACATGTACTTACTCGAGCTGGGCAATTTCATTCTGCAAGAACGAGATCCGGTTGTACGAGATATCCAGGTACTCCAGGCTCTGTATCTCGTATAACCTGCCCAACAATCATTTAAGGTTGTGGTTTCCTTAGTGGAGCCCCATGTAAAGTCAATGGAAATCAAACGGAAAATGTAACTCGAAAACCTACAGTTACCTACACAAATGTTCCATATCTATGGCTTCACTATTTGGATGTGATTATACTGCCAGCATTAATATGATATTTCATTAGATTTCCATTGACTTTACATGGGGTTCCCATAAGGGTACACCTACCTTAACTCTTTGCATGCTAGCGGCGAAAATATCCGCCAAACGAATTAGAGTATATGTTTTATTTCTCTCTGTAAATATGTCTTGAAATTTCATTAGAATTGTGTCCTCCGGACACAATTCTAATGAAATTCCAAGACATATTCATGATATTTACGGGGAAAAATACAAGAAAATATGATGATTTGTCGTCCGCTATTTTTGAACTATTTATAGATTTCCCAGCATGCAAAGAGTTAAGGAATAAAATCATAGGCTGATGCGCTTACTGTAATATGAAAAACATTTGTGGGGAATTTCACTAAACTTAAATTGTACATGTACAAGTAAAATATTTGTAAGTGCAAAATAATGATTGTCTGTAAATTTCACATTAGCAATGTTTTCTTGTAAAAAATTATTGGATTTACATTTCTTGAGCATAGGCTGCATTTGCAGCCTATGCTCAATAAATGTAAATCCATCAATTTAAAGTTCAAGACGATCCTAAATTTGCACTTACAAATATTTTAGTCGTACAAAGTTTAGTGAAACGGGCCCTTGGTCTGTTTAAAGTGCGTGGAGTCTGAAGGACTCCTCGCATTTTAAACAGACCAAATGTTTATCATACTGCTGTAAATACAACAGTTCATGGTTTTATTACTTTTATTTACATGGCATGTTCTGATAGTTTCAAAAATGTAAATACAAATGTAACTAAATACGGTGTTAAAATTCGGAAACTTATTATTTTACGTCATTTTGTCACAATTCATACAGCAGCGACATTGTCAGTCACTAGAGTGACCTTATTGACAACAACGATGAATGTCATGTATTTTAATGACGTCAAACAAACTTTAACGAATGAACAACGCACGACGTCACATGGGGGCTTATGTAATGTACTGGGATATAAACGCAATACGTTGAACGGGTGTTTGCATTATGAATTTATGGACAGTGTAAATATTAGATAATAACTGGAACAGAATATGATATTGTTACACAATTAAAGCATATCATGGTACATGTATACATAGAGGATATTACATGAGTGATGATTTAGTTTGGTATCAATTAAACAAATTTACTAATTGAAGAATAAACGAGGCTCTGTTTATTTAACTTGTTTAACATGGGGAATACACCTATACCGGTAATTTTTTTTAATATTTTATTTTTATTTTTGTTATTTCTCAATGAAAGTATATGTTGCAACCACTCATTTGAATCGTCTCGATGAAATGGTGGTCGCGACGTAAACTTTTAAGAACATTTAAAGAAAATATTTATGATTTCCCCCTAATCAAAATGGCATATCCTTAGCATGAAATGGGTTAATAAATACCACATTAAAGTATGACAAATGTTTATGTATTGCATAACCACATAATCATACATTGAGGCTGTTCGGATTAGGTGACAATTTCATACTTCGGTATTATACCGGTATGTCGATGTCAGTTCATATTTAAATCAATGAATTGGAACAAACGTACTGTGATTGCAAACGGGCTTGACACAACATTCTCCCTCAATAAATATTATGTAGTTATTTGGTGAGTAAAGTTCATCCAAATCAATGTCAATCAATCAATGCGGTACACAACTGCATGCATTAATCTTGCCCAGATGATCATTTTGTGAACAAATATTGACAATGCTTACTCGCAATCGCAGCAATTTGATTGTCTGAGCCTGAGCTGTAGCACAGCTCAGGCTCAGACAATCAAACTGCTCGATCTCAACCAAAATCTTCGAGTATTTTGATAGAAAGAGTAATTGACAAATATTGGCGAGATTAGTGCAAGAGAACAAATATTGGCAAGCCTACACGCAATCGCAGCAATTTGATTGTCTGAGCCTGCGCTTAGCACAGCTCAGGCTCAGCCAATCAAACTGCTCGATCTCAACCGCGATCTTCGAGTATTTTGAAAGAAAGTAATTGACAAATATTGGCAAGATTAGTGCAATTGGTTGTGCATTATACCTTATGGGCAGCGACTGTATCATACAGAATGACAATACGAGGGTACGTAGGTTCGACAGTCGGTGAATGTCCGCCGGTAACTCGTGGAGAGGATTGTTCCTCAACTTCAGGATCTCCAGCTGCGATATGTTCAACACCTCGGGGGGAAACACCTGCAATGGTTGGTTGATTGATTGGCTGATTGGCTGATTGATTGTTTGCTTGATTTATTGATTGATTTATTGATTGATTGATTGATTGATTGATTGGCCGAGGTGATTGATTGCTTGGCTGGCTGGCTGGCTGGCTGGCTGGCTGGCTGGCTGGCTGGCTGGCTGGCTGGCTGGCTGGCTGGCTGGCTGGCTGGCTGGCTGGCTGGCTGGCTGGCTGGCTGGCTGGCTGGCTGGCTGGCTGGCTGGCTGGCTGGCTGGCTGGCTGGCTGGCTGGCTGGTGGCTGGCTGCTGGCTGGCTGGCTGGCTGGCTGGTGGCTGGCTGGCTGGCTGGCTGGCTTGCTTGCTTGCTTGCTTGCTTGCTTGCTTGCTTGCTTGCTTGCTTGCTTGCTTGATGTATTGATTGATGTATTGATTTATTGCTTGCTTGCTTGCTTGCTCTTGCTTGCTTGATTGATTGGTCGGTCGGTCGGTCGGTCGGTCGGTCGGTCGGTCGGTCGGTCGGTCGGTCGGTCGGTCGGTCGGTCGGTCGGTCGGTCGGTCGGTCGGTCGGTCGGTCGGTCGATCGATCATTTCATTGTTTCATTGTTTCATTGATTCATTGATTCATTGATTCATTGATTCATTAATTCATGCATTACACCTAATGCAACCTGCTACTAGAAACAGAACTATTTGTGCTTCTACTTTGTTTCTAGTTGGTTGGTTGGTTGGGAGCATGCGAAGGGTAAATTTAACAATTGAGTTTCATCCTTAACGGAATCCCAATATTTTTGGCTTTCTGGTATGTGAGAGTTGAATCTGGTTATACCCTATCCTATTACTTTTGGGGTGTGTTTGTTTGTTTATTGGTGTTTAACGGCCTATCAACAGCTAAGGTCATTTAAGGCCGGGTAAACAGGTTTGATCCCATTTTAACTTGCTGCATTGGGGGGAAATCTCAAAATCAGAACGGACATCGAGAAAAAATATATTCAGCCCTGAAATTAGAATAATCTGATCTGGTGCCAGGTCCATCATCACACCAAAGTCACTTTGTATCTGCCCCTAAAATAGGATTACGAATAATCATAATACTCACATTACTCACATTACGGGGAGATAACCAGATGCAACTGACACATACAAAATGCTAAAGACGTATGTGAGGGCCAAACCAGGGGCCCGTTTCACTAAACTTCGTACGACTAAAATGTTCGTAAGTGCAAAATTATGATAGTCAGTAAATGTCACATTAACAATGTTTTCTTGTAAACAATTATTGGATTTACATTTATTGAGCATAGGCTGCATATGCAGCCTATGCTCAATAAATGTAAATCCATCAATTGACATTTACAGACGATCTTAAATTTGCACTTACGAACATTTTAGTCGTACGAAGTTTAGTGAAACGGCCCCCAGGTCTCCAGTCGGAATTCCGGAAAGGATGAACGCCGATCGTTAAATTACCAATCTCATGCTCCCACCTGCCACCCACTTTTCGGGAGTGGGACTAAGTGATTCTGGTGTGGTGAGGACCTGGAACCAGGTCAGGTCATTCAAAAAGTAATTAGTGTATGCATCAATTGAAAATTTCTCTCTGAAAGTATACTTAGCAAGATAAGTATACTTAGCAATTTTGGTTAAATTAGCTACCGAACTCCAGCATAAACAACAGATTTTCCTAACCTATAGATACTCGACCTACCACTATACTCATTATTACCCCCATCTGGCAATTCCCACTAATTAACACATTTGATTTGATTTGTTTCATTAGCATGATTAGTGTGACATGTAATCTTCAATACAGCATGTGGCCTATTTGTCAACAACTGTTTAATTAAACATATGTGGCTGTGACAGGAGAAATGGGGCTTGTGGTTTTTATGACCAGTGTAGATCCAGATCAGCCTATGCATCCGCACAGTCTTATCAGGATCTGCACTGTTTTCCATTCCATCAATGAAACGCCTGTCATGCTTGTAACAAGCAATATAGATAGTTATCAGGTTACAGGAGTGTGCTATTTGATCAGCAGCTACACTGGTCACAAATCCCATAGCCCTGTTTCTCCAGTCACAGCACCATATCATCAATTATGTAGGTTACATGTACTCTACATGCATGGACACATTATGGCTATTTTTAAGCCTTACAATGCTGAATTAAATGTTGCCGTCTGCTGTTTATTTTTTATTTTCTATTTTTCTCATCAAAAACATGCTTTGGCAACTCTTTAGAATGGAAATGATTCTAAAGTGCTGCCAAAGCATGCTTTTATTGAGAAAAAAGACAAAATATGAAATTTCAGCAGATGACAATTTTTTTTTCCCTCATTCTATGGATTAACCTATAGTCTGTTTCACGAAAGCTGCCCAAATTTGACGGCCATATAAACAATTAAAAAAACATATTTTTTATGATAATATTAAATTAAAGGAAAATTTAAGAATGAGCCTTCTTTTTATTTCGTGAAATTTGGTCAAATATTGATTTTATTGCGAAAACAAAATTTCCCCATGTTAAATCCCCATAGACATCTTCACGGAGTGAAGATGTCAATGGGGATTTAACATGGGGAAATTTTTTAGAATTTCAGTAATCCTGGACCGATTTTCAAAATTTAACTTTTGTTTTCTTAGTTGCCAGTTGGATCATTCCAAGCTATCTAGCTAGGTTTCGGAGTCAATTTCCAAACAAAATCGTTTTTTTTTTTGACTCCTCCCACACTTCCTTACCACTTTTTCCCCCATGTTAAATTCCCATAGAGAAATCAATTTTTCGTAATAAAACCAATATTTGACCAAATTTCACGAAATAAAAAGAAGGCACATTCTTAATTTATCCTTTAATTTAATATTATCAAAAGAAATCTTGTTTTTGAATTGATTATATAGCCGTAAAATTTGGGCAGCTTTCGTGAAACAGACAGTAGTATCTGTTCCCCCCCCCCCCCCCCCCCACCCCCCAACCCCGGTTTTTTCTGGGGTTTTTTCTATTTGTAGTTTCTTTACTAATTAGACATGACAAACTGTTAGATGCCTGATGGATGCAAGGCAAAATAAAGAGTGGATATTTTCGAGAATGCTAGGGGGGTCCGGGTGCTCCCCCCCACCAAGCCCCTTTAAAAGTAAAGATTTTGAAATCTACATGATATACATGTCCGGAAAATGCCACTTTCCTGTGTTCTGTGTGTTTTACGGCATTTAAATTCAGACTCCAGCTGGTGGTAAACTGTGATCTATGTAAACTCCGTGGCTGAACGGGGGGGGGGGGGAGGGGGGGGGGGGGAGGGGGGGGGGGGAGCGGGGGGGGGGGTGGGGGGGGGGGGGTGAAACTACCCCTGAACATCCAGATCCGCCCCTGGATATATATTATATATAGAGAGGTCGCGACAAGTATGTCGTGGAATAACAATTATGTCATATGTGTGAATAACACGTAGCAGGAATGGTAAAATGATCATAATTTCCCAAAGTATATATAGAAACCAGCGGAAAATTGGAAAATAAAAAAATAAATCGGCATTTTTTGTTCGTTTTTTTTACCGTACTTTTTATTTCTCAGATTTTCTGATAACCAAAAACCACCATTAAAGGTCTATTATTCAATACATTTTACAGGTCTTCACTGGCAGTGTTTTCTTTTCAAGGAAATTGTTATTTCTCTCACTTTCGACTACAAAAGTGATCAAGGGCCTCTTGTAGCCAATGTAGATCCTGATTATCATGTGTACTCGGACATTGATCAAACATTGGTATCCAGATGTTTGTTTGTTTGTTGGGGTTTAACAGCCTATCAACAGATAAGGTCATTTAAGGCCGGGTCAAATGGGTTTAGTACTAAATCCCATATATTACCTGTACAAGTACATGTTCAAGTACATGTACAAATGGGGGGAAAATCCCAAAATCAGAACTGAATATTTACAATAAAAGAATTATATATTCAGCCCTGAAATCAGAATCATCCTGATCTAAGGTATCCAGATGTAAAATGGTTGCTCAGTTGACAGAATGACAACCATTTATTCATTTATTTAATGGTGTTTAATGGCCTGTCAACAGCTAAGGTAATTTTCGGTCGTGTCAATATATATATAGTATACATAGTATATTACATTACATAGTACATTACATAGTAATAAAAATTTATCCTTAAATTGAAAATTTCTCCCTCAAAGTATACTTTGCTACATAAGTATCAAAATCAAAATTAGAACAATATTTACAATGAGAAAAAATATATTCAGCCCTGAAATTAGAATAACCTGACTTGGTGTCAGGTCCATACCACACCAAAGTCACTTGTCCCTTTCCCCTAAAATAGGATTATGAATAATCGTAATATTCACATAAGGGGTATAACCAGATTCAACTGTCTGTCACATACAAAATGTCAAAGACGTATGTGAGGGCCAAACTAGGTCTCAAGTCGGAATTCCGGTAAGGATGAACCCCGATCGTTAAATTACCCATCGCATTCTCCCACCTTCCACCCACTCTGGTAAGCATAAATCTCATCATTAACCCTTTCAACACCACAGGCCTGTATAGTGGTATTGGCAAACAGTGTAGATCCAGATGAGCCGGCTCATAACGAGCCGTCTCATCAGGATCTGCACTTTTTGCAAGTAATTTTCATATTTTTTAGAACAAAAGCACCCCCTTTTCATAAATGGACTGGTCTGAAAATCATTTTGTGACCATTGGATTGGTTGCAAAATTAACTTCCATTCCATTTACTTAGGGGTGAAAGGGTTAAATTACCCTTCACATGCGTCCAACCTGTTGCCTGCAGAATGGCAACCAGCCTAGGCTCTGATCAGACTGCACGGATTTACAGGCTGATCTGGGACTACGCTGGTCATAAACGCAGCGCTCCAGATAAGGTGCGTATTGGCTTATTTTACACACTTATTTTAGATGAATACTCAAAGCACTACAAAATACACAAAGCAATGTGAAAATACACATTTAATTTAAAACTGAGTAGTGGAAATACTGTCATAAGTGGAAAATGTATCTAGTTGAGCTGCAACAAAACCCCGTTTGCTTTTTGCAGCTCAACTAAGTAAATTTTCATTGTATTACAGTATAAATAAGTGAATAAGTAATAATACACTCAAATAAGTGAATGGTTAAACTTGTTTTATGTTTCGATCATGTGTACCCTATTTCATAATGAAGAACATCAATAATCCATTTGTAAAAATAAAATTTGCATTTAATTTGAAATCAGGGGGTACAATACTCTTTAGACACAAAGCTTATCTGGAGCCCTGTAAACGTAGTTTATTTTTATTCATGTATTCAGTTGTTTTTTCTCAGTCAGCAGTCTATTATTTACTTACTGTAAAGTCATTGAATGAGAGATTCAGGTAGATAATGTTCTTGGCCAGAGGTGATATATCCGGCATAGTCGAGATGAAATGTGCCTGCAAGATAAAAATTCACATACATGTACACACAAGGTAACAGGGCCCTGAAGGCCAATTAATGGCTTAATTGGGCTACAGAATGGAAACGTGGATGATGACAAATAAGCATATACAGTTTCAAGCCAATCCGACTTACAGTAACAGAGACAGCAGGTAGACTAAAATGTGTGTAAGTGCATAATTATGATAGTCTGTAAATTTCACATTAACAATGTTTTCTTGTAAACAATTATTGGATTTGCATTTATTGAGCATAGGCTGCATATGCAGCCTATGCTCAATAAATGCAAATCCATCAATTGAAATTTCCAGACGATCCTAACTTTGCACTTACGAAGATTTTAGTCCTACTAAACAGGCCCCAGATGAACAGGTAATGTACATAAACATCTATATCTCATGGGCAAGGATGCTTGTTCATGATCGCAAAGCACATAGGCATGGTGTATACCGTAGTAGTTCCGAGTATGTAACTCTAATTACATTTCATTACACTGCATTACGTTACGAGTTATGAGTTTTTCCAAATGTGCGTTTGAAGTGTTCTTTGTTGACTTTCTACTCCGTGGACAGTGACCTAAGAATTTTGCTCATATATATTTATCAGGTAAGTTTATGGCAATATGTTTGTGTCATAGACTTGTCTCTCAATAATAATATAGTGAAGTATCAACATCAACGCCCTGTTTTTTCTATATTTTAGTGTGCGAAATGTAAATGGTATTACACAATTTTTACTGTTGACCATGGTGTAGTGATACAGTGGAACATGTTGCCCTTAAAGCGGAAAACGTGCTGCTAGGTGAACAGTGCTTGCTCAAATGCATGGGGGCCGTTTCACTAAACTTTGTACGACCAAAATGTTCGTCAGTGTAAAATTATGATTTTCTAAATTCTATGATTCTGTAAATTTCATATTAGCAATGTGTTCTTGTAAACAATTATTGGATTTACATTGGGCATGCAGCCTATGCTCAATATATGTAAATCCATCTCTTTGGAATTTCCAGATGATCATAAATTTGCACTTACGAACATCTTAGTCGTACAAAGTTTAGTGAAACAGGCCCCTGGATTACAGTGGAACATCTCTAAGGGAGTCCGGTTTAGTGAGATTCCATTGGATTTTCATTACAAACATCATAGCCCGTGAGCCAGATACCGAAACCCTCCCCCCCCCTGTGGGATTTTTGCAGACATATTTTTCCTAAAACTACATTCAATTGCGAGTGTTATGCCGTATGTCTGCGCTCTGTAACCCGCTGGATGAACATATGGCGCCATTTTGAAGTAGGTCACCCTCGGACTTTTTCCCATCTTCATAAATCACATTTTTAACTAAAAATTGACCAAATTATATCATTTTAATTACATAAAGTAGTATTTTTGCACTTTTTCAGAGATGATTGGACAATATGGAATCTAATAAGGTACACTTAAACAAAATCTGATAATCCAGAAGTCAAATTTTACGTGTTTGATTACCCCACCCACCCAATTTCAATGGTAAAATATACATGTTTAATAACTTTATGCTAACGTGGTATTTTTTCATATTATCAATGTTAATGTAAGCTAGGAGTGTCTATTAAACATATCCAATGCAAATACGCCCAATTTTTTTGTGTCTACTGCAAAATATACAAAGTGAAAAACAACACATTTTTACCATTCCCCACCCACTATTTTACAATGGTTATTTCACCGGTATTCAATATTATGCAACGTCAGATCCTTAAAACCGGTTGCTATGGACAGACAACTAGTTACATATTTATTAGTATTGTCTATGCAGACTGCAGATACTATTTGTCGAATGTTCGTCCGTCTGTACGCACGCTTCTTAGCTTCTTAAATATTAATTGACTGCATCGATTGGGAATAATGTACACATATTAATATAGTTCGAGGCATGTGATCATTATCGTCAACAGGAGTTAATATACGATAATAGTTATCCATTTGTACATAGATTTCTTCTCCTTTTTTTACAATATTCAGTAATGGTGTTAATATCGTGCATCAAATATGCCTGACGGAGGAAGAAAATCCTGAAAGCTAAAAACAATTTTTAAGATAAAATAATAAAACCATGTTTTGTTTTCACTTCGCTATCCGACATAAGATGAAACCATACATATAAATGGATGAAGTTGGATCAATTTGTTAATTATGCAATTTCAAAATGGCCGCCACATTGATAATTTATATATATGTATACAGCAATATATCGCTCGATATGATTGTGGAGATGGACATAATGGTCTATATCATTTGTAACTTCCTTATTATTATATTGAGGTGGCGGAGCAGCCTTATAATCTGGTGGAACATCCTTATGTCGTGCTGATACATCCTTATACCATGTAGTGTGATGCAACTGCCTTATATTGTGATGGAACATCATTATAGTGTGGTGGAACCACATTATGTTGTGGTGAAACTGCCGTATAATGTGATGAAAATGCATTATAGTGTGACGAAACTGCCTTATATTGTGGTGGAACTGCCTTATTTTGTGAGGAAACATATGTATAATGTGATGGAGCATCATTATATCGTGGTGGAACATCCTTTGAGAGTGGTGGAACATTCTTATATTGTAATGGAACTGCCGTATACTGCGTGATAACTGCCTTATAGTGTGGCTGAACATCCCTATATTATGGTGAAACTGCCTTATAATGTGGTAGAACGGTCTTACATTGTAATTAATTTGCCTTATATTGTCACTAAACATCATTATACTGTGGTGGAACGTCCTTATAGTGTGGTGGAACATCATTATATGGTGGAATGAAGCCGCCTTATAATGTGGTGGCACTGCCATATAGCGTGACGACACTGTCTTATATTGTGGTGGAACTGCCTTATATTGTGACAAAATATCTTTATGGTGGTGATGTATCCTTATATCGTGATGCAACATCTTATATAGTGGTGGAACTGTCTTATATTGTAATTAATTTGCCTTATAGTGTGGTGGAAGTGCCTTATATTGTTATGAAACACCATTATAATGTGGTGAAACATCCTTATAGTGTGGTGGAACATCATTACTTGTGGTGAAACCGCCTTATAATGTGGTGGCACTGCCGTATATGTGACGAAAATGTATTATAGTGTGGTGAAACTGTCTTATAGTGTGAGGAAACATAATATTCTGTGGTGGAGCATCCTTATATTGTGATGGAACAGCCATTATTGTGACGGAACATCCTTATAGTGTGACGGAACTTATCCTTATATTGCGATGGAACTGTATTATAATGTGTTGGAACTGCATTATAGTGTGGTGGTACATCCTTATTTTATGTGGTGAACTGTCTTACAGTGCAAGTAATGTTCCTGATATTGTGATGGAACATCTTTATAATGTGGTGAAACTGCCTTATAATGTGTTTTATCTGCCTTATATTGTGATGAAACTGCTTTATATTGTGGTGGCACTGCCTTATAGTTTGAATAAACATATTTATATCGTGGTAGAACTGCACTATAGTGTGATTAAACAGTATTATGTTGTGATGGAGCATCCGTATTGTGTGGAACACCCTCATATCGTGATGGAACAAGCTTATATTGTGATGGAAAAGGCTTGTAGTGTGATGTAACATCCGTATAGTGTAATGGAACATCCTTATATTGTACCGGAACTGTCTTATAATGTGGTGGAACATCACTACACTGTGGTGGAACGTTACATTGTGGCAGAACATCTTTATATCTGATTGATATAAAAGTGTGATGCTCCATGCAAGTCTTAATTTAGTTAGATCAAACATGATGCAAGAGACCCTAACATTTTATCACATGTTTGTACTGCTACACGTCGATACTCTATGGAGATACATCTATCTTAACTTAACCATCATGATATCAATATAGCCCTCTCTTCAAATAGTAGTAGCTGCATCATTTATTTGGCCAGTGTGAATTATTTTATTGCATACATCCAAATAATGTAGCACGAGTGTAACATCAAATTAAATGAAGTACAATATATGCCTCCTCACTTCATATACTGTACATTTAATTTAATATAACAATGGTGTTACATATTTATACACATAGCTGTGGTTTTGTTAACTAATCAATGTTGAATGATACAAATGCTAATAATCAACATAATTAACTGATAATAGACAGATGTCCCGGATTACGTAATACCTTGATTTCATTTGCAACCATGAATCATCAATCTGTTCACTTACAAGTAACAGGGTCGTACTATTACCATATATTTCACAGTATTAATAAGATTAAAAATGGTTCTGTAAGTATTAATTAGACAACTGGTGCAGACAGTGAAAATTCCTACTACTATGCGAACCTAATTTGATTTGCAATTGTCACTACACATGCCTGATGATCATATACATGATTCACATGTATACTGTATTTAAATGTTATTAATACTACCTAATGGTGACTATTGTGATTGTCACTGATTGTGTCAATCAATCAACCAATATAATAGATTCTTTCAATCATCACAACCAGTCAGCAAATGTTTTAAACATGTTTTTGTGCATTTTTATACAATTTGAATTGCTGAGAAAAACATGATTTTTTATTGTGATTTATGAAAATAAACATATTAGGCGGCCATTTTGAATGTATAACAACATTATTGTATCATGGAACATGACTGAATGCTAAGCAAACTATATTTAGGTCAATTTGTATTATAATATATGACCATTGCGTGTTTTATAGCATCTTCGAAATTCCAGACAGTAGTAAATATGTAGTTTATGGCGGCCATTTTGAAATATTTTGAGAGTTATGATATTTAAAGGGATTACATGTTCCTTTCACAGTTATATATAAGTAATGCAATGAAAAATAAGTGCATTTTAACATCATTACAGTTTTGTAATAGTTCTCAATAATAGTTATATTGAAAATAATGTTGAAAAATGCCAATTTTGTCGGCCATTTTGGAAATTATTGGTATAGTATGATGTAATGATGTATAATGTCCATTGTATACCATTCAGTAACCAATTTGGCAAAACATCGTAGCTATTTACAGGGTTTGTACTTGCCTAAATATCAATTAACAGTCATATAATAAACGGCTCAAAATGGCATGGCGGCCATCTTGGAAAATGGCCGCCATTTGTTCATCCAGCGGCTTTTTGAGCGCAGACATTCAGGATTAATAGACAATAGGCTACTGAATCTGAAAATCATAGTCACCAAAAATCCCACAGGGGGGGGGGAGGGGGGGTTATTGGTGGCTCAAGGTCTATCAGTTTTCCCATGTCTATACATGTATCAAGTTTCGAGAAGTTCCACTATATTTCATGCAGTTCAATCGTTATCATGCTACAGGAGTGAGCTGCTATTTGATCCAGAGCTACACCGGTCATAAATCCCACAAGCCCCATTTCTCCAGTCACAGCACATATAATTATATATTTTTCCCTACAACAGTGAGCGTGCAAATATTTATGGTTAATATGGCAGTCAGGGTTCCAGATAAGGAATTAGTAATTGAGTATTGTCACTCCGTCATTTCTGAAGCAATTGGGTATTTCAAAATTGTAATTGTGTAAAATAGAATCACACTACTGTTTACTGTTTAGATATCAGCAGACCGCACATATTGAATAGTTTGCTTCTAAATGAAAACACATCTTGGTATTTCATTAGAATTGTCTCCTTGGAGACAATTCTAATGCAATACCAAGATGTGTTTTCATGGAAAAATAAGGAAGTATGTTATAGTTGTGGTCTGTTTATTGTTTTTTGTAGCATGGTAAAGATACCACACATTTTTCATTGCTTTTTGATACACTACTTCTGATTTCAATTGGGTTTTTGGCAATTTTAATTGGGTATTTACGCAAATATGCAACTTATCTGGAGCTCTGGGCAGTACTGGATCTGAATCTGGTTACAATTGGTTTTGGGAAGCAAATTGTGCCCGAATATTTAGGGTAATAGTATAATAAGTAGCATTCTGAATATCTCCGAATGATGCTCTACGGCAGCAACATAGGGGTGACAGGTTACCTTGAGACTCAGGGCTTTGCCACCTTGGACTAGCGAATCGAGGATTGCCAATTCTGAAGGGGAGATAACTCCTGCATCCGGAAAACCTAAAAAAAATATTTACAGTGCACACGCGTTACCTCAAACTCTTAAGTCAAACTACTGATAACTCGGTTCAATTCCTGATCCCAAGTACATGTTTTCCTATATAATAACTCTTGTTAATTCAAATTTTCAGTAACTCAATGTATTTTCCTCAGTCACGTGGACTTTTGAGTAAAGGAGTGTAGACTGTGTATACTTAGTTTTAACTCTTTCACCCATAAAGAACTGGAATGGATTTGATATGTTAATTTCCGACCAATCCAATTGTCTCAAAATCATTTTCAGACTAATCCATTTTTGAAAAGGGGTGTGTTGTTGTCTAAAAAGTATGAAAATTACATGCAAAAGAAAGTGCAGATCCCGATGAGACGGGCCGGCTCATTTGGATCTACACTGTTTGGAAACACGAGCAAGCTAATCTGGATCTACAGGGTTTGCAAACACCCCTATAGAGGTCTGTAGTGTTGAAAGGGTTAACAGTATTTCATTCACTTATGATGATTTTATGTATTGGTGTTTAGCGGCCTATCAACAGCTAAGGTCATTTAAGCCAACAGGTTCTACAGGTATCCCGCATTTAACCTGCAAGTATTGAAGCAATCCGTTAAGTAATATTAAACTTATACCATGATGACGAAGCTTGTACAAACTTTTTGACATTTGTTTACGTGGACAACGATGGAAAAAAGCGGAAACTATAGTCACGCCTTCTGCTAAAGCAGGCGCGACAAAAATGATTTTCGGACTAGAACATTTATAAGAAGGGTGTGTTTTAAGTAGTTCATAATTTTCCAAGTCTGGAAACCTATATTTACCCTCATATTTGGCTGTGACTGGAGAAAAAGGGCTTATGGGTTTTGCGACCAGTGCAGATCCAGATCAGCCTGTGCATCCGCACAGTCTGATCAGGATCTGCACTGTTCGCCATTCCATCAATGAAACACCTGTCATGCTTCTAACAAGCAATATTGATCATTATCAAGCTACAGGAGTGTATTATTTTATCAGGAACTACACTGGTCACAAAATCCCATAAGCCCCATTTCTCAAGTCACAGCCACATATGAGACATGCCATGTGATATTGTAAATTCGGACACCTGCGTAATTTCCTGAAATACGTTGAAAAAATTTACAATATTTTATGTAAATGGCATCAAAAGTAGACAAAATATTCAGAGTACATGCGGAATTATATTCCGCATGTACTCAGAACATTTTGTCAACTTTTGACTTTATTTATGAAACTTTTAGTAAATTTTGTAAACGTATTCAATGAAATTACGCAGATGTCCGAAGGTACAAACTCACATGGCATGTCTCATACTACAGAGCTCCAGTTAAGGTGCGTAATTGGACCAAATATTCCGGGTATTTTTCTTATTTGTTCACGAAAAATGGCAAGTTGGGATTGCTTTAGAATCGTCTCATCAAGACGATTCTAAAGCACTCCCAACTTGCCAATTTTGGCGCGGAAATAACGAAAGTCTCCCAAAAGTAATGTCCGAAGGTACAAAATCACATGGCGTGTCTCATATGTGAGAGTCTACGATTAGCTTTAATCTTTTTAATAAAATATCGAAGTCTGCTAAACCACATAATACTTACTAAATGGGGATTGGCTCCTCCCTGACCCCTGAAAGTACCTTGACCTTGCTGATTGGAACAAGGCGTCCTTGCCGGGCAGTTCGCTCTCCCTACAACCAATGAAATTACAATATCATTAACCCTTAGAACGCAGGAAACACAAATGGTCATCTGCTTTTCTGTAAGATTTTGTCTTCGTCTTCTTTCCCAATAAAAACATGGTTTGACAGCACTTTAGAATCATTTCCATTGGAAATGATTCTAAAGTGTGACAAAACTATGTTTTCGATGAGGAAAATTAAATACAGATCACAAACAGCAGACGACAAAATGTAATTCAGCATTGTAAGGGTTAAATAGTGATGCTGTTATTGGAGAAATGTTTTTTAAAGTAATCCATTGACTACTAATTAATTTATCTGCGATTACATGTAAATTAACATACATGTAAATTAACATACATATATCTATACAATAATATGAGAAGTGACGGAGACGACGAATTGGTAACGCATGACGATGATATCAGCCTTCTACCAGAGGAGGATCTAATGGAAACCTCCTGTGCAAGCAAATATCAAGTGTAAAATGATGTTTAATACTATATAAATATGGCATACCAGAGTGAGTGACAATGGATATTGTTAACCCGAGGTAATATTGTCGACCGAGGCGGTAGCTGAGGTTGACATAATTTTCTCGCCCACCAGGTGCCTGAGACAAGGATATCCGTTTATTTTCTATTTTCCATTTTTATCATCAAAAACATGCTTTTACAGCACTTTAGAATAATTTACAACATGCTTTGACAGCACTTCAGAATCATTTCCATCAGAAATGATTCTGAAGTGCTGTTAAACCATGTTTTTATCAAGAAATAAGGCAAAATATAAAAGCAACAGCAAACGACAATAAAAATATTTATCTGACCCATGCAGAATAAGACTTAACTTTTTATTCGCTGAATTTATGTGACTTTTGATACGTCCAACCTGCTAATTATCAGTCCCGCCCATGTGAGATTTCCTTGTCTCACCTTGCATGTGCTTGTCTCACATCTAGCAACGATACATTTTCTAATAGGGCAACATTACGGCTAATGGGTCTTACAGTTACCCCACAAAATAACAAATATGATTGATGTTTGTTGTTTTCAATGGTTTGTGACGTTTTTATTATCATTCATAGCGGCATTTAAGTGTGATGACGTCAGCAATGTGCGACGTACATTTTGGCATCGCTAGGGCTGAATGATCATGACATTGAATAATTTGTGGACGATCCACTCAGCATGCTCAACTGGCATTAGAATCCAATTTGTGGGTGAAAACTTTGTATTAACCAATTGGTTGATAATAAATCGCTAACACGTTGGACATATCAAAAGTCGCATAAATTCAGCAAATAAAAATATCGAGTCTTATTCTGGGTCAGTTAAATATTTTTAGATTCACAAATATATTCAATAGGGGCGATAAAAAGTATCCATCATTATTCAATGATCTGCAACAAGGATAATATTATTCCACCCTCGTGATCAGAATAAGACGTCAGAAACTCGACAAAGCCTCATTTCTGACAACATGTGGGTGGAATAACCTTGTCCCACACCAATTCATATGATGGATAATCTCAATTTCAGGGTTAACGATATCCAATGTTACCATCTCTGGGAATCAATACATTTGTATTTACTTTATTAAGCGAACAATTATTTTGAAATTTCCATCTTTACAACAGAAACTTCCTTGTCAGACCACATGTCTAGCCAGCATAGCAGTGCGTAGCTCATGACACGCATCCAACTTGCACAGGAGACCAGTAGCCTATTTCACCAACATTGCAAAGTATACTTATCTAGCAAAGTATACTTTGAGGGAGAAATTTTCAATTTTAGGATAAATTTATTAATTTTTATTATACTGAATTTATTACATTATCACAGCCATTTTGGCTGTGATAATGTAATAAATTCAGTATAATAATTCTGCATGCTTTTAATCATCAAATATATGCAGTCGTTAGTTCTATACGAAATAATGCATTTCAGGAAAAATAAATGATTACTCCCTCAAAGTATACTTTGCTAGAAAAGTATACTTTGCAATGTTGGTGAAAATTAGGCTACAGTTGACAGCAGATTTTGGACTTCGCATGGAAAACAGTGGAAAATATTACATGCAGTGGCATAACAAGGTTATACAGTAGATTTGATGGGAGTTATAATACGCTGTGCAATTACACTACAACTGTCCATTTTAAGCGATAACTAGAAAATGTGTTTATAGGACACGGATGCCCCACATACCGCTTGGATAATAAACGAGGCAAAATTCCAAGTCCAAAAGGGGGAGATAATCCATGACCTGGAGGTCGAATCAAAAATCATAATATTGCAAGTTTCAGGTGTGTAGCTAGCACGGTTTAAAAGTATTACGACTTACAAGGCAAAATTGCCAAATTCTAAGTCGAAAAAGGGGAGATAATTCATGACCACAGAGTCGAATAAAAAAAACTCTGCACATCTACTCATCATAAGGAAGCTACATACCATGTTTCAGGTCTGTAGCCAGTACGGTTTAAAAGTTTTACGACTTACAAGGTTGGTGACGGACGGACAGAAGGACAGACGGACAAGGGTAACACTAAATGCCCCCTCCACTATCGTGGTGGGGCATAAAAATAAGCACATGTACATCCTTAATCCTTAAACAGTTATCTTAATTTTTTTGTCGTCTGCTGTTATTTTCTATTTTCCATTTGTATCATCAAAAACATGCTTTGACAGCATGTTAGAATAATTTACAACATTCTTTGACAGCACTTCAGAATCATTTCCTTTGGAAATGATTCTGAAGTGCTGTCAAAGCATGTTTTTATGTAGAAATAAGGGCAGCAGACGACAATTGCTGTGAGTGGTGATCTAAGTGTTAATACATGTATCCTGCTTCAGGAGTGTGCTAGCAAATCAGGCTGGGAGATAGATGGCTGTAAGACACATAGGACAAAATGGATATAGAAATTTAAAATACCTTACCCTTAGACCTCTACACACAACAATTGTTTTCTGCTGTTGCTTTTATTTTTTGCCTTATTTCTCGATAAAAACATGGTTTGACAGCACTTCAGAATCATTTCCAATGGAAATGATTCTGAAGTGCTGTCAAAGCATGTTGTAAACTATTCTAAAGTGCTGTCAAAGCATGTTTTTGATGATAAAAATGGAAAATAGAAAATAAACAGCAGACGACAAAAAATTAAGATAGCGGTGGGACTGTTTCTCTGAAATTCAGTGTCAAATAATTACTGACGGTATTATTGGGCGTATTTACTTTTAATTCCACAAAATGCAATATCGTATTTGATCATAGCAAAAACAAATTATAATTGATATGATAGAATTCAACACAGTCTGTCGGCATGGTGATAGGATGGTGTAATATACAGTGTTAGGCATGTACCGTAGAAAACAAAAACATTTGCAGTCATTGCTTAATCATTGTATTTATTGGGCTACGCACAAAATTGGGCTATAACATAAAAAGGCTTGGTCGCAAACACAAAATAGTTTGTTTGTTTGTTTGTTTGTTTGTTTATTGGTGTTTAACGGCCTATCAACAGCTAAGGTCATGTAAGGCCGGGCAAACAGGTCCGATCCCGTTTTAACCTGCTGCATTGGGGGGAAAATCCCAAAATCAGAACGGAATATTTACATCGAGATACAACATATTCAGCCCTGAAATTAGAATAACCTGACCTGATGCCAGGTCCATACCGCACCAAAGTCACTTGGCCCCTTCCCCTATTTAAAAGTAATATTTATAGGATTACTCTTATAAGGGGTATAACCAGATTCAACTGTCACATACAAAATGCCAAAGACGTACATGAGGGCCAAACCAGGGGCCTATTTCATCAACATTGCAAAGTATACTTTACTAGCAAAGTATACTTTGAGGGAGTAATCATTTATTTTTCCTGAAATGCATTATTTCATATAGAACTAACAAATGCATATATTTCATGATTAAAAGTATGCAGAATTATTATACTGAATTTATTACATTATCACAGCCATTAAATGGCTGTGATAATGTAATAAATTCAGTATAATAAAAATTAATAAATTTTTCAAAAAATTGAAAATTTCTCCCTCAAAGTATACTTTGCTACTAAAGTATACTTTGCAATGTTGATGAAATAGGCTACAGGTCTCCAGTCGGGATTCCGGTAAGGATGAACCCCGATCGTTAAATTACCCATCGCATGCTCCCACCTGCCACCCACAACAAAATATACTGAGCAAAACTAGAAACGTCCCTCCATGTTTAAGGAAAGATTCATCAAAAACCAAAAGGGTTACTTTTAAAAATCAAAATGGAAAAACAAGTTAATTCATTTCTGTATCAAAGCCAATAAATTGCATTTGGATATCTTGTTACATATCGAGAGATAAGTCCGAGTAGGCCAAGGGCGGTAGGGGTCAAAATCAAAAATCACAAAAACTCAGAAATGTGTTACTTAATGTTTAGAGATGGAATTTCAATAAGTAATGTGGCAAATTCAGCAAATCTCGTTAGTACCGAGTGTGGCCACCATTTGCATGAATGCATGCAATGATCCTACGCCGCATCGACGTGACGTAACGCAATACCAGTGCGTTGGGCAAATTCCTCCATTCCCGTTGTAACGCCCGTGTAAGATCGCGAACATTGTCAATTTGATGGTTAGCTCGTGCTTTGCGGCCCAGCTCATCCCATATGTGCTCAATGGGATTGAGATCGGGGAGACCGCGGGCCATGGCATGACGCGACGTTGTTTTGCTGTAAGTATTGAGTGGTGACCCTGGCTACGTGAGGGCGGGCATTGTCGTGCATCAATGTCACACAAGGACCATGCTGACTGATAAATGGTAAGGCATGTGCATTTAGCACATCTGCAACATAACGTTGTGCATTGATGTTGCCCTGTACAACAACCAATCTGTCTTCCGGTTTCCCATGATCCCACCCCAGACCATTACGCTCCCTCCCCCACACCTGTTCTTCTCAACAATGCAACAATCGGTGAATCTTTCATTTTTACGCCTGTATACCCGTAATCTTCCGTCAGCATGACTAACTGTGAACCGAGATTCATCGGTGAACAAAACTCGGTTCCAGTCAGCCCTTCTCCAGTTCAGATGACGTCGCGCCCATAACAGTCTGGCAGCACGGTGACGTTGGGTCATTATCTGACGTAAGTGCGTCAACGTAATGTAACGATCGGCTCTAGCCGTCGTTACACGAGGCCTACCAGGTCGCTGCCGGTCGTGAACAGCCCCAGTCTGCTGGTACCGGGCTGCAAGACGATCAATCGTCTTCCGACAGCAACCAAACCGAGGCGCGACCGCCCTGGTGGCCATCCCACCCGCAAGCATCCCAATTGCCTGATTTCGCTCGTTTTCGGAAAGCCGTGGCATATCGAAAACAGTGAAAAATTAAAAAAGTTTTTTAATTTTCCGAATAGCCCCTATCGCATGAATGGTACGACATGAACTGAATCACCTTATCGATGACAAGTATAGTGTGCACGTGCAAAAAGTGGAAATCAACGTTCCGGTCACTGGCCGCTATGTAAACCGTGTGTATCGGTTAAACTCTTCACGATCGTATTCTGAACATCGCCACGGTTTAAAATACATGTACTTTGAACATGTGGTACATACATAGACAGAGCTACACCGGCTATAAAACAGGGACGTTTCTAGTTTTGTTGAGTATAGTACAACCTGAAAATGTGATGTGGTAACATTCTACCTTAGCCATCACCATTGGTAGAATGAAACTATAAACCAAACCAGATGCCAAACAAACCTCTCCCTTTTCCTCGAATAGTCGATATAAACATGTCAAAATCTACTGCGGAATAATATTTGTGCTGGATACATGCATGGGTAGTCTGTCCAACAGATGCAATGTACGTAGCCTGCAGGGATGGATCTGGAGGGGGTGGGGGGTGGTGTCCGGGGTTGCAACCTCCCCGTTCAGCCACGGAGTTTACATAGATTACAGTTTACCACCAGTTTGAGTCTGAATTTAAATGCCGTAAAACACAGGAAAGTGCATTTCCGAACATCTAGATTTCAAATATTTTAAGGGGGGCATACACCCGGACCCCACTAGCATAATCGCTCTCGAAAATAAGACAACCCCCCCCCCCCCCCCACCCCAAATGCTGGATCCGCCCCTGGCCTCATTGACACACACAGATATGAGACACACGATGTGATTTTGTACCAAAATCGGCCATCTGCCTAATTTCATTTTACAAAATTTACAATATTTACAATGGCGACATAAGTTGACAATATTTTCAGAGTACATGCGGAATATAATTCCGCATGTACTCTGAAAATGTTGTCAACTTTTGACTTTATTTATGAAAAATATTGTTTTTATTTACTGAAATTATGCAGATGTCCGAAGGTACAAAATCACATGGCGTGTCTCATATGTGGCTGTGACTGGAGAAATGGGGCTTATAGTATATGTAATAAGAGTAACTCCTGATCAAATAACACACTCATGTAGTGGCTGTGACTGGAGAAATGGGGCTTATAGTATATGTAATAAGAGTAACTCCTGATCAAATAACAAACTCATGTAGCCTGATGACAATCTATATTGCTTGGTATCAGCAAAAAAAATATGACAGCTGTTTCATTGACTTAACCCTTAGACTGCTACTCACAACAATTGTGGTCTGCTGTTGCTTTTATATCTTGCCTTATTTCATGGCAATAAAAACATGGTTTGACAGCACTTCAGAATCATTTCCAATGGAAATGATTCTGAAGTGCTGTCAAAGCAAGTTGTAAATTATTCTAAAGTGCTGTCAAAGCATGTTTTTGATGATAAAAATGGAAAATAGAAAATAAACAGCAGACGACAACAAAATTAAGATAGCGGTGTAAGGGTTAATGGCGAACAGTGCAGATCCTGAATAGACTGTGTGGATGCACAGGCTGATCTGGATCTACACTGGTCGTAAAACCCAGCAGCCCCATTTCTCCAGTCACAGCCACATATTCAGTTTAACACTTTTACCCCTAAATATCTGACATTGGTTGTTCTATGTTTATTTCTAGACTATTTCTATTAAATCAGGGGTGTTTTTAAATCAAAATTGCAAAGTATACTTATCTAGCAAAGTATACTTTGAGGGAGTAATCATTTATTTTCCCCGAAATGCATGATTTCATATAGAGCTAATGACTGCATATATTTGATGATTAAAAGTATGCAGAATTATTATACTGAATGTGATAATGTAATAAATTCAGTATAATAAAAATTTATTCTTAAATTGAAAATTTCTCCCTCAAAGTATATTTTGCTAGATAAGTATACTTTGCAATGTTGGTGAAATAGGCTACTGGTCTAGAGAGTTTGCTAATGTTTGCTTCATGGCCTGTAGGTTTGAAAGTGTTAATCAATGTACAAACATGGAATAGATGGCCGCGGCCCACATGTGGCGCCCGCCGAGG
This sequence comes from Conchocele bisecta, assembly GCA_029237695.1. Taxonomy (NCBI): domain Eukaryota; kingdom Metazoa; phylum Mollusca; class Bivalvia; order Lucinida; family Thyasiridae; genus Conchocele; species Conchocele bisecta. Next base: position 65,423,423 of record CM055278.1, on the reverse strand, counting down.
CATTTGATTGTACTAAACAAGCTTTGATAGTATACCAATGTGCCGACTATATCAAGCTGTCCACAAGCGGGCGTAATAAAAATTTTGTAACTTGACCTTGACATTGGGCCACACGGGTGGGGTGTAGAATAAAAATAGTAATCATGATAAACACTCATGTGAAGTTTCGAGTGAATTGGCAAAGCGGTTTCAGAGACATAGTGTTCTTAAAAACTAAATAAAAAAAAACAAGAAACGAGGCAAAGCCACGAAGGCCAGGTTTTTTCCAAGCATAGACACTTGGATAACATAATTATACCCAATTTTTGTAGACTAGATGGCCGTGGCCTGCATGTCGCGCCTTGGGGCGAGGCATGGACACTAAAAAATAGATATAGTAGATGGAAAAACTTTAACCAAAAAACTTTAACCGGACACGGACGTACGGACGTACGGACATACGGACGGACGTATGCCAAAATGCCAACGATATCGCGCTTTCCGCAAGCGGGCGCGACAATGATGATAAACACCCATGTGAAGTATCAAGGTAATGGGTGAAGCAGTTGCAGAGATATAGTACACAAAAAAACTTTAACAAACAAATTCAAAGTAATTTGACCTTGACATTGGGCACAGGGGCCGCACGGTTGGGGGGTGGGGAGAATAGAAAATGATGGATAATGATAAACACCCATGTGAAGTTTCAAGGTAATGGGCGAAGCAGTTGCAAAGATATAGTATAATGAAAAACTTTTAACCAAAAAACTTTAACCAGACGTACGTTAAAAAGTTAACGTTGAAAATGGCTAAGTCAATTACGTAGAAATAATAGGTAAAAAAAATGGTCACATGTTGGATAGTTGTATGTGGTGGGCACCCCTTGGTTATGAAGCTGTGAAAGTTTGGTGGTCCTAGGTGGTACAGTACCAAAGAAATGGACTCAAACACGAAAACTTAACATTGTAAACGCAAAAGTCGACTGAGCGGAAAAAATGGGTCAAGTTCAAAAAAAGGTAACATGTTTGATAGTGATATGTGGTGGGCACCCCTTGATTATGAAGTGTGAAAGTGGTGGTGGCTCCAGGTGGTACAGTAACAAAGAAATGGACTCAAACGAAAAACTCCCCACCCACACCGCCGCCCGTCCCCGCCGCCCGCCCCGCCCTTTCGCCAATCCAATCCAATAGCCTGGATATTTTTCTCCAAAAAAACCTGGCTAAAAATTAAGGTAAATTTCAAAGTAATTTGACCTTGACATTGGGCACAGGGGCCGCACGGGTGGGGCGTAGAATGAAAATATGGATCATGATAAACACCCATGTGAAGTTTCGAGTGAATTGGCAAAGCGGTTTCAGAGATATAGTGTTCTTAAAAACTTTAACCTAAATGTAAAATACTTTAAGGTAAATTTTAAGGCAAAGTAATTTTACCTTGAAGTTGGGCATATGGGCAGCAGTGTACAATGAAAATAGGATCATGATAAACACCCATGTGAAGTTTCGAGTGCATTAGCGAAAAGGTTTCAGAGAAATAGTGTTCTTAAAAACTTTAACCAAACACTTTGACCCGGATGCACGGACCTATGCCAATGTGCCGACTATATCGCGCTGTCTGCAAGCGAGCGCAACAAAAATACTGAAAAACACTGTAGATCCGGATGAGACGGCATGTTACAAGCCGGCTCATCATGATCGACAGTGTTTGCTTCGTGGTCTGTAGGGCTGAAAGGGCAAACAGATACAATGTAAATAGGCTGACAAATGCATAGATGAACTTTCTTTAAAATAGTCTGTAGTAACCAGGGGGCCGTTTCAATAAACTTTGTACGACTAAAATGTTTGTAAGTGCAAAATTATGATAGTCTGTAAATTTCACATTAACAATGTATTCTTGTAAACAATTATTTGATTTACATTTATTGAGCATAGGCTGCATGCAGCCTATGCTCAATAAATGTAAATCCATCAATTGAACATCATGAACATAGGCTGCATCCATCAATTGAAATTTACAGAATATTCTAAATCTGCACTTACGTACATTTTAGACGTACAAAGTTTAGTGAAACGGCCCGCAGGAACCCACAATTCCGACGTTTCTAGTCATGATAGTAAGCTTTCCACATTAATACGAGATGTTGCACAATTCTACAGTAACCAGGAACCCACTATTCCGACGTTTCAAACGTCGGAAGAGTGGGTTACTGGTTGTTACAGAATTGTTCAACATATCCTATTAATGCGGAAAGTTTGCTTTTGTTTAAACATAGTTTATTGCATATAAGTACAATGGGCTTGGGCTACAAGTTCTCACAACATTAATTACAGCCCTTAAAGTTTGCATTGAAATAGTCACCAGGGTAGAAAACCACCAACAGAAATATGTCGAGGCAAGATGGACCTGTAACCAAATACCACAAACTAGTGAAGAATAAATTGTGGCAAAACAAATGACAATAAGTGTGTACCATGTGACGTCGCTCATCACTCAAGACACCACAATGCCAAAAATGTCAGATACAATGAAAAATCTCATTGTTAACAGGGCCGTAGAACAGTTATAGATTTGTATGACCCAGTTGTTACTTCAAATTTGTTACAAGAAGGCTTTCAAAAATTTGATTATGAATTTTGTTATCAGAATGCGTCACAGACGGAAATAATTTAGCTTAGTGACATGCTTCAGATAAGGCAGTGTTAGCAGATATTAAAGGTACATGGCCACTCAGTAGGCACAAAATGTTTTTTATATTAGAGACATCATCTGAGACATATTCTGGCAAAATAAACATTCATTCACCATTACCCACATATTGATTGGCATTATTTTACATTTTATATCAGACGTAACTTTCAACACTGATATCAGGGGCGATAACCATGTTTCCTTAAAATGTTAACGGACATTACTATTTATCAGGCATGAGAATGGCTGTCACTGAAAACATCTGATAATCCACTGAAACCTCCTCACCCCACTTGTAAAAGTATCAAATTTAAGCATACCAGATTGATTCCGAATCATTTTGAAAACGCAAATTATGACAAAATCATCTGAAATCAGCTGATCAGCTGAAGATTCTCATGCCTGTATTTATGTGCAATCATCATACTTTATAATCTGTCGAAAATAATATTTTTTCAGGTGACGCATTTAATTAGTATAAATAATTAAAAATACCATGCCTCATTTGCATATGAAAATAGCCTGATACCAATTGCGTCACTATCAGTAAAATAAATATTACTAAATTATTATATCTGTATAACGGCCACTCGTAATCTTTAGAAATGGTGGAATAGTGACACAATTATACACTTATTTAATTCCTATGTAAAAGAACATTGTGTGCCTATTGAGTGGGCATGTACCTTTAAAAGAGGCTTATTGCTTTGGAAAAGATTGAAAGTATGAAAGTCTTGAAGACTGCCACTAGTCATTCAGAGCTCCAGTTAAGGTGCGTAATTTGACCAACTTGGGGTGAAATTTTGTTATTTCTTCATCAACTAGAAATGTGGCCTGTCGGCACACGAATGCCCCCGCTGGCAGCCAAAGAAAACGAGGCATATTTGATTACAAGCCATTTACCCGAGTACGGACGGACGCCGGTAACACTATATGCCCCACTCACCATTCGGTTGCGGGGGCATAAAAAGGTGAAGGTCAAAGGTCAAGGTCGAAGTACTGGGTGGTGGAGTGTGTAGGGCATGTTCATATGTATCATGTGTATAAATATTTAAGGGATTGGCAAAAGTATTGAGAAGTTATTGTAGGATTGCGAAACGTGCACGTAGATTTGTCCCAAAGTGGAAGTAAACATTTAAAGTAGAAAAGGTGAAGGTCAAAGGTCAAGGTCGAAGTACTGGGTGGTGGAGTGTGTAGGGCATGTTCATATGTATCACGTGTATAAATATTGACATAATATGTGAAGCCATGTAGAAGTTACTAAAGAATATAATATCGGGACGTACGGACAGACGGGACGGACGGGACGTACGGGACGGACGTACAGACGGGACGGACGGACGGGACGGACGTACAGACGGACGCCGGTAACACTATATGCCCCCGTACCTTTCGGTAGCGGGGGCATAAAAATGGCAAGTTGGGAGTCCTTTAGAATCGTCTCATTGAGACGATTCTAAAGCACTCCCAACTTGCCATTTTTGATGGAGAAATAAGAAATTTGCCTGCAAATTACGCACCTTAACTGGAGCTCTGGTCATTTTCAGTTTTCATTAGTGTACTGAAAGAATACACTATTAGTTGATGATGTTAATATTGGAGTAGTTGGAAGAAATTAAATTGTATTTATTTGGCGAAATTACATTGTGTTTATTTGTTGACAGAAGGCAAAATGGTAAAAGTTTGTTGTTAGTGTTGTAAATGAAATAAAAAAATATCCAAGTCCCAAACCAATAGGAAGAAATATTTTAACAAGCTCATCTGTGGCTGTCACTGGAGAAATGGGGCTTATGGACTTTGAAACCAGTGTAGATCCTGATCAACATGTGCAGTATATTCAGGATCTGCACTGTTCGCCATTCAATCAATGAACCACCCATAATGCTTCTAACAAGCAATATAGATTGTTACCAGGCTACATGAGTGTGATATTTGATCAGGAGCTACACCGGTCACAAATGTCATAAGCCCCATTTATCCAGTCACAACCACATTTAAGTGGTAAAGATATTGAAATACCAAATTGAAATTGTGTGCCAACAAGAGTAGTCAAAATGCAAATTTCATTGTTATTATTGTTATTATAATTGTCAACAAAATAAATATATCCAAGTCCCAAACCAGTAGGAAGAAATATTTTGACAAGCTCATGTAAGTGGTAAAGACGAAATTAAAAGTTTGTGCTACCAATAGTGACCTTTTGTGCGGACAGCTGACGAAAGGGACCTTACTACATTTGCGAGTAGCGTAGATTCACCATTAAAATACGAACCTTCAATGATGGAATCATTGCTAATATATGCATACCCTTCCAATATTAAGATATGAATCCTTAATAAGGATTCATGGATTCATCTTTAAGATGCACAAAATTGCACATACGCTCGCATCCTGCCAACATTAAAATCCTTAAGGATTCATCTTTAAGATGCACATACCCTCCCATCTTCCCATCCTCCCATCATTAAGATATGAATCCTTAAGGATGGATTCACTGTTAAAATACGCATACTCACCCTTTCTCAAGAGAATTTTCAAGCAGGTGAATATCTACCATTATAATTTTCCCTACTTTCTAAGCCAATCACTCACCTGTATCGCACTCTAATTATTTCACATGTTGCAAGATTTAGCCCCAATATGTTACATATCACCACATTTAATGACTACCTGTACAACCTGTTGAACAGGTTGTACAGGTAGTCATTAAATGTGGTGATATGTAACATATTGGGGCTAAATCTTACAGGCTGTTGAACAGGTTGTACAGGTAGTCATTAAATGTGGTGATATGTAACATATTGGGGCTAAATCTTACAGGCTGTTGAACAGGTTGTACAGGTAGTCATTAAATGTGGTGATATGTAACATATTGGGGCTAAATCTTACAGGCTGTTCAACAGGAAATACTCAATTCTGGGATGGGAGACTGCATTATAAACCTGTCTAATCTTAAGTATGTTATTGTTCACATATTGGATTTTTAAGGAACTAAATGCTGTGGTCGCTAATGCTCCCTCACATTTAATTCCTTAAAAATCCAATATGAGAACAATAACACATATGCTTGTTGTGAATGCCTCAGGTCCCTTTTGATTACTGGCAGCTTAATTGAGTAACTGCCAAAGAAACTGTACACCATGGCATTTGAAACCAGTATATGTCAAATCAGAATCTACACTGTTTACCACAGAATAATATTTCCAAATTGCATATATGCACAGTCAGACCCTGATCAGCCTGTACAACAGTGTGATCAAGATCGCTGTTTGACACTAGAAAATATTTTTCAAATTATGCGCAATCAGCACTTATTAATCAAAATTATATTTGCAGCTTGATCGAAATATAAACTGTGTTAGAAAATATGTTAGAGAATATTATGAAAATATATAATTGGCAAACACTGTAGACTGATTGTAACGCACATCAGCCATTACCATGTTGTACAATGTCCCATGTACTAACCCACCTAACACCTCCAGTCCAGTAGACAAAATTTGTATACTCCAAGATCTTTAATACATTTTTCTGTTGAAAACATGATTTTGCCAGCACATTAGAATTGTCTCCTTAGGAGTGCACATGTAGCAAATGAAAAATGATAGGATACAAATTTGGTCTCGTTGGAATAGAGTTTAGACAAATAGTGTATTCCCACTTACTCAATACACAAGTATTTCACTTGCGCGGTATGCATTCTTCAAGTAGACAAACAACGTGATAATAATAATGATAATAATAAAGATTAACAAGGGCATCACTAAGCAATAATCCCCTCGCTGGCGGCCTAGATAATGAAAAAAATAATAAAAAAATTAAACATTTTTTCCTTACAAACAAGGTGAACATACGTCGTCAGTGACCTTGACCTTAGGCGGTCGGATGTGGGACGTATGCAAAACTAAGCACCACCATCCCTAGACACACATTATGGCCAGATATTATAAAATTGGTGAAGCGGTTCATAAGTTATTGAAAAATGAAAGGTGTCACTAACGTACGCACACACGTACACTCGTACATGGACTAACGCTACATCACCTATAAATAACTAGAAAAAGTCGATGGCGCGCCATCGCAATATACCCACTTTCCCCAAATGCTAAGTCCGAAAGGGGGAGGTAATCCATGATGGAGGGTCGGATAAAAAATCCGAATTCACTTTGCGCATCAGCACATCAAAACGAAGCTACGAACCAAATATCAGACGCGTAGGTATTAAGGTGAAAAAGTTTTTCGACCTACGAGGAAAAATAGTGAAATTCTAAGTCCGAAAGGGGGAGATAATCCATGATGGAAGGTCCGATCAAAAATCGGAATTCACTTTGCGCATCATAACGAAGCTACATATCAAATATCAGAAATGTAGGTATTAAGGTGAGAAAGTTTTTCGACTTACAATGAAAAATAGGGAAATTCTGAGTCCGAAAGGGGGAGATAATCCATGATGGAGGGTCGGATCAAAAATCCAAATTCACTTTGCGCATCTGCACATGATAACGAAGCTACATACCAAATATCAGGCGCGTAGGTATGAAGGTGAAAAAGTTTTTCGAGTTACAAGAAACGTGACGGACGTACGGACGGACGGACACCCGTGACGAAAACAATATACCCGTTTTTTTTTACAAAAAAAGTGGGTATAATAATAATAGACTTTATTTTAAGAGGGTATCAAACTAAGCTTCCATGAGGCTCTTGCCTATCGGTGAGGGGATAACAGGGGAGGTAATTACATATGCGAGCCCAAGTACATCCGACACACAAACCATAATATCCTCTGATGCCAGGGGGCCGTTTCACTACACTTTGTACGACTAAAATGTTTGTAAGTGCAAATAATCATAAGTTTGCATTTACAAACATATTAGTTGTACAAAGTTTAGTGAAACCTTTACCACATGAGATCACTTTGCCTCAGGGGGCCGTTTCACTAAACATTGTACGACTAAAATGTTCTTAGTGCAAACTTATGATAGTCTGTAAATTTCACATGAACAACGTTTTCTTGTATAAAATTACTGGGTTTACATTTACTGAACATAGGCTGCATGTGCAGCCTATGTTCAATAAATGTAAATCCATTGATTCAAATTTCCAGACGATCCTAATTTTGCATTTACGAACATTTTAGTCATACAAAGTTTAGTGAAACGGTCCCCTGATGTGTATCCTTGTAAGGTGGGACATAAGTGAAGTACATGGGTTTAACATCCCAGCAACAGCTAAGGTCATATAGGGATGGGGTCTCGGTTTCAATTCTCATCCGAAAGTGAGATGGAAATACTATGAAAGTATTTTTTGATGCCTAAGGCGAGGGTTGAACCCACAACCTGCGGGTTGGAAGACCGGTATTCTAACCCATAGGCCACAACCCTACCCTCGGCATGTAAGAAACTAACAAATTACTGAGTGGAAGCATGCTATTGAAGATGAATCAGCCGAAATGAATTTCAACCCTTGGACCGCTACACACAACAATTGTCGTCTGCTGTTGCTTTTATATCTTGCCTTATTTCTCAATAAAAAACATGGTTTGACCGCACTTCAGAATCATTTCCAATGGAAATGATTCTGAAGTGCTGTCAAAGCATGTTGTCTATTATTCTAAAGTGCTGTAAAAGCATATTTTTGATGATAAAAATGGAAAATAGAAAATAAACAGCAGACGACAAAAACATTAATATAGCGGTCTAAGGGTTAACATAGTCCGTCTAGACCAGCAAGTAGTAAATACATATTAGGTGACTTTACCACGCCAGTTTGTGGATTTATTGCATATTGTACTTTACACCAATATAAATCTAAAGGCACCGGAAAACAATTACCGGTACTGTCTGTTCCACGATTTGTTGCCGACGAACTTTTGGCTACTAAACACATTAAATCTAAAAAATATTTAATATTAATAGTTATCTCGCCAGGTTTCAGGGGGCAATTCCCAATATCTTTTGTTTTCCGACCCTCCAGTCCCTTTGTTAAATTCCCATATAAAAAATTGTTTTTGCAATAAAATCAATATTTGACTGAATTTCATCAAATAAACAAAATTGGGGAGGACGACTTTTTTGTTATTGATGAAAAAGTATCTACATTTAAATATTTTTGAGACTTAATGTGTTTAATAGCCAAAATTGTGTCGGCAGAAAAACGTGGAACGGACAGGTAGTAGGTACAAAGCCCAGGTGATGGGAAAAACTAATCTGATAATTCTCTTGATCATTGTATAATTCCAGCACAAAAATATTTACACAATTCCCTAACATTTGATTGGCCCGTAGCAAGTCTCTGTCCAAAATTTATATCCCAGTAAACTCCCACGCCGAACTACTTTCCGTAACCGATAGGCGCAGTTAAAATAATTCTTAAGAAAATGGAAAATAAACACATTTTCTTGGTAAATTTATTTCAAATGCTGGAATTATAAGGAATGAATGGTTTTTTTGTTGAATTTATCGGGGATATAAACTTGGAAAAGTCGCGGGAATACTGGACGAGGCCTTCCGGCCTTCGTCCAGTATTCCCGCGACTTTTCCAAGTTTATACCCCGATAAATTCCACGAAAAGGCCATTCATTCCTATAATGAACATATATAATAATACACATACTATATACTGTCGTGTGATTTTTTCTGTCGCCTGTGCTGTATATACAGCTATGTTTTCAGTTCCTGTATTTTCAAATACATTGTAGATACAGTATATTGTACATGTTTTGAGTGCACATGAGAATCGTCTCTGGAATTTATTATCAACGCCATGCTGAGGTATATATACTGTAGTAACAGAAATCAATGTGTAGTTACACAAAATAATATGTAGACACCTGCCAGATGTCCAGTGATTATTAATATTTCTGAGTAAATACTTGAATGCTATAAGTCAAGCAATTTGATTGGCCGAGGCTGAGCTCTGCTCAGACTTGGCCAATCAAACTGCTTGATTTGGTGCAAATGCACAGAAATTATACAATCACTTACCCAGGTCAACTTTAACAGTTTTGCCTTACAAACAAAGTGAAAGTAAATCCTCAGTGACCTAGACCTTATGAGATCGGACATGGGTCCTATGCAAAACAAAGCACCATCCATAGACACACATTGTGGTCAAATATTATCAAACACAGTGAAGCTATTGAAAAATGAAAGGCGTACATACATAGACTAACGCTATATCCTCTCTTGCCTATCGGCAAGGGGATAACAACATGCATGTGCATTTATTAGCATATGATGCTGCCTGATAAATTATTTAACATCCTATAGTATTATCAGTAGCCTATTTCATCAACATTGCAAAGTATACTTTAGTAGCAAAGTATACTTTGAGGGACATATTTTCAATTTTATGATAAATTTATTAATTTTTATTATACTGAATTTATTACATTATCACAGCCAATTTGGCTGTGATAATGCAATAAATTCAGTATAATAATTCTGCATACTTTTAATCACGAAATATATGCATTTGTTAGTTCTATATGAAATAATGCATTTCAGGAAAAATAAATGATTACTCCCTCAAAGTATACTTTGCTAGTAAAGTATACTTTGCAATGTTGATGAAATAGGCTACAGGCAAGGCTAGGAAATGCATATGAATTCCAAAGCTTTACAAAACTGCCCTAGTCTGCTATTCTCTATCTACATATGTGGCCGTTATTGGAGAAAAGGGGCTTATGGGATTCGTGACCAGTCTAGCTCCTGATCAAATACCACACTCCTGTAGCCTGATAACGATCTATACTGCTTGTTAGAAGCATGACGGGTGTTTCATTGATGGAATGGCGAACAGTGCAGATCCTGATCAGACTGTGCGGATGCACAGGCTGATCTGGATCTGCACTGGTCGCAAAACCCATAAGCCCCATTTCTCCAGTGATACCTACAAATGTAAATACGTACTGTCTGAACTGCTGGGACTGACTAGCGCGATCGTCGCTGTCGTCTTCCACAAGGATAATCTCTGTATGTGGAGCCGCACCGACCTGGCAATATAAAAATATGCAAATGAAGGAATAATTGTTGCCGTGACACCATCTTTCAATCACAGGTTGAAGTAACGTACTAAGGTCTTTTAATACATTAAATATACCGAAAAGTATCAATAAGTGGGAAAAAATCAGTTGAAAAAGGATAATTTTACTCCCTAGAGAGTTCTAACAGGGAGTAAACTTTTGTTTCACCTGATTTTTTCCCACTTATTGATACTTTTAGGTATATTTAATGTATTTATAGACCTCGGTACGTTACTTCAAACCTGTGCTTTCAATCAGGTCATTAGTGGAATTTTAATTGATGAAACTTAGTTGCGAACAGTAACTCTCATACTATCTACTCCCGTAGGTCCGTAGCTGTCTGCTATGGACGTCACGGAAGATATCAAGAGTTATTGTTCGCAACTACGTGAAACTTAGCTAGCACATGTATATCAACATTTAGAAACAAAATTGCTACCCCGCTACGATACCTCTCCTCTCCTTAACCCTTTGCTATAGCGGTTTATGCAAACAGTGCAGATCCAGATGAGACGGCTCGTAACGAGCCGTCTCATCAGGATGTGCACTGTTTGAAAGTAATTTTTCATATTTTTGAGAAAAACAAATACCCCCTTTTTATAAATGGAATAGTCTGAAAATCATTTTGCGATGATTGGATTGGTTGCAAAACGAACATATCGCAGCCCATTCAGTTACTTAGGGGTGAAAGGGTTAAGTAACAAAATTGTATGCAACTCATGTAGCTAATCAATGTTAACCCTTAGACGGCTACTCACAACAATTGTCGTCTTCTGTTGCTTTTATATCTTGCCTTATTTCTCAATAAAAACATGGTTTGACTGCACTTCAGAATTTCTAATGGAAATGATTCTGAAGTGCTGTCAAAGCATGTTGTAAATTATTCTAAAGTGCTGCCAAAGCTTGTTTTTGATGATAAAATGGAAAATAGAAAATAAACAGCAGACGACAAAAAAAACTAGATTTGTCAGTAAGCGGGGGCTTACAGAATACCCCCCCGCATCAGCCCTGACCTAGAATGAATTGCAGCTCGCATACTATCATTTTCAGATAAAAGACTATGTCAGCACATATGGAGAGTGCGATGGTGGTTCCAGTTGAAAAAAGGAAACTAGACATTCTAAGTCCGTGACCTTGACCCCTGCCATAAATGGGGGTCGTAGGTTTGTTGCAGAATGATGTATGAGTGTCAGAGAAGGGGCGGGTAAAATATGAAAGAATCCTTTCCGCAAACAAAGGGAAAGAGAAGTTAAAAGGAAATTTACAATTGTTAAGTTTTTGTTATTTTGTTTTTTTCTAAAATTTCTAAGTCCGTGACCTTGACCCCCTGGCATAAATGGGGTTCGTAGGTTTGTTTGCAGAATGATGTATGAGTGGTCAGAGAAGGGCGGGTAATATATGAAAGATTTCCGCAAAGGGAAAGAGAAGTTAAAATAAAAGGAAATTTACAATTTGTTAAGTTTTCGTTTTTTTCTAAATTTCTAAGTCCGTGACCTTGACCCCTGGCATAAATGGGGGTTGTAGGTTTCTTGCAGAATGATGTATGAGTGTCAGAGAAGGGGCGGGTAAAATATGAAAGATTTCCGCAAAGGGAAACAGAAGTTAAAAGGAAATTTACAATTGTTAAGTTTTCGTTTTTTCTAAGTTTCTAAGTCCGTGACCTTGATCCCTGGCATAAATGGGGGTCATAGGTTTGTTGCAGAATGATGTATGAGTGTCAGAGAAGGGCGGGTAAAATATGAAAGATTTCCGCAAGGGGAAAGAGAAGTTAAAAGGAAATTTACAATTGTTAAGTTTTTGTTTTTTTTCTAATTTTCTAAGTCCGTGACCTTGACCCCTGGCTAAATGGGGGGTCGTAGGTTTGTTGCAGAATGATGTATGAGTGTCAGAGAAGGGGCGGGTAAAATATGAAAGATTTCCGCAAAGGGAAAGAGAAGTTAAAAGGAAATTTACAATTATTAAGTTTTCGTTTTTTTCTAAATTTCTAAGTCCGTGACCTTGACCCCTGGCATAAATGGGGGTTGTAGGTTTGTTGCAGAATGATGTATGAGGTGTCAGAGAAGGGGTTGGGGGGGGCGGTAAAATATGAAAGATTTTCCGCAAAGGGAAAGAGAAGTTAAAAGGAAATTTACAATTGTTAAGTTTTGTGACGGACGGAAACACGGACGGACGGAGACGAACGGACGGACGGACGGACGGACGGACGGATAAGCTGACTCTGACTCCAATATACCCCCCACAACTTCGTTGCGGGGGGTGGGGTGGGGGGGTGGGGGAGGGGTATAACAAGATAGCGGTGTAAGGGTTAAGATTAGTCTGTGATTAGATAAATGGGGCATTTGTGATGATGTCTGATCAGGGTCTGTATTGTTTGTCATTTGAACAGTTAGTGGAGCATAGTATAGATCCTAATAACAGGAGTGTTCTATCAAACCAAGTACTCGACTGGTTACCAATGACACAGTCCCCATTTCTCCACACACAAGCACAAGTGCACTGATTGATCCAGATGAGAGCTATAATATACTATCAGTTTTACACAGAGTTGTATTTAATTAAACATGTTTAAAATAGCAATTTTAGTTATAAACATCTAAATTTCAAGTGAATGCCTGTAACGGATATAGAAAGTTTGCACATTGCAGGTCTACCTCTATATAGTAATAATACCATCTTGGATTATATAATTGATGCTTGTCCGATTATTAGCGAAATTGAACCACACTAGATATACCTGTAGCCGATTTCACCAACATATTGCAAAGTATACTTTTCCAGCAAAGTATACTTTGAGGGAGAAATTTTCAATTTTAGGATAAATTTATTTATTTTTATTATACTGAATTTATTACATTATCACAGCCAATTTGGCTGTGATAATGTAATAAGTTCAGTATAATAATTCAGCATGCTTGTAATCAAGAAATATATGCATTTGTTAGTTCTATATGAAATAATGCATTTCAGGAAAAATAAATGGTTACTCCCTCAAAGTATACTTTGCTAGAAAAGTATACTTTGCAATTTTGATGAAACATGCTACAGGGCCCGTGCTTTTAAGATTTTCTAAGCAGGTTCTCAAGATTCATACTGAAAATCACACAGTTTCATTGGGCGAGACTGAGCACAGTCTCACCCAATCAAATTTTCATGCTCAGACAGTTTATAAACACAGGATAAATGTTCAACTCACCTCATGTCCTGGCCCGTATTTGGGCAGTGGTTTGATGACCGACTTAACTTCTGTATTCATCAACGCCTGCACGTGCTGTTTAATCATGGACGCCATTTCTATTAATAGCTGCTGCTGTGGTATTCTGGGCTCAGCTGGAGGAATTGCCTGACCTGTGATTATATTTATTGGTGTCAGAAAATGTGATTTGGTATTGTTACATGGTTTCCGTTGTTTGCAAACATATAGCGTGTGCTGTTTGCATATGGCTTTAGGCAATACTCATTCCGGGGCCGCGCGTAGACCAAGTGCCTTCATGACGTCACTACGCGGAAGTGCCTTCATGACGTCACTACTTCACGACGTTTATGATGCGGCCCCGGAATATGAATACCGAAAATTATCTACGTGAATGGGACGATTAATAAAAGTACTGAAAATACTGAATATAATGCTCAAATTACATCAGTTTTTTGTTGGAAATGTAACAATAACGCTTGATCATGTCCACAAGTTTGCAAATGTTTGCTGTGGTCCTCGGGAACTGTTTGAACCTGCGGCGGCCGCGGGTTCAAACAGTTCCCGAGGGCCACAGCAAACGTTTGCACACGGCTGGACATGATCAAACCTTATATTTGATCAATTTAAACATAGCGTAGGCAATACATCAAGTGTTCAATACTCATGCTCGAAATAAGGATGTTTTAATTGAGTGAGACTGAGCTTTGCTCAGACTTAATAATTTCAAGTACAAATTTGAAAATTGTGCTCTGAAAGTTTTCTTAGGGAGATAACAGATTCTGGCAATGATTTGGTTATCACAGTTGAGACCCGTGAAGACACAGATAACAAGAGCTGTAGGAGAACAGCATAGCTCGACTATGAGGGTTGTCGATGTACACATAGCTTAACAAACAAGATGGCTGTGGCATGCATAAAAACCTTAACCAAGGTTGACTAAAAACCTTAACCAAGGGAAATTAAGTAAGTAATTCAAGGTTAAATGTAGGTCAATGTCAGATATAGGTCAGGGGTTATTGATGTACATCACTAGGAGATGAAGTTTTCCAAGTATGGTTGCTGTAGGCCCAGGAGTATTCCATATACAAGCTTGACTAAAAACCTTAACCAAGGGGAAATAACTAAGTAATCCAAGGATAAAAGTAGGTCAAGGTCAAATATAGGTCAGGGATTATTGATGTACATCACTAGGAGATGAAGTTGTCCAAGTATGGTTGCTGTAGGCCAAGGAGTATTCCATATACAAGCTTGACTATAAACATTAACCAAGTTTGAGTACAAACCTTAACCAAGTGGAAATAAGTAAGTAATTCAAGGTTAAATGTAGGTGAAGGTAAAATATAGGTCAGGGGTTATTGATGTACATCCCTATGAGAATAAGTTATCCAAGTATGGTGTCTGTATGCGCAATAGTATTCCATCTACAAGCTTGACTAAAAACCTTAACCAAGGTTGACTAAAAACCTTAACCAAGGTGAATTAACTAAGTAAGTCAAGGTTAAATGTAGGTCAAGGTCAAATACAGGTCAGGGGTTGTTGATGTACATCACTAGGAGATGAAGTTGTCCAAGTATGGTTGGTGTAGGGCCAGGAGTATTCCATCTACAAGCTTGACTAAAAACCTTAACCAAGGAGAATTAACTAAGTAATTCAAGAGGAAATGTAGGTCAAGGTCAAATAGATATCAGGGGTTATTGATGTACATCACTATGAGAAAAGGTTGTCCAAGTTTGGTGTATGTATGCACAATAGTATTCCATGTACAAGCTTGAGTAAAAACCTTAACCAAGGTTGACTAAAACCCTTAACCAAGGGGAATTAACTAAGTAAGTCAAGAGGAAATGTAGGTCAAGGTCAAATATAGGTCAGGGGTTGTTGATGTACATCATTAGGAGATGAAGTTGTCCAAGTATGGTTGGTGTAGGGCCAGGAGTATTCCATCTACAAGCTTGACTAAAAACCTTAACCAAGGGGAATTAACTAAGTAATTCAAGAGGAAATGTAGGTCAAGGTCAAATACAGATCAGGGGTTATTGATGTACATCCCTATGAGAAAAGGTTGTCCAAGTATGGTGTCTGTATGAACAATAGTATTCCATGTACAAGCTTGAGTAAAAACCTTAACCAAGGTGACTTAAGTAAGTAATTGAAGAGGAAATATAGGTCAAGGTGAAATATATATCAGGGGTTGTTGATGTACATCACTAGGAGATGAAGTTGTCCAAGTATGGTTGGTGTAGGGCCAGGAGTATTCCATCTACAAGCTTGACTAAAAACCTTAACCAAGGAGAATTAACTAAGTAATTCAAGAGGAAATGTAGGTCAAGGTCAAATAGATATTCAGGGTTATTGGATGGTACATCACTATGAGAAAAGGTTGTCCAAGTTTGGTGTATGTATGCACAATAGATATTCCATGTACAAGCTTGAGTAAAAACCTTAACCAAGGTTGACTAAAACCCTTAACCAAGGGGAATTAACTAAGTAAGTCAAGAGGAAATGTAGGTCAAGGTCAAATATAGGTCAGGGGTTGTTGATGTACATCATTAGGAGATGAAGTTGTCCAAGTATGGTTGGTGTAGGGCCAGGAGTATTCCATCTACAAGCTTGACTAAAAACCTTAACCAAGGGGAATTAACTAAGTAATTCAAGAGGAAATGTAGGTCAAGGTCAAATACAGATCAGGGGTTATTGATGTACATCCCTATGAGAAAAGGTTGTCCAAGTATGGTGTCTGTATGAACAATAGTATTCCATGTACAAGCTTGAGTAAAAACCTTAACCAAGGTGACTTAAGTAAGTAATTGAAGAGGAAATATAGGTCAAGGTGAAATATATATCAGGGGTTGTTGATGTACATCACTAGGAGATGAAGTTGTCCAAGTATGGTGGGTGTAGGGCCAGTAGTATTCCATATACAAGCTTGACTAACAAAAAATCCGCCACGGAAGCGGTGTCGCGCCTACCGAGGCATTTTACCGTGAACATTACAAGTAAATAAATTACCTTGACCTTCAGAATTTGGATGTGGGGGTGTATGTAATGAAGCATCATCCGTAGACAAACATTGATGTGAAATATTATCAATGTCTGGAAAGGGGTTAAAGAGATATTGTGAAAAAACAATAACTTTAACGCATTTCTGTTACAAATCCGGTGAACATTACAAGCAAATAAATGACCTTGACCTTCAAAATTTGGATGTGGGGGTATGCGTAATGAAGCATCTCCCATAGACAAACATTGATATGAAATATTATCAATGTCTGGCAAGGGGTTAAAGAGATATTGTGAAAAAACAATAACTTTAACGCATTTGTGTTACAAAACCGGTGAACATTACAAGTAAATAAATGACCTTGACCTTGATAATTTGGATGTGGGGGTGTGCGTAATGAAGCATCATCCCTAGACAAACATTGATATGAAATATTATCAATGTCTGGCAAGGGGTTAAAGAGATATTGTGAAAAAACAATAACTTTAACGCATTTCTGTTACAAAACCGGTGAACATTACAAGGAAATAAATGACCTTGACCTTCAAAATTTGGATGTGAGGGTGTGCGTAATGAAGCATCATTCCTAGACAAACATTGATGTGAAATAGTATCAAAGTCTGGCAAGGGGTTAAAGAGATATTGTGAAAAAACAATAACTTTAACGCATTTGTGTTACAAAACCGGTGAACATTATAAGTAAATAAATGACCTTGACCTTGAGAACTTGGATGTGGGGGTGTGCGTAATGAAGCATCATCCCTAGACAAACATTGATGTGAAATATTATCAAAGTCTGGCAAGGGGTTAAAGAGATATTGTGAAAAAACAATAACTTTAACGTATTTCTGTTACAAAACCGGTGAACATTACAAGTAAATAAATGACCTTGACCTTGATAATTTGGATGTGGGGGTGTGCATAATGAAGCATCATCCATAGACAAACATTGATGTGAAATATTATCAATGTCTGTCAAGGGGTTAAAGAGATATTGTGAAAAAACAATAACTTTAACGCATTTGCCTTACAAAAAAAACGGACGACGCGGCTGACGACGGAAAATACGACGACTATAGTCGCGCCTCTGCTAAAGCAGGCGCGACAAAAATCTTAACCAAGGGGAATTAACTAAGTAATTCAAGAGGAAATGTAGGTCAAGGTCAAATATAGAGAAGGGGTTATTGATGTACATCGCTATGAGAAAAGGTTGTCCAAGTATGGTGTCTGTATGCACAATAGTATTCCATGTAGAAAGCTTGACTAAAAACCTTAACCAAGGTTGACTAAAAACCTTAACCAAGGGGAATTAACTAAGTAATTCAAGGTTAAATGTAGGTCAAAGTCAAATATAGGTCAGGGGTTGTTGATGTACATCACTAGGAGATAAAGTTGTCCAAGTATGGTTGGTGTAGGGCCAACATCTACAAGCTTGACTAAAAACCTTAACCAAAGAGAATTAACTAACTAATTCAAGAGGAAATGTAGGTCAAGGTCAAATGTAGGTCAAGGTCAAATATAGATTAAGGGTTATTGATGTACATGCCTAGGAGATGAAGTTGTCCAAGTATGGTGGGTGTAGGGCCAGGAGTATTCCATATACAAGCTTGACTAAAAACCTTAACCAAGGAGAATTAACTAAGTAATTGAAGAGGAAATGTAGGTCAATGTCAAATATAGATCAGGGGTTATTGATGTACATCCCTATGAGAAAAGGTTGTCCAAGTATGGTGTCTGTATGCACAATAGTATTGCATGTACAAGCTTGACTAAAAACCTTAACCAAGGTTGACTAAAAACCTTAACCAAGGGGAATTAACTAGGTACTTCAAGGTTCAATGTAGGTCAAGGTCAAATATAGGTCAGGGGTTGTTGATGTACATCACTAGGAGATAAAGTTGTCCAAGTATGGTTGGTGTAGGGCCAGGAGTATTCCATCTACAAGGTTGACTAAAAACCTTAACCAAAGAGAATTAACTAAGTAATTCAAGAGGAAATGTAGGTGAAGGTCAAATATAGATCAGGGGTTACTGATGTACATCCCTAGGAGATGAAGTTGTCCAAGTATGGTGGGTGTAGGGCCAGTAGTATTCCAGTAGTTGTCCAAGTATGGTGTCTGTATGCACAATAGTATTCCATGTACAAGCTAAACTAAAAACCTTAACCAAGGTTGACTAAAAACCTTAACCAAGTGGAATTAACTAAGTAATTCAAGAGGAAATGTAGGTCAAGGTCAAATATAGATCAGGGGTTATTGATGTACATCACTAGGAGATGAAGTTGTCCAAGTATGGTGGGTGTAGGGCCAGTAGTATTCCATATACAAGGTTGACTAAAAACCTTAACCAAGGCTTGACGGTGACGCCGACGCCGACGCCGACGCTGGGGTGACAACATAAGCTCTACTTATTCTTCGAATAGTCGAGCTAAAATGTGTTTATTTTCCGTTTTCTTAAGAATTATTTTAACTGCGCCTGACGGTTACGGAAAGTAGTTCGGCATGGAGTTTACTGGGATATAAATTTTGGACGGAGACTTGCAACGGACCAATCAAATGTTAGGGAATTGTGTAAATATTTTTGTGCTGGAATTATATAGGGGTGAAAGTGCTAAAATTATACTTACCCTCTGGAGTTAAATGCTGTAGCGAGACAGTGCCCTGTCTCTGTGCGGATATTGCATCCTCAGCGATCATCTGAGTCAATTTCTTGTAGTTATGTCTCGAATACACCAGCTCTCTCACCCGCCTCAACGGCAGCCCTCTAATGTCTGACAGTCGAATCATGAAGTTTTCCAGAGTAAATGCTGGTGGGTCATAGTACCTGACATCATCCACAATGTCTATTGAGTGTAAAATGTCTGGATTCCTTCTAGGGGGTCTGCCTGGTATTCCATCTGGCCCTCGAGGTTTGTACGGTTTAATTAGAGATTTCCCATCGACATACGTCCCTAAGCTTGTATGATCTCTAAACAATGGATCAAGTACAAACTTTTTCTCATCTCTGCTGATGAATGAGACCCGGCTCATCGGAGACTGGTATGTAACGGTCCGCAGGTAGGTGGATCGACGAGGAAGCGACTCGGATGGCGGGGGTGACACAAGACTAGGGACAACACTGGGTGTAGGAGAATGTCGAATTATTGTGTCCCGAGTTTGAGCACCATCTCGTTCCTCGCCAAAGTCAATGGAATCAAAATAATCATTCAGTTTGTTGTTTATAGAATTTGTCGGTGGTGTTTTGGGCAAGGGTGGGAGGGGCTGTGGTGCCCGCGGTTTTCTAAGGAGCTTCACCATGTTGTTAATTGGCTACATCACTCTGCAATAAAAAGCACACAAATGAAAGGAATCATCAGCATCGGAACAGTATCAGGAGTAGAATAGAAGGACAGTCGAAAGCAGAACAGCTTCTAATTCTGTGTGATTATGCAATATGATTAGGTCTAATGGCAGCAAATGGAGCGAGGTTCCTCTATGCTTCTGTCTGGTATCTACGCTTCTGGTATTTACGCTTCTGGTATCTATCTATCTTTTCAATTCAGGTGACGTTTTTACAAGTTTGAAAGAGTGAAATTTTGCACAAATATCCTTTAGTATTCATAAAATAAGTTATATATTTAAGTCATACAAACAGTCTTTGAATTTAGCCGCTGGTCCGATGCCTGAGGCCAGTAAAATTTCCGGCAGGCCAGTAAAATTCAGAAGCTGGCAGGCCCGGCGGACCAGTAGAAATTTTCAGCATAATTTAGAATATGCTAAACCCAAATTCGTCTTGTTTATTATTTTCTATCAGGAAGCATCGTAAACTGGTCCCCAGTAGCACGTTCCTCTAAATTCGAAGACTGCTATACAAGCATATATATATGGTCCAGGCGCCAGTTTTCGGGGTAGTCGGAGTTTTCGGGGTATTCAAATATTTTGTAATTTATATAGACATGCATGTGTGCAGCCGCGATGTGCTTTACGTCAGGTGATTAAAATAAGCATGACTTGACGAACATTATTTCCTTTAAAATGCCACCAAATCCAGTGTTTGGACTAAATACTGATAGTTTTTGTCATTTTAGGCATTTAGGTAATTTTGTTCACGAACCTACCTTCATTTTCTACGCACGCCATTAATCTGCTCTTTAATATTGTTAAAATCATAAACAATAGAAAAGTTTCAAGTTTTCCTTCACTGTGCCTCATTCATCTGCCAGATGATCAACAGCCAATGAAAACGCAGGACAAATTAGCAGATTTTTCACACTTTCGGAAGATACCCCAAAAACACCAACCATAAGTCAAGATGGCTCACTCCTGTGTTGCTAAATGCGCTGACGCGGATTTTAATCCAACAACAATCTTATTTTGAAGGAAAGAAACATTGAAACAAATCCTTAGCATTGGATTGAAATGACAAGTTAGCTCATATGGTATGTTTTATAAAAATCGCTAGTCGATGAACTTGTTAATACCCCGAAAACTAGACCCACCATCATATAGTCCCTATTCTCATGGATCCGTGCCCCTAAGCACATAAATTCATATTGTGTGTTATATTCTGATTAATTCCTGAAAATGTATACATCAACATAAAGTTCAAACACTTGACTATGAGTGGACATAAGGAATTCACCAAAATTATTGTTTATGCAAGTCTTAGAGTACCTAGAAATAACCCACCCAAGTCACCTTATTGATCTTGAAACTTCTCATCAGGTTCGTGCCCTACAACCTTTTTTACATTTGAGTGACATTCCATGATCACTCATACAATAAAGAAGTGTTGCTGCCTAGATGAATTAAATTTAAATATGGTGAAGTCCAGATTCACCTAGAAATCAACATTTATCACATTGTATGCATCATTTGCGAACAGACCCTTTTCAGATTAAGGAAATATGTAGAAAAATCACAAAATAGGTGGTAAATCACAATTGTATGTAACTGTGACTTAGAAAACAGTGGGATACAACTTAAAATACCTTTTTAAAATAATTTTCAATTAACACTATTCTTAGAATATGCTTATTCACTTGTTTTATAGGGGCACGAATCAATGAGAAGGCACGAATCCATGAGAATTGGGGCTATATACTTTTATGATAATATTATATTTATACATAGTACCGCATAATTTTTCGGGCCAGTAAAATTTTGTTCGGGCCAGTAACTTTGGGAAGTTGACTGGCCCAAAGGGCCAGTGGTTGGAAAAGTTTTTTGTGAAGACTGTACAAAGACAATCAGGTCTTCAGTTATGTTTTAAATATGTGTTTTATTGTCAAATTGTGGTCTGCTTAAACCAGTATATACATGCATTTTGACATTCATCTTGCTGTGTTAATCGGTGCAGCATAATATATATTCACACAAAAAACATCAGTTAAACCAGCTAAAATGTTGTCATTCTTTCATTAGCGTATAACACCTTGGTAGAACGATAATTTCAGAACCCATCCTCCATGGTACGGGCACCTGTCTGTCCGGAAATAGGTGCTTTTCAGCGCATAACGGGTTTAACAATGAAATTCATAACGTGTAGATGCTGTACGTATAAATATACGTTTGAAATAATACCAAAGAATGTGTCAAAGATATTGTAAAATATAGCAGTGATAAGTTATTAGCGCACTGAAAGAAATGCTCACCGATCAAGAGAAAAGTCCGAGGCCGCCATTTTGACGCTGTATCCATAACAATAATATACAATTCTCGAAACGACTTACATTCCGGGACATTATTAATAAGACAAACAATATCTCAGTTTCGTACAGCCATCATGGTCTACACTGTTCTTCATTCAGTTATTGATCATGATAAATAAAAAAGTATAGATATCTAGCAAAGTATACCTTGAGGGAGACATTTTCAATTTAAGGATAAATTTATTATTTTTTATTATACTGAATTTAATACATTATCACAGCCATCTTGGCTGTGATAATGTAATAAATTCAGTATAATAATTCTGCATACTAGTAATCATCAAAGACATGAAGTCGTTAGTTCTATATGAAATAATGTGTTTTGGGAAAATAAATGAGTACTCCCTCAAAGTATACTTGGCTAGATATATAAGTATAATTTGTCATGTTGATGAAATCGGCTACATGAGCTAGACTTGCTACATTCAATCAGTCACAAGTCAGCAACTAGACAGGTCAAATCTGTCATAGCCCAATGGTTTTACAGTCAAAGATAATGAGTTGCACTGGCTCTGCATGGTCGTATGCAGACTGCATGAAGTCCAAATGCAAACACCAGCTGATCATCATGATCATCATTCACTATCAATGTGCTTCCTTCAGTCAGACTCCATGCGTATGCATGAAGATATGGACCTATGCTCGCCAAAGTTCCATAAACCACATAGTTGTGACTGGATACATGTAGCTTATTGAGTTTCTCGAACTGTGTAGATCCAAATTAGCCTGTGCATCCGCACAATCTGATCAGGATCTGCACCGTTCGCCATTCCATCAATGAAGCACCCATTATTGAGCTACAGGAGTATGCAAATTGATCAGGAGCTATACATACACTTGTCACAAATTTCAGAAGCCCCATTTCTCAAGTAACAGCCACATATACGGAAGAAGGCTGGTCATACATAGCATACAGTCACATTTCCGGAACTATAGCCGGCCTGGTTGCACATACAATCAATATTCGTTCGCCTGTTACCATTACGCGCACTGTATGACCGTTCAGGAGCTAGACTGGTCACGCATGACATAAGACCAGAATCGACTATCACAGTCACATAAGTTTACATATCTGGAAATAGGAAGCAAATATATAACTATTGATGACGATATAAAACAAGCAAACGTGCACCAGTAATCATTAATACACTCGTGTCCGTCGGCTACGCTCACTCGTTACTTACGCGGAAGCCGACGCACCATCGTGTATTATTTCCCGCTATTCAAAATATACGATGGAATATCCTTTATGTAATTACGTAGTCACATGCAACGTCATATGATAACATAATTATTATGTAATAAGAGCTTCCAAAGAATTGGTTGCAGCAACTTTACTGTGGAAACGTTTATGTGACGACGTTGAGACGATTTGTTCACCCAACGTAATATGACAACGTGAATAGTACGTTACGAGCGTTTTCCTAGAATTGGTTGCAGAAACGGTATTGTGGCAACGTTTCGGTGATAACGTTGTAATTACGTAGTCACATGCAACGTCATATGACAACATAAATGTTACGTAATAAGAGCTTCCAAAGAATTGGTTGCATCAACGTTATTGTGGAAACGTTTTTGCGACAACGTTGATAAGATGTTTTCACCCAACGTAATATGACAACGTGAATAATACGTAATGAGAGTGTTCTTATAATTGGTTGCAGCAACGTTATTGTGGAAACGTTTTTGCGACAAAGTTGATAAGATGTTTTCACCCAACGTAATATGACAACGTGAATAATACGTAATGAGAGTGTTCTTATAATTGGTTGCAGCAACGTTATTGCGTCAACGTTTCGGTAATGACGTTGTAATCACGTAGTCACATGCAACGTCGTATGACACCATAAATATTATGTAATAAGAGCTTCCAAAGAATTGGTTGCAGGAACGTTATTGTGGAAACGTTTTTGCGACAATGTTGAGATGATGTTTTCACCCAACATAATATGACAATGTGAATAGTACGTTATGAGAGTTTTTCTAGAATTGATTGCAGCAACGTTATTGCGGAAACGTTTCGGTGATAACGTTGTAATTACGTAGTCACATGCAACGTCCTATGACAACATAATTATTACGTAATAAGAGCTTTCAAAGAATTGGTTGTTGCAACGTTATTGTGGAAAAGTTTTTGCGAAAACGTTGATAAGATGTTGTCACCAAATGTTGAACTAACAACGTAACTTGAACGTAATTGTAACTTATCTAAAGCTGGTTGTAACAACGTTTTTACGGTAACGTAATATTAAAACGTTACCTCAACTGCCTAAAAACGTTGTTGAACACGCAACCTGATTACGACATTCGCGCAACGTTATGGTTACGTTGTGTGTTTGCTGGGCATATACGCCCAAATTAAGTGGCAGACATTCATCACTAGGTCTGCCTAGCTCAAAACATAACGCACCAGTCCCCGCATGAAAACATTGGTCGTCGGTGGCAATGGTTATAGGCACGTTCAAATCATCATCATAACTATATCATAGTTCATGTTCAAACAGCAAAATCACCCAAATAAACAGCTCGTCATAAATAACGTATTAAAAGTGGCCCATATAGTCTTCGGATTTGTGGCCACAATAAACAAACTGATCCAGTGGTAGTAGTAATCACAGTTTTCTCCATACTCTAAGGTAAACGTACACCGTATGAATCGCAGTGTGCGGCCTGTCAATGAAATAAACAAATAAGAAATCGATAACAAATAAAAGAATGCAAAAATAATGCGGAATTTATAGAATACATGCCAACAACAACAACAACTAATCGAGAATACCAGCAAAACATGTATGCAGACAAGGATACCGGCTTAGAACGGCCAGTGGGCAAATTCGCTCATCGGTGTGTTAAGGCTAGTTAACATGGCTACACAAACCTCCACCTTATCCCTTGCCGTATTGTCCCTTGAGACAAGTACATTGTTGTGGCTGTGACTCAGACTGACTGAAGAAATAGAGAATAGTAGGTAAATTATTAGTGCCGTGAATGGGTATCCCGACAACACTACAAATAGCTTCAAAATCCAAAAAAAAATATAACCCCAGCCGTATCTTCAAAATCGGAGAATCGACTAGTATGACAACCGCACATATTCATACGCAGTGATTAGGTCGCATTGACAAGATATCAAAAATAGTTCACGGCACCGACTTTCATGGCACATAGTCACTGTGTTGACGGGATAAATATATGGCTTATGTGATTTGTGGCCAGTGTAGCTCCTGATCAAATAGTATACTCCTGTAGCCTGATAACAATCTACATGTATATATTGCTCTTAGTAGCAAGAGCAAGTGTTTCATTGGTGGAATGGCGAATAGTGCAGATGGCGAATAGTGCAGATCCTGATCAGACTGTGCGGATGCACATGCAGATCTAGATCTACACTGGTCGCAAAACCATAAGCACAATTTCCCCAGTCATGGTCACATTTATAAACATGACACGAACATTACAAAAACGGTTAATAATAACAGCAGCTGAATGATGTAGCAATACTCACAGAGCTACGGTGTTCAGTTTAGGCCATCGCAATATCGTTATCGGGTCGATACTACGATAACACTATACTACGATAGTACGATGTCGATAATACAATAATGCGATGCTACGATATACTAATATGGTACTTTTTCAATATTATGATATTACGATAGTGATAACATGATACTACGATGACGATAGTACGTACGATAGTGATAGTACGATCCTACGATGACGATATTACGATATTATAATCACGATAGTACGATATTACGATGGAGATACTACGACGGTACGATGACGACAGAGCGATGCAACGATGACGATATTACAACAGTACGATGACAATAGTACGATACTACTATATAATATCGTGCAATCGTCATCGTGCTATCGTACTGTCGCGTTATTGTAATTTGTACTATTGTCATCGTGGCTTCGTGTTATCGCCATCGTAGTATCGTGATATTGTACTATCGTTATCGTGCTATCGTAGAATCGACCCGATAGCGACATTACGACGGCCTAAACGGAAGCCCGTACAATCGCTCTCCGTTTACCACTGCTGTAGCAGTGGAATACCCGGGTTGATCGAAGCTGAACCGGCCGAGCCTGAATCGACATGCACCAAGATCCATTTGGGAATATAATTTGTCTGTGGCTCTAAGCTTATTAGTATGGGTTGTTTATTTTAATTCGTAGGCTAATAAACAATTAGATATTATACACGCCATTGCGAGGAAAAGCGCAAACTCATCAATTGGGCAATTTGCACACATTAGCGAACAAATTCCCTGAAATTCCAACATGTAAATTTTCAACTGCAGAATTAACACTGACAGTATCTAGAACGCATTTGACATTTGCGGCCAGTGTAGATCTAGATAAAACTGCGCATTTGCGAAAGTTGATCTCTAGAGATCAACTTTCGCAAATGCGCAGTTTTATCTGGGTAAACCATGTTCCTATTAATTAGACTGCAATAGTACAAATTTTGTGTTTATGATCTGGAGCTAGACTGACCGTTTACAGGATTTGTACGGCCCAAAGCTGGATAAACCATGGCATAAATTAAACCTCACTTCTGCAGTCACCGCCACATAGATGCTTGAAAATGACTTTGAAAATTAGCACAACGAGTATGGAATATTGTTGCAGGAATATGCACAGTCGCCAAACATGGAATTGTTGGGAACAACAACCACAGTGTGACAAACACAATTTTAAAGAGTTGGATTGAAAATGATATGCCCGGGTTTGGAAGGTCCTCGAGCCAATTCCTACCCTTAAATATAAGATAAAAAAAAAAATAATAAAAAAAAATAAAAAATGATATGACATTAATTATTGACATCATTGGGTAATTAACTCTAGTCGAGCCTGTCTAGACGTGTAGAGATCCCGAGGAGTCAGACTTAGAGAAGTGTTGGTTTATGTTAAGGACCCGTCCTACACCTGGTCATAATTTGATTCATAATTACTTTGAAAATGAAAATTCATGCATATTATCGTTATAAATTTCCACTTGTTTTTACTGAATAATATTTATCCTGTGGATAGTGCCTGACCAGCTAGTAATAATAATAATAATATAATAACAAAAACTAAATTGTTTAGTGTTAATCCAGAAATTGTGTTCGTCACACAATTACAAATACCGGAAGTAGCTACAAAATTCCATCATGGACGACACAAGTCAAAACAAGCGAATTTTGAAAATTCAATGTTGAATTTCTCGCTTGTTGATCCATCAAAAAGAATGTGAATGTAGGTTTCAAAGAAAATTTTATATCAACCATCGAATTACACAGGATTTATGACAATATATAGTTGCATGAATCGCACACATGTCGAGTTTTATACCGTTACTAATGCAGCTAAAACAAAGACCTGTTGCATCCTCAGTTACAGATACCTGGTTTGGACACGTTTATGTGGCGATCCGCTGTCGGATTAACCTTCTGATCAATGCCGTTATTTGAATTAAATAATTCAATCATCATATTTAAATGCATTTCAAGCAACAATAACAGTTGTTTAAGTGTTTTGTTTGTAGAAAAGTCGTGTTTGGACATGTTTGATGATCTTTGATGTTTGTCACACATCAGTTTGCTGCACCTGTCAACATTAACAGTAAGGTACATGTAGCTACAATGTGTGGACTAAACATAAGAATTTAATAGTATGGTGAAATTTTTATTCTGAAAGCAATGTAAGTAAATATTTTCTAATTAGAACTTGTTTATCAAATAAATAAATTCATGTTGTTTTGAAAACATTAATGTAAACCAACAGTAAGTATATTTTTCTTGTTTGCCAATGAGGTTTGGTGTAGGTAAAGAGCATTACTTGGGTTTTCATTTTTCTTCTTTCTTTTAGTTCATTATTGTTTTTGAAGTTTGCCAATTTTCCTATGCTAGTGTAGTAGGAGGAGAATGTGTATAAAGTGAAAAATATCTTGTCGGCGGCTGGGGTCGAACAGCGCGAGAGACGAACACTCTACCACGTCTCTATAAAAGCCGTCTTGTACCGCAAGGCAGTACAAATGTTTGATTATTCTACCAGGGCCGTACTACTACATTCCTCCTTCCTACAAATAGACATGTGTTTCTCAAATGTCTCCCTCCATGTTTTTTTTATATACTCCCTAGTTCATTCTGTATGGAAGACTTCATACGAGATATGACTTCGCAGATTGGCTGGAAGGGTAATCTATCCTGGTCACGGTACCACTGTAGTAGGAGGGGAATGTGTTTAAAGTGAAAAATATCTTGTCGGCGGCTGGGGTCGAACCCAGGCCGCCTGCGTGAGAGACGAACACTCTACCACGTCACTATAAAAGGCGGCTTGTACCGCAAGGCAGTACAAATGTTCGATTATCCTACCAAGGCCGTACTACTACACTAGTATTGAATACTCTGCTGATAGAATTAATCCACAGCTTGTTATTTTCATGTCTCATTGATAGTAATTAATTAACATATCTAACTCTATTTCTATTCAAAAATATATACACTGCAGCTCCATTATAACGCGATGGTCGGGGTCCAAGATTTCAAATCGCGATCAAATCAGATCGCGTTATAAAATTTCGGGACATGCACGGGTACTGGTATCATCTGCATTTCGGTTACCAACTATTGCGGGAATTCCATTAGCAACGGACCCCATCATGTCATTTGAACAGAAGTTAAAGTAATTATTAATAATGACTATGACATACAAACTTGTATTAATGTATTAAACATATGAGTTATTTATAAAATCATGCTTATTACGTTGTATAGTGCTCGCCATAGACAGGCGCTTATTACAATGTATACCGCCCGCGATCAACAGGCGCTTAAAAGGATTAATTGATAATAAATAATGGTCACGTATCCTGCCTATTCATGCGGACGATTAGCTGTTGATACGTGCATAATCTCAGGATGTGTGGTCACATGATCTATTGTTTACACTGCAACAGTCATATTGATGAATGAAATTTACAATTTACGTGAGACATCATGATTGCCGTGGGCTGCAGTGTAAACAATAGACCACATGATCCCATACCCAGATAATGCTGAATGTATTGTTTCAGACTGCACACAAACATGGTCAGTCTATTTATAGAATGCTAAATATTACACCTGTCAAGTAAAATAGAGAAAGGCGACCGAACACACAACCATTTATTAGCGACAATTATGTGTTAATACGGATATATGTCTCATAACATTGACATTACTTGGTGACAAAAAACGGTGGTTATCTTATATTTAAATGTGGGAACTGGTTCAAGAACCTTCTAAACCCGGTATGACATGCGCAGTAGTTGTACTTTGATGACTGTCACAAACATCGCGTTTCTTCTTTCTTCTCTATGTTTTTAATCTTTTTTTGGGATCCACGAGAGACCCGCGTTATAATGGAGATCTCGCTATACGCGATCACGTTATAATGGAGCTGCAGTGTATTGTTACTACTCATTTGAACAACATATTCTTACGTGCAGAATTAAGAGAATTATTTTAATTTTTCGTATTTTTGTAGCCTCAGCATGTAATGGGTTACCGGTTATTTTTATCATTGATTATTTTTTAATGTCTTTTCAGATGGCCACTGATTTCCTTCCTGCCCAGGCATCAGCCATGCATTACCAAAGTACGCCACAATTCTACGACAGTGCCTATGCCGCCAGTGGCCCGGGTTCCAATGGAAGAAGTTTTGCATTCAGAAAACGATATGAGAAAATTGACTGGAGAAGAATTGCATCCATCGATGCTGATGCGATCTCCAGAAATCTCGACTTCAATGCATTGCAGGACAATATTATGAATATAACGTTCTGTAATATAGAAGCAGAGCTGGTGAGTTGTGTTATGCATAGAGTATGTGTATTTTTCGTGCTATGTCCAGTTTTTATCTCCTCATTACACATGTTGAATTTTTCAATTACTGACATGTGCAAAGTACATTTTGATCTTTATTCAGTCCTCATTACTTAGTGTTACATAGACCATAGGTAGCATGTTCTACTACATTTACAAATATCTTTATGGTACCTTGTTCTTAAATAGAAATCTGTTAAACGTGAATCCACCATTTCAGGATACAAGACTTGTGGATCCAAATTTTGTGAAGATTTTCAAACTTGCCCAGATGACAATAGAATACCTACTGGTAAGTGACTGTCATGTATGTGTATGCACCTCAAATTCAAGACCATTTTAACTTATCTTAATACTAGTGAATAAATGATAACTGGGCCATGTGGATTTACGAACATCAGGGGTCTTGTCTCCAGTTTTGAAAGTAATTGTTGTTTTTAACCAAGCATTATACATGTACATCACAGCATTGTACTTGGGGAAAATCTAGTGCGGTGGATGGGGCCATTTTCCGCCTCAAATGAAAATAATTAATATCCCTGGTAAATTAGAATATCCAATTCACATAGTATGGGAAAAGGGATATCACTCTGAAATTGTCCCCTTGGATCCGTGGATCTGAGACTTAGTACAATACATGTACACAG
This sequence comes from Conchocele bisecta, assembly GCA_029237695.1. Taxonomy (NCBI): domain Eukaryota; kingdom Metazoa; phylum Mollusca; class Bivalvia; order Lucinida; family Thyasiridae; genus Conchocele; species Conchocele bisecta. The sequence goes on along the minus strand of CM055278.1, from coordinate 65,392,345 downwards.
GTTGAAGTAACGGACCGAGGTCTATAAATACATTAAATATGCCTAAAAGCATCAATAAATGAAGAAAAGAAAAAAAATATTTTTACCCCCTCCATCTAATCATTATAATTATAATGATTAGATGGAGGGGGTAAATCAATAAATAAGAAAAAAAAAACAATTTTTTTAACCCCCCTCCAATCTAATTCATAAATGATTAGATGGAGGGGGTAAAAAAAAAATATTTTTTTTTCTTCATTTATTGATGCTTTTAGGCATATTTAATGTATTTATAGACCTTGGTCCGTTACTTCAACCTGTGTACATTACTGCATTCAACCATGTAAGTGCCAGTATTTTCATCTAATGTTTCCTTCATTTCAGCATTCTCAGGAATATCTGACATCCAAACTATCCAGTCTAGAAGGTGCCGTAAAGAAAGCGCAGGAAGTAAGACTATTTGTCAGTTAACCCTTTCAACACCAAGTAACTTAATAGGATGTTCCATGCCAATGTTTCACGCTATTTCATTAATTTTGTTCATTCAAATTATCCCATTCTTCTAAAAGGGTAATCTGTACGACGTTTAAAATTATTAACAAACAGTGGAGATCCTGATAAGACGGCTCGTTACGAGCCGGCTCATCTGGATCTGCACTGTTTGCAAACATTGTCACTATAGAGGTCTGTGGTGTTGAAAGGGTTAACCTTTGTGAAATTTATTCTAATTCCCAGTGTTTCAAATATATGCCGGGAGAGGTCTGAACACTAATTTCTGTTTTAGTATGTCGGACCTTTGTATTTTACAAGCAACAAGTCCGCCGGGCCTGTGATAAAATTGAAATTGCGATCATCATTCAGTGGCGATGCTAAATCCATTCTGCTTATCATCTTATAAGATAATTTATAGTGACACCTGTCATTTCGCATGAAACTGACACGTATTTCTACCATTTTTCTAGCGATAATCGGACCTTCAAAAAAAATTCCTTGTACCTCGTTCACTTTTTACTGCACCTACTGGTAAAAAGCTACTATTTTCAGGCCCTAATTTTACTCTGTGCAGTTAGGCAGACAGTCTCATGCATTCGCCCATATTGATTTTTTTATGTATCCCGAAAGGTATCTCTTCACTATCTCTATTACTGTAAGTCGAAACTTCATATACTTATTTGTCATCATCCATATTTTCATTCTACAACCCACCCATGCTGCAACTGTGGTCAAGGTCAAATGACCTTTTGAGGGGTACATAGTCATACTTCATCAGTGTTACTAATATGTGACTGGAGAAATGGGGCTTGTGTGTTATGCGACCAGTTGTAGATCCAGATCAGCCTGTGCATCCGCACAATCTGATCAGGATCTATACTGTTCGGCATTCCATCAATGAAACAATTGTCTTGCTTCTAACAAACAGTATAGATCGTTCTCGTGCTACATGACTGTGCTATGTGATCAGGAACTAAACTGGTCACTCAACCACAAATGTTGTCACAACTGATTGACTTGTCTATGTTTCAGGACCACAATGAGACAAAGAACTCTGTGGCTACCCAGAAGGAAGAGCTGATCTCTGTGAAGAAGGAAAGTCATAAACGGAAGAAGCTCCTCATCGCTCAACAGCAGCTAATCCACGCTGGCTCGGGCAGCTATAACAAGGTGGGTTGTCAATTTGTGGCTGTGACTGGAGAAAGTAGGCTTATAGGATTTGTGATCAAATAGTACACTCCTGTAAACGGATACCAATCTATTATGCTTGTTAGACGCATGGGGGATGTTTCATTGATGAAATGGCGAACAGTGCAGATACTGATCAGACTGCGGATGCACAGGCTGATCTGGATCATCACTGGTCGGAATACCTATAAGCCCCATTTCTCCAGTCACATATGCAGATGACATTGATATATAACTGGCATAAAAACAAAATCAAGAAATGTTTTCAGTATTAAAATACAAATGTTGCATGTATTTCTCATTTTCAGTGTCCATTCTGTTCGAAAGCATTTCTCAACAACTCGTTCCTCCAGTCGCACATCAATCGTCGCCATAGCGAATACCCGCCCTCCAGTAAGGATTCACAGAGCCCAGACCAGGGCGTGGTCCTGTCTGCAGCTGCAGCTCCAGCCAATCAGATGGTAGAGGCGGAGCTTGCTGAGATCAGAGAGAGGCTGAAGCACTCCGAGGCACAACTCCACCACGAGAGGAAAGCACGGAAGGCCATGCAACACAAGGTTCAATAATGTTAGAAATGTGTTGTTCTTTGATGTGTCCTCCACATTGGAGCCTTAAAGTTTAAGAGCATTATAGTTATATGAACAATGAGGATTGGAGATTATCTTAGCAATGAGTTCACCCTTATGGGTTCATATATTAACACCTGTGGTCAAGTGACCTCAGAAGTAAGGGTACATGATACTGTTTTTCAAGGCTGAACATGTTTATTGTAATTTTAATGTTGAATGTACAATGCTCCCCACTACAGATCCATACCTTTCTGTTTAACGGACATAGAACCTCAGTCAATCAATATACATTTTTCAAACTTATTGTTTTGTCTTTCACAGAAAGCTGAAGAGGTGCCTAGATTTGTGGAGAAACAGAATGAAGAAATGACAGACGAACAAATGGTATTCTGATGTTGTTTTGTAATAATTCCAGCACAAAAATATTTACACAATTCCCTAACATTTGATTGGCTCGTAGCAAGTCTCTATCCAAAATTTATATCCCAGTAAACTCCCACGCCGAACTACTTTCCGTAACTGTGAGGCGCAGTTAAAATAATTCTTAAGAAAATGGAAAATAAACACATTTTCTTGATGAATTTATTTAAAATGCTGGAATTATAAGGAATGAATGGCCTTTTTGTGGAATTTATCGGGGTATAAACTTGGAATCAAACAGCTTTCTTAGGTAATAACCAATCATTAACAAGTTGTTGGATTTCAAAACTTGAATTATAAAGTTACACTCAACTAAGTCAATGTTCAACTTTATTACAGTATTTCCACTACTCGATTTGAATGTCAATGCGTGAGTATTTGGTACTCCCACTTTTGATAATCAATGCGTATTCTGCTAAGATAAGTGTATAAATATGCCAATATGCATCTTATCTGGGGCTCTGTTGTTAAATTAAGCACAAAGCACATCTAATAAACTTCTTCAGAATGAGATGGAGCGAATGAAGGAAATGTTTATGAAGGAGATGAAGGAGCTGAACGAGAAGTACACGGCATCGGAGCGTGCAATCGGAGACATGAGATCCGGCAAGCGGTCAAACCTGGGTGACATTCAGGACGATATGGAGAATGACCGCGACTTGCTACGACAACAGAGAGAAGACGTCTCCATGCTTCGTGAGCAACTGCAGGACCAGGTAATAAATACTGTCCACCAGGATTAAAAAGAGGCCAGTAAAGAGAACATTTGTGGCTGTGACTGGATAAATTTGGCTTATGGGTTTTGTGACCAGTGTAGCTCCTGATCAAATAGTACACTCACGTCGACTGATTACGTTCTATATTCCTTTTTAGAAGCATGATGGGTGAACAGTGTAGCTGCACAGGCTGATAAGGATCTAGATGGTCGCAAAACCTGAACGTCCCATTTCTCCTGTCACAGCCACATTTACTCTGGGAGGGGCTGTAGAGACATATTTTGTCGTAAATGGCCCCCAAAATGGATGAGACTTGAAACCGAGGTCCCGTCACTGTACAACCTTAGCCAGCACTCCAGATAAGCTGCGTATTCGCTTAAATACCCAATCAAAATTGCCAAAAACCCAATTGAAATCAGAAGTAGTGAGTATCAAAAAGCAATAACAATTTTGTGGTACCTTTATACCACAGGTACTCCATTCCATCCGTCAATTCCATCCATCAATTCCATCCATCAATTCCATCCATCAATTCCATTCCATCCATCAATTCCATCCATCCATCCATTCCATTCCATTCCATCCATCAATTCCATCCATCAATTCCATTCCATCCATCAATTCCATCCATCAATTCCATCCACCATTCCATCCAATTATCAATTCATTCCATCCATCAATTCCATTCCATCAATTCCATTCCATCCATCCATCCATCATTCCATTCCATCCATTCCATCGATCCACCATCCATCCAATTACCATTCCATCCATCATCCATTCCATTCCATCCAATTCCATCCATCAATTCCATCAATTCCATCCATCAATTCCTTCCATCCATCATTCCATCCATCCATCCATCCATCCATTCCATCCATCCTTCCATCCCATCATCCATCAATTCCATCCATCATTTTAATGATTACCAAAATTATACAGACAATAAACAGTTATAGCATATTTTTCTTATTTTCCATGAAAATACATCTTGGTATTTCATTAGAATTGTCTCCAAGGAGACAATTCTAATGAAATGCCAAGATATGTTTCCATTTTGAAGCAAACTATTCAATAATTGCTGTTTGTTGATGTGTAAACAGTAGTGATTTTATTTTACGAAACAAATTTTTTGAAATACCCAATTGCTTGAAATGATGGAGTGACATTACTCAATTACTAATTCCTTTATCTGGAGCCCTGCTTTAATAGTATTTCCATCATATTGGTCTATGGCGTGAGACCTGACACCGAGTCCCCGTATCTACATTGTAGATGGTGCTTCTCTCTCAACTAAAAATAGGGATAAGTCGGACGATTTTGGGAGAGAATTTCGCCAACCCTGTAAAATGATCCCTGGGGTGATCGTTTCACTACACTTTGTGCGACTAAAATGTTCGTAAGTGCAAATTTAGGATCGTCTGGAAATTTCAATTGATGGATTTGCATTTAAAGAGCATATGCTCAATAAATGCAAATCCAATAATTGTTCACAACAAAACATTCTTAATGTGGAATTTACAGACTATCATAATTTTGCACTTACAAATATTTTAGTCGTACAAAATTTAGTGAAACGGCCCCCTATTGTTTACCCTCAGGTTCAGACTGTAGAGGAGTCCCTGAAGTCTCGTCTCTACAAACAGGACAAATCGTGGCAAAGAAAGGTCAACGAACTGAAGAAACAACACGCTGATGACCTGCACAAGGTCAGTAAAATCTTCAGTACATTCTAGATGCGCAATAGATCATTTGTGACTCTGACTAGAGAAATGGGGCTTACAGTCTCCGCGAAACTGCCAAAATCTTACAGGACATTCGGTCTGGTAAACTTGAAATTTTCACCTGACCGGGCAAAAATTTACCAGACCAAATTGAACACCTTCCATACCCGGTAAAAACAAATTACATTTTTTTTATAGTCGGACATTCGGTTCGACGACCTCCGGTTTACAGTCGGACTGGCGTCAATGTTAACGCACATGTCCGACGGACTGACGACTTTCGCGGAGACTGGTCTTATGCCACCAACTGAGAAAAACGACCATATGACGTTCATCATCATTTATTATAACGGCTAGCGATCATTGACTGTGACTGATGAAATGGGGCTTATGGGATTCGTTACCAGTGTATCTCCTGATCAAATATCACATTCATGTAGCCTGATAACCATCTATATTGCTTGTTAGAAGCATGATTGGGGTTTCATTGATGGAATGACGAACAGTGCAGATCCTGATCAGACTGTATGGATGCACAGGCTGATCTGGATCTACACTGGCCGCAAAATCATAGGCCCCAATTCTCCGGTGACAGAGATATTTGTCAACAGTATAACAGGCAGTGAAGATACAGACCAGATCTGGTTTGGGGTCTAGAGATGTATGTAAATCAGATAAAGCAACTAGTATTTGTGCTTCAAAGAATAATTATTTGGGAAATAAATAGAGAAATTATGCTAAACGACTTTGTATCATGTATTAAATCATATTCTTGAGCCACCATTAGCTTTGTTTTGCATTTGCTTGACAAAAAGTGAATGGGTTTAACGTCCCAGCAACAGCTATGGTCATTTAGGGACGGGACCACAGTTTCAAGTCTCATCCAAAGACCAGCGGGATGGAACTACTATGAAAGTATTTTTGATGCCTAACGCCAGACTTGAACCCACAACCTCTGGTATTGGAGTCAAGTGCTCTTACCTCTCGGCCACAACCCATCCTTCTTTTTTACATAGTTCAAAATTCCGACATCAGCAAATATTTGTTATAGCAGAGCTCACTTAAAATTAAATTATTGAACATTTAATATACCCCCGGCATACAAAGTATGTCGAAAGGTATAACATTTTCGTAATTCCATCCGTCCATTTGTTCGTCCATCCAAGTTAAAGTTTTTTGGTACCGATTATCTCTGTAAGTCGGATTGACTTCAAACTTCATATACTTCCTTATCATCATTCATATTTTCATTCCATACCACACCCATGCAGCCTTCATTCCCAAGGTTAAGGTCAAATTACTTGGAAATTTGTGTTTTTTTTAATATTTGCGTTAAAGTTTTTATTTGTCAGTCCTGGCGGTGGCCAGGGGTATACATGAGCCACTGCTCATTCTCTCTAGTTGTATGAACTATTTTGTATTGGGCCACCATTTGTTTTCTTTTGTGACAAAGTTCAAAATTCCCAACATCAACAATAACTACGGATATGGCATTGGACTTCAATACTGGAGGTTCTGAGTTCATTTCTCACCCTAGGCGAGAAAAATACAGCTGTTGCTGGGATGTTAACCCTTCCTACGCTGTTGACGAAAATTGCCGTCTGCTGTTTTTAGCCAGGTTTTTTTTAAAAAAAAAATCCAGGCTATTGAATTCGCGAAAGCGGGCGGCGGGCGGCGTCCACAATCAATGTTAAGGTCCATTTCTTTGTTACTGTACCACCTAGGACCACCAAACTTTCACAGCTTCATAATCAAGGGGTGCCCACCACATATCATTATCCAACATGTTACCTTTTTTTTAACTTGACCCATTTTTTCCGCGCAGTCGACTTAGCCATTTTCAATGTTAAGTTTTCGCGTTTACAATGTTAAGTTTTCGTGTTTAAGTCCATTTCTTTGGTACTGTACCACCTAGGACCACCAAACTTTCACAGCTTCATAACCAAGGGGTGCCCACCACATACAACTATCCAACCATGTGACCATTTATTTTACCTTCACCTATTATTTGTACGTAATTTTCAACGTTAACTTTTTAACGAACGTCTGGTTAAAGTTTTTTGGTTAAAAGTTTTTCGTTATACTATATCTCTGCAACTGCTTCGCCCATTACCTTGAAACTTCACATGGGTGTTTATCATCATCCATATTTTCATTCTACCCCCCCCCCCAACCGTGCGGCCCCTGTGCCCAATGTCAAGGTCAAATTATTTTGAATTTTTTTGTTAAAGTTTTTTCGTGTACTATATCTCTGCAACGGCTTCACCCATTACCTTGATACTTCACATGGGTGTTTATCATCATTGTCACACCTGCTTGCGGAAAGCGCGATATCGTCAGCATTTTGGCATACGTCCGTCCGTACGTCCGTGTGTCCGGTTAAAGATTTTTGGTTAAAGTTTTTCCATGTACTATATCTATTTTTTTAGTGTCCATGCCTCGCCCCAAGGCGCGACATGCAGGCCACGGCCATCTAGTCTACAAAAAGTGGGTATAATTATGTTATCCAAGTGTCTATGCTTGGAAGAAACCTGGCCTTCGTGGCTTTGCCTCGTTTCTTGTTCATTTTTGCTTTAATTCTTAACAAAAAACTGGTTTTGACAGCACATGAGAATCGTCTCCACTCGAGACGATTCTCATGTGCCGTCAAAACCAGGTTTTTTTCGATAAATATTGAAAATAAAACATTTCCAGCAGACGACAACATTTAATTCAGCGTAGTAAGAGTTAAACCCTTTCACTTTTCATCAATAACTGCCTACATAGCCAGTACAAAATAATTATAGTATAGCAACCTTTTTGTAGCTGAGCTATGCTCTGCAGAGAACGAACACAGAGCTGTCCAAGCGGAAGTCAAAGGACAAGTCCAGTTCTCCTCTCGTACAACAACAACAAATGGAGGTTGAAGACCTGCTCAGGGTAGGTAACTCTTGTTATATTCTGGGACCATGAGACCATGGTGAAAATCATTTTCAATTTGTTTTTCATCATTTGTAGCTGTGACTGGAGAAATGGAGGCTTATGGGATTTTTGACCAGTGTAGCTCATGATCAAATAGCATACCTTACTGTAGCCTGATAACGATCTATTTGTCTTGGTAGAAGCATGATGGTTATTGCTTTATTATGTACTCATATTATAGTTATACCCCTGTAGCCGATTTCACCAACATTGCAAAGTATACTTTTCTAGAAAAGTACACATTGGGGGAGTAATCATTTATTTTTCCGGAACTGCATTATTTCATATAAAACTAACAACTGCATATATTTGATGATTAAAAGTGTGCAGAATTATTATACTGAATTTATTACATTATCACAGCCAAAATGGCTGTGATAATGTAATAAATTCAGTATAATAAAAATTGATAAATTTATCCTAAAATTGAAAATTTCTCCCTCAAAGTATACTTTGCTAGATAAGTATACTTTGCAATGTTGATGAAATAGGCTACTGGTCTCGGTAGGGCTGGTAGGCATATTTTGTTTGGACTGTGTGTCCGTTCGTGTGTGTATCCAATTAAGAACTTTGCTGGAGTTCATCCAATCTGCCACTGGGGGCATTTATGACACCACAATCTCTTGTTTTGCTTTTCATGTCATGCATACACCACAGGCATTCGGCGTGTTTCGGCTTTCATTGGTAATTATACTGATGAAAGCTGAAACACGCCAATTGCCTGTGACATGCACATGCTATTTTGTCACATTTATTTAATCCTTGCCTTATAAATATCGCACAAATAGAGTATGCATGCACATTTTGGTTTCAGCAGTCATTCGTGCGGATTAACTTTATTTATCTTCTCACCATACGCCACACTTATCTACACACTCTCTTTGTGATGTATAAATATCGCACAATTAGATATTACATATACATTTTGGTTTCAGCAATCATTTATGCTGATTAACTTTGTTTATTTATCATAACAAATCACACTTATTTGTATTAATCACTTGCTTTATAAAGTAAAAATATAACATACATATATTATGTATTTATTGCAGTGTAATAACACAGCGTATTAAACATCACAATACACTAGTGTAATAAATATGCAAATGAGACCTCTACAGAAAACATGTTGGGTGACCAGTACAGCGTCACAGCTCCAGATAAGCTGCGTATTTGCTTAAATACCCAATTAAAATTGCCAAAAACCCAATTGAAATCAGAAGTAGCGAGTATCAAAAAGCAATACAAAATTTGTGGTACCTTTATCATGCTGCAGAAAACAATAAACAGACCACAAATATAGCATATTTTTCTTATTTTCCATGAAAACACATCTTGGTATTTCATTAGAATTGTCTCCAGGGAGACAATTCTTATGAAATGCCAAGACATGTTTTCATTTCGAAGCAATGTTTGAAACTATTCAATAATTTCTGTCTGTTGATGTGTAAGCAGTAGTGTGATTTTATTTTACCCAATTCATATTTTGAAATACCAAATTGCTTCAGAAATGATGGAGTAACAATACTCAATTACTAATTCCTTATCTGGAGCCCTGCTATGCAATAAATATAATCTAACATCTATGTTGATTGAATATGATATTTTATTAAATTTGTTGAGTGTTTTCATAAAAAAACGCAGCATAGCCTCGTTTCTTATGATCATTAATGATCGCTAGCAATTATAATAAATGATGATGAATGTCATAAGGTCCCTTTTCTCGTTTAATCCCTGCCTTCGTGGCGTATAAATTTCGCACAACTAGATTATGCATGTACATTTTGGTTCCAACAGTCGTCGATGTCATCAACCGAGACCGATGATTATAATGAGGTAATTGGTTCATTGCCATGGTGAGCACGTGATTTGTCAATTTGCAACCAGTATAGTCTCAGTTATGTACACATGCTTATAAAATATTTCTGTGTACGTGTTCCAATTTCATGTTCAAGATCTGGCAGTCCAATTGGTCCTGTGCTTTTCAAACTTACTGAATCAGGGTATGGGATCATGTGGTCTATTGTTTTGGTGTTAATGCGTCTGGAGTAATGGCGGCGCCCATGACGTCTCGGGTAAATCTTATTTTCATCAATATGACTGCGTTTTTTTATTTTTAATGTTGATCATGTTCTAGCCGTTAACACTATGAGTCCACCAATATCAAATTTAGCAGCATTACTTATGTAGTTAGTCTGAACGTTCTGCAGAGAAATTTCAAATTACCCCAGACAAAACAATAGAACACAAGATCCCATACCCTGTGAATATGATCTCCAAATTAGGCCATACCATATCTTTTCTATGTTAAGCGTCCACCCAGTTGACCAAACCTACCCAAAAACGATGGTAAATTTATGATAAAAACTTCCTAAATTTAAATTTCAGCCAGCAGTTATTAAACTTATTAAGTGAGATTCATGAACGGATTTAATACTTGGACAAGTCCCCCAATCAGTTTTCATATTACCTCACCAGTAAATCGGATTTACATTTATTGAGCATAGGCTGCATATGCAGCCTATTCTCAATAAATGTAAATCCATCAATAGTGTAAAATAGCATACCCATTGTGTTTGTTTTTTCACTGAACCACGTTCAAAACTTACCCACTTTTTTTAACAGCTCAGTTTGCTACCAATCACACTTACTGATTTTGGGCATAGGAATGGAGCATGTTTTCAAAACGTTGAAATGCAAAGGCCCTAGGACTCAAATTAATACTCAAAATCAGCCAGCTCATTTGGATCTACACTGTTTTCAAATATCGGATTTATATCCTGTGTGATTGAAAGTGACATGGTCAATTTGTGTGACAGTGTAGACCAAAACAGGGCGGCACAATTCCACATGCCACAGCGGACAAATTCAATTCCAAATGCCAGCTTATATCTGTAAATATACGACATTCCAAATGCCAGCTATGTACATGTATGTGAATATACAACAATATTCACACTGTCCATAAATTGATAATGGAAACGCACATTCAACGTATTGCGTTTATATCCCAGTACCTATATTAAATTAGCCACATGTGACGTCAATAACGTCATTGACCGGCAAAATCGCTGTTCTATTAACTGAGACGAAATGAAGTAACACAATATGATTCATAATTTTAACGCCACATTTGGCTATTTACATATTTGAAACTATCCAAAAATACTATGTAAATATAATAAAACCAGGGGCAGTTACTGTGGTATGAACAACAATTGATCTGTTTAAAGTTTGTGAGGAGTCCTTCAGACTCCACATACTTTAAACAGATCAAATGTTTTTTTACTTACCACAGTAAACACAACAGTCCATGGTTTTATTCCTTAATTGGTTGCAAATGTCAAGTCCGTTCTCCATGTGTTGGTCTAACAGGGAATGAAGTACGTACACACTGCATGGTGTTTCAGGGATTCCGCTGGGGAAAAAAAAAGAAAAAAAAAGGAATAACCAATTGGCGATAAAAAATTACAATTTTCGAGAGAAAAAACGTTGTTTTTTTTTCGAAAATTGTAATTTTTTATCGCCAATTGTTTATTTTTATCGCCAATTGCGAAAGTGGCGATCGCCAGCGGAATCCCTGGTGTTTGTTATTCTGCATGTGAAACCCTGTTGTATTCCTGCACGTATTTATTCACTTTATTCATACATTTTTATGAAAAATCTGATTATTTGGTTTATTTCCATAAAAACATATGTTGTTACCACTCAGTTGAACCGTCTCATCGAGACGGCTCAACTGAGTGGTAATAACATGTACTTTCGAGGACAGATAAAGAAAGTGGGTGGCAAGTGGGAGCATGCGATGGGTAATTTAACGATCGCGATTCATCCTTACCAGAATCCCGATCAGAGACTTGGATTGTTCCTCAGATACATCTGTGGCATTCTTGTATGTGAGAGTTGAATTTGGTTATACCCCTTATATGAGTAATACGATTATTCGTAATTCTATTATTTTAGAGGATGGGGCCAAGTGACTTGTGTGGTATGGACCTGGCATCCGGTCATCTTATTCCAATTTCAGGGCTGATTTTTTTTTTTATGTAAATATTCCGTTCTGATTTTGTAATTTTCCTCCCAATGCAGCAAGTTATATACAGGATCGAACCCGTTGGTCCGGCCGTAAATGACCTTAGCTGTTGATAGGCCTTTTAACACCAATGAATCAAATCAAATAAAGAAAATATGATTTTTTTATCGCAAATTCATACTACATGTATTGAAATTGTGTCCAGTTTGCACTTGGTTAAGTCTTCAACTGTGTTTGGCCCTAGGTGATGCTCTTCTGTGTCAATGGACCGTTAAATGCCATTTCATTCAATTTATTTTTCTAGATAGTGCTCGTCATTGCTAAAAAAAATAATGAAATATGTACATTTTGCAAATGTCATTGATAAATATATGTCTGTGTTTTTGCAAAACAAAAACATGAAAAACCATTTGTAATTAACCTCAAATTAAATTTGTTTTGTGAACATTTTTTGTGCAAATGTGCGACTTTATTTAGGGTAGGGTGTGATCTGAAAGTAATATCAACTTACATGTACCTAAATAAACCAGTAGCCGATTTCATCAACATTGCAAAGTATACTTATCTAGCAAAGTATACTTATCTAGCAAAGTATACTTATCTAGCAAAGTATACTTTGAGGGAGTACTCATTTATTTTTCTTGAAATGCAATATTTCATATAGAACTAACAATTGCATATATACTCAACAAAACTAGAAACGTCCCTGTTTTATAGCCGGTGTAGCTCTGTCTATGTATGTACCACATGTTCAAAGTACATGTATTTTAAACCGTGGCGATGTTCAGAATACGATCGTGTAGAGTTTAGCCGATACACACGGTTTACATAGCGGCCAGTGACCGGAACGTTGATTTCCACTTTTTGCACGTGCACGCTATACTTGTCATCGATAAGGTGATTCAGTTCATGTCGTACCATTCATGCGATAGGGGCTATTCGGAAAATTAAAAAACTTTTTTAATTTTTCACTGTTTTCGATATGCCACGGCTTTCCGAAAACGAGCGAAATCAGGCAATTGGGATGCTTGCGGGTGGGATGGTCGCCAGGGCGGTCGCGCCTCGGTTTGGTTGCTGTCGGAAGACGATTGATCGTCTTGCAGCCCGGTACCAGCAGACTGGGGCTGTTCACGACCGGCAGCGACCTGGTAGGCCTCGTGTAACGACGGCTAGAGCCGATCGTTACATTACGTTGACGCACTTACGTCAACGTCGATTGGCAGCCACAGTCACTGCTAGGCGATACGGTGTCTCAGGGCAGACCATTCGCAACCGGTTACGTCGTAACGCCCAACCAATCCGGGCACGCCGCCCGTACACTGGTCAGATAATGACCCAACGTCACCGTGCTGCCAGACTGTTATGGGCGCGACGTCATCTGAACTGGAGAAGGGCTGACTGGAACCGAGTTTTGTTCACGATGAATCTCGGTTCACAGTTAGTCATGCTGACGGAAGATTACAGGTATACAGGCGTAAAAATGAAAGATTCACCGATTGTTGCATTGTTGAGAAGAACAGGTTTGGGGGAGGGAGCGTAATAGTCTGGGGTGGGATCATGGGAAACCGGAAGACAGATTTGGTTGTTGTACAGAGCAACATCAATGCACAACGTTATGTTGCAGATGTGCTAAATGCACATGCCTTACCATTTATCCGTCAGCATGGTCCTGGTGTGACATTGATGCACGACAGTGCCCGCCCTCACGTAGCCAGGGTCACCACTCAATACTTACAGCAAAACAACGTCGACGTCATGCCATGGCCCGCGGTCTCCCCGGATCTCAATCCCATTGAGCACATATGGGATGAGCTGGGCCGCAAAGCACGAGCTAACCATCAGATTGACAATGTTCGCGATCTTACACGGGCGTTACAACGAGAATGGAGGAATTTGTCCAACGCACTGGTATTGCGTTACGTCACGTCGATGTGGCGTAGGATCATTGCATGCATTCATGCAAATGGTGGCCACACTCGGTACTAACGAGATTTACTGAATTTGCCACATTACTTATTGAAATTCCATCTCTAAACATTAAGTAACACATTTCTTAGTTTTTGTGATTTTTGATTTTGACCCCTACCGCCCTTGGCCGGTTATCTCTCGAATATTTAACAAGATATCCAAATGCAATTTATTGGCTTTGATACAGAAATGAATGAACTTGTTTTTCCATTTTGATTTTTAAAAGTAACCCTTTTGGTTTTTGATGAATCTTTCCTTAAACATGGAGGGACGTTTCTAGTTTTGCTCAGTATATGTGATAATTGAAAGTATGCAGAATTATTATACTGAATGTATTACATTATCACAGCCAAAATGGCTGTGATAATTTAATACATTCAGTATAATAAAAATTAATAAATTTATTCTTAAATTGAAAATTTCTCCCTCAAAGTATACTTTGCTAGATAAGTATACTTTGCAATGTTGGTGAAATAGGCTACTGACACCCATACAATGTATGTATGCGTTTATTGTCATCTCTCAACGCTGATAACTTCTGTTCATGATCGCAAACCACATACATGTGTACCTGTTTTGCTGTTCCTGATTTACAGTGGAGCCTCTCTAGGTTCCACTGTGTAACTTGATTATCGGTCGATGATAAAACTTAAATGTATGCTAAGCAATCAAGGTTGACTGGGAACGGTTTTTGTCTCGCCCGCGAAGCGGAAAGCGAGACATAGGTTTTGCTTTTCCGGAGTTGGCGTCGGCGGCGTCATCATTCAATGTTAAGTTTTTGTTACGGTCATTGTTCAATGTTAAGTTTTCGTGTTACGGTCATTGCTTCAACACCTTATCAGCTACAGTCATCAAACTTTATACATACCTTTACTATGATATGTAGATGAATATAAGACTATTCAAAAAAAAATCCGGGCTCCAGGGTCAAGGTCAAACTCTATTTCTTTCTATGCTACAAACTGAACATTAAATTCATTAATGCATGATGATCCGTTTTCTCGTGCGCTCTGTACACCTTACCTGTAGAGAGAACAATAGCCTTCTCCAGTTGAACACTTGTGCATGTGCAAGCATGTGCAAATTTCCAGATTGACCACTAAATGTCCAGCTAAATTATTACAGGTAATTTATACAGGTAAATTATTATATTACATTTCTGTAAACTGTGTTGACAATATTGTGGCAATATGTGGACCTCTGCAGATATGATATGTAGATAAATATAGGAATATTAAAGCTCCAGTAGCGAGCATTATTTTTTTTAATTTTTAAACTCTTTTTTTTACATTTTTTTTTTCAAATTCTTTTTCAATTTTTGTCTAGTAACATAAGGTCGTAAGTGCTATATACGGACTATTGTCATATAATAAAACAATTATTGACTAGTGAGCCATAGAATATAATCTGATATTCTATGGCTCACTAGTCAATAATTGTATACCGGTAATACATGTATGTTCGGGCCAGTGAAAATTGCTTTCTGGCCCAGGCTCGAGGTCAAGGTGGCGGGACAAGGCAAGACATATGATTCCGCGGAATTCTTGTGTTGTCCAGTAGTCATATCTCAACCATTGGTTCATTATGCCCACTATGACAGTAGCCTATGCGATAGCAAGGGGGGCATATTGCGTTGCTCTTGATGTTCCATACGTCCGTCCGTGTACATTTACGTCAAAAAGTTTGTAAGAGTTTCTCCAACATGTGATATCTTCAATATTACGTGAAGCATTGCTTCCATACTTGGACACTTGAATCATCTGAACATTTGTCATACACTCGCACGACCATTAACACGACCTTGACCTTTTTCACCTTCGAAATGTCGCTGAAACACTTAGCCATTTTTTTACGTCGAAAAGTTTGTAAGAGTTTCTCCAACACATGTAAAATCTTCAATATTTTGCGAAGAATTGCTTTAATACTTTGAAACTTGAATCATCTGGATATTTGTCACACACTCGTGCCACCATTATCATGACCTTGACCGTTGTCCCCTTTGAAAGGTTGCTGAAACACTTAGCCATTTTGTTATGTCAAAAAGTTTGTATCAGTTTCTCCAACATGTAACATGACCATGACCATGACCTTGTTACCTTTGAAATATCGCTGGAACATTTTGTTATGTGGCTTTGCCTTGTTTCTTGTTCTTTTTTATGGTCTGGTATGCCAGGGGGTATACCCATGTTTTAACATAGTTAAAGTGACTACAGCTATACTGTAACTCCGCATATATTCAATGCTTGTATACGCCGTACGCCAGCCAAACATCTTTGTATTTAGCCAAACATCTTTGTATTTAGATAAGTAAATGTCTTATAATTTCTGTTTCCTTGCATGGATCTGCTTCATATTCACATTGCTCTAATGGTCCTCTACCGCCCTGTGACAAATCCACGTTCGTCAATCGCCCGCTAATCCCAGGGTCAAGGTCACATGACATACTTGGTGGGTCAAAATCTCCATTTCTGATTAAACTTTTCTAACAAAGGCCGTTTTATACTGTCAAAGCAGTAAGTGGGGTACCCATGTTCTACACAACACATTTTTTAGTTTATTTGATGCATGTTAAAAAAACGGTATATTTTTAACGTACCGAGTATGTATATCTGTAATACATGCACACCGATAAGTAGTTATTAAAACAGATGTTTAAAAGCCCTACCAACCAATCATGCCCCTGAGTAGTTTAACTGCATGCAAGTTGATGTTAATTTCACTAGTTTCCACGGTTACGATTAATTGTGTTCCATGTTGCACCATTTCAGTGTTGGTTGCACCATTTCAGTGTTAACAAAATCACATTTATTTAAAATGTATTTAACCGTTTGAACACCGCAGGTATGGATAGTGGTATTGGCAAAAAGTGTAGATCCAGATGAGCCGTCTCGTCAGGATCTGCACTTTTTGCAAGTAATTTTCATATATTTGAGAAAAAACACCACTTTTTCTGTCGATTGGATTATTCAGAAAATTGATATATCAAAGTCCATTCCAGTTACTTAGGCAAGAAAGGGTTAATCTTGAATATTCGGACACAATCTATTCTAGGAAATGCATATAAATGTCTGGTTAACCACAACAAAATTGTCCCAATGTTTAGGCTTTGTGTGGTTGTAATGGTTTATCGCAATAACAATATATTAAGATACAGTCGAATCTCCCCGAACGGCCACCTCTCTACAACAGCCACCTCTCTGTAACAGCCGCTATTTTATATCCCAAATGGATGATTTCATCTATATCTTAACCCTTACACTGCTGAGCATGAACATTGTCGTTTGATGTTGATTTTGCCTTCTTTCTCAATAAAAACATGTTTTTGAGAATTATTGAAGAAAATAAACATCAGACGATAAAATTGTATTCAGCATTAACCTCCCTACAACAGCCACCTCTCTATAACAGCCAATTTTGCCTCTTCCCATGGGTGGCTGTTGTAGAGAGGTTGCACTGTACCATTTGTTTTGGGAACATTTAGGGTTATTACTGGTATGCAGAAGTTCACAACGACCTTAAAAGAAAATGTGTTAACCAGGGACATGCTATAGGAATTGGTGACCGTCATTCACACAGTCAGATCATAGTCTTCACTGTTTGAAATTTCAGCCAATGAAGCTGACTGATTTTTAGATTTCCTAACATTTCTTCCTCAAATCGCATCTGTCTATGATCATGCTGTTGAACAGATGTAAACAGATTGATTCGTCCTCACACAAAACATTTTAGCTTCACATTTTAGCATAGGGCAGCATTTAATCATTCAAATATTCCATTCTGATTTTTGGATTTTTTTCCACCAATGCGGCAGGTTAAATGCAGGATCGAACCCGTTGACCCTAACGCAAATGACCTTAGCTGTTGATAGGCCATTAATATAGGAATTAATGGCCTTTTTGTGGAATTTATCGGGGTATAAACTTGGAAAAGTCGCGGGAATACTGGACGAAGCGATAAAAAATTACAATTTTAGAAAAAAAAGAAAGATTTTTTTTTTTTTTTTTTCGAAAATTGTAATTTTTTAAGGCCTCGTCCAGTATTCCCGCGACTTTTCCAAGTTTATATCCCCGATAAATTCAACAAAAAGGCCATTCATTCCTTATAATTCCAGCAGTTGAAATAAATTCATCAAGAAAATGTGTTTATTTTCCGTTTTCTTAAGAATTATTTTAACTGCGCCTCACGGTTACGGAAATTAGTTCGGTGTGGTAGTTTACTGGGATATAAATTTTGGACAGAGACTTGCTACGGGCCAATCAAATGTTAGGGAATTGTGTAAATATTTTTGTGCTGGAATTATACACTAATAAATTATTCAAATCAAATATCTATTTAGTTTGATAGAAACGCATTATATAATAAAATGTATAAACAATCATTATTGCAAGGTATAAACCAAACATTTTAATGCATCTAAGATGTTTGAAACAGAAAACACAGAATTATAAATGAAACACCACATCTGTTTAATTATTGACTTCAGAAAACGCAAGAGAAAGAGGATCTGATAGAAGAAGAGATGAGACGATCGGTATGTATTCACCAGTCTTATAAATAGGTTACCAAACTTGGAAATTCATGAGCATGCTCCAGATAAGGAATTAGTAATTGTGTATTGTCACTCCATCATTTCTTAACCCTTTCAACACCACAGACCTCTATAGAGACAATGTTTGCAAACAGTGCAGATCCAGATGAGCCGGCTCAGAACGAGCCGTCTCATCAGGATCTCCACTATTTGTTAATAATTTTAAATGTCGTACAGATTACCCTTTTAGAAGAATGGGATAATTTGAATGAACAAAATTAATGAAATAGCGTGAAACATTGGCATGGAACATCCTATTAAGTTACTTGGTGTTGAAAGGGTTAAGCAATTGGGTATTTCAAAATTTTAATCGGGTAAAATAAAATCACTACTGTTTACACATCAACAGACAGCAATTATTGAATAGTTTGCTTCTGAATGAAAACATGTCTTGGCATTTCATTAGAATTATCTCCTTAACAATTCTAATGAAATACCAAGATGTGTTTTCTTACAAAATAAGAAAAATATGTTATACTTGTGGTCTGTTTATTCTTTTCTGCAGCATGATAAAGGTACCATAAAATTTGTATTGCTTTTTGATACTCGCTACTTCGGATTTCAATTGGGTTTTTGGCCATTTTAATTGGGTATTTAAGCAAATACACAACTTATCTGGAGCATGCATGAGTAACTGTGATTTCTTTTTCTTTACATTAATAGCTAGCAGTTATTTACTGACTTATGGCCATGCATGGGGGTTAGTACAGTGAATGCAGAGCCACCAAAGCTACTCGATCACCGTGCTAACCATGGCAATAGATAACATGGTGCATTTTTAAAAACTGTATGTTTTTCAACCCTTTCAACACTACAGACCTGTATAGTGGTATTGGTAAACAGTGTAGATCCAGATTAACCGGCTCGTGGCGAGCCGTCGCATCAGCATCTGCACTTTTTGCAACTAATCTGCAATAGTAATTTTCAACAGTGTTTTCAATATTACTTGAATATTATGTAATTTTATTTTAATAATGATAATGACTTTAATGGTGGCTGATCAAATTGTATGAATTTTTTTTTACAATTTTTTTTGGAAAGCATGGTTCCACCAAAATTGGGCGTGGCACAGCGCCATGCTAAAATAGGCTGGGGGAACACTACAGTGAATCATCATTGTTGCTGCTGTTATATCATTGTTGTTGTGGTTGTAGCATGAAGAGGAGGCCCTACACCGGACGGTGCCGGCGAGACAGCCCACACAGGTGATGCGTATGGAGCCCAGCAGTGATGAGGACGAATCAGGTACGACTCGCAAATCCATTATACAAGTAGTATACCCAAATGCTTACCCCAGTAACGGGTTACTCAAGTGTGCGTGGGCGGGTGGTTGGGACTGGGAGCATGCGAAGGGTAAATTTAACGGTCGGTTTCATCATTTAACTGAATCCCGATATCTCTGGTTTGGTCCTCGGTACATTTTTGACTTACTTGAGAATTGAATTTGGTTATATCCATTATAAAAGTAGTAAGATTAGTACTAATCTTATTACTTTCAGGGAGTGGGCTAAGTGACTGTGGTGAGGATCTGGCACCAGGTCATGTTATTCTATTTTCTGGGCTGGATATATATTTTTATAATTCACAACGAGGTGTATACTGGAGTCGGGTTGTCTGTCCGTCACTAAACTTAACATCAGAGAAATATGTTATAACTTGTATTTCCTTCATCTGAAATGCTTAATATTTCACACATGCATTCCTGTAAGGCTCTACTACCATCCTGTGCCAAATCCATGACCGTCCAACCCCCGCTGATCCCAAGGTCAGGGTCAAATACTTAGTCTCTTTACAAAACTTAACATCAGAGAAATATGTTATAACTTCTATTTCTTTCATCGAAAATTCTTAATATTTCATGCATGCATTCCTCTGAGGCTCTACTATCATGCTGTGACAAATCCCCGCTGATCTCGAGGTCAAGACCACATAGTCTCTTTACAAAACTTAACATCAGAGAAATCTGTTATAACTTCTATTTCCTTGCTCGGATCTGCTTCACATTTCACACATGCATTGCTCCAATGGACTTCTACCACCCTGTGAAAAATTCACGTCACGGTCAAGGTCACAAGCCCTCACACTTGGATTTTTTTGTTACAGCTTTAGGGGTACCTGGCCGACGCGGTGGGTATTCCATAAGCCTCACTGACCAATTTAGTTTTCTATAAATATTCTATAAATATTCAGGTAAAATTTTGGGATTTCCTCTCCATCACAACAGGTGAAATATGGGATTCGACCTCGTTAACCCGGCCTAAAATGATCTTAGCCGTTAAACCATTATATAAATAAATAACCACCAAATCAATGCCATTGTTTGTCTGTTGCAGAGATGGGGACTGGAACAGCCACAGGAATGTCTGCTACAAGCACCATGGGGTAGGTGGAATAAGTGTAGCATGATCCATTGTAGTTCTGAGTACATAACTCCAATTACACTGCATTACATAAGAGTTATGACGGAGTTGTCTTTCCAAATGTGCGTCTGAAGTGTTCTTTGTTTGCTTTCTACTTCGTGGAGAGTGACCTAAGAATTTTGCTAACGTCAACTCCCTGCTGGTTTTTGTCGAGCCCGCTTGCGAAAAGCGAGACATAGTGAGTGATCACAATGACGTCCGGGCGTCGTCCGTCCGTCCGTCCGTCCGGGCTAACATTGGGGGTTTAGGGGCTAGGGGGAGGAGCCTAAGACAATAGAATACAATAGATTTATTCCATTAGCCCCTAAACCTATTGTAGTTTGGGGGCTATTCCTTTGATCTTTTAAAGAACAAATAGCATTTGAATGGTGTATCTATGCGATATTGGTTGGTATGTACGGTACAAACATACCGTACGTTTATATTATTTGCATATCGTATAGAAAACATATCGTATTGGTATTTTATACGTATAGTATTGGTATAGTATACATATAGTATACGTATAGTATTGGTATAGTACGTATAGTTGACCTGCAGAAAAGCGCTACTGTATCAGATTTGTGACCAATGTAGCTCCTGATCAAATAGCACACTCCTGTAGCCTGATAACAATCTATATTGCCTGTTAGAAGCATGACGTGTGTTATATTGACAGACTGGCTAACTGTGCAGATCCTGATCAGACTGTGCGGATGCATAGGCTGATCTGGATCTACACTTGCCAGGCTGATCTGGATCTACACTGGTCGCAAAGCCCATAAGCCACATTTCTCCAGTCACAGCCACAATGGGGCTTATGGGTTTTGCGACCAGTGTAGATCCAGATCAGCCTGTGCATCCGCACAGTCTGATCAGGATCTGCACTGGTCGCCATTCTATCAATGAAACACCCATGGTGCTTCTCACAAGCAATATAGATTGTTTTCAGACTAGTGCTATTTGATCAGGAGCTACACTTGTGACAAAACCCATAAGCCCCATTTCTCCAGTCACAGCCATAGTTACGAATTGAACATTGTTTCCTGGTTAGATTTTTAAAATAAATCTTTTGCTTTCTCAGATCATTCGTAGTTTTTTTCCAAAACATCTTTTTTTGTGCTTTTCCACAACCAGCCGCCATTTTGATTCTAGACTGGCTTGACAAACCACATGGGCACATGTTGCCTGTCAAGCTGACCAATCAAAATCCAAGGAATTTGTTTGCGATATGATAGGTCTATTGTGTAAAATCTTCTATCGTTTCCAGCGGGACATCAGCGAGCGGTGAGGTGACCTTGAGAACGACCCAGTTTGTTGACCATATTCGGGCAAACCCGACGACATTGAAGATCATGCGGGACGAACTGGTCTCTTTGTTGCAGGAACAAATGGAGAAGATTGGAATTTCGCCAGTGAGTTTTCCACAGTAGAACCTCTCAAAGCCGGACACCCAGCCAAGCTGAGTGTGAACCCTAAATATCGATGGTCTAGTAATATAAGGTCGTAAGTGCTATGCTTTAGCATAGCAGTTACGACCTTATGTTACTAGACCATCGATATGTTAATTTTCCGACCAATCCATTTGCCACAAATTGATTTCAGACTAGTTCATTTATAAGAAGGTTTTTTTCCTAAGAGAATATGAAAATTACATCGTACTTGCCAAAAGTGCAGACCCTGATGAGACCACTCGTTTCGATCTGTAGGTGTATTACAAGCACCTGGCATCAGATTGTGATTATTATGATTAAATGCAGAAAAATATTAAATTACAATTCTGAATTTTCAATCTTCTCTCCATAAAATACCTTATTGTTGAAAGGACATAAAACAAGATTCTGTCAATCAATCGTCATGATGTAATTTGCAATTCCTTATCTGGTGCCTGAGCTGTGTTTGTTGAATGAACCATTCTACAGTCAATCAATCCAAGTAAAATGCAGTATGATTTAAAAACAAATGATACTATGAACATTGATCATATCTTTTTCCCATTGCCGCTGTGGCTATTTGTATTGATTGTGGACAAATTCAGAATGTTTACAAAATTATCCCATTCTGATGAATAGAATTGTCTGCCAAATCAACATGCTAGCTACACAGAGGTGAAAGGTTAAATAAAGCAATTCACTGACCTCTGACCTTTGACCTTTAGGGTACCAAGACGATAGCCCATGATGTAATGCAGAACAAACTGGGGCACCTACACACGCGTAGACAGACTCTACAACAGGTATTGTCATCCTGCCGGAGCTCAAGATAAGCTGCGTATTTGCTTAAGTTCCAAATTAAAATTGCCAAAAACCCAATTGAAATCGGAAGTAGCGAGTATGAAAATGCAATAAAAAAGAATTGTGGTACCTTTATCATGCTGCAGAAAACAATAAACAGACCACAACTATAGCATATTTTGCTTGTTTTCCATGAAAATACATCTTGGTATTTAATTAGAATTGTCTCCAAGGAAACAATTCTAATGAAATGCCAAGACATGTTTTCATTTCGAAGCAAACTATTCAATAATTGCTGTCTGTCGATGTTTAAACAGTAGTGTGAATTTATTTTACCAAACGTATTTTTATCCCACTGATCTGGTGCATGAGACTTAAAATTGCGGCCCTGCATGTGTCTATACGATCATAGTGCAATTCCAAAATGAATTTTAACCGTTACTATGCTGAATTAACTTTTTTCGTCTGCCGGAAATGTTTGATTTTCAATATTTGTCGACCAAAACCTGTTTTGACAGCGCATGAGAATCGTCTCCACTGGAGACGATTCTTATGTGCTGTCAAAACCATTTTTTGTTAAGAATTAAGGCAAAAATGAAAAACAGCAGACGACAATTTTAGTCTCCAGCGTAGTAAGGGTTGAGGGGAGGGACTAATGCTGTGACATTACACCCTTTCACTTTCAACCTATGTCACATCTCATGTGAATATTTTAGACAAATGGCATACATGTATGTAGCCAGCTTCACAGCCCGTGCATCAGTAGCCTATTTCACCAACATTGCAAGGTATACTTATCTAGCAAAGTATACTTTGAGGGAGAAATTTTCAATTTAAGGATAAATTTATTAATTGTTATTATACTGAAGTTATTACATTATGTGATAATGTAATAAATTCAGTATAATAATTCCGCATACTTTTAATCATCAAATATATGCAGTCGTTAGTTCTATATGACATAATACATTTCGGGGAAAATAAATGATTACTCCCTCAAAGTATACTTTGCTAGATAAGTATACTTTGCAATGTTGATGAAATCGGCTACAGGAATCACATTTCTTGTACCTATTAGCTGTTCAATAAATGTATTCAAATCAAAGATAGCTTTAACTCTTTGTATGCTAGCGGTGAAAATATCCGCCAAACGAATTATGAGTACTGTATATGTTTTATTTCTCTCTGTAAATATGTCTTGGAATTTCATTAGAATTGTGTCCTCCGGACACAATTCTAAAGAAATTCTAAGACATATTCATGACATTTATATGGAGAAATAAAAGAAAATATAATGAATTGTCATCTGCTATTTTTGAACTATTTATAGCCCACACATTTCCCAGCATGCAAAGAGTTAAATACCACAAACCTTTCGCAGGTTTCAGAAAAATGGCCAGCTAAGTCACAAGTCTGTCTACAACACAACACAAAACATCGTTTCTGAACATCTATTGGCAGTCTCGCAACTCGCAATTGAGCAGTTTGATTGACTGAGCCTGAGCTGTAGCATCACTCAGGCTCAGTATATCGAGCTGGTTGATTTCGAGCACAATATTCAAGTATTTTGAAATACGAATAAATTGTCAGCAATATTGGCAAGAGTAATTCACCTCACCTCTTATCGTTCAAATATTTCAGAAAAATGGCCAGCTATTTATCGTTCAAATATTTCAGAAAAATGGCCAACTATTTATCATTCAAATATTTCAGAAAAATGGCCAGCTATTTACGCAACTACGCGACAAGTTCAACAAGTTTGCTGACACCGAGGCCCGTAAACGACTGAAGGCTATGAAACGATCTCCGCCAGTCGCACCAGGTATTGCCGGGTTACAATTTACATCTGCAGTGCAACCTCTCTGCAACAGCCACCCAAGGGAAAACTGTCTGTTTTGGAGAGGTGACTGTTCACTAAACTGTGTACGACTAAAATGTTCATAAGTGCAAATTTAGGATCGTCTGGAAATTTCAATTGACGGATTTACATTTATTGAGCATAGGCTGCTCAATAAATGTAAATCCATCAATTGTTAGTTGTGAAATTTACAGACTATCCTAATTTTGCACTTGCGAACATTTTAGCTGTACAAAGTTTAGTGAAACGGCCCCCTGGTTGTGTTGTGTTATATTTATACAGTGAAACTTCAATAAGCTAGGCACCCTGAGAGACCCCCCACAATGTCCAGTCTAGAGAGGTTAACACTGTAATTTGAGCGTACCAGTAGCCTATTTCACCAACATTGCAAAGTAGATCTGATTCTCTTTATCTCGATATACCTGCTTATCTCGATATGTGACCGAGGTCCCGGCCGAATTCCCTATATAGATCATGTATTTTACTTCTGATAAACAATATCAGAAATGTCGATATTTCACTTATGTCGAAGTGAAAATCGAGTCACGATAGCATGTTTCCTTCATATTTGTATTCTGATAACTCGATGTGAAAAATAAGCGCCTGGCACCACCAAGTCTGAGTCAGAGAGATTATCTTGGGTAAGTTTTCACACGTTTATAGAATTCAAAAACACCGCTGCTAAAATGTGTTAGACGTTGCAGAAACATGTTAAATTAATTCACTTAAACAATAATTAACCAATTAATTAATGTGATATCGGATCACTTTAACATGAAGATTTTGCAATCAAGTCAATTGAACCTGACATTTCTTAACGTCGATTTCATTCAACTTGGGCCGAATTTGTTTGTGGGCGACTAGTCTAGGTCCGTCATTGTTTGCGGGCGAAATGCAGGTCTTGCATTTTGCGATTGAATAATATCGCCAGAAAAGACGGCGAGCGTTGACATTTAGATGTAACGCTTATTTATGTATGTGTATTGTGTATGATTTGCAAAACAAATGTTGTGTACCGGAAATTGTGTCATGCATATGCGATATATTTAGTAACAACGCATGCGCATTTCGTTATTAGAAAGTGCGTGATTTATGAAAACCCGGAAGTAAAGTAAAGTGGGTATTTGTTAAGCGATTCTGTTTGGATTTTTTTGAGAATGTTCGAAAAAATTGGCGAATTTTTATCTCGAAGTTCGGATATGTCGATATATTTTGCTCAATCTGGTCAACTTTGAGATAACGAGAATTACCTGTATACTTATCTAGCACAAGTATACTTCGAGGGAGAAATTTTCAATTTAAGGATAAATTTATTAATTTTAATTATACTGAATTTATTACATTATCACAGCCATTTTGGCTGTGATAATGTAATAAATTCAGTATAATAATTCTGCATACTTTTAATCATCAAATATATGCAGTCGGTAGTTCTATATGAAATATTGCATTTAGGGAAAATAAATGATTACTCCCTCTAAGTATACTTTGCTAAATAAGTATACTTTGCAATTTTGATGAAATCGGCTACAGCTCTGCAATACATATATGTGGCCTTTGCAGTCACTAACATAACAGGCTGCACACGGTATTGTTGTATTACACTGTGTAAGCCCATTTTGCGTTGGAACAGAGCTCCAGATAAGCTGCGTATTTGCTTAAATACCCAATTAAAATTGCCAAAAAACCCAATTGAAATCAGATGTAGCGAGTATCAAAAAGCAATAAAAAATTTGTGGTACCTTTATCATGCTGCAGAAAACAATAAACAGACTATAAATATAGCATATTTTTCTTATTTTCCATGAAAACAAATCTTGGTATTCCATTAGAATTGTCTCCAAGGAAATACTTCTAATGAAATGCCAAGACATGTTTTCATTTTGAAACAAACTATTCAATAATTGCTGCCTGTTGATGTGTAAACAGTAGTGTGATTTTATTTTACCCAATTACAATTTTGAAATACCCAATTTCTTCAGAAATGATGGAGTGACAATACTCAATTACAAATTCCTTATCTGGAGCCCTGGTTGGAAGCTCACTAATGTAGACATGCTGGGACACACTGAGCCCCAATCAATCAATCAATCAACCATTCAATCACAGGTCATCACCCAATAATTCCAGCACAAAACTATTTGCACAATTCCCTAACATTTGATTGACCCGTAGCAAGTCTCTGTCCAAAATTTATATCCCAGTAAACTCCCATGCCGAACTACTTTCCGTAACAGTCGGGTGCAGTTAAAATAATTATTAAGAAAACGGAAAATAAACACATTTTCTTGATGAATTTATTTCAAATGCTGGAATTATAAGGAATGAATGGCCTTTTTGTTGAATTTATCGGGGATATAAACTTGGAAAAGTCGCGGGAATACTGGACGAGGCCTTCCGGCCTTCGTCCAGTATTCCCGCGACTTTTCCAAGTTTATACCCCGATAAATTCCACGAAAAGGCCATTCATTCCTATAATGAATCAACTGCAGGTCAACGACCAATGAGCTATGGCGATGGCCACAATTCGTCCCAATCCATCCCCACATCGGACCTCAGTACCGGTAGCTCAATTAATCAATCTGTCAATCAAACAATCAACCAACCAATCAATTGCAGGGCGACGCCCATGGAGCTCCAGCTATGGTCCTAGATCGTCCCAATCCGTCCCCACAGTAGCTCAATCAATCAGTCAATCAACCAATCAATTAATCGACTAATCAATTGCAGGGCAACGCCCAATGAGCTCCAGCTATGGCCCTGGATCGGCCCAAACCATCCCCAAATCGGGCCTCAGTAGCTCCAGTCCCCAGCAGCGTCTCTCCGCGTCCCCACATCGAGGACCCAGCCCGCGACCCCGATCACTCCAAGGTCAGGTCCAAGGTCAATCACGGGCCCCACCAAGGTCACATAGCCCCCAGCAGCATGGGGCTAGTCAACTACGCCCCGAGAGCCCGCTCAGGAAAACAGGCTCCAGTGTTGACTATACCAGGTAATATTTACACTGTCCATACAATCATAAATGAAATGAACATTCAATGTTAGCCCTACATGATGTCGTACGACGTGGATTCGTTAGTTTGTTTGAGTAATTAATTTTTAATTTCCATGACGTCAATATTGAAGGCAACGTCGCTGAATTGCGTCAAAATGAGGTAAAAACAAGATTATTCTTAATTTTAACACCATATTTGGTTATTTACATTTCGCACTTGTGAGTCGTAAAATTATTAAACCATAATAGCTGGAGACTTCATATTTGGTATGTGGCTTCCTTATGATGTGCAGATGCACAAAGTGAATTTCCATTTCTTTTATTTTACACCCGGATCATGGATCGCCTACTCCTTTCTGACTTAAAATTTTTAAAATCCTAAATGTATTAATTACTATGCGCTCCTGCAGTATAATGTAATATTAGAACTGTCAAATATGTCGACAATCATCGTAACTCCACTCATATTTTCACTCAGCACTCAGTGGGACTCTGAATACGAGACCGAATCTGACGAGGAGCCTGTCTTCCAACCCCGCGGCCCGGTAATGGTGACACCCGCCCGCACCGGTCAGACTCCGCCCGCCCCATTCCGCCCCGGGGGCCCTACCCCCCAGTCGCGACCTCACCAGCCACAGGCTGCGCCACGACAACAAGGTCAGGTGATAGCGAGACCTGTGGGTGGCGATGATGACGACGACGATGATGACGATGATAATTGGGATTTGGACAGGTAAATATACAGTGCAACCTCTCTACAACAGCCACCCATGGGAAGACGCAAAACTGGCTGTTGTAGGGAGGTTAATGCTGAATTAAATTTTGTCGTTCGCTGTTTATTTATTTATTTGAATAACTATTATCAAAAACATGCTTTGGCAACATTTTAGAATCATTTCCAATGGAAATGATTCTAAAATGCTGTCAAAACATGTTTTATTGAGAAAGAAGGCAAACGTAACAGCAGTCGAAAATTTTCCAGCTCAGCAGTCTAACTGTTAGATACAGAGGAAATCATCCATTTCGGATATAAAATAGCGGCTGTTATAGAGAGGGTGTTGTTGTAGAGAGGTGGCCGTTCGGGAGGTTCGACTGTAGTTATTTCGTAATATGTGTATTGTCCATGTAATAATTGTATGGTGTTTAATTTGTATGTGGATATGTGCCTGTGACTGGAGTAATGGTGCTTATGTGATTTGTGACCAGTCTAGTTGCTGATCAAATAGCACACTCCTGTGGCCTGATACTGATAGGTATTGCTTGTTAGAAACATGGCGGGTGTTTCATTGATCGAATGGTGATCAGTGCAGAGCCTGATCAGACTGTGCGGATGCACAGGCTGATCTGGATCTGCACTAGTCACAAAACCCATAAGCCCCATTTCTCCAGTCGCAGCCACATATAGTTATTGTTTAAAATTTGCTTTGTATCTGTAATATTTGGAATATATGAGTTCCATAGCGCGACTGAGCGCAACATTGTTGCAATGCGGAACGAGTGGCATACATCCACATACAAATCAAATAACCTTTTTATTCCCCCGCCACTGAATGGTGAGGGGGGCATATAGTGTTATCAGCGTCTGTCCGTCCGTACGTCCGTACGTCCCAAAACCTTAACGCTCGGGTAAATGGCTTATAATTTCTGTTTCCTTGCTCGGATCTGCTTCACATTTCACACACGCATTGCTCCAATGGACCTCTGCCACCCTGTGACAAATCCACATTCGTCCCGCCCCCGCTAAGCCCAGGATCAAGGTCACAGACTTGGTGCATTTGAAACCTTCACGCTCGGGTAAATGGCTTATAATCAAATATGCCTCGTTTTCTTTGGCTGCCAGCGGGGGCATTCGTGTGCCGACAGGCCACATTTATAGTTATTATATACATAATCGCAATTTATTTGTGCTTCAAAAAATATAAGAAATATAAATAAAATCAACAAATTAGTGATGATTTACAAGGAACTATGAGGTGAAACGTAGTTCCGGCATTGACCAATTCACGCCGCCTCAATATGGAACAAATTGACAGCTTGTGTTCCATTGTGTTTCAATGGGAAACATATATATATAATAACATGGTTTATCAATGAACTAGATTTGCATTGGCCTAATACAGACTGACTGATAACAAATTTTATCAGTACAAAATAATCGCACCAATGTGAAAATACGCATTGATTTCAATTATTGAGAAGTGAAAACACTGTAATAAAGTTGAAATTTACTTAGTTGAGCTGCAAAAGCAAACACTATTTGCTTTTTGCAGCTCAAATAAGTGAATTTTTAAATGTGTTTTTTTTCCCTATTTAATAAGGAAGAAAATCAATAATGTGTTTGTAAAATTAAAATACGCATTGAATTTGAAATCTGGGGTCTACTACTCTTTAGATACAAAACTTATCTGGAGCTCTGTGATAACAGGTAACTGCCGTTTCGTAGCAAAAAAATAGATTGAATTTTCTCCGAAACCACTTAGAGTGTAGATTAAACATCCTGTTGTATATTTTGCAGTGATCTTGATCTTGGTCCAGCGAAGCAGTCGAACGTGATAATGAGCCGACCTGTACAGCCGAAGGGACCGAATGTTGCCGAGTTGTCACGTTCAATTGAAATGCAGTTTGCGGTGAGTATTAGAGACTGGTTATAATCAGGGATTCCGCTGGCGATCGCCACTTTCGCAATTGGCGATAAAAATAAACAATTGGCGATAAAAAATTACAATTTTCGAAAAAAAGTGGCGATTTTCCCCAGCGGAATCCCTGCATAATATATCTCTGAGGTTGCTGGAAATATGAACTCTATCGCTTATCAATACAGTGAAACCTCTCTAAACCGGAGGTCCCCAGGGTGTCCGGCTTAGAGAGGTTTCACTGTAAACCAGGCATTTGTACATTCTGAGCCACAGGTGTGTGCTATGCGATCACGAACAGACATTATCACCTGAGATAAATTACCAAGAAACTCGTCAAAAATAAGATCACATGTGTTGCCTAGTTGTCCGGTTTAAAGAGGTTACACTGTACACGTACCCCTCGACATACAGTGAAACCTACACTGTACACGTACCCCTCGACATACAGTGAAACCTACACTGTACACGTACCCCTCGACATACAGTGAAACCTCCCTAAGCCGGACACCCTGGGAGGTTTCACTGTAAATCAGGCATTTGATCATTCTGAGCCATAGTTGTGTGAACACGAACAGACATTATCACCGGAGATAAATGGCCAAGAAACTCATAAAAAATTAGATGACATACATTTTCTTGATGTCCGATTTAGAAAGGTTCCATTGTACATCTTGTTTTAAATGTCTCGGGGGTTGAGTAAAATTTGCAATTTGGTCCGAGACCAAAAACCTGTCCACTTACAAGGCAGTTGCTCTACAAACTGAGCTATCCAGACTATACGTGGCTGTGACTGGAGAAATGGGTTTCAGAGCTCCAGATAAGGTGCATATTTGTGTAAATAACCAATTAAAATTGCCTAAAATCCAATAGAAATCAGAAGTAGTGAGTATCAAAAAGCAATGAAAAATTTGTGGTATCTTTATCATGCTACGGAAAACAATAAACAGACCACAAATATAGCATATTTTCTTATTTTTCCATGAAAACACATCTTGGTATTTCATTAGAATTGTCTCCAAGGAGACAATTCTAATGAAATACCAAGATGTGTTTTCATTTAGAAGCAAACTATTCAATAAGTGCGGTCTGCTGATGTGTAAACAGTAGTGTGATTCTATTTTACACAATTAAAATTTTGAAACGCCCAATTGCTTCAGAAATGATGGAGTGACAATACTCAATTACTAATTCCTTATCTGGAGCCCTGGGGTTTTGGGAACATTATAGATCCAGATCAGCCTGTGTGGGGCGTTTCATTGGTGGAATGGCTAACAATGCAGATCATGATCAGACTGTGCAGATAAGTCCCATTTCTCCAGTCACGGTCACATATTATGTTTGTTGCAAAGAATGTTTTCTGAATTTACGGTTTCCCAGGCCCCAAGGTGATAAAACCTTTTGGAGCATGTTTCCAAGCTCAACTGAACCGAGGGATGGGCTGTGGCTCAGGGCTAGAATTAGCTACAATAATTTGCCTACGATATGTTAGGGGAGAATATCGCAGTGAGGTAGCAATTTTGTTTCTCGGGTAGAATACAAGACTTCAATACTGAATGTAGTGAGTTCAAAACCTACCATAGGTCATCTAAAATACTTTCCTAGTACATGTACATGTATATACGATAATTTTGTTGAAAACAAATCTCATTAATTTGTCTATTTCTCCATAAAGGTATATGTTGTTACCACTCATTTGAACCGTCTCACCGAGACGGTTCAAATGAGTGGTAACAACATATACTTTCGAGATGAAATAAAGAAAATTTGGATTTTTCTCTCTAAATTTTCATACTTCTATAACTGTACTCGTTCTCTAATTTGTTAAACTGTGTCCCGTCCCTATATGACATTACCTGTTAAACCCCATTCATGTCATTTTCAACTCTAGGGAGTCTGAATCTGCCAAGTTGGCCAAGACTTAGCCGAGTTTCTTGTTACATCAGTCAGCGAGTTAAATAAATATCATATTTCATCATCACAACTGTTAGATTCTATCTATTGCATAAGTACATCACACTACGTTGAAGCTGTAATTTGCCACATATCGTCTATTTTTATAGCGGCCTCATTTGCATATACATGTATATTACACTGGTGTATTATGCTTTTTAATACACCGTGTTATTACATCCTACTTTATGCAATAAATAGATTTATGACCTCCTTCCTACCCAGGTCTTTCGGATGACATCTATTTGACCTTAGCTGATTGCTGGGAGGTTAAACACATTGACCTTTGACCTTCTTCAGGGCCGGAAACCAGGAAAGAAGCCAGCGGGTGGAGTCGACACAATGGGCAATAAGAAGAAGAAAGATTCTGATATCATGGTATGTATCCATTCGTTATATGAGACACGCCATGTATCGGACATCTGCGTAATTTCATGAAATATGTTTACAAAATTTACAATATTTTCCGTATATGGCGTCAAAAGTTGACAAAATTTTCAGAGTCCATGCGGAATTATATTCCGCATGGATTCTGAAAATTTTGTCATCTTTTGACTTTATTTATGAAAAATATTGTAAATTTTGTAAACGTATTTACCGTAATGAAATTACGCAGATGTCCGAAGGTACAAAATCGCATGGCGTGTCTCATATGTTTAATGTACAGTACTGTGTGGACAGAAAATTTAACTAGTTGTCAAATTCCAAATCCACAAATGATACTAGCCTGTAGTCTATTTCACCAACATGGCAAAGTATACTTGTCTAGCAAAGTATACTTTGAGGGAGACATTTTTAATTTAAGGATAAATTTATTAATTTTTATTATACTGAATTTATTACATTATCACAGCCATTGTGGCTGTGATAATGTAATACATTCAGTATAATAATGCTGCATACTTTTAATCATAAATATATGCAGTCGTTAGTTCTATATGACATAATGCATTTCGGGAAAAATAAATGATTACTCCCTCAAAGTATACTTTGATAGATAAGTATACTTTGCAATTTTCATGAAATCGGCTACTGGTATTCTCGATGTATATTTTGTATATTACAGGACTTTGACAGCGACAGTGATTGGGAGGTATCACCGGTCGAGGATGAAGACGCTGTAAAACCTAAACCCACGTAAGTACGCAGTAGAACTTCTCTAAATTAGGCACTCCGAAAACCTCAGTTTCAAGGTGCATGGTCACATGGTTACAACAACAACAACAATGGCTGAAAGTGATGAAAGCACGCCCACTCCAAAGTATTAAAGTCTTATTTGATATTTTCCTTAATAGGCAATGTATTTTGATGAAATATGGCGCAGCAAACTGGTCTTTATGAGCTGCATTAGGTGGTCCCGGGAGTTTGGCACATATGTACGCCGCTTTTGCGAAGAATCGATTTCCGTGTCCATAGAAAAACCGACAGAGGTTTGGGCCAAAGTACCGAGACCACCAAATGCAGCTTAACAAGACACGTTTGATGCGTCATATTTCATCAAAATCCGTTACATAATAAAAGAATTATGAAAGAATATGTACTTTGAATCAGAGGGCTTCTGGAAGTTTCAGTACTTGTTGTTGTTGTTGTAACCACGTGATCATACATCTTGAGTTTGTTTTTTAAAAAAAAATAGGATTGGATTGTGACCTAGAGGTTAGGACACTGGACTTCAATACCAGCCTCTCGGAATTCCTACTTGTTTCCAAGCCTTGCCTAGAGCTCCAGATAAGATTGGCATATTTTGCGCACTTATTTTAGCAGAATACGCATTGATTATCAAAATTGGGAGTACAAAATACTCACACACAGCAAGGTGAAAATAGGCATTGATTTTCAAATTATGTGGTAAAAATATGTAATAAAGTTGAAAATTTACTTAGTTGAGCTGCAAAATTTGCTTTTTGCAGCTCAAATAAGTGAATTAAAAAATAAATATCACGTGTTCGATCCACGCCTTAGGCATGAAAACTACTGTCATGGTGTCATGCCACTCGTCTTTTGGATGCCACTTGAAACCGAGGTCCCGTCTGTATATGACGTTAAATCCTTTCACCTTTCACAGACGCCTCGCCGCACCAAACCGTGCGAGCCACGAATCATCCAACACATATGGCAGCAGTCTTTGGGGATCGTCATCTAAAGGTGAGTTATCTGCCTGCCTAATTCCTCCTGTCTAATTATTTTCATGAATTCCTTCATATTTCACACATTAATTTCATAAGCCTTTCAACACTAAAGGCCTCTATAACAGTGTTTGTAGATCCAGGCGAGTCGGCTCATGACGAACCGTCTCATCGGGTTCTTCACCTTTTGCAAGTAATTTTCATATTGTGTAGACACACCCCTTTTATAAATGGATTAGTCTGAACATCGTTTTGTGACAATTGGATTGGTCGGAAAATTAACATATCACAGTCCATTCCAGCTGTTTAGGGTTGAATGGGTTAAGGTGATCCTCAGGTTAGCTTGTTACTTCATTTGAGTCCCACATACCTGACACTGTCAGTTAGATCGACTTGAAACTTCATATGCTTGTTTATCATCATCCAAATTCTTTCGGATGTGACAATAATATATGACCTCAGCTGTTGCTGGGATGTTAAACGTTTTAAATTTCATGTTTATCACCATCATGTATTTAACCATTATACGGCACAGAGCTCCAGATAAGCTGCGTATTTGCTTAAATATCCAATTAAAATTGCCAAAAACCCAATTGAAATCAGAAGTAGTGAGTATCAAAAAGCAATTACAATTTCGTGGTACCTTTATCATGCTGCAGAAAACAATAAACAGACCACAAATATAGCATATTTTTCTTATTTTCAATGACAACACATCTTAGTATTTCATTAGAATTGTCTCCAAGGAGACAAGTCTAATGAAATGCCAAGATGTGTTTTCATTTCGAGGCAAAGTATTCAATAAGTGCTGTCTGTTAATGTGTAAACAGTAGTGTGGTATTTTACCCAATTAAAATTTTGAAATACTCGATTGCTTCAGAAATGATGGAGTGACAATACTCAATTACAAATTCCTTATCTGGAGCCCTGAAATTTGTGTTTTTTTTTATTACAAAGCGATTTTAAAATTTTGCCGATTATTTTATTTTATGCTAATGTCCCTGACCCCCATTACAGGACTTCTTCGTTCGCCTGGTTTTTATACCCCCGGCATACGAAGTATGTCGAGGGGTATATAGTTTTCGTAATTCTGTCCATCCATCCGTCCGTCATACGTGAGCCCTTGCTCACTTTCTCTAGTTACCGCTGGTTACGGCCCTGAAAATGCATGAACAAATTAATACATGGTGCGACATTTTGGTTTTTGAGTGTGTAATAAATGTCTGGTTAAATCAGTGTTAGCTGATTGAATTTAAGATTTACAGGTCTAACATTATGCACATTTGTTGGAAACGACACGCATGCTTTTGTTTGCAATTCCACATCATGGTGTTGTTGTTGTTGTTGTAGCAACACCAGTATCTAGCGTGCATTAAGACAACATAGTAAGTACCTGCACACACAGGTTGAAGTAACGGACAGAGGTCTATAAATACATTAAATATGCCTAAAAGCATAAATAAATGAAAAAAAATAAGCTAACAAAATTTGTTTAGCTTATTATTTTTCATTTATTGATGCTTTTAAGCATATTTAATGTATTTATAGACCTCGGTCCATTACTTCAACCTGTGCTTGCACACACTTTTGGCATAGCAACACCAACTTGTAGATTTTCTATCAATAAGTGTGTACAGTAGTTAGCTTAATTATAGATTTATCTAACGTGTCCTAGATAGTATGTGTGACCTCATTTCTATGTTATACCGTAGTAAATGTCTCGTTTACTAGTATATTTTGTGCAATTGTAGCCCTAATGTGACATTTTAGTTTATATTAACATTAGAATGTTTTGAGACTTTGCTTATTTGATACATGTAGCATTTTATCTGTAGCCGATTTCATCAAAATGGCAAAGAATACTTATCTAGCAAAGTATACTTTGAGGGAGTAATCATTTATTTTTTCCCAAAATGCATTATTTCATATAGAACTAACGACTGCATATATTTGATGATTAAAAGTATGCAGAATTATTATACTTAATTTATTACATTATCACAGCCAAAATGGCTGTGATAATGTAATACATTCAGTATAATAAAAATTAATAAATTTATCCTTAAATTGAAACTTTCTCCCTCAAGGTATACTTTGCTAGATAAGTATACTTTGCAATGTTGGTGAAATAGGCTACAGGTATATGTGGAGAAATGTGGCTTATGGGTTTTGTCACCAGTGTAGATCCAGATCAGCCTCCTGTGCATCTGCATTGATCGTCATTACGTCATTTATAGTAAATCACCTGTGATGCTTCTAACAAGCACAATAGATCATTATAGAGCTCCAGATAAGGTGCGTATTGGCGTATTTTACGCACTTATTTTAGCGGAATATGCATTGATTATCAAAAGTGAGAGTACAAAATACTCACAGCAATGTGAAAATATGCATTGATTTTCAAATTGAGTAGTGACGATACTGTAATAAATTTGAAAATTTACTTAGTTGAACTGCAAAAGCAAGCAAACAGTTTGCAGCTGAACTAAGTGAATTTTTATGCCACCGGGTTTCGAAGAAACGGGTGGCATATAGTGTTTGGACCGTCTGTCCATCTGGCCGTCCATGGCCGTCCGTCCGTCCGTCTGTCCGTCCGTCCGTCACACTTTTCGGTTAACCAATTTGTCACAGTTTCTCAAATATGCTGCAGGTGGCATCCGCGTTCGACAGACGCATTTCTTGTTAAATTTGTTGTTTTTTTTATCATTTGTTCCCTATTTAGTAAGGAAGAAAATCAATAACACATTTGTAAATTTTGAAGTTAAATACGCATTTGAAATATGGGGGGGGGGTATAACATTTATCTGGAGCTCTGTCATTATCAGGCTACATGACTGCTATTCGGCCAGGAGCTACACTGGTTACAAATCTCATCATTTGTACCTGTGCGATATATATATCTCGTGAAAAACATTTACAAAATTTACTGTATTTTCTGTAAATGACGTTGAAATTTGCTGAGGTTTTCGTGGCAAATGTGGAATAGAATTCCTCATTTGCTATGAAAATGTTCTTGTCTATCGACGTCGTTTACAGAAAATATCGCAGTTTCTGTAAATATATTTTATGAAAAATCACATGGCGTGTCTTATATCATTACACATTTACTGAATACTCACCGACTAGTAATGCACTGCTGTATCAGAAATTGCCCCTGATACAAGCAGAGCTGCAGATACGCTGCATATTTGCTTAAATACCAAATTAAAATTGCCAAAAACCCAATTGAAATCAGAAGTAGCGAGTATCAAAAAGCAATACAAAAAATTCTGGTACCTTTATCATGCTGCAGAAATCAACAAACGGACCACAAATATATCATATTTTTCTTATATTCCATGAACACACATCTTGATATTTCATTAGAATTGCTGTCTGTTGATGTGTAAACAGTAGTGTGATTTGATGTTACCCAATTAATATTTTGAAATACCAAATTGCTTCAGAAATGATGGAGTGATAATACTTCATTACTTATCTGGAGCCCTGTACAATGTATAATTGTCAATCTGAATGCAAAAGATGTCAAAAGTCTTATGATGCGATGTAAACCAGTCTGATGTGTTCGATGTAAACCAGTCTGATGTTTTTGATGTACCGGTAAACCAGTTTGATGTTTTCGATGGAGAAGCTCATTATTATGGTTTACATTGCATCACAAGACTAAAGTCCTTCAGCAACGTCATGTGACATCGTTCGACCAATGGAACGTCACCATAAGTTGCTGATTTTGTAACCTGGGGCCCGTTTCACTATAAAACTTTGTACGACTAAAATGTTAGTAAGTGCAAATTTAGGATCGTCTGGAAATTTCAATTGATGGATTTACATTTATTGAACATAGGCCGCATATGCAGCTATGTTCAATAAATGTAAATCCAATAATTGTTAACAAGAAAACGTTGTTAATGTGAAATTTACAGACTATCATAATTTTGCACTTGCAAACTGTTTAGTCGTACAAAATTTAATGAAACGGCCCCCATGCTAATATATTTTTTATCAGGTTCATTAACCATTAGAATGCAGGAACCGAAAATAGTCGTCTGCTAATAATTCATATTTTGTCTTTTCTCTCAGTAAAAACATGGTTTTGCAGCATTTTAGAATAATTTCCATTGGAAATTATTCTAAAGTGCTGCCAAACCAAGTTTTTGATGAGAAAAATAAAAAATATAAAGAAACTACTTGTAGTACAGTTATTTGTATACATATAATAAGGTGACGCTACTGGTGACCTTCACAATGTCGCTTCAACACTTAGCCATTTTGTTGCGTCAAAAAGTTTGTAAGAATTTCTCCAACATGCAATATCTTCAATATTACGCGAAGGCTTGCTTCGATACTTGGACAGTTGAATCACCTGCTCCTTTGTCACAAACCCGCACCACCATTAACTTGACCTTGACCTTGTTTTTACCGTCACAAGGTCGCTGAAACACTTTTTACAGTCAAGTATGCCAAGGGGGCATATGCATGTTTTACAAACATAATGTCTTATTAGTTCTGTAGCCGATTTCATCAAAATTGCAAAGTATACTTATCTTGCAAAGTATTCTTTGAGGGAGTAATCATTTATGTTTCCCAAAAATGCAGTACAATGTATTTCATACAGAACTAACCACTGCATATAATTGATGATTAAAGGTATGCAGAATTATTATACTGAATTTATTACATTATCACAGCCAAAATGTAATAAATTCAGTATAATAAAAATGAATAACCCTTAGACCGCTATCTTATATTTTTGTCGTCTGCTGTTTATTTTCTATTTTCCATTTTTATCATCAAAAACATGCTTTGACAGCACTTTAGAATAATTTACAACATGTCAAACCATGTTTTTATTGAGAAATAAGGCAAGATATAAAAGCAACAGCTGACGACAATTGTTGTGAGTAGCGGTCGAAGGGCTACATTGTAAATTTTTCCCTTGCTAGATAAGTATACTTAGTAATAATTCCAGCACAAAAATATTTACACAATTCCCTAACATTTGATTGGTCCATAGCAAGTCTCTGTCCAAAATTTATATCCCAGTAAACTCCCACACCGACTACTTTCCGTAACCGTGAGGCGCAGTTAAAATAATTCTTAAGAAAACGGAAAATAAACACAATTTCTTGAATTTATTTAAAATGCTGGAATTATAAGGAATTAATGGCCTTTTTGTGGAATTTATCGGGGTATAAACTTGGAAAAGTCGTGGGAATATTCCACAAAAAGGCCATTCATTCCTATAATATTGGTGAAATAGGCTCCTGAGTTGACATATCGAGCATGCACCCATACTTGTTAAATTATCATGGACATGACATGTGTCTGTGACTGGAGAACTGGGGCTTATGGGATTTGTGACCAGTGTACATCGATGGTCTAGTAACATAAGGTCGTAAGTGCTATGCTTTAGCATAGCACTTACGACCTTATGTTATTAGACCATCGATGTATCTCCGGATCAAATAGCACACTTGTGTAACATGATAACGATATTTATATATGTAAATTACTTGTTAATAGGTGTTTCACTGATGGAATAGCGAACAGTGCAGATCCTGATCACACTGTGCGAAACCAGTGTAGCTCCTGATCAATAGCATATCCTGTATCCTGATAATGATCTATAATCCTTGTTAGAAGCATGACTGGTGCTTCATTAATGAAATGGCGAACAATACAGATCCTGATCTGACTGTGCAGAGGCACAGGCTGATCTGGATCTATACTGGTCACAAAGCACATTTCTCCAGTCATAGCCACATATTACTGTTAGTTATTATCACAATTCAGGGCACCTGGCACCAGTTCAGGATGCTATATATTCAGTCGTGAATTTGTTGTACTGTGAAATGACACTTGCATCAGTCATGTGACTCAATAAATCCCTGTTATGTAGCTTTGGAGGATCGAAGGGTACAATTATCTTTATAATGAATCCATCTTTAATGATTCACTTCTTAAAAGTAAATCTTAGTGGGATTCACCCCTGGGGCCAAGTGATCTGGTGTAGTAAGGGTTCCTGGCCCCGGATCAGGACACTGTCTTTCAATGATTCCCCCCTCCTCCCCCTACAGGTGCATTGCCATCTACATAAGTGACTGTGACTGGAGAAATGACCTGAGAAAAAGGGCTTATGGGAATCGTAATGTTACTTGATAGAACCAGGACAGGTGTTTCATTGGTGGAATGGAGAACAATGCAGATGTACAGGCTAATCACGATCTACACTGGTTGCAAAACCTGTCGGCCCCATTTCGCCAGTCACATCCACATATGACGTTGCTGTTGAACAGACATAAAACCCCAATTAATTAATCAAATCTAATCATACACTGTCTTGCTCCATTTGACAGCTGCCAGCACCGTTCCCGGTCCAAACAGGCCATCGTCGACGTCAAGTCGAAGTTCGTTCGTGAGCGTCAGTGATGTAAGCGATGACGAAGATCTCGATTTGGAAAATATCTAAAAAAAAAACGGAAGAAAAACAAACTATCAAATTTGGAGATTTATGGGCACCGTTAACCTCTAAATATATAATATGGCCTGTTCCATGTTGCTTTTTGACTACTCCATTAATCAAAACCGAATGTATTTTGTCCAAATCATAAAAACAATGGCAAACACTGCAGATCCTGGTGAGACGGCTCGTTATCAGCCAGCTCATTTGGATCTACCTTGTTTGCAAACACTGCACTGTCTGATGAGACGGCTCATTATGAGCCGGCTCGTCTGCAGCCGATTTCATCAAAATTGCAAAGTATACTTTCCTAGCAAAGTATACTTTGAGGGAGCAATCATCGATTTTTCCGAAATGCATTATTTCATGCAGAACTAACGATTGCATATATTTGATGATTAAAACTATGCAGAATTATTATACTGAATTTATTACATTATCACAGCCAAAATTGGCTGTGATAATGTAATAAATTCAGTATAATAAAAATTAATAAATTTATTCATAAATTGAAAATTTCTCCCTCAAAGTATACTTTGCTGGGAAAGTATACTTTGCAATGTTGGTGAAATAGGCTACTGGATCTACTGCACTGTCTGATGAGATGGCTCATTATGAGCCGGCTCGTCTGGATCTACAGTACACGAAAATGTTTGTTTATGGTCTATATGGTTATGGGACGAAGGCTAAATATTTATAAAATTCATTCACCTTATTCGGAGATTTATGGAGAATAGGTTGATTGCCACATTCAGTTCTCATGTCAATAGAATCATCTTCTCAACCAATCAAATCACTAGTGGGTGTTTAAACTGCAGGCAAAGTTAAATACCCCACCAACTGTATGCACAGTCTTTAGCTTTGCCTCTTGTTTCGTTTAGGTGCTGAAAGAAATACAATCAGATTTGGACTATAATGAATCACAATAACTATTTTTGCCTAGGCCAAAGTACTTTGGTTCTCAGATATTGTCGCATCAGAAAAATCCCTGCGCATCGAGAACTTTATCGTCATGGAGAAATAAAATAATACTGTAAACTTGCCACATGATTAATAACAAACACTACCATGCAACAATATGTTAAATCCAATCATGTCTGACGAAAGTCTGAAGTGGGTATATTAACTTTATAGAACATATACCGGTATGCATCTGTAGCCTATTTCATCAAAATTGCAAAGTATACTTTTCTAGCAAAGTATACTTTGAGGGAGAAATTTTCAATTTTAGGATAAATATATTAAATTTTTATTAAACTGAATTTATTACATTAAAATGGCTGTGATAATGTAATAAATTCAGTATAATAATTCTGCATACTTTTAATCATCAAATATATGCAGTTGTTAGTTTTATATGAAATAATGCATTTCAGGAAAAATAAATGATTACTCCCTCAAGGTATACTTTGCTTGAAAAGTATACTTGTCAATGTTGATGAAATTGGCTACTGGCGACTTGAAAACAATCAGAGATGAACATCTCAAGCAAAAACAATCAGCCCTCCCGCGCCACATTCCACAAACCCTGTGCCTGGGAACCAAATTACTTTTTTATGGCCCTAAGGTTAATAAAAATTATGATTTGCTTTATTGTATGTATATAAAACTGTTTTAATTGGTTTCTGGTAGTCATGGAAACAACATATTGATAGAACAATTGTCGCAATAGAACAGATTTGGTGGGAAAATGGTTGTCATGGAAGCTGTGTATTGACAGAACAGTGGTATATGGAAACACCATATTGACAGAACAATTGTAGAAATAGAACACATGTTGGTGGGAAAATGGTTGTCATGCAAACAGCTTGTTGACAGAACTATGGTAGCCATGGAATCAATATATTGACAAAACAAACAGACATGGAAAGACTTGTTGACCAAAAATGGCAGCCATAGATATAACATTTTTATTGATAAACAGTAGCCATGGAAACAATATATGGACCGAACTCTGGTTGCTGTGAACATCTGTGATAACAACGTTTATGTTGTGTTGTTTTGTGCTGTTTAATTTGTTGTTTAATTTTGTGTTGTTGATCTTAATAACTTGCTTGTTATTGATTTTGTTTTATGTAAGACTTAAGGTTTTTATATTTACGTATGAACTTATTCTTTACTCTCAATATGTTTGCTTTAAAACTTCTCTATTCATTTGCATACTTTGTCTATCTACTGTCTGTTTCACGAAAGCTGCCCACATTTTACGGCTATATAAACAATTCAAAAACAAGATTTCTTTTGATAATATTAAATTAAAGGAAAAATTAAGAATGAGCCTTCTTTTTATTTCGTGAAATTTTGTCCAATATTGATTTTATTGCGAAAAAACAATTTCCCCATGTTAAATCCCGATACAGTGTAAACATCTTCACGGAGATGTCTATGGGGATTTAACATGGGGAAATTTTTTTGAATTTTAGAAATACTGGACCGATTTTTAAAATTTAACTTTTGTTTTCTTAGTTAGATCATATCCAAGCTATCTAGTCAGGTTTCGGAGTCAATTTCCAAAAATTTTCG
The DNA here is from genome assembly GCA_029237695.1 of Conchocele bisecta. Lineage (NCBI taxonomy): Eukaryota > Metazoa > Mollusca > Bivalvia > Lucinida > Thyasiridae > Conchocele > Conchocele bisecta. Next base: position 65,348,526 of record CM055278.1, on the reverse strand, counting down.
TTTTTTGACTCCTCCCACACTTCCTTACCACTTTTTCCCCCATGTTAAATTCCCATAGACAAATCAATTTTTCGTAATAAAATCAATATTTGACCGAATTTCACAAATTAAAAAAAGGCTCGTTCTTAAATTTTCCTTTAATTTAATATTATCGAAAAAAATAATTGTTTTTGAATTGTCTATGTAGCCGTAAAATTTGGGCAGCTTTCGTGAAACAGACTATAATTCTCTATACTAGTAGTTCTCTATTTGAAGTCTAACTCTCATTTTTTCCTATCTAAACCTCTATTATTTCATTTAATTCTCTATGGTTTTCTTTTCTTCATGTCTAATACTCTTATTATTTCAATCTACTAAGCTTTAAGTTCATGCGTGTGCAGCGTTGTATCATATGACAATATGTGTTTTGTGCATGTGTGCATGCGTGTACCAGAGTAGCCTTTTAAGCAATTCAGCCATCCAGGGGCCCGTTTCACTAAACTTTGTACGACTAAAATGTTCGTAAGTGCAAATTTAAGATCGTCTGTAAATTTCAATTTATAGATTTACATTTATTGAGCATAGGCTGCATATGCAGCCTATGCTCAATAAATGTAAATCCAATAATTCTTTACAAGAAAACATTGTGTGAAATTTACAGACTATACTAATTTTGCACTTACGAACATTTTAGTCTTACGAAGTTTAGTGAAACGGCCCCCAGGGGCCTATTTCACTAAACTTTGTTAGATTAATAAGTTTGTAATAACATTTGCATTGACAGCCGACGTTGGCTTTAGTGGATGTGTTCACATGCAGATGGAAAATGGTAACATGTTAAAGTATTATTAAATATGTTATATTACATGCTAGCAGTGATTTGCCGTGATTCTGGAGGGATTTATTTCCTTGAAGCAAATATTTCCTCCTAGACGTTCGCGAGACGTAATTGACGTCATTTCCGGCGAAGAAACAATTCATTATAGGAATGAATGGCCTTTTTGTGGAATTTATCGGGGTATAAACTTGGAAAAGTCGCGGGAATACTGGACGAAGGCCAGAAGGCCTCGTCCAGTATTCCCGCGACTTTTCCAAGTTTATATCCCCGATAAATTCAACAAAAAGGCCATTCATTCCTTATAATTCCAGCATTTGAAATAAATTCATCAAGAAAATGTGTTTATTTTCCGTTTTCTTAAGAATTATTTTAACTGCGCCTCACGGTTACGGAAAGTAGTTTGGCGTGGGAGTTTACTGGGATATAAATTTTGGACAGAGACTTGCTACGGGCCAATCAAATGTTAGGGAATTGTGTAAATATTTTTGTGCTGGAATTATATGCTAATGTCAAAATTGTCAATTTTGACAACGTTACTAACTGGTCCAAGAGCAAATTTCACAGTTTTTGAAGAGCATGTAATATACAATTTATTCCACTACCATTTTGAAATACCTTGACATCTGTAAATCCGACAAAGAAACTTGTGCTCCGCACTTGTTTCTTTATCGGATTTCCACATGTCTTGGGAAGTAAATCCGGTATTTCAAAATGGTAGTTGTTTAAACTCTATATAACAATAGTACCGGTATACATTATTATGTACAAACTTTTTATCAAACAAAGTTTTGTGAAACAGGCACCAGACTCTCATATCCTTACATATCTAGACAGAGGTGCCTTAGCATTGTTGGAGTACCGATTATAAGATCCAGCCTTGACATTTAAATACAGAATACCAGTCTTTTATCAGGCAAGGCAGGAAACGAGTAAGGAATTCCATGCCAAGCCTGATGAACTTGATATTGACAGACACTAGCATGGTATTCTATTTATCAGGTAACGTGTTATGCAACAGAATGAGGACACATGATGTTGATTTCATTGAAAAGAACGTGGACTTGTTTCAATTGCGTCATTACACAGACGTCATTTGTTAACGTCATATGACGCCGTTCAACCAATGAAAAATCACTTCAATTAGTTGTAACGCGGATATTCAACATTATGTTTTATCCCGTCAACACAGTGTGTATGTGCCGTGAAACACAGTGCCGTGAAACATTTTTTATATCGTATCAATACGACCTAATCACTGCGTATGAATATGTGCAGTGGCTGGCGTTATTTTTTTGGCATTTTAAAGCCATTTGTAGGCGTTGACGGGATAAATAGAATAGTAGGTTAGTGCCGTGAATGGGCGCGGCACGGAAACAGGATGTGCTCAGTAGAGCCTCGCCCATCCCGTTTCCTAAGCCTTGCCAGATATTTTTCCCATTAACGGCACTAACCGACTATTCTCTATATCAGTCAGTATGTATGCTGCCAATACAAAGCGTGCTACCTGATAATTCCCACAATGAAGTGTGTCCCAATAGTTGGGGTATGTTGTATTGTACTGGTTTATCAACAATAACAATGTATTTGGATACAATTTGTTTTGGGAAATCCCTAGGGATTTCCCAAAACAAATGGTGTCCGAATACTTATGGTTATTATGAGTTATAAGACATAGGCCTTTCGGCCTTCATCCAGTTAATTGGACTTTTTAAAAAGTTTATACCACCGAAACCACCGATATTCTCAAAAAACATGTTATATATTCCAATAAATAAGATGCTTTAGCAACACATGGGAATTTAAAATGTCGACGACGAATATGTTTGTGCCTTTAATTTGCATGATTTTGTACAAGTGAATCTCACCGAAATATCTCACCAAATGCCGTCCACCCAATAACACATACATATCATAGTCTGTTGTCAAATTATCATGCAAACTTGTTATTGTCAATTACCTTGCAAACTTGTATTTGTCAAATTACATTACAAACTTGCTATTGTCAAATTACATTACAAACTTGTTATTGCAAGCTTTTTATTGTTCAAATTACATTGCAAGCTTGTTCTTATCACCTCGCCGATAGGCAAGAGTGGATATAGCATTAGTCCATGTACGTACGTTAGTAACACCTTTCATTTTTCAATAACTCATGAACCGCTTCACCAATTTTGATAATAGTTGGCCGCAATGTGTGTCATGGGATGGTGCTTTGTTTTGCATACGACCCAGTCCGACCGCCCAAGGTCAAGGTCACTGAGGGCTTATGTTCACCTTGTTAGTAAGGCAAATTTGTAAGGCAAAACTGTTAACAAAATTATTTCCTTTTTTTTTGTTATCAAGGCTACCAGATCGACCCACGTTCAACCATCCAAGGTCAAAGTCACTGACGACTGTTTTTTTTTAATTATTATTTTTATCAAGGCGGATAAGCTTCGTTTAACGATGCCATTTATTGTTATATTTATATGTATGTACATATTTCAATGCCTTAATTTGTATAATGCTTAACCCTTCACCCCTAAATGTATAACATGGTCAGTATGAGCTCATTTCAGAATATTCCATTATTTAAAGCAAAAGGGGTGTTGTTTCAAAATCTTAAAAATAATATTTTCAAACAATGTAGATCATGATGAGATGGCTCGTTAAGAGCCATCTTATCAGGATCTACAGTGTTTGCAAATGTTGGGCTTTACGGTCTGTAGGGTTGAAAGGGTTAACATTATCGCCGTCCAAGAGAAATATCAGGTTGTGTTAACACTCAAAGTGCTACCAGAATATTACACATGTATTTAATAGGCATTTAAAGCTTGAAACTTGCCTAGCCAGTTTGCTGGTTGAAGTAGCCATGGTGATGGAGTGTTACGTTTATGAACAATAGTTGTGTCTCTTGTAATTTACAAAACCCACCTGCATTCAATAGATGTATTATGTACATGTACAGCCATCATTCTTTTGACATATTCTGACCACTCGGGTGGAATGACCTTGTCTCAGACCAGTGCAAACTATGGATACTCATAAAATCTCAGTCTCTAATTACATGTTACACTAATTACACTTACGGTGGAGTTTTTATTCCATCTGGCTTTACCATAAATGGCTTTGTCACATTTGCATTGTTAACGCTTAGAATGCGGGAAATGGAAATTGTCGTCTGCTGTTGTTTCATATATTGTCTTTTGTCTCAATAAAACATGGTTTGGCAGCACTTAAGAATCATTTCCATTGGAAATGATTCTTAAGTGCTGTCAAATCATGTTTTGATGAGAAAAAATGTAAATAGAAAATAAACAGCAGACGACAAAATTTAATTCAGCATTGTAAGGGTTAACCGAGTACACTGTGATGTGTGTAAACAATTCATGTTTTATCATTAACAATAAGTTACTGACTTATATTCAGGGTGAGAATTGGATCGAAAACCCTTCATACTTGGTTGTGGAAGAATGTACTGAGTGTATTTAATATTTGTAATTTAATATACAAGTTGATTGAAGCTTTTCTCTCACAGTGAAAGCCAAAGCATATAACAACTCGGGAGTGTCATAAATACCAATAATCTCGTATTCATGCATGTACTTGTTGATTGACGAAGTTATTGATAAGTGTACATTATATGTGATTAAGTTATTAGCTGTTTTTATTGCAAATGTTTTACATGACGTTTGAGCCCGGCGCTACAATTATCTCCCTTGTTGAATTGCTGTATTTCATCGATATTGATTTCAAATATCTGTGATATTTTCTGCAAATTACATTAAAAGTTGACATAAATTTTAGAGCTCATGCGGAATTAAATTCTGCATGATCTCTGAAATTTATGTCCACTTTCGACGTCATTTATGGAAATTATTCATTTTTTCGAAATCAATATCGAAGAAAATTGGCGATGTTATAAGAGATGTAATGTGGGAGTCAGGTTCGTATTATGTATTTGCCCTGTGCTACATTATGTATACAGATGTATATTTTTTAAACTGATGAAACGAGTATATACACCTTAGACTTAGAATGTGGTCAACCGCAACATTAGAATAGATATAGTCTTTGCATAACTACCGGTATGTAGAATTTTATATAGGAATGAATGGCCTTTTTGTGGAATTTATCGGGGTATAAACTTGGAAAAGTCGCGGGAATACTGGACGAAGGCCGGAAGGCCTTCGTCCAGTATTCCCGTGACTTTTCCAAGTTTATATCCCCGATAAATTCCACAAAAAGGCCATCATTCATTCCTTATAATTCCAGCATTTGAAATAAATTCATCAAGAAAATGTGTTTATTTTCCGTTTTCTTAAGAATTATTTTAACTGCGCCTGACGGTTACGGAAAGTAGTTCGGCATGAGAGTTTACTGGGATATAAATTTTGGACAGAGTCTTGCTACGGACCAATCAAATGTTAGGGAATTGTGTAAATATTTTTGTGCTGGAATTATTATGCTGACATGGCGATTACATTTCATGAAAACAAAATCCACAGATTTTTCTTTTTGGTCCGACAGCGAATTTCTTGTTTTAATAGTTTATCTGTGAAACGATACTTTGTGAAACCACATTTGAACCTCTGATGATTGTCAAATGGAAACATATAACATGTATTAAAGGTACATGCCCACTCACAGGTGGAAGACTCGGACCTATGACACCAAAAAATGCCTATTAAAAAAAATCCCATTACCCCACCCACTTGGTTGGCATTTTTTTGGTGTCATAGGTCCGAGTCTTCCACCTGTGTGCCCACTCAGTAGGCACAAACTGTTCTTTATAAGAATTAAATAAGTGTGTAATTGTGTCGCTATTCCACCAGTTCTTCAAATTACAACTGCCCGCTATACAGATATAATCATTTAGTAATGTTTATTTTACTGAGTGACGCGCGGTGGTATCGGGCTATTTTCATATGCAAATGAGGCATGCTATTTTTTAATTATTTATGCTAATTAAATGCGTCGCCTGAAAAATAGTATTTTCGACAGATTATAAAGTATGATCATTGCTCATCAAAAAATAAATACAGAGAATAAATAGTAATGTCCGTTAACATTTTAAGGAAACACGGTTATCGCCCCTGATATTAGTGTTGAAGTTTATGTCTGATATAAAATGTATAATGCCAATCATTATGTGGGGTAATAGTGATTGAATGTTTCTTTTGCCAGAAAATGTCTCCGCTGATGTCTCTTGATATAAAGAACAATTTGTACCTACTGAGTGGGCATGTACCTTTAAGTAGCTTAAACAAAATAATTTCATAGAACAGTAGAAATGGTCACTGTGTTACGATTATACTACGAACCAGAGTTCCAGATAAATACCCAATTAAAATTGCCAAAAACCCAATTGAAATCATAAGTAGTGAGTATCAAAAAGCAATGCAAAATTTGTGGTATCTTTATCATGCTACAGAAAACAATAACCAGACCACAAATATAGCATATTTTCTTATTTTTCCATGAAAACACATCTTGGTATTTCATTAGAATTGTCTCCAAGGAGACAATTCTAATGAAATACCAAGATGTGTTTTCATTTTTAGAAGCAAACTATTCAATAAGTGCGGTCTGCTGATGTGTAAACAGTAGTCTGATTCTAGTTTACACAATTAAAATTTTGAAATACCCAATTGCTTCAGAAATGATGGAGTGACGATACTCAATTACTAATTCCTTATCTGGAGCCCTGACGAACTAATAAATGTAAATGTAGGAAGTAGAAGGGAAGGTAGAGCTTTATCTGGTGATGATGCGTTGTGTCTATCTCATATTTGATATTTAATACATATTTCAAAAAAATATCTAAAGTGTGTTGTTGTCCATTATTTCCCACTTGTCAATATCTGTGACTGGAGAAATCAGGCTTATGGGTTTTACGACCAGTGTAGATCCAGATCAGTCTGTGCATCCGCACAGGATCTGCACTATTCGTCATTCTATCAATGAAACACGGTTGTGCTTCTAAAAAAGAATATATGTAGATCATTGCCAGACTACAGGACTGTGCTATTTGATCAGGAGATACATTGGTCACAATTTCCATAAGCCCCATTTCTTCAGTCACAGTCACAGATGTCAATATACAGCAAAATAATGTGTGACCAGTCACCAAGTGTAGTTCCGGTAGCTTATTTCACCAACATTGCAAAGTATACTTTAGTAGCAAAGTATACTTTGAGGGAGAAATTTTCAATTTTATGATAAATTTATTAATTTTTAGCCATTTTTTTTGAGAAAAAAATCCAGGCTATTGGATTGGCGAAAGCCGGGCGGGTGGGTGGGCGGGCGGGCGGCGGCGTCCACAAGCAATGTTAAGTTTTCGTGTTTGAGTCCATTTCTTTGTTACTGTACCACCTAGGACCACCAAACGTTCACAGCTTCATAATCAAGGGGTGCCCACCACATATCACTATCCAACATGTTACTTTTTTTTTAACTTCACCTATTTTTTCCGCGCAGTCGACTTAGCCATTTTCAATGTTAAGTTTTCGCGTTTTCAATGTTAAGTTTTCGTGTTTACGTCCATTTCTTTGGTACTGTACCACCTAGGACCACCAAACTTTCACAGCTTCATAACCAAGGGGTGCCTACCACATACAACTAACCAACATGTGACCATTTTTTTTTACCTTCACCTATTATTTCTACGTAATTGACTTAGCCATTTTCAACGTTAACTTTTTAACGTACGTCTGGCTAAATTTTTTGGTTAAAACTTTTTCGTTATACTATATCTCTGCAACTGCTTCGCCCATTACCTTGAAATTTCACATGGGTGTTTATCATCGTCCATATTTTCATTCTAACCCCCAACCGTGCGGCCCCTGTGCGCAATGTCAAGGTCAAATTACTTTGAATTTATTTGTTAAAGTTTTTTCCTGTACTATATCTCTGCAACTGCTTCACCCATTACCTTGATACTTCACATGGGTGTTTATCATCATTGTCGCACCCGCTTGCGGAAAGCGCGATATCGTCGGCATTCTGGCATACGTCCGTCCGTACGTCCGTGTGTCCGGTTAAAGTTTTTTCGTTAAACTTTTTCCATCTACTATATCTATTTGTTTAGTGTCCATGCCTCGCCCCAAGGCCATGCTTGGAAAAAACCTGGCCTTCGTGGCTTTGCCTCGTTTCTTGTTATTATACTGAATTTGTTACATTATCACAGCCAATTTGGCTGTGATAATGTAATAAATTCAGTATAATAATTCTGCATACTTTTAGTCATGAAATATATGCATTTGTTAGTTCTATATGAAATAATGTATTTCAGGAAAAATAAATGATTACTCCCTCAAAGCATACTTTGCTAGTAAAGTATACTTTGCAATGTTGATGAAATAGGCTACTGATCTATGACTGATGGCATTTGTGGCCAGTCTAGCTCCTGATCTGTGACTGAAGAAATTTTAATATTGGCATGTGTGGCCAGTCTAGCTAATGATCTGTGCCTGAACAAATGTGAATATTGGGTGCGTGGCCTGAAGAAATGTGAATATTGGGTCTGTGGCCTGAAGAAATGTGAATATTGGGTCTGTGGCCTGAAGAAATGTAAATATTGGTGTGTGTGGCCAGTCTAGCTCCTGATATGTCTGAAGAAATGTGAATATTGGCATGTGTGGCCTGAAGAAATATTTTACCTGATTAAATGGCGAACTGTGTAGACCATGATCAGACTGCATTTCATCAGTAACAATAATATGTCGCCATATAACGATTTAGCGGGTGCATTTTGTAGTTGATATTTTCCACCTCGTTTGTCGGGGGAAGTATTTTGAATATGGAAAAAAATACTAGTCATAAAAAATGCACCTGTTATCATATAGATTTGGACGGCATAAATATTTTACGACCATTTGTTGACCAGTGTAATATATCAAATAGACCATATTCTGAAAAATGGCCGCACTTTCGTTCGGAACCAGTGTAAGCCGAACCTACAGACATCCACATAGACCAGGGAAATCTAATTTTGGATTGACGTTTTTGATGCACATGCATTCTGATCAGGGGGCAAAATCAATAAACCTTTTTTTTCTTCAAAAGCTTGCATAAATTTTTAACCTGTTTTTTCTCTCTCTCTCTCGAATTTATGCTCTACCTTATTTTCGCCAGATTGGAAACAAATTTGGCGAACTTTTATTATATGGAACTAAGGCAGATTGAAAGTAATTGCTGCAGTTTTATTATGTAGAACTAGTGCACGTGCTGGTCTGTGCATACGAGGCACACCCAGTAGTAGTAAGGGAGTCAAAATGATACCACCTACCGTGATATCATTTATAACCCTCTATAATACCCCCACCACCCCCGAAAATCAAAAAATTGGTTAACGAGGAAAATTGGGTCTCCCGACAGCAAATTTATGAATTTTTTGAGAAAATAATTTTTAAAAGAGGGAGTCCCAATTATATTGGTAATTGACTTTTGATTTTGAAAAAAGTCGAAATCATTCATGCAAGTACAATATATTTATATTCCTCATTTGTCTTCTCCGATATAGCTAATTTATTTCGCAGATCAGCAACTAATTCTACCAGCTCTAGTCTACCACGTTCACCTTTAGCCACCTGACAGCGTAGTTGCTTATGTCTACAAAAGGTTTGGGCACTAACGAATTTACAAGGGCATCTAGGGCATTGAAATTGTGGGGGGACACAAGGAAACTTTCTACGTCTCGCTAGATGCCTTCGTAGATAGTCTTTACGCGTAACGTCTTACAACAAGTCTCACACTCCATTATATATGTATATACAATTTATCTGTTCAATTGGACGTGAAAAAAAACATTATGTAAATTTTTGACGTCAATTGAACAGATAAATTTCATAGGTTATACAAAAGTATATATACAAAAGTATAATACAGAAAATATGATAACACCAGAAACTGAGCAAGCAAATAGAAAGTTTGAGAAGAGAAGCCGAATCTCTAGGGATTACTTATAGTACACGGTTGGAGAGTTAGGGGGTTGACAAAGCTGATAAATGCCACAAAGAATGAGGCGTTTATGAAGCGGTTTACCCGCGCCTATAAAAGAGGGGCATTTACAAACCTCTCACTAGCGGAGGAAGTTGGTAACAGAATTCAAAAAGAAAGTATTGCGGAGTTAAGGGCTAGTGTAATAAAACCTTCAAGCACCAATAATTTGTCCCAAATTAGACACACAGGTGGCCCAATACAAAATAATAAGAAAAAATCTCTCGTTCGCGCGATAGTGGAAAAAGGTGAAGAAATTTTGGGGGCTCACGATGAAACATTGAAAAAGGTAGAAAATGGAAGACGGGTAGTTACATTATCCTTTCGTAAAAACATTAACATTAACGAGTCTGAACGCATGTCCGAGAAACTCGCTCCGTATCTAACAACCAATTTTTATTTGAGATATTCATATTCTTACAAGCTAGAACATATGGAGGAAATTAAAAATGGAAAACCTGTAACTATAATAATGCACAAAAATCTCGGTGGTAGCGAACCACTATCATCAATGAAAACCGTTAATAAATGGCTGTCAGATAAGGAGCAAACACGAATAATGTCCGATAAAATAGACAGACCGAATACAAAGTGGAAGTTTGTAAGATGGGTAGAGGTTTTCGTAAAGCTAATACAGGGTAGTAGGGGAATAGATTTGGGACTACAATCCAAAGAAGCAGCAGGAGGAGAACTCCAGAATGGCTGAAGAATAAAAAAGGTATGTATTCTTTAGATAAGTATAATGACGACCTTTGTCTGTTCAGGTGTCTAGCTATGCATATGACAGATAAAAGACCCGACAGATGTACAGAAAAGGCGAAAGAACTTAGTAAGCAATATTTTGGTAGTAATGTGGTTTCACCAATTCCTTTTTCAGATCTGAAAAAGGTTGAAGAGTTTTTTAAAATCGGTATAGAAGTATATCAACCCACCGAATGTAACGTATGGTGGTTGAAAAAGGTACCAGCGCACTATAAGGCAATAGGTAATAAACCAATGACAATAGGACTGTTTAATAATCACGCATTTCTGATAAAAAACCTTAAAAACCTATCTAAAATTTACGCCTGCGATAATTGCAAGCAGAAATTCACAAAAGCGAGTAATATGAAGAGACACGGACCAAAATGTATGAAAGGTGAGACAAAAGTAGTATGTGATGGTAATTATTTAGAGCGCCCGCGTTCGTCGTTCGAGAAAGCGTTCTACCCAAAAAGTTCTAACAGTTATGGGGCGATCGATTGGATGTACACTGTGGAAAAGCGCGAGGGAATTCACATTCACCACGAACAGTGTGGACACGGGGGTGAAAGATGGATTTTAGGAGCTCCAGTAGATGGATACTGTCCAGAAACCAATACCGTATATCAATATCACGGCTGTTACTGGCAGCAAGGGTGTGAGATTCATGCAAAGCATAGAAAAGAAGAACGCGCATCCACTATGAGAAGAGATACACTTATTAGAAGAAGCAAAGAATTCAACCTAGTAGTTATGTGGGAATGCGAATTTCAAAGAACTGGTAAAGACATAAAGATCGGTTGCGACACTACTCTTTATCCATATCAGATAGTATATGATTTTGGGCATATCTCAACCCAGAATTTTGAAACTCTCGGTAATAATCTAGAGTACGAAGCCGAGCACGTTCCGGTAAGCGTTAGTATAGGAGATAATTTCTCAGGAACAGTAACTCATATTTGTGATAAAGATCCCGCAAAACTTATAGAAAACTTCGTAGAAGATTTGAAAGTCAGGGGAAAAGCTATAAGAGAAGAAGTGTGGTCAAGATATGGGTTTAATACAGAACATTTACGTAAAAACCAAATCGCCAAGATCGAACAGTGGATAGAGCAAGTACCGGTTATAGGTTTTAAGTAAGTACGATATAAACTTAATAAAGAAATACCTAGTAGGCGAACTGGCATCAACAACAAAGAAAGTAATGGTCGGAAAACGTGCAAACGCAACAATATTTCTATTTACTCCGGAGTTTAGATTTCTTGATGTAATACTTTATCTAGGACCCGGTGTAAGTTACGATAGTTTGGATAAAAGCCTACGAATGCAAAGGACAGAAATCTTTCTTTCCTTATGAGTGGTTCGATTCTCCAGACAAACTGGATTACCCAGACTACCGGATATAGAGAATTGGTATTCCAAACTATCTGGGAAAATGTTAATAGATGAAACAGAATTAAGTAAATGTCGTAGAATTTTCGAAGAAAATAATATGAAAACTTTGCAGAGATTGGTTGAAATATTATAACGATTTAGATGTAGCACCGTTCCTAGAAGCGGTGGAAAAAATGTGTGAATTTTATAAACACAGAGGTGTGGATATTTTCAAAGATGCGGTAACACTACCTGGAGTAGCTATACAATATTTATTGAGAGGAACCATTAAAGAACAAAAATCTTCAAAGACGATTATACCACCGGAGGATGCTCTATAGCACCAAAAGAAGAAACATACAAAATGATGAAGGACGCTCTGTTGGCGGTCCATCAATAGTATTTACACGATATGCAGAAGCTGGTGTTTCAAATATTAGAGTGGGTTCCAAACCGTGCAAGGCTGTTTTTGGGGTACGACGCAAACGCGTTATATTTATCTACGTTAAATAAAGAGATGCCGTGTGGGAGAGAAACTATACACCATATAGATACCCCACATAACCCTAATTTATTAAAAAGTTTTGTAAAAGAGTTTTATCTGGAGACTGGTTTGGGTTTGCGGAGGTGGATATAGAAGTTCCACACAACTTAAAAGATACGTTTTCTGAAATGTCCCAATATATAAACAGAGAAGTAGAGGTTGATGAAGTTCCCACACACATGATAAAATATTTGGAAGATACTGGAAGAACTAGAGGAAATGGAAGAAAATTGGTGGGATCTATGTCGGCCACCAAAGTATTGCTGTACGCGCCACTGTTGAAATGGTATTTAAAACACGGCCTAGAATAACGGAGTTCATCGTGTTATAGATTATATTAGTGGTAAACCCTTCGAATGGTTCGCAAAAGAATTTACAGCCGCAAGACGAACAGGCGATGTAGAACCAAATAAGAAACCAGTAGCCGACATAAATGAAATTATTAGGAAACTCGTGTTGTGGAAAAATGATAGAGGCAACTGAGAGACATTTAAAAATACGACATATACACAAAACGAAACCTGTGTTGACAAAGCATTAAGATCTGCATTCTTTGACGATTTGGAAGAGATAGGAGATGCGTACGAAATATCTTCAAGAAAACCCAGGTGTGTCGGTAAAGAGACCATTCCATTGTGGAATAGCGGTTTATCAACTAGCTAAATTGAGAATGTTGGAATTTTACTACGAATTTCTTGACAAATACGTAAAAAGAGAAGACTTTTAATTAATACATATGGATACGGATAGTATGTATATAGGAGTTAGTGGAAAAACGATAGAGGAATTGATTAGACCTAACTTACTAGACGGGTTTGAAAAAGAAAAAAAGAAATGGTTGGCTTGGGATAAATGGAGCGAAAGAGAGCCCAGACTTTTCAAAATGGAATTTAGCGGAGATAGGGCGATAGCGTTATCTAGTAAGTGTTATTTGTAGAAAAATTTAATTCTATTAATAAAAACTCTGCGAAAGGAATGTCCAAGAGAACTAACAATTTAAATTGGGATAGATATAAACGAGTACTAAGTGAAACTACAGAAGATGGAAAAGGACATTAGATAGTAGCACAAAATAGGGGATTTAAAATGAAAGACGGTGTTATGAAAACGTACTGTCAACAAAAATTAGGACTCTCGGCATACTACGATAAAAGACGTGTGTTACCAGACGAATACATACAGAACCTCTCTAATGATTTATTTATTTAATAATTTTGAAAAAAATTAAGAAAATTAGCAATCTAAAGACTCTGACGATCCGGGGGTAGCTGAGTGTCAGAAGGCACCGCGAGAAGTTCTTCGCGAACAAACCCTCGAGATGGCCCATCATCCAAATAGTAGAGCACGGGCTCATCGGGCTTGGTAATAGATCGATCTAGATGATATACATTGAGAGACCACACGGGATCAGTCGCGCGGCGGCTGCCACATTCGAGCTCTCCCGGTTGATAGAGGTACCGGACGTCAATATCTGATGGAAGCCGTTGCTCCTCTAAACCAACGGGTCGCGCCCGCGCGACGGCAGAGGGCTCGCTCGTCACCCTTTTAAGCTTGATAGCATCTATGGGCTTCTTACCTATCAATCTGGTCACCTCTCCGTTCAGTGCGGAGACCACGGCGGGCAGTCTGGCCACCCACTCGGTCGATCGCGAATGAGGGTCTACAAGATCTTTAGCGTATTGGTGTCCGAACAGTCTCTCAGCCAGGGTTCGATTGAAGCGTTCCACGATCACCTGGTCCCGGTGGATGTTGACGCGGCCGCGTCTGACAGAAACTTCGTGCTTAGACAATAGATGAGAGACCGCGCCCATGAACTCGCGGCCGGGATCGACCTGGAGAAGATTCGGCCATTTGAGAGGACTCCTCTTATATATTCGGGAGAGAGCCTCGGCCACCTCCTTAGACTCTTTAGTGGCCAACGGCTCAACCCCCTTATAACGACTCGCTACATCAACGACTGTCAGCGCGTACTTGTACGTCTTACGACCGACGCGATCGTGAGGGAGAAACAGGAGATCCGCTTGGTGAACTTGGTTCGGTACCGGCACGTCGAATTTCGGGCGCGGAATATTGTGAGGCGCGGGTAAATAGATCTGCCAGATGGCCTGCTTCTTGAGCCATTCCTTGACAGCGTTTTCTGAAACCTTGGTCGCCGCCGCGAGGTTTTTGATGGCAGCGAGTCCCTTCCAGTAGCCGCGGGGGCTATAGTACGTGTTCGCTAGCTTGCGCGTTAGGCGAACCGATAGTTTGGTATTAAGTTTGCGCATGTTCATCGTATGCGATGTATTCTAATATATCTGACAATCTCCAACATGCCCTCGCCAGATCGTCCGGTAACTGCGTCGATAATAATAAACCTTTATTGGAAGTACAATCGCGATTGGGGGTTAAGTTCTGAAGGAAATTGGGAAAATCTAATCCCCCAGGATTGGTGGAGGAATCTAACATCCGCTTTGCGAAAAGGGTGGCCGCTTTTTCGTCCTCCCGCCACGTCTCGAGAGAATCTCGGGCTAGACGAATCATACCCTTTGCACCAGCTATGCGGTGTTTAAGGGCAGTGTAGCCTACATCAATCATAGCAAAATAAAGTTCGTCAACTGACATCGTTCTATATATATATATTTATAAAAAAAATTTTTTAAAATAATTAATTTAAAATCTCGATTGAATATAGTAGCCGACGAGCCCCACACACCCATTCCCACGACGATGAACGCGATCTCGCGGTCATTTTTGGGGCTCTGACGGTACATAGAAAATCTGAAAGTTGGGGCTCGCGATCCAGCGGCGCGAGACTTTTCTGCGATATGCCAGTGCGTACTCGCGGTTGGTTCTTCTTCAACGTTCTGAAAAGTTTGTGCGGCGTGATTTTCGCGGCGAAGCTCTTCATTGACCCAGTCAAGATGGGCGGTTCGTTTTTTCGACCACGCTTCCTTTGCGCTATTGAGTTGTTCTACAGCTAAATCGTGACGCTTACTCTCCTCATCCACGTTCGAGCTTCTCATTTTAGAGAATAGAAAGTTGCTGCCGCTGAACGCCAATGCGTTTACGAGCGCACCACCTATCATTATTGCGATTGAAGCCATTTATTTCCATATATTAACTGGTAGAATTCCAGCTTTAACTAGATAATCTCGGGTCCAAACTGCGGCCGCTACATCTAAGGTCGCGAACCCTACGTCTCTCACAGTAAAGTCCAATTTGGGAGCGGATCCTCCTAGGGCCATCTTTGATAGTCGAGCATACCCGATACTGAAACCCGATATCACCACGGCGTGATAAAGCGCATTCACTAACATTTTACCATCTTGTTCAGCCATTATAATTATTGCATATAAAAGGGGTCGCGATCAATGTTTAAATGGGGCGCGTCCAATCGCGATTGGTGTTTCGTAACTTTCTTCTGAACACTGGCTGGTTGTTTTTTCGATAATATGGGGTATTTCCACACGCACAGGGCACCAACAACTGCCAGACCACCACCAACAACCCAACTCCAATTCACGAATTTGGGTTCAATCGGATTCGCCCAACCTCGATTGGGTGTTGAGTGTGCTTCCAATTCGTGAATTGGGGGTGTTGTTGTACTCAACTCTGTCTTCAGATGTTTTGCTGTCTCCGTCCCCGATTGCAACGACTGTTTAGCCTCTCGAAGCTCGGCGAGTATTTTATCTTGTTATTTAACTTTTCGGGGTGGCAGCCGCCGCCCGCCCAGCTGCCTGTCTTTTGGGATTTTTTATATGCGGTATGTCATCCAGTGGCGGAGTTGGGTTCGATTGGGTTGGAGCAATTGGGTTCAACTCCGTCACTCTCGCGGGTGTGTCTTGTGTCATCATTTTCAGGGCTTATAGTTCGTGGGCATATATGTCCAAATTGACAGTGTTTACCGTGGTCAACGCGGTTGTCAGCGGAGCTAAGTACATTCCAAACTTGTGATAAATTGAGCAGCAGGCTGTTCTAAGAGTGTGACCTATAAAAGGGTCAGTCTCTAGATCGTCAATCAATCCCGCGGTGTGTTTGGTATAGGGAGAAGTATACTAACGGCGGTTGCGTACAAATGAATAGCCGCCGATCCGAGAGTTTTTGTCATCTCCGCACCTAACCTAGATTCGTATCGCGCATACATTTTATCGATCTCCGCATCTGACATCTTATCCACCTGAAAAACTGAGAGACGCCTACCGAGATAATGCTCCGATTGTCCCCCAGCAACCAGCGCAGCTAGCCGCTCTCGTCGCGCCGCATTTTCATTTTCATTCGGGAGTCGTTGCACTCAACCCAATACCAACTGCCGTTGGAGTTGATTCGATTGCTCTGTCGGATCATTATCTATGTTGCCAGTCGGAGTTGAGGTTTCTTCTATTAGCTGATCGAGAAGTTTTCGTCGCAGTTCATTTTTCTTAAAATTAATTTAACTATTCTAACAAGTCTCATCACTTTAACATATTGCCAAGCGCACCACCCGACTATAGATCACCATTATGCTCGCAACAAAGCTCGCAGCGGAGCACCAAATTGTTAACATTGTTAACCATTTTATTGTTCAGCATTTGTTCAACATTTGTTAAGCATTTGTTCAGCAATGTTCAGCAATTGCTAAGCATTGTTCAGCAATTGCTAAGCATTGTTCAGCAATGTTCAGCATTTGTTCAGTAATTGCTAATTAATTATAAAATTAATTGATAACTTCGTAAGTAGTTGGTTGATCAGTCTTTAGCAAAAGCTTGGCGTGCTTAGTTTCCGAAAGCATCCGTCTAACCTCCAGGCGCTCCTCGTGCGTTGGGATAACGTCATTCTCTCGAAGACAGTCATCGAATGAGTCTCGGTCCTTGCAGTGAAAGAGGGCGACCCATTTCGTTTGCTCGCGCAGATCCTTGAGGACGGCGTTGTACTTTTGAGTGGATATCCATACGCTTGCCTAGCATGGCGGCCAGAAAATGCGAGCTCGGAGAGCAATGTCCTTCTTTTGGTCATCGCCGCCTTGGCCGAGCAATCGTCAATCACGTATAGGGTGGGCTCACCCTGGAATTTTTGGTATAAACCACGCAACCAATCGTGAAGCCTATCACCAGGGTCAATAACGTATACCTCAGGGTCGGTCCATATTCCACGTTCGCCGCTGATAAGTATCGTTGTGCCGCACAGTGGGACACAGGATCACAATATGACGAAAGGCATCGCGGTAGGAGCCCTCGAGCAAGTCTAGGATGAAAACCGTTTTTCCACATCCTGTCTGCCCACATATTATCGCAGAGTGGGCATCTCCAATCGTGAATTGGTATTGATTGCTAATTTTCTTAATTAATTCTTTAGAATTATCAAATTTATTAATTAATAAATCGTTAGAATGATTGCTAATTTTCTTAAAATTAATTAATAAATCGTTAGATTTAGTAGAGTGCTGAGACGTATCGGCCATCTTCGATGTTGAGTTGTGCGTCTGTAATTATATATAAGTACACGTTCAATGGCCCGGCTCCGTCCGCCTCTTTGGTTATCTGGATCGTCACACCCTCGCTAGCGTTCTCAACTTGGCGTCCGCTGCCGTGTATTTGGTCGTCGTCGCTGGCTCGCCATTGTCAAGCCAACATCGCGTTATTTGGTATTCAGGAACTCCGTCGAGGGAGGACCGGCGATGAAGATGCAGGTCTTTGGCAACTGCCGCAACCTCCGGAGAGCGCTTAGAGCCAGGCAGCAAACTGCTTTCTTACTTCGTCCCACTGCTGGTGCGCGCGAAGACCCGCGCTGTAGAGTCGATTGGGAACTCCCTCGATCGTCACCTCTACCTTCGTGATTTTAGGGTTATAGAATATTTGTCGGTGTTTCTAGCACCGAACGCGAACCGAGCATCCTCGAACAACATCATTATACCTTTCATCGAGCGGCGGGTACGTTGAACTTAATGATATTACCACAATGGTCGCCTTTGGCTTTCGTCATCTTGCGATGGCGAAGAACTCGGTCGTAAAGTATGGCAACGTGCCCGGCGTACTGGGTTCTGATCAATCGCGCGAGTTCGGGCATCGTGACCATGTCGTACTCCAGCGAAACATTATCGATCGTATACGTCGATAACATGTCGCTGGTTATGAGAACTCGGCCGTAGTCGTTGAACGTTAGTTCGTATTCGAGGCGGTCAGCCAAAGCGCTCTGATAGTAGGGCATGTGAGCTCTCCAGCAACTCAAAGTCGAGCGGGATGTAGAAGTGGTTGCCGTAAGCGGCCCGCGACCGCATAGTCACTCGCGTTGTTATCTAACTTGTTACCAGCCCCGATTCTAAGTTTGGTTACGTTCTTATTTTTGCTGGTGTCAATACCCTGATAGACAGCGTTTCGCGCTCTTGCGCCGTCTTCCATAGGTCCTGATAACAATGGTAGACGTCGCTGTCGTCGATCGACATCACCTCATTACCAGAAATCTTTATCATGGTCTTCTTGACGATGGCGCGACCAAGGTTCTGAACGACGGTTCGGTCCTCGTCCGTCGACGTCAGCGAAATAGTGAAAGCGAGGCGAACAGTACCCGGCACAATGACGTCGTTAGCTCCGAGGTTGGGGAAGCGGACCAAGAGCTGCTGGTTTTGGTCGATCGTCGATGGGTTGTTCGTAATAACGACACTCTGTCTCACGCCTTTTGCCCCGAGGGGCTCAACGCAGTCTGCGGTATGGATTGATGTTTGCGACCGTATTGACTCGAAGACATAATTTAGTGAAACTATATTAAACCCTTATGGTTTTGTCTTTAATACATAATTAATTTTAAGAAAGTTATAAAGATGGATGATTACGATATTAACATGGATGAAATCGGCAGAGACGATTACGTCGATGATGATGACATAGATGATTATAATGACGAAACGCCCTTGATACAGCCTCCAGTTTCCAATCCAATCGGGGGAATTAGGTGGCGCTACTACTAGTCAAAGTCGGGAATTACTCGAGGGAGCTGTAAACGACTACTACAACAGTTTGGCAGAAAAAGGTCTGGTCCCATCTGTCGGTCACGACTACTCCAAGTTCAAATTGGATCTGAACGGTAGATTGCGACTAAAAGCAGCATCAAATCTCCCAATAGTTAACACGAGGACCGGTAAACCCCTAGCGCTGGGTACCATTGCCGGAAACCCGGGCGGTGGCCAACTCGTAAGGAACGAGCTCGGATTCGTAGATTGGAAGAAGAAGAATGTTTTGAGTGCCGCAGCTGTAAGGGCCGTAAACAACCTAAAAGATAAGATGGACGACTCGACAGTTTCTATCGAGCTCAGCGAGCTCAGCGAGGTCCCTCAAGTGGCCACCGACGTTATTAACGCGGTGGAGACCACGTTCAGTGAAAACGAAATACTCAACCTCGAACAAGGGTCTAACGATGACCCACCGTTACCTCTTCGCGAACTCCGGGGCCTCGATAAGGTTATGCAAACGGTCCGGGGCGAACTGGTCCTTAACCTCGCCAAACTCTCGTCGCTGGATGAACATATCGCGCTAGAAGAAAGAAAGAAAACTGGAGGAAGCTGGTGACGATAGAGAATCTACCGAGCGGATCACCGAACGCCTGCGGTCGTTGCGGGACGAAAGAGAAGCTCGCTTGCAGGCTGCATCGACTAACCGTGAGGCTCTCCGCACCCAAATAAGTCGGATCCGCGAAACAATCTCGAGGGTCCTGCATGAGGAGACGACACTCGGTGAGCGTCTTCGCACTCTGTTCAGAGAACAGGGCATCACGATAGCAAGCATCCTCGTTGCTATCAGCATGACTATATCAACCATAGTTCTAGCTTTCACTGGTGGTGCGGCGCCACCACCCGCGCCAGCGCCAGCACCCGCACCAGCACCCGCGCCATCAGGCGGAGCCAAGGAGTGGGTAAAAAAACAACTAAAAGCCCTCGCCAGTCTCCTGGCTAAATTAGCCGAAAAGGCGGCTGCCGCACTACCTGGACTGATCGGAAGTATCGTTTCTTACTTGCTATCTATATTATCAAAAACGGCCGGATGGCTAGCCAAAAATACTTGGGCTTTAATCGTGGCAATCGCCGGTCTCCTACTATTCTTCACCAGAGAGTTCCTAAAACCAAAGCGTAAATAGTCCGATCGCCACGAGGGCGACGACGAGCGCTAATTTCTCCTCCTCGTGTGTTGTGCTTCCAATTTCAACATTGTTGATGATTGGTGTTTCAACATTGTTGATGGAACTCGATGGTGCATCCAATTTACGAATTGGGGGTACTGGGTTCGATTGTGTTGAGGGATGTGTATCCATTTTGTGTTTTGGGGGTTTTATGAAATCTTTTTCAAATTTATTTGAATTTACAACTCCGCGCCCGATCATCTTGGGTGGGAGCTTGATGATACCCGTGTTCACGTTCCCGTTGCGGCCGATTTTTTGATTGGTGGTTGCGACTACGATCTGATTATTGTAACCGTCAACCGGGTCGTCTCGTAGTATCATATTGCTCGGCGCCATATAAAGACCTATTCCAAATGCGTAGTCTACCGGGGTGCGGGCAGTCTGCAAAACGTCTTCATAATTCTGGATCGCCTTCTGGAGGTCCACCTTAGCTGAGATGGCGTCCTCGACAAGTGCCAAGAACTGTTTTTGCGCGTTGTCAAAGGCCGTTCCCGTAACCAATGTATAGCGCTGCGCGTTTGCTTCTGTGAGGCGAGCGAGGATTGCCCATACGTATATGCGAATGGATTCGTTGAGACGAATAACCCCACCCTGCGTAAATCCAGTGCTTTCATCTAACATAAATGTGGTCCAAGCATTTCGCATCTGTGGAGTATCACCCAGGTCTAGGTATTCCACATGGGCTACTTTAGTAGGCAGCCAATGGCAATCACCATCATTACACGCAGTCCACCAAGCACTTCAGCACCGACGTCATCTTATTCAACTTATAATTATATTTAGTCCATGTTGCCATTTTTCTAACTGGTGGTGGGGTGGCCCTCGAGCGCTCCATAGCCCTGAGAAATATACTGGAACTTTATCCAGACGCTCCCCACTAACTAAGCCTTTAAGGTGAACTAACCCTAAACTGTTGGTCGGGGTGTATACTTTCTGTCTCCAGTCGGCGTCTTTTGATACCCCAAATTCGCTACACAATCTTTCGAACGCCTTACGGTCGTATGCGCTGGAAATGGGATCCCAGCCATCGTCTTGAGGCAGTGGAATACCTAGTTCTTTGATAATCTCCTAATTGTGTAATACACGTGAAAGTTGTAGACACTTCGGAGCATGATATTCTCGTATGTCAAATGGTCTTGATGCGAAACCTCCGCTATCCGGACCGTTAGCGCACGCCATACAGCGAAATTTAGCTGGTTCTGCCAGAAGTTCATATGGGAAAACTCCCATCTTAGTAATACATCTTGACTAGTAGTCTTTGGAACTACATATTTTTCAAACGTGTTAGGGAAATTGGTGGCAAAGCCACTGGCCGGTCTAACCGTTACGGTTGGGTGTACAAGGTGGTTAACAACGTCTTTTTGCTTGTATTTACCACCGACCGCGTACTTTGCATTAGAGTTAAAGCTAAATGCTTTTGTATCCATTGAAAGATATTATTATGTTTGCTACTATCACTAATGTTCAAAATGGGAGTTGTGAACTTCAAAAATTAATAGACAACTGCTGCGGACAACGCCGGGTAGGCCTCAGATCAATCACCTTCACGGTTGGTGGAAAAACGTTGACACGCTCGAGTTTTTCACATCAGAAGTCGAGGGGTGGGTAAGCCCTGTGTTTCTTTTGGAAACTACCTCATAAACTGAACCAGTGACCTCAGGATTTCGTAGAACTCCAGATGCTAATTAGTACCTCAGGGTCTTTGGAGTTTCGGAGATCTCCAAGCTTTTGTCGCGGAGAAGATTCCTGGTGTAGTCACTCTCGCAATCTCGAAAGCCACGGGGCTCACGACATTGACCGTTGATAGGCGTTTAAGGATCTCACCGGGGTTGGGCTCACTGTTAGGATTTAAAATAACATACCCTTACAACGATGACGGAGTGTTTGATCCTGGTGAGCACGTCGGCACGACCCCAGTAAACTTCGCCGTCACGAAAACTCTCGGGGTGCACCTGGATCGGGTGAACACATCGTACAACACGGTAGACGGCACTCCCACCACATTACTGAAAACCGTGCCCGCCAGCGACTGTTTCTATGGTGAGACTGTGACCTTAGACTTCCCACACCCAGAGATGAAAGTTTTGGAATCGGGACACATCCACGAGTTGAAGATTTCTATTCTCGATGATAAAGGGCGAGAGTTGAAGAACGATTACCCGAATTCGGTCGTCCTAGAAATTTCAAATTAATTAATTTTAAGAAAATTATTTAGAATTAAACGCATGTTCGTAATATATATATTATCAACATTATTGAAAATGAGTATATACGGACCAGGTAGTTCTTCCGATTGGGTGACAAATTCAAAGAATTTGGAACCAACAGAAGGGGAATTCATCCCGACAGAGGGCGACTTTTTAACTACCCAAAAAAACAAAGGCCTTGATCAATAGAACTATATCGAGGGCCACGGACGAGATTCACAAGAGTCTACTGTCACAACTTAGAGATGCCCTGGCTGTGAATACACAAAGTCGTGAAGAAACGCATACGGAACTAAACGAACTAGACAAAAAAATAACCAAATTTCGAAAAGAGGCCCGGTCGGGTATTGAGAAAGTCCGAGAAGACCACCAGGCGGACCTTACGGAGGCTTATGATGCGTTGCTCTTAAAGGATACTCTCATCAGTGAAGCGACACTTACCGAACTAGACGGGAAAATAACAAAATTTCGAAAAGAGACCAGGTCGGATATTGATAAAGTCCGAGAAGACCGCCAGGCGGCCCTTACGGAGGGTTATGATACGTTGCGCTTAGAGGACTCTCTCATCAGAGAAGCGGCACTTACCGAACTAGACAAAAAAAAATAAACCAAATTTCGAAAAGAGGCCACGTTCGGGTATTGAGAAAACCCGAGAAGACCACCAGGCGGACCTTACGGAGGCTTATAGGGTGTTGCGCTTAGAGGACTCTCTCAGCAAAGAAGCGGCGGTTGTTGAACTAGACGGAAAAATAACCGAATTTCGAAAAGAAAAGACCCGGATGGTCGGGTATCGATAAAAGTCCGAGAAGACCACCAGTCGAACCTTGCGGAGGCCCTTGCGGAGGCTTATGATGCGTTGCGCTTAGAGGATCTCTCAGCAAGAAGCTACACTTACTGAATTAGACGGGAAAATAGCCGAATTTCTGAAAGAGACCAGGTCGGGGGTTGAGGGGGTGGGGGGTTCCGAGAAAAGACACAAGGAGGCCATTGCGGAGGCTTATGGGGCGTTGCGCTCAGAGGGACTCTCTCAACAGCAGAAGCGGCACTTACCGAACTAGACGAATAAAAAAATAACCAAATTTCGAAAGAGGGCCCGGTTGGGGGTTGAGGGGGTCCGAACGGGTATTGAGAAAGCCCTAGAAGACCACCAGGCGGACCTTACGGAGGCTTATAGGGTGTTGCGCTCGAGGACTCTCTCAGAGAAGCGGCGGTTGGTGAACTAGACGGAAAAATAACCGAATTTCGAAAAGAGGCCCGGTCGGGTATTGAGAAAGCCCGAGAAGACCACCAGGCAGCCCTTGCGAGGCTTATGAAGCGATTGCGTATGAGGACTCTCTCATCAGAGAAGCGGCGGTTGACGAACTAGACGGGAAAATAACCGAATTTCAAAATGAAGCCCGTTGGGTGTTGAGAAAGCCCTAGAAGGCCACCAGGCGACCATTACGGAGGCTTATGATGCGTTGCGCTTAGAGGACTCTCTCAGTAGAGAAGCGGCACTTACCGAACTAGACGGAAAGATAACCGAAGTTTCCGATAAACTGAAACATGATCGTATAGCCGCGACCAAAGCTCTTGAGGAGGCCTCTTATAATATTCGTACTGAGGCATATAACGCAAACAGTGCGCTTGTCGGAATAGTGCGAACAATGAAAACGCTAAAACGTGCCATAACAGTTTGGGCTGAGAAGCGGGGCCCATTGGTTGAGGGGCACTATGAATATTCGTTCGGTGCCAAAGCGAGTAATAAATGTGGGGGATACACTATGACAGCCGCGGTGAGTTATCCAAATGGCGGTCTGCTCGGTTAATGGTAGTGGCAAACCTGTGGGCGCGGTCGCGATAAATATTGTAGTAGATGGGGAAGAACGGGGGGTTGGAGTCAATAAAATCTCTGGAGATAGTTCGACGGTGGTTTCGTTCTCCGGTTATGATCGAATTAGACTTTCCAAAGGTAGTGTTATTAACTTTGTTACGAAAATCGGTGACACAGAGAGTTCTTCCACTATTGTCTCGTTGTTAATTGAACTTATTTTGTAAATACTAATATATTGAAATAAATTTGTAAAATTTAAATATGAACGAATCAACGCTTCCAATTTGTCAATACCACTCCATCAACACTGTGTACAATTAACGAAAGAAGTTCAGATTTTAGGTTGAATAATATCGTCGCTATGCAGGATATTTTAGTTAGAGAATATACAAATACAAAAAGAAACGCTAAAAAATATAGGCGCGCGGTGAACATGGCTGAAGTATCTAGCACGGCTCTGGCGAGTGTTTCTGTGTTGTGTGGGGCGGGGACAGCTGCAACTATATCCACCATTATAACGGTTCCCGTAGCGGGGATTTTATGTGCGGTGTCGGCCGTTTCTGGGTTGTTGTGTATGGTAATTAGGGCGTCGGGTGGAAAACTCGAGAAAAAAGGTAGAAAACATGATAGAATATCCGTTCTCGCCAGGTCGAAGAAAAATACCATTGACGTTATGGTGTCCAAAGCGTTGGCCGATAAGAAAATATCAAATTTAGAGTTTGAATCCGTGGTGGAAGAAATGGGGAGATATGAACAATTAAAAAATGATATAAGAATCAAGGCACGCGCCACCATGCCCAAGATTGAGTGTACTGATTGGGATAAATTTAGGGAAAAACTTGGAGATAAAGTCGGAAGAAATGTTACAGCACCATTGTGATTTTTTAAAAATAATTAATTTTAATTATATTAAAATTAATTAAATTAATTATATTGTCGCAGTAACAATTTATTAATTAATTTTAGGAAAATTATTAACAATTTAAAAAAGAAAAAAAAGAATTTTTTTTTTTAGCTTCCACCGAGGCTCGAACCCACGCCAGCAAAACCCTTCTGGGCCCACCCGGCTAGCCACCTTTTCTGATCTTGTCTTTGTCTTACTCGTCTCATGTTGTGGCTAGCCGGGTGTAATAGCTGCCTGTACAGCACACCCCCATCTATCGGCTGATCTAGGAACCAGTGTCGAAAGTCTAGGCAACCTTGGAAGTGCCTGCACGGAAGCACTGAGCGCTCATTTTTTCGTCAGGGCGTCCCCCCAAGACAAATTATTGTTGTTAATTTTACATATATGAAGCTAAAACCGTGTTGTGCAATACCAAATATTTACTCGTTTATTTTTATTTGTTTTATATGTAACAAGTTCATTTTTTATTTTTTATTTAATAATATAGGTTATAACGTTCTAAATTATTAAAAGTAAAATTAAAAAAATTAAAAACATGCCAACCAATCACAATGTAAGAAATACTTCCGGAATATCGATAGCGGGTTGTGTAATACACACCCACGTGTGTGTAGTATATATTACAGTGTGTTTATGTTTCATTCCGGAATATCGATAGCGGGTTGTGTAATACACACCCACGTGTGTGTAGTATATATTATAGTG
Organism: Conchocele bisecta; assembly: GCA_029237695.1. Classification (NCBI taxonomy): domain Eukaryota; kingdom Metazoa; phylum Mollusca; class Bivalvia; order Lucinida; family Thyasiridae; genus Conchocele; species Conchocele bisecta. The sequence continues at coordinate 65,322,315 of CM055278.1, read as the reverse complement.
TGTTTATGTTTCATTCCGGAATATCGATAGCGGGTTGTGTAATACACACCCACGTGTGTGTAGTATATTATAGTGTGTTTATGTTTCATCCCGGAAGACGTAATCGTGTAATCTCTCTATAAAATGGACACTTAATATACGTGTAAGGTAGGACACATAATTTGCATGTTTATAACACGTGTAAGTGAAACATTGTCGTCTGCTTGGTGTTGTGATTACAATATAAATTTATAAGCGATATCGTAGAAATGTACGTTCGTAAACGAATCGTTGGGTTTTAATAGTTTTATATAATACGCCTTAGTTTCATATCCGATACGCATTATCTGTCTTAATGTTCGTATTTGCCTCTTGTATAGTTGACATAATTGCCGGTATAATATTGGAAATGTAACGTTTTTATCGGAGCGTAATAAATTACGCTGGTATTTCATATATTCGATATCGCCTAGTGTTCTCATTTTATAGAATTTATATACAGGATTATAACCCCCGTATTCTTCGTAAACTTCTTCAACACAGTCATTAAAAAATTTCAATTCAAATTGTATTGTATTATCCATTTTCTCTAATAATATTGGTACTCGTTTTTTCTGTTCAATTGGACGTGAAAAAAAACATGATGTATTTATGACACCAATATATACTTTCAAAAGTCAATTACCAATATAATTGGGACTCCCTCTTTTCAAAATTATTTTCTCCAAAAATTCATAAATTTGCTGTCGGGAGACCCAATTTTCCTCGTTAACCAATTTTTTGATTTTCGGGGGTGGTGGGGGTATTATAGAGGGTTATAAATGATATCACGGTAGGTGGTATCATTTTGACTCCCTTACTACTACTCACCCAGTATGTCCGGTCTGTGCTGGGTGCAGATGCTAAGGTGTGTATTTTGACGCCTCGAGCGTCCATGACAGTGTGACTTTCTAATCATAAAATGGGCATTTGTCTAAAAAATGGACTTCACCTGTATGACATTTGCGGCCAGCGTAGCCCCAGATTAGCATGTGCATCTGCGTAGTCTGACAACACAATTCTGTTCAATCGGGCAGTGTGTGTCCCTAAATAAAGTTCTGACCAATCTACCGATGAATTTGTGAGCACACATGGAGATAAACACCTACACTGTACACTGGGCATGGATCGTATAAGGTCCCATTTCTCAATCACCGATCAAAATCGTACACGAGTCGCGCTTTCCCCGTCGCACAGGTAAAATAGAATACACACATTTTGAAACGACCCCCGAACGCCGCGAGTTTCAATTTTATTCCAGTCATGGCTTCTGAACTGAAAACATGTAGAAGTCTTCGCTCCTGGACAAACGTGGATTCTCTAGAAGACAGCGATCTACGCAGGCTCTACGACGGTGGAAATGTTAAAGTTACCAAACCCGTCAGATGTGTGTCATATTGGAGTTTTTATGCGGTTTTACTCGTAATTGGTGGTTTGTTTTTATTCGGGATTCTGGTCGGAGTGTACGTGAAGACAAGTGACGATGTCACCGGTGGCTGTTCCATGGACCAGCGGCAGGATGGATTCTCCAGATCCAAGATGGCCGCCGTACATCACGACATTATGTATTTTATGTCCGGACAGTCGGCGGGAAATTACTATAGGTATAAAACGATGAACTAATGAACATCATGTATCATTATTGCAGATAGTTTTGGTTAATACTCGTATAAATGCTTGTTTTTTTTCTCAAAATAGTGATATCTATAATTAAATACACCTTCTGGAAGTCGGCGTGATGTATCACTAGTCACGTGACCCGATATGTTTGGGGGTAAGTCGATACATTTTGCTCTAATATACATCATTTTTATGCCAGAATATTTCACATTTAGATCTACGAAAATACTAAATGGTGATAAGAATTTTTTTTAATTTTTAATGACCATTTAACATAAATCTGTATTTAAATTTGATTTAGCAATTGGAATTTAGTTGTTTGAAGCGTTCAAAAATGATTAAATTATATAGGAAACTGTTCAGATTTCCCCCTGCGCTCCTCGGCAGGGGAGATTACATATGTATGCATGTCTACAAAGGATTAAAGTGTAGTTGGAAGCCTGCATCTCTATCTGAAATATAGTTTTTATATGATACCTTTGTTTGAACTTGAGATGCAGGGAACCTGTGTATATTCTGATATAGGTAACCGAGTATAACTTATTGTTCCCATATTTAATTTTTAAGGATTTAAATTTGAGGGAGCCTTAGCAACTGTTGCATTTAGTTCCTTAAACTTTTAATATGTGGATATATAACATTCTTATAATTAGCTAGGTTTATAATGCAGTCTCTCATCCATGTATTGTTTTTCATTTCTTTTCGAACAGGTAGACAGTAAATCTGGTAACATATATTGGATCGGGGTTAAATCTTGCAATATGTGAAATAAGTGGAGCTCGATACTGGCCAGCGATTAGTCAAGAACAGCACCGACCCAATCAAGTTGGGTCGTGATGGCTGCTATTTGTTTATTGACATTTTATTATTTTCAATATATACATTGAACCCTAGTTTACATTTACAAAAAAAATTATATTGTTGATTTCAATACAATTTTTTACCAAAAAATTTTTTTTCTCTCAGATATTCATGAATTTTTTTTTTTTTATTTCTGTAAACAATTAAAGCTTTCCATGCATATTGAAATAACACACAAGTTATTTAATTTAAAAATATGTAAATTTGATACTTCATCACTGTTTTGGAAATTTCACAGGAAAATGCCATTTTACAAGAGTAAGCCATCATGACTGTGTATCAAGACAGTCATGAAGTCACGACTAGCCAACGATTGGTTTAGAAAGTTGGACGAATTATTAGGGACATAGAGATTCTAAAAATAGAGATATCATTGTTAGACATTCAATAATCTGTTATTTGTATATGTATTCATATTTAGAGATGCACAAAAATTCATACACAAATATGTCATTATATATATTATATCATTATCTTGTGCATAGTACAATGTTTATATATGTGCATGCTCTTGATGTACAGGATCTTGGTTTGTAATAAATGTCAGAATTAATATGCCAACAAATATAAAAAATCTAATACTGCATAAACTGATAATCTTGTATGTAGTTCTATTATTTGCCCAGGAATATAATTGTAACATTAGCACGACCCCCCAGGGTACATGCCAACATGTAAGGTTATATTTTTTCTGTGTGTGTTGAAGTGTTTACAAACCAATTATGTTAGCCTTTGATCTTCAACTTTATTGTAACTTTATTAATAGCTTCAGGCTCTTGAGTACAGTAACAATGTTTTGTGTGTCAACCTTTTGTGAATGGATGTTTGGCCCCCCTGTTGATGCAAAGACCCTTTAGTTCAAACAATATTTTATTTCCTTATAATATACACATGCCATATGCACATTTGTATCAGAGGTATGAGGAGAAAGCATATAGCGGCTGTCCAGTGCTTTGCTGTCGGGGATATTATTCCACCTCAAACCGTTCATAGCTGCATGGTGGTCCATTTATGGTACTGAATGTTTTCATGATGATGTGCATCGTGTTCATGGGTTTGGAGATGTACGTATGTTTAATTCTAAAATAAAAGACTGCATGTTAAAAATCAAAGACTTCTAATGATGACTTTTCGTATCGGATAAACATAAACCTTAAACGTTGAAGGCATATTAAGCTAAGCATGACATGAAACTACATAACTTTGTATGACTCACAAAAACATTGGATTTAGCTTGAAGACTCGAGTGTTAAGATTATTTGTAATTTACATAAATTCACTACCTGCTGTCAATTTTGGTGAAAACTTAATGTTCGTTGTCAGATTGTGAAAGATGACGATTGCAATTTTGCCATCGGCACAAAGCACTGAATTATCAGATCATATACTGTTACTACTAATGCACATGCATATGTCGATCATGCTTGACTAAATTTCCGACTTCATTTGCATACATTATAAACATGATTATGATAATATATTCTATTTCCATTCATGATAAATATGGGCGTATTGATTATGATATACCTTTACAATGTACATATCGTGGCCTGTAGCACCAGATTTGTGCAATCTGATCAGGGCCAAATGTTTCAAATATCAATTACCGGGTAACCCATTCCTTTCGGAATACACCTGTACGGGTATGAAATTTATTAAATAATTTATTTTTGTTATTTCTCAAAGAAAGCATATGTTGTGACCACTCATTTGAACCGTCTCAACGAGACGGTTCAAATGGTGGTCGCAACATATACTTCTGAGCGTATAGAAGAAAAATATTTAGGATTTTCCGCAAACATAATGGCGTACGTATCAGCTTGAAAAGGATTAGCAAAGAGTAGGATTAAAACTGTCACTGTCTATTTTTAATCAGAACACCTTTAGGATATAAAAAAATGGATAGACGGCAAAACTTGCTTTGGTTTTCACTCGATGGTATCATATGTTCCCTGTTGAGGTTGAGAAACGGGTTTCATGAAATGAAATCTTAAATTGGTACAATGTATTGACTACCTGAGTGCTAGCTCTCATCAATAGCTATACTGGTCAAAAACTCAATATGCCCATATTTTATGTGGTGCACCATACGTTTATAATATGTATCCAAAGAATCGGTCATAGTTTACCCTGGGGGACACAATGTCATCTCATGTGTGACTGTCAGTCTGAGCTGCGTATTGGCGTAAATAAGCAATTAAAACATGTACAAAAAAGCAATAAAAATAGTGGGTACACAAATGTCTCCTTAAGTCTATTGAAACTCCTTTTTCAAGACATATAGAAAGTACTATATGCACAAGAATCAGCTAATTTTAGCAGGTAACATTTAAAAAAAATCCAGTTGGAAATAGCCAATTGATTTCAAAATTATGGAGTGATAGTGTCCAAATGTTCAATTGCTTATAATCTAAAGCATTAATGCCTCTGTCTCAATATTTCAATATTATAATATAAACATAATTTAACACGAAATGAAAAAGCATTAATATCTGGTTGACCATGACAAAAAGACTTGTTGACTTTACGAAAGTATAGCTCCAGATCAGTCTGCACAGCCGCACAGTCTGATCAGGGTCTACACAGTTCACTATTCAATCAGGGAAGCTTTCTTCATTCATTGAATGAAAACTTAACCCATAGACCACTACTCACAACAATTGTCGTCTGCTGTTGCTTTTATATCTTGCCTTATTTCTCAATAAAAACATGTTTTGACAGCACTTCAGAATCATTTCTGAAGTGCTGTCAAAGCATGTTGTAAATTATTCTAAAATGCTCTCAAAGCATGTTTTTGATGATAAAAATGGAAAATAGAAAATAAACAGCAGACGACAAGAAAATGAGATATCGGTCTAAGGGTTAAGATCCGTATCTGGCTGCTAGAATGTGATAGCTGATCAGGAGCTAGACACTGATTTTCTTTTCAGTGAAAAATGTACAAAAAGGTCATGTCCTGGACTAAAGCCACGTGCCCCATTCCAAAACTATATATACTTACAAGGAACACTGGACTTATGTATAATCTTATCAAAAATGTTATTCGGTTTTAGATTTCTAGACATCTCGGTTGTTTTGAAATAAAAACATTACAGAATTAATACCTGTGCATGTACATGTATAATTAAAGGACTACAGTTTCTCCAATAATCCGCAAGATGACCGAGGACAAAGGGTGAAATGTCAAGTCATGTTTAATTTCTGCGGACTTCCCAACAACCAAACCATTCTCCGCACAATAACAACCTGAGGCTCACATTTAATAAAACTCACAGTTGTCCCTGAATTTCAAACGAAATGCCGATTCACAGGTGGCGAAACTTTTTCTGTTTTCTTTATTTCCCCCACAAAAATAGTTAAATCATTTGGCCCTGGGCATGTGGGCTGCATAGAGCCATAGCATGATAATTCCAGTACAAAAATATTTACACAATTCCCTAAAATTTGATTGGCTCGTAGCAAGTCTCTGTCCAAAATTTATATCCCAGTAAACCCCCACGCCAAACTACTTTCCGTAACCGTGAGGCGCAGTTAAAATAATTCTTAAGAAAACGGAAAAATAACACATTTTCTTGATGAATTTATTTCAAATGCTGGAATTATAAGAAATGAATGGCCTTTTTGTGGAATTTATCGGGGATATAAACTTGGAAAAGTCGCGGGATGGACGAAGCGATAAAAAATTACAATTTTCGGAATTTTTTTTCTCGAAAATTGTAATTTTTTAAGGCCTCGTCCAGTATTCCCGCGTCTTTTCCAAGTTTATACCCTTATAAATTCCACAAAAAGGCCATTCATTCCTATAATAAAATGATAAACAAGCATATGAATCTACATGGATCAATCTGGGGGCTGTTTCATTAAACTACGTACGACTAAAATGTTCGTAAAAGCAAATTTAGGATCGTCTGTAAAATTCAATTGATGGATTTACATTTATTGAGCGTAGGCTGCATATGCAACCTATGTTCAATAAATTTAAATCCAATAATTGTTTTACAAGAAAACGTTGTTTAAATAATTTTTCACTTACCAACATTTTAGTCGTACGAAGTTTAGTGAAACGGCCCCCAGATGTATGGGTGCAGGAACTTTTAAGAACTACATACAACGGACTCACTGACACATGGATGTCATGGTGATCATATTGTCTCACTTTAACCCTTACAATGCTGAATTAATTTGTGTCGTCTGCTGAATATTTTTTATTTTCCATTTTTCTCAAAAACTTGGTTTGGCAGCACTTTAGAATCATTTCCAATGGAAATGATTCTAAAATGCTGCCAAACCATGTTTTTACTGAGAGAAAAGACAAAATATGAATTAACAGCAGACGACTATTTTCGGTTCCCGCATTCAAAAAGTGCATGCTGATCTGCAAACATACTAACCCTTAGACCGCTACTCACAACAATTGTCGTCTGTTGTTGCTTTTATGTCTTGACTTATTGCTCAATAAAAACATCATTTGACAGCACTTGTTGTCAATCCATGTTGTAAATTATTCTAAAGTGCCCACAAAGCATGTTTTTGATGATAAAACTGGAAAATAGAAAATAAACAGCAGACAGCAAAAAAATTATGATAGCGGTTTAAGGCACAATTTGTGATCTTGATTGTCCAATTATTCCCGTTCAGATTCTTGTTAGTGTAAGCAATTCAGTGCATACTGCAAACATTATAGAGTTTTAACACTCAATTACCCTGTGATTTTGTCAGAATTCAAATTACCCGAAACCACACATAGTTAAGGTGTCCTTGATGTGAACATGGCGAACATTTAGCCACATTAAGTAATTCACTCACGCCAATTATGTCATGCCTAGACACAGCTTTTAGACAAGGTGACAATTCTACCCACCAATTGGGGCGACCGCAGATAGTCTAATTATGACTGTAGCGAGAATGGAAATATAATGGGAGAACTTTGTCGCAATTATTAGTATTGGATAATTATATGGAGGAATATAATAACACAATGATGTTAAAGTGGTCGTTTTTTTGTATTCTCACATACATCATATTCTACACATAGCAATTATATCTTCCCTATTCTTACAGCAATGCTAATGCAGGGCTCCAGATAAATGCGTATTTGCTTAAATACCCAATTAAAATTGCCAAAAACCCAATTGAAATCAGAAGTAGCGAGTATCAAAAGCAATACAAATTTTGTGGTACGTTTATCATGCAATAAACAGACCACAAATATAGCATATTTTTTCTAATTTCCATGAAAACACATCTTTGTATGTCATTAGAATTGTCTCCAAGGAGACAATTCTAATGAAATGCCAAGACATGTTTTCATTTTGAAGCAAACTATTCAATAATTGCTGTTTGTTGATGTGTAAACAGTAGTGTGATTTTATTTTACCCAATTAAAATATTGAAATACTCCATTGCTTCAGATATAATGGAGTGAAAATACTCAATTACTAATTCCTTATCTGGAGCCCTGTAATACATAAATCTGGATTAACCTTGTGTCAAATTCCTGAGCATGGGATAATACTAGTTTCATAGGGAAGACAGTATATACATACAATGTACATGTACCGGTGTCACAGGAAATTCTCCCCCTGGAAATTTCTCCCCCCTCCCCCCCACGGGGGAAGATTTCCAGGGTCGAGCCTGGAAATATTACCCCCCCGGGAAGAATTTCCTAGGAAATGTATGTCATTTGGTAGTATAAGAAAGGGGAACATAAAAAATCACCTCCCTCACACACCCCCCCTCCCCCACCAATACATGGCACATGCTGTCTGTTCTACACCAACATACATTATTTTGTTTCATCAGAAATACTCCCCCAATTGTGGGCTATTCTTGTCTACAAAGAGACGTCCACGTCCACTATGCATATGGTAGATGGTGGCGGTGGGGGGGGGGGAATATTTCCTAGGAAAATCTCCCCCCCCACCAATACATGCCACATGCTATCTCTTCACCAACTTTCATTTCATTTCATCAGAATTACTCCCCCCAATCACCTGCTATTCTTCTCCTCCTCTACAAAGAGACATTCACATCCACTTTGCATATGGTAGATGGTGGGGGGATATTTCCTATGAAAATCCCCCCCCCTCCCCCCCCCACCAATTCATGCCACAAACATATGTTCTACACCAACATACATTATTTTGTTTCATGAGAAATACTCCCCCAATCATGCGCTATTCTTGTCTACAAGCTCCGTGCAGGCACCGGGGCGGGATCAACTGATCCTGAGAATAGTGCTGCAGTAGCCATTGCTTGTCGTAAAAGGCGACTAAACTGGCTTAACGATTGGGTTCATACTTTCCGGAACCCACTATACCGGATTTGGCCCTCATGTAAATATTTGGCTTTCTTGTATGTGAGAGTTGAGTCAGGCTATGCCCCATATATAAAAGTAAGATTAGCGCTAATCCTATTACTTTTAGGGGATGGGATAAATGATGCTGGTGTGGCGAGGGCCTGGCACCAGATCAGGTTGTTCTAATTTCAGGACTGAATATGTATTTTGATTGTAAATATTGAGTTCTGAAGTTGGGATTTACCCCCCTCGGACAGGTGGATACGGGACACGACCCCGTTGACCCGTCTGCGTGTAGACTTCCTAAGGCTTGTACCTCTATGTCAGAAAAGCGGACGTTAAACCCTATTCACTCACTCACTCACTCTTGTCTACAAAGTGACGTCCACATCGTGACGTCCACATCCACTATGCATATGGTAGATGGTGGCAGGGGGGAATATTTACTAGGAAAATCTCCACCCCCCCCCTCCCTAAATACATGCCAAATGCTATCAGTTTTACACCAACATACATTTCATTTCATCAGAAATACTCCCCCAATCGTGGGCTATTCTTGTCTACAAAGAGACATTCACATCCGCTATGCATATGGTAGATGGTTGGGGGGGGGGGGGGGGGAGGGGAGAATATTTCCTAGGAAAATCTCCTCCCCCCCCCCCTCCCTCAATACATGCCAAATGTTATCTGTTCTACACCAACATACATTTCATTTCATCAGAAATACTCCCGCAATCACCTGCTATTCTTCTCTACAAAGAGACAATCACATTCCTTTGCATATTGTAGATGGCAGGGGGGGGGGGGTGGGGGGGATATTTCCTAGGAAAATCTCTCCCCCCCCCCCAATACATGGCACATGCTGTCTGTTCTACATCAACAATCATTATTTTGTTTCTTCAGAAATACTCCCCCAATCGTGGGCTATTCTTGTCTACAAAGAGACAATCACATCCACTATGCATAGGGTAGATGGTGGCGGGGGGGAATATTTCCTAGGAAAATCTCCCCCCCCCCCACCAATACATGCCACATGCTATCTGTTCTACACCAAACTACATTATTTCATTTCATCAGAAATACCCTCAATCATGAGCTGTTCTTGTCTACAAAGAGACGTCCATATCCACTATGCATATGGTAGGTGGTGGCGGGGGGAATATTTCTAGGAAAATCTCCCCCCCCACCACCCCACCAATACATGCCACATGCTTGCTGTTCTACACAGATATACTGTTTTTAGCCAGGTTTTTTGAAAAAAAATCCAGGCTATTGGATTGGCGAAAGCCGGGCGGGCGGGCGGCGGGCGGCGTCCACAATCAATGTTAAGTTTGAGTCCATTTCTTTGTTACTGTACCACCTAGGACCACCAAACTTTCACAGCTTCATAATCAAGGGGTGCCCACCACATATCACTATCCAACATGTTACTTTTTTTTAACTTGACCCATTTTTTCCGCGTAGTCGACTTAGCCATTTTCAATGTTAAGTTTTCGCGTTTACAATGTTAAGTTTTCGTGTTTAAGTCCATTTCTTTGGTACTGTACCACCTAGGATCACCAAACTTGCACAACTTCATAATCAAGGGGTACCCACCACATATCACTATCCAACATGTTACTTTTTTTTTTAACTTCACCCATTTTTTCCGCGCAGTCGACTTAGCCATTTTCAATGTTAAGTTTTCGCGTTTACAATGTTAAGTTTTCGTGTTTAAGTCCATTTCTTTGGTACTGTACCACCTAGGACCACCAAACTTTCACAGCTTCATAACCAAGGGGTGCCTACCACATACAACTATCCACATGTGACCATTTTTTTACCTTCACCTATTATTTCTACGTAATTGACTTAGCTATTTTCAACGTTAACTTTTTTTTTTAACGTACGTCTGGTTAAAGTTTTTTGGTTAAAACTTTTTCTTTATACTATATCTCTGCAACTGCTTCGCCCATTACCTTGAAACTTCACATGGGTGTTTATCATCATCCATATTTTCATTCTAACCCCCAACCGTGCGGCCCCTGTGCCCAATGTCAAGGTCAAATTACTTTGAATTTTTTTGTTAAAGTTTTTTCGTGTACTATATCTCTGCAACTGCTTCACCCAATACCTTGATACTTCACATGGGTGTTTATCATCATTGTCGCACTGCTTGCGGAAAGCGCGATCCTGTGCCCAATGTCAAGGTCAAATTACTTTGAATTTTTTTTTGTTAAAGTTTTTTTCGTGTACTATATCTCTGCAACTGCTTCACCCAATACCTTGATACTTCACATGGGTGTTTATCATCATTGTTGCACCTGCTTGCGGAAAGCGCGATCCTGTGCCCAATGTCAAGGTCAAATTACTTTGAATGTTGTTGTTAAAGTTTTTTCCTGTACTATATCTCTGCAACTGCTTCACCCAATACCTTGATACTTCACATGGGTGTCATCATTGTCGCACCTGCTTGCGGAAAGCGCGATCCTGTGCCCAATGTCAAGGTCAAATACTTTGAATTTTTTTGTTAAAGTTTTTTCGTGTACTATATCTCTGCAACTGCTTCACCCAATACCTTGATTACTTCACAGGGTGTTTATCATCATTGTTGCACCTGCTTGCGGAAAGCGCGATCCTGTGCCAATGTCAAGGTCAAATTACTTTGAATTTTGTTGTTAAAGTTTTTTCGTGTACTATATCTCTGCAACTGCTTCACCCAATCCTTGATACTTCACATGGGTGTTTATCATCATTGTCGCACCTGCTTGCGGAAAGCGCGATCCTGTGCCCAATGTCAAGGTCAAATTACTTTGAATTTTTTTGTTAAAGTTTTTTTCGTGTACTATATCTCTGCAACTGCTTCACCCAATACCTTGATACTTCACATGGGTGTTTATCATCATTGTCGCACCTGCTTGCGGAAAGCGCGATCCTGTGCCCAATGTCAAGGTCAAATTACTTTGAATTTTTTTGTTAAAGTTTTTTTGTGTACTATATCTCTGCAACTGCTTCACCCATACCTTGATACTTCACATGGGTGTTTATCATCATTGTCGCACCTGCTTGCGGAAAGCGCGATCCTGTGCCCAATGTCAAGGTCAAATTACTTGAATTTTTTTGTTAAAGTTTTTTCGTGTACTATATCTCTGCAACTGCTTCACCCAATACCTTGATACTTACATGGGTGTTTATCATCATTGTCACACCTGCTTGCGGAAAGCGCGATATCGTCGGCATTTTGGCATACGTATCTGTCCGTTCGTCCGTGTGTCCGGTTAAAGTTTTTTGGTTAAAGTTTTTTCCATCTACTATATCTATTTTTTTTAGTGTCCATAGCCTCGCCCTAAGGCGCGACATGCAGGCCACGGCCATCTAGTCTACAAAAAGTGGTATAATTATGTTATCCAAGTGTCTATGCTTGGAAAAAACCTGGCCTTCGTGGCTTTGCCTCGTTTCTTGTTATTTTCTAGACCCACCCCCACCATGTGCTATACATTTATACCAATCATATGCAGCTATTGTAGAGATTTAACCTAGAGAACTCTCTACCAGCCAACATACATAATTTCAATAGATGACAGGAAATTCCAACTGAGTGAATTAGAAATTATACCCCTGGGCAACCAGTGATGGGGGTTTATGGGTGAAAATTAAAGGTTCGCAAATGGGAAATTTTGGGGTCCCCGAAAGGTGATGACTGAAAACCGTCCAACCAATATGATCGCAAGAGAATTTACATTTTTGTGTTTTTTTACCCCAATGAATAGCTTTTGCAACAAAAAATGACGGAGCTCCAGATAAGCTGCATATTTGCTTAAATAGCCAATTAAAATTGCAAAAACCCAATTGAAATCAGAAGTAGCGAGTATAAAAAAGCAAAAAACAATGGTGGTACCTTTATCATGCTGCAGAAAACAATAAACAAACCACAAATATAGCATAGTTTTCTTATTTTCCATGAAAACACATCTTGTATTTCATTAGAATTGTATAAAAGTTTTCTTATTTTCCATGAAAACACATCTTGTATTTCATTAGAATTGTCTCCAGGGAGACAATTCTAATAAAATGCCAAGACATGTTTTCATTTCGAAGCAAACTATTAAATAATTGCTGTCTGTTGATGTGTAAACAGTAGTGTGATTTTATTTTACCCAATTAAAATTTTGAAATACCCAATTGCTTCAGAAATGATGGAGTGACAATACTCAATTACTAATCCCTTATCTGGAGCCCTGTGTTCAGCAATAGGATCTACATATATACTCGGCAAACAATACAACTTCTATCAATATTACATGTACAGGGATTCTGCTGGGGAAAATAAAAAAATCGCCACTTCAAAAAAAGAAAGAAAAAAGGAATAACCAATAGGATAAAAATAAACAATTGGCGATAAAAAATTACAATTATTTTTTTCGAAAATTGTAATTTTTTATCGCCAATTGCGAAAGTGGCGATCGCCAGCGGAATCCCTGCATGTATAAATACATTGATCAGTCTAGTCAGGATTTATATTGTTCGGACATGCAGTACCGGTAAGCTACGGAGCCCCGCATTGGACATGGATTTTTTTAATAATAATTTGTTCCCTCAATTTAACAATTCGTTCCTTCGAATTAACAATTTGTTCCCACAATATAACAGTTTGTTCCCTCAAATTAACAATTTGTTCCCACAAAATGACAAGCCGTTCCCTACAATTCGTTCTGTCGAATTAACTCGATCCCACGATATAACAATTCGTTCCCACGGGAACGAATTGTTAAACTGAGGGAACAAATTGTTAATTTGTGGGAATTAATTGTTGATTTGTGGGAACGAATTGTTAAATAGAGGGAACAAATTGTTAAAATTAATAAAAAAAAAAATTCTACGTCGCCTGCAGGGCTCCGTAGTAAGCCCCATATTAAGCATAAGAATTATGATTTGGAATACACGTACACTGACGTACGCTTTTGATGTACAGTTGAACCTGTGCTAAAGGCCACCTCCGAATAGCAATTACCTGTCTATAGAAGCCACACTTTTGTTTTCCGAAATATTCAATTAAATGTATTGCATACATGAACCATGGCTGGCCTTTATTTACAGGTTTGACCTGTACATGTCAATTATCAATATTATGCAAATTTTAACCCTTACAATGCTGAATAAAAATTGGACGTCTGCTGTTTATTTTTTATGTTCCATTTTTCTTATAATAAACACGGTTTGACAGCACTTTAGAATCATTTCCAATGGAAATGATTATAAAATGCTGACAAACCATGTTTAAACTGAGAGAATTGATAAAATATGACACAGTAGCAGACGACTATTTTCGGTTCCGCATTCTAAGGGTTAAACTATTTTTATGCCCCCGCCACCGAATGGTGAGGGGGGCATATAGTGTTACCGGTGTCCGTACGTACGTACGTACGTAACGTACGTACGTACGTACGTACGTACGTACGTCCCGAAACCTTAACTCTGGGTAAATGGCTTTTAATTTCTGTTTCTTGCTCGGAATATGCTTCTCATTTCCACAAACGCATTGCTCCAATGGTCTCTACAGCACTGTGACAAATCAACATTCGTTCCCGCCCCCCGATATGCCCAGGGTTCAAGGTCACAGACTTGGTGCTTTCGAAACCTTAACGCTGGGGTAAAGGCTTATAATTTCTGTTTCCTTGCTCAGACTCTGGCCTTCCACATTCACACACGCATTGCTCCATGGTCCTCTACCGCCGTGTGACAAATCCACATTTGTCCCGCCCCGATAAAGCCCAGGGTCAAGGTCACAGGTACTTGGTGCTTTCGAAACCTTAACGTGGGGTAAATGGCTTATAATTTCTGTTTCCTTGCTCAGATCTGGCTTCACATTTCACAAACGCATTGCTCCAACGGTCCTCTACAGCCTTGTGACAAATCCACATTCGTTCCCGCCCCAGATAAGCCCAGGGCAAGGTCACAGGACTTGGGCTTCTTTCGAAAACCTTAACGCTGGGTAAATGGCTTATAATTTCTGTTTTCCTTGCTCGATTGCTTTAATTTCCACACACGCATTGCTCAAATGGTACTATACCAGCCCTGTGACAAATCACATTCGTCCCGGCCCCCGATAAAGCCCAGGGTCAGGTCACAGAATTGGTGCTTTCGATCCTTATACGCTGGGTAAATGGCTTATAATTTCTGTTTCATTGCTCGGATCTGCTTTCAATTACACACCACGCATTGTCCAATGGTCCTATACAGCCCTGTGACAAATCCTAATTCGTCCCGCCCCGATATGCCAGGGTCAAGGTCAAGGACTTGCGTTGCTTTGAAACCTTAACGCTGGTGTTAATGGCTTTTAATTTCTGTTTCCTTGCTTCAGATCTGCTTCACATTTCCCCAGCATTGCTCCCAATGGTCATTTTACCGCCGTGTGACCAAATCCACATTGGTCCCGCCCCGATAAGCCCAGGGTCAAGGTCTCAGACTTGTTTGGGAGTGCTTTCGAAACCTTACGCTGGGTAAATGGCTTTAATCTTCTGTTTCCTTGCTCAGATCTGCTATTCACAGTTCACACAAGCTTGCTCAATGGTCCTCTACCGCCCTGTGACAAATCCACATACGTCCCGCCCCGATAAGCAGGGTCAAGGTCACAGGACTTTGGTGCTTCGAAACCTTAACGCTGGTAATTGCTTATAATTTATGTTTCCTTGCTCGATCTGCTCAACAATTTCACACACGCATTGCTCCAATGGTCCTCTACAGGCCCTGTGACAAATCCACATTCGTCCCGGGCCTCCCCGAAATAAGCCAGGGTCAAGGTTTTCAACTTTGACTTGGTGCTTTAGAAACCTTAACCGTGGGTAAATTGGCTTATATTTATGGTTTCCTTGTGGATCTGCTTCCAACATTTCACACAAGCATTGCTCCCAAATGGTCCTTACCGCCCTTGACAAACCACCATTCGTCCCCGCCCCGTTAAGCCCAGGGTCCCAAGGCACAGACTTTGGTGCTTTCGAAACCTTAACGCTGGGTAAATGGCTTATTTAAATTTCTGTTTTTCCTTGCTCAGATTCTGCTTCAACATTTCACAACACGCATTGCTCCAATTGGGTTCCACTACCCCGCCCTGTGACAAATTCCACATTGTTGCCCCCCCAGATAAGCCCCAGGGTCCAAGGTCACAGACTTGGTGCTTTCGAAACCTTAACGCGGGGTAAATTTGGCTTATCATTTCTGTTTCCTTGCTCCGATCTGCTTCACATTTCACCCACGCATTGCTCAAATCCCAAATGTCCCTCTACCCAGCCCTGTGACAAATCCACATTCGTCCCGACCCCCCGCATAACCCAGCCCAGGTCAAGGTCACAGACTTGTGCGTTTCGAAACTTAACGCTGGGTAAAATGGGCTTATAATTTTCTGTTTCCTTGCTCCCGATCTGCGGTTCACATTCAAACACACGCTTTGCCTTCCTATGTCCTCTGCCACAGCCCTGTGACAAATCCAGCCCATTCGTCCCGCCCCCGCATAAGCATGGGCAAGGGTTCCAAATCACAGACTGTGCATCCCCGCCCCAAATTCTTAACGAAACCTAACGCTGGGTAAAATGCTTATAATTTTATTGGTTTTCCTTGCTCGGAATCTGCCTTACATTTCCACACGCATTGCTCCAATGGTCCTCTACAAGCCCTGTGACAAATCCACATTCTCCCGCCCCCGGCTAAACCCAGGGTCAAGGTCACAAACTTGGTTGCGTTCGAAACCTTAACGCTGGGTAAATGGCTTAATAATTTCTGGTTTCTTGCGGATCTGCTCACCAATTTCACACAGCATTGCTCCAATGGTCCTCTGCCAACCATGTGACAAATTCCTCATTGTCCCCGCCCCCGTAGCCCATGGTCAAGGGTCACAGACTTGGTGCATTCGAAACCTTAACGCTCGGGTAAAATGCCTTATAATTTGTTTCCTTGCTCGGATCTGCCTTCACATTTCACACAGATTGCTCCAATGGTCCCTCTACCGCCCTTTGACAAATCCACATTCGTCCCCGCCCCCCGCTAAGGCCCAGGGTCAAGGGTTTCACAGACTTGGTGCTTTCAAAACCTTAACGCTGGGTAAATGGCATATAATTTCTGTTTCCTTGCTCCCATCTGCTTCACATTTCACACTCGCATTGCTCCAATCATCCTCTACCGCCCTGTGACAAATCCACATTTGTCCCGCCCCCGCTAAGCCCAGGGTCAAGGTCACAGACTTGGTGCTTTCGAAACCTTAACGCTGGGTAAATGGCTTATAATTTATGTTTTCTTTGCTCGGATCTGCTTCACATTTCACACACGCATTGCTCCAATGGTCCTCTACCGCCCTGTGACAAATCCACATTCGTCCCGCCGCTAAGCCCAAGGTCAAGGTCACAGACTTGGTGCGTTCGAAACCTTAACGCTGGGTAAATAGCTTATAATTTCTGTTTCCTTGCTCGGATCCACATTTCACACACACAGTGCTCCAATGGTCCTCTACCATCCTGTGACAAATTCACATTTGTCCCGCCCCCGCTAAGCCCGGGGTCAAGGTCACAGACTTGGTGCATTTCAAACCTTAACGCTCGGGTAAATGGCTTGTATTTCCTGTTTCCTTGCTCGGATCTGCTTCACATTTCACACACGCATTGCTCCAATGCTCCTCTACCGCCCTGTGACAAATCAACATTTGTCCCGCCTCCGCTTTGCCCAGGGTCAAGCTCACAGACTTGGTGCGTTCAAAACCTTAACGCTTGGGTAAATGGCTTATAATCAAATATGCCTCGTTTTCTTTGGCTGCCAGCGGGGGCATTCGTGTGCCGACAGGCCACATTTCTAGTCTTTTCTGTATTTCTTATCATCGAAAATATATGTTGTGAACACTCATTTGAACCGTGTCAGTGAGACGGTTTAAATGAGTGGTCACAACATATACTTCTGATGAGATTTCACCCATATTAATCTATTTCATGTTACGGATACTCAAGTTATTATTAGTCGATGACGTCACAATCACGTTGATAACATCGTATATATCTACATGTATGTACAATTCAAGGTAGATGTTTTCCTGTATAATGACTCTCATTAACTAAAATTTTCTTTAAACTCAAAGTGTTTTCCTCAATTACCTGTAGCCGATTTCATTAAAATTGTTATCTAGCAAATTATACTTTCAGGGAGTAATCATTTATTTTATATAACTAACCACTGCATATATTTGATGATTAAAAGTATGCAGAATTATTATACTGAATTTATTACATTATCACATCCAAAATGACTGTGATAATGTAGTAAATTCAGTATAATAAAAATTAATAAATTTATCCTATAACTGAAAATTTCTCCCTCAAAGTATACTTTGCTAGAAAAGTACTTTGCAATGTTGGTGAAATAGGCTTTGGTCTTTGAATAAACAAGCGTAGACTGTACTTATTTCTGTATTTTTCAGGAAATTGGCGCCGTTACTCTACCCATTACAACACACAGACTGGGACAAATCATTGGCTCAAAATGTGGAAGATGAATTTCGAAAACTAAACCCGGACATAGTTGATATAGAAGACCATGATGTCGTGGTCACGTATCCAGATCCGAGTAAACCAAACCAGCTGAGCATCGTCGACTCCCCAGCTCGCAATGTCAATTTCACAGACAGGAGGAACAGAGGAGATAACTTGAGGATGGATACGGAATCATCTCCCTTTGTTGTGTTTTCACCGTCCGGCAATGTTCAGGTTTGTATATTAACCATTAGACCGCTACTGACAACAATTGTCGTCTGCTGTCGCTTTTAAATCATTATTTATCAGTAAAATAATGTCAAAGCATGTTGTAAATTATTCTAAAGTCCTGTCAAAGCATGTTTTTGATGATAAGAATGGAAAATAAACAGCAGACGACAAAAAAATTAAGATATCGGTCTAAGGGTTAATGGTGTCTTACATGCATGTATGTGGTTTGATGTCACTGGTATAGGCAGTACTTCGTTTTTCATTCTCACTCTGTTTTACAACTTTTGAAAGACTAATTTTTGCACAAAACTTCTACTATTTATAAAATAAGTTATTTTCCATTGTAGAAAGACAATTTATTTTGGGGAGAGGAGGGGGTGGGGGGGGGACTGGCCCCCTCAATAATTCTGTAATAAAGCCCATATTCTCATCCTCAAACTTGCTAACTTTAAAATTACTTGACGAATTGCTTCAATATTTGGACATTGATACATGTGAGTATTTGGAACACACTCATGCCGCCATCAACATGGTCTTGACCTTTTTTACCTTCACATTTTTGTGGAAACACTTAGCCATTTTTTTTAAGTCAAAAGTTTGTACAAGTTTCTTCATCATCGTATAACATTAATATTACTTGATGGATTGCTTCATTATTTGGACACTTGATACATGTAAGCATTTGGAACACACTCATGCCACCAATAACATAACCTTGACCTTTTTTACCTTCACATGGTTGTGGAACGACCTAGCCACTTTTTTATATCAAAAAGTTTCTTCAACCTTGACCTTTTTCGTATTTTAAACATGCACTTCTCTGATGGTTTTTGTGATGGTTACTTCAGTACATGCCCATCATCATGTTATGGTCAAATGCCTTGGCAGGCGCGACAGCGCTTCCGTGGCGGAATTCTTGTGTAAATGTATTTCATCACAAATCCACATAGCGTGTCTGAAAGGATAAATATGTGTTTCAGGGGAAGTTGGTCTACTGTAACTATGGAGACCGCCAAGACTTCCTACGACTCCAAGCCAGTAACATCAGCATTAATGGCGCTGTAATTCTGGTCCAGCTCGGGCAGATTGAAGTATCAGAAAAGGTAATTGACTTTTTACCCCTACGTAACTTGTATGGACTCTTCCATGTAGACTTTTTATACGACCGTTTTTAAAAAATGGTACGTATTATGTTTTACCACACGGCGGGCGGGCGGCTGAAGAAAAAGCGCATAGTTCGTGTACACAACTCCTCCGAAACCGTTCAGTCGATCGATCTGAAACTATACACACGTCTTCTACACATATTGAAGATGTGCACCTTGGTGTTTTTATGCCGAAGAAATATTTTTTTAACAAAAATATCGCCTTTTTAACTTAGCCATTTTTTCTTCATTTTTCTATACAATTGTATATACGGTACAGAGTTTGTGTACACAACTCCTCCGAAACCTTTCAGTAGATCGTTCTGAAACTATACACACGTCTTCTACACATATTGAAGATGTGCACCTTGGTGATTTTATGCCGAAAAAATATTTTTTAACAACAATATCACCTTTTTAACTTAGCCATTTTTTCTACATTATTGTATCCAATTCCCTATCATTTCTACTTTACACTCTACTTTTCTATCTCTGCATAATTATTATACATGTTTAGCACAATGAGATGAAGAAATAATGCTATAGACTTTCAAATTCTCATTGTTTCTTGCCTTGGTGACAGCTTCACATTTCTGCATCTTTGCTGTCTGGCCCATATTCGACGGGCGTATTTTGTGACTTGCGGCACTCTTGTTAACTATTACATTAATTAAACAAGGCGTGTTTTTGTTAAAAAATCTGAAAATAGCCACAAACAGTGCAGTTCCTGTTGAGCCGGCTCGTTACGAGCCGGATCATCTGGATTTCCGTAATTAACAATTCTCTGACTTCTATACAGAAAGATGCACAATGATATTAGACAGGCCCGTAGCCAGACCTGTTTGAAGGGGGGTTCGTTTTGAAGGCCCAGGGGGCCTGAGGTATCTAGGGGGGTCCGGGGGCATGCTTTTTTGCTAAAAAAGTGGACCTCGAGGCTGGGTGGGGCAATTTGAAGCTACGTTTCTTTTCTGAGCAGTATTTACTTGAAAATCAGAAAAACATTATCTACCAATACTGATTATGATATATATTATATCTTATTACATCACACATTGTTCACAATTTCAAAACATGCGCCTCTTTCCCAAAATAGCAAAAATAGAATTCTATGCGGACACAGTCTTTGTATTTGATCATTTAGCCGTCCATGCTTTTATTCCAGGCAAAATGGGCAAAGAAGTTTGGAGCTGTTGGCATGTTGTTGTTTTGTCTGTCAAAGGACTGTGGACGGGAATTCAGGGAAATGGCCCATGTTTCAGCGGCTGATTTTACAGGTAGGGTTATCATTATAGGAATGAATGGCCTTTTTGTGGAATTTATCGGGGTATAAACTTGGAAAAGTCGCGGGAATACTGGACGAAGGCCGGAAGGCCTCGTCCAGTATTCCCGCGACTTTTCCAAGTTTATATCCCCAATAAATTCCACAAAAAGGCCATTCATTCCTTATAATTCCAGCATTTGAAATAAATTCATCAAGAAATGTGTTTATTTTCCGTTTTCTTAAGAATTATTTTAACTGCGCCTCACGGTTACGGAAAGTAGTTCGGCGTGGGAGTTTACTGGGATATACATTTTGGACAGAGACTTGCTACGGGCCAATCAAATGTGAGGGAATTGTGTAAATATTTTTGGACATATTTATAGCCCATTGTTTATTTTTATCGCCAATTGCAAAAGTGGCTTTTCCAAGTTTATACCCCGATAAATTCCACAAAAAGGCCATTCATTCCTACAATAATCCTCTTGCTGTTATGACAGGTCACATTATCATATGTGGCTGTGACTGGAGAAATGGCTCTTATGGGTTTTGCATCAGCTATTTGATCAGGGCTACATAAGCCCCATTTCTACAAATCACATACCGGTAAGCCCCATTTCTCCAGTCACAGCTGCATACAATAAAGTATTCTATATCAGGTATTTCC
Source organism: Conchocele bisecta (assembly GCA_029237695.1). NCBI lineage: Eukaryota > Metazoa > Mollusca > Bivalvia > Lucinida > Thyasiridae > Conchocele > Conchocele bisecta. The sequence continues at coordinate 65,300,732 of CM055278.1, read as the reverse complement.
TAATTCAAACTCCTCTTATCTCTCTTCATATTGTCAAGTTCTCACATAATTTATTGGGGCCATATCTTGTCGTATTGCCATTGTTCGCTGGTTAATCGTCCCACCACGTTACACTATCTCGCTCTTGCCCATTGTACTACGTGGAGAGTTAAATTTCATTGCACTGTATCGGGTGTATGTATAATAAGTACGAAGAATTTAATGTCTCTTGTGTGTCATATATTATTATATAGTTAATATCTGTTTGTATATACTTTTGTCATGGATTTTGACGAACATATCCCTTTCAACACTTCGGACCGTTAATAATTATGTTTCAAAGAGTAGATCAAGATGAGCGGGCTCATAATGAGCTCTTTGCAAATATTTTTTTTACATTTTCTGGTAAATATACCATTAGTCTGTATATGTGATATTTACAGGTGAACGTGTTTATAAGTGGCTTTATGCGATATACATGTGGTATGCATGGAGACTTGTATGATAAGCAATATAAACAATAATACCTGTATTATAATATCAGCAAGATACCTGTATATGAATGTATTATATTTCATTGTCAGTAGCATAAACAATTATTTCGAGACAATCTTAATATGTAATTCGAATAAAAATGTACCGGTAGTACCAGATATTAACCCTTTTCACACCATTATGTTTGCGGTAAATCCTAAATATTTTCCTTCTATGCTTTCCGAAGTATACTAGTATGTCACGACCACCATTTGATCAAATTATTATCACAACAAAGACTTTCATTGAAAAATATCAAAAATAAAATAGTTAATCAATTTCGTACCCGTAAGGGTGTATTCCGAAAGGAAGTGGTTAAACCCTTATGCATGAATCCATTAGTTCCTCTTAGGTAGATTTAAGACTTTTATTCATGATTTGAAATAGAGAAATGTTTCAAATTCAGTCTGGTCTATTCAAATTCAAGAGGGAAGTACTATTTTTTCAAAACGTTTAAATCCGAAAGGGAGTGGGGGGAGGTGGATAATCCATGACCTGGCAGTCGAATCAAAATTCGAAATTTACGTTGGGCATCTACACACCATAAGGTAGCTACATAGCAAAGATCTAGTCTTCAGCTATTATGGTGTAAAAGTGTTTCTTCTTACAAGAAACGTGATGGACGGACATATGGATGTACATGTATGTACGTTACACCTCTTAGGTGGTACATTCATTATTTTCAAATAGTGGCTGTTACTATGTTTCACATATTTAGTGTACCATCTGATTATTCCTGCCACTCTCTATGAAGATAAAACTAAATTACATGCAATATCTGCAATGTGTAATAAAAACAGACTACTGATTCATGGAGTTGACAGACAATATCAATATAAGATTATCATAAAAATAAACTGTTCTCAGCGTTGACAGAATGCGAACAGTGCAGTTCCTGTTGCCTATTTCACCAAAATTGCAAAGCATACTTATCTAAAATATGCATAATTATTATACTGAATTTATTACATTATCACAGCCAAAATGGCTGTGATAATGTAATAAATTCAGTATAATAAAAATCAATAAATTTATCCTTAAATTGAAAATTTCTCCCTCAAAGTGTACTTAGCAAGATAAGGCTAAAGCGTACTTTGCAATTTTTGTGAAATCGGCTACAGGTCCCATAAGCCCCATTTTTCCAGTCACAGAAATACTGTGATGAACAGGGGAGATAATTGGGGTTGATCGTCCTTTTAAATGTGGCTGTGACTGGAGAAATGGGCCTTATGGGATTTGTGACCAGTATAGCTCCCGGTGAAATTGCACACTCCTGTAGCCTGATAATGATCTACGAGCTGTATTGCTTGTTAGAATCATGACAAGTGTTTTGTTGGTGGAATGGCGAACAGTGTAGATCCTGATAAGACTGTGAGGATGCACAGTCTGATCTGAATCTACACTGGTCGCAAAACCCATAAGCCCCATATTCCCAGTCACTCAGCCACACTTATGAGATAACATCCTAGTATGCAAAGTACAGTTTGTTTAGTTAAAGAATATATAACACATTGAATACGGATAGAATAATATATCATGATCGATACAAATTAATCCTGATCATTGTAACCTTTCCATTGTGTGCAATAGTAATAACTCTTCAATGCTACCGGTATATAATATCCCAATTACAGGGCTGAATATTTCTTTTTCTGTAAATATTCAGTTCTGATTTTGGGATTTTATCCCCATCCCTACCGGTGAAAATTGGGATTCAACCCCATTAACACTACCTAAAATGATCAGTAGCCGATTTCATCAAAGTATACTTTGATCATTTATTTTTCCAAACATGCATTATCTAATATAGAACTAACGACTGCATATATTTGATGATTAAAAGTATGCAGAATTATTTCTTGAATTTATTACATTATCACAGCCAAAATGGCTGTGATAATGTAATAAATTCAGGAAATAAAAAGTAATAAATCTATCCTTAAATTGAAAATTTCTCCCTCAAAGTATACTTTGCTAGATCAGTATACTTTGCAATGTTGGTGAAATAGGCTACTGAACATTTACATGCCGATATCACCATTGTATGCCACTATCACCAATCTGGTCGTCTATAAAACACGATTTTTATGACAGGTAACAATAGGGGAGGTTGTACAAATTATACAGTCCTCCCTTATTGTTACCCTCCCCTATTGTTACCCATCATACAAATCATGTTTTATAGACGACCAGAATGGTGATATCGGCATACAATGGTGATATCGGCATGTGAATGTGCTCGATATCGAACTTCAAACCAGATACAATATTTCGAGGGGTGACAATAGTGGAGGGTGAACAATAGGGGGTCTACATAATTCTACAGTCCTCCAATATTGTTACCCTCCCCTATTGTTACCTGGGTAACAATAAGGGTGGGTGAACAATAGGGGGTTCTACAGAGCATACCCAAACCTGTTGCATGTAGGTCAAAATTTAGTAAACTGTATGTTTTATACCTTTAAACAAATAATCTTTGATGTAGAACTAGTAACTTGCCAAAAATAATAGAACAGGGAAATCATTTTCCCATGGAAGCCATCTTTTCTCTAGTTGTTGTTCAACATAACGAAATGAAGCTTTCAAATTTACAAGACATACATGTAAATGTCCGATAAACACCTTGACATGGTGAAATAACCAATTTCTGCATGTGTATGTTCTTTATTAATAATTATTTGATACAGCTTTGACAGTTTTATATCGCTAACATCAACTATGCCGGATAACCGATTGCAACAATCACTCTTCCATGTTTTACATTAAAGAGATGGGGTTAAATTGCTACCCTCGCGAGAGGTATGGAACAAGGTAGCAATTTTGTTTCTATATATGACTGCTGTTGAATGGGCATAAGCCCCAATCAATGAATCCCACATACAGGTACATTCCCGTCTGTATATGACCTTGCTGTTGAATGGACATAAGCTCCAATCAGTGACTCCCTCATACAGGTACATTCCCGTCTGTATATGACCTTGCTGTTGAATGGACATAAGCTCCAATCAGTGACTCCCTCATACAGGTACATTCCCGTCTGTATATGACCTTGCTGTTGAATGACCATAAGCTCCAATCAGACTCCCTCATACAGGTACATTCCCGTCTGTATATGACCTTGCTGTTGAATGACATAGCTCCAATTGTACCCCTCACAGGTACATTCCCCTGTATATGCCTGCAAGTGAATGACATAAGCTCCATCAGTCCCTCATACAGGTACATTCCGTCTGTATATGACCTTGCTGTTGAATGGACATAAGCTCCAATCAGTGACTCCCTCATACAGGTACATTCCCGTCTGTATATGACCTTGCTGTTGAATGGACATAAGCCCCAATCAATGAATCCCACATACAGGTACATTCCCGTCTGTATATGACCTTGCTGTTGAATGGACATAAGCCCCAATCAATGAATCCCACACATACAGTACAACGTCAGAATCCCACATACAGGTACATTCCCGTCGATACCCTTGCTGTTGAATGGACATAAGCTCCAATCAGTGACTCCCTCATACAGGTACATTCCCGTCTGTATATGACCTTGCTGTTGAATGGACATAAGCCCCAATCAATGAATCCCACATACAGGTACATTCCCGTCTGTATATGACCTTGCTGTTGAATGGACATAAGCTCCAATCAGTGACTCCCTCATACAGGTACATTCCCGTCTGTATATGACCTTGCTGTTGAATGGACATAAGCCCCAATCAGTGACTCCCTCATACAGGTACATTCCCGTCTGTATATGACCTTGCTGTTGAATGGACATAAGCCCCAATCAATCAATTAAATCAATCAATCAATCCATCTCCCCATACAGGTGCACTCCCATCTGTATTTGACCTTGGTGCTGAAACCATGTAAAACCCCAAATAATCAATACACTGTTTGCATGCATCATTTATGACTGGAGAAATGGGGCTTGTGGGATTTGTGACCAGTATAGCTCTTGGTCAAATAGCACACTACTGTAGCCCGATAACGATCTATATTCCTTGTTAGAAGCATGACAGGTGTTTCATCGAAGCAATGGCGAACAGTGCAGATCCTGATCAGACTGTGCGAATGCACAGGCTGATCTGGATCTACACTGGTTGCAAAAAGCCCCATTTCTCCAGTCACAGTCACATTTATATGCTCCAATTTCTCAGTCGGTGACGCAAAATTGTCACCATGTCTCCTAGTGCAGTATTAATTTGTGAAGTTTTATTGCTCCGATGTTGAAATAGGACGCTCATAAACAAAATTAAGTTTGTGTATTACCATAAAGGTTAATATGCATTCCGTGAATGAATGCTATCAATGTCTGGATATATATTTTATATTGTCTGAATATTTTACATTATTTTGGTATGTGTTATAGTGTACCAATTTGATGGACTGAATGGCAAACAGTACAAACCCTGATTGAACCATGCAGATGCCTTGTCCAATCTGAGACTAGACTGGTTGCTCCTTTGTTCATATGGAATCAGGTCATGATCTCTGAGTAACTTGTCTGCAGAAACCAGAACTCTTTTAATGGGCTAAATGCCCTGGTCAAATAGCTTGGGGTCACACAAAATGAATGCAGCATGCTGTGGCAATTCAGAATTGTTGTCTGCAAGTATTGTGAAATTTCATAGATCATGTAATAACTCTTTTGACTCAGTGTAGCTCAAATACTAGTCATCAATGTACAGTCTCAAAAGAGTTATTACATGATCTATGAAATTTCACAATACTTGCTGATATTCGTATTAAAAGCCAATTTAGACATAGTTCTGATTTCATTTCGTCATTGATATTTGCTGTGGTGTGTATGTAGATGAATGGATGAAATGTGCATGTAAAATATCTAAGGTTTGCATTCAATGAGTAATTAATTATAGCAATTTGAACTGTGTTGAACAAACACAGTTCTCAGGAAAAGTCTGCATTGTGTGCATTTCATGCCGAGTGGTCAGGTGCTTTCTATAAGGTCCGCGTTGCCAAGTATAAAGGCCATTGTTTGGGTTGCCAGGGAGCTCTTGGGAATATTACATTATAGAATCAACATGTGTCTTTGTCTTTTCATCTTTCGATCAAATTGAGCCTAATTCCCCAAGTCTAAAATAAGTAAAAGTAAATTAATAAATAGCATTAAACAACGCTCGTTGTAACATATGCCTTGCCACAGTACAGGAGGTGCATTGAACTCTTTGCATGCTGGGAAGCTTGTGGGCTATAAATAGTTCAAAAATAGCAGACGACAATATCATTATATTTTCTTTTACTTTTCCCTGTAAATGTCATGAATGTCTTGGAATTTCATTAAAATTGAGTCCGAAGAACGCAAATTCTAATGTAAATCCAAGACATGTTCGCACAGAGAAATAAGAAAAATATTAATATTCCTAATTTGTTGGCTGTTATTTTCACCGCAAGCATGCAACGAATTAATCCATTGTTCATTCATCCATTCTGTCTATTCCCCGAGGATCGTATGGTATAATATCTTAGCGATAAATCCATCCTTAACCCTGTCACCCCTAAATATCTGATATTGATTGTTCCATGCTCTTTTCTGGACTTTTCCATAAATTATAAATTTATATAAGAGGTATTTCTAAAATACATGAAACGACTGACAAACGCTGCAGATCCAGATGGGACGGCTTGTTACAAGTCGTCTCATCTGGATCTACAGTGTGTGCAGTTGTTGGCTTTATGATCTATAGGATTGAAAGGGTTAAGGATTTATATCATATGGATCTACAGTGTGTGCAGTTGTTGGCTTTATGATCTATAGAGTTAATGAAATGGTTAAGGATTCATATCATCTGAACAGTGAGTCTTAATGGGATTCACACCTGGAGCAACACATGCCCTAGTGTAGTTAGGGTGCTGGGCACCAGATTAGCATACTATCTTTAATTTTCTATAAAGTTTTTTTGTTGTGCAGGTGCATTCCCATCTGTATATGATATTGCTTTTGAACGGATTTAAACTACAATCATTCATTCATTCATTCATTCTCATTCATTCGTTTGTTTGTTTGTTTGTTTGTTCATTCGTTCGTTCGTTTGTTCATTCGTTTTTCGTTCGTTCGTTCGTTCCTTCAATCATTCGTTTGTTCGTTCGTTCGTTCGTTCATTTCATTCATTCATTCATTCATTCATTCATTCATTCATTCATTCATTCATTCATTCATTCATTCATCAATCTTTGTTCTCTGAACACTTACTATAAACTAGAGTCTATGGCACGCCATCGCAATGTACCCACAAGTCGAAAAGGTGGAGATAATCCATGACCGCGGGTCGAATCAAAAATCGAAATTCACTTTGCCCATCTACACACCATAAGGAAGGCACACACTATAAAGGTTAACGTCTTATTCATTCATTCATTCATTCATTCATTCATTCATTCATTCATTCATTCATTCATTCATTCATTATTCATTCATTCATTCATTCATTCATTCATTCATTCATTCATTCATTCATTCATTCATTCATTCATTCCATCTTTGTTACTATACTAAAAACTAGAGTTGATGGCGCGCCATCGCAATATACCCACTTTTCCCAAATGTTAAGTCCAAAAGGGGGAGATAATCCATGACCGTGGGTCGAATCAAAAATCGAAATTCACTTTGCCCATCTACACACCATAAGGAAGGCACACACCAAGTTTGAAGTCCCGACCTATTTCGGTTGAAAAGGTTTACTTCTTACAAAGCAAAATTGGCGAATTCTAAGTCGAAAAGGGTGACAGACAGACAGGTATATTTTCCAATGTGCTAGTTTGTTTGTGTTTGTAAATGTATATATAAATTCATTGCGCGATTGTTTTTTGTGACTGTCATAAAAATGCAAAGTTATGACTCCATGTACACTAATTTTATGACCCTTGATAAATGCCACACTTTGTCCCTTTGCCACATGTATTTATCATGAGTCATGCAACTACTGTCTGTTTCACGAAACCTGCCCAAATTTTATGGCTGTATAAACAACGCACAAAGATTTATATTTGTTGATAATATTAAATTATCTAAAAATTTAAGAATGAGCCTTTTTATTTTGTAAAATTTGGTTAAAAATATTTATTTTATTACATGGGGGGAAAAAGAAATGGAGAACCTGGAGGAGGAGTCGAAAAACAAACAAAAAAATTACTGGCAAGGTAGCTTTGAAAGGATCTAAGAAAAAAAAAGTTAAATTTTGAAAATCGGTCCACTCTTTCTGAAATTAGAAAAAAAATCCCATGTTAAATCTCCATAGACATGACATCTTCACATATCAAAAATAATATTGTACATGTATTTGCATTGTTTTTATGGCCGTAAAATTTGAGCAGGTTTCGTGAAACAGACAGTAGCTTGGCATTGAATAAATACACAGTTAATGGTAACACACAGATATACATGTATCAGGTATTGGTGCTGACACAAACTATTGGGGTCAATCCAGATTAAACAAACTATTTTCGTTGATGGTTAATTGCATTTATATGGTAACTTAGTTGGGCATTGAATAAATACACAATACTTGTTACACATTTTGGAATGAATTTAAGTTATAATTGGCGCTGACACAAAATGTTAGCGTCAATCCAGATTAAAAAACTTTTTGCTGACTGTCAATCGATTGAACATCACTTGACATTTACCATGTGAAATCAGTCTCAATGAGATGGTTAAAATGATAAAATACTTTTGGGAAGGATTGTTAGGCCATGCCATTGTTTTTCTCTGTTAAGCATCCACCTGGATAGCCAAAACCTACCTACGTATCCGGTAAAAACAAACAAGGCTTTGAAAAAAACGAATGTAAATTTATGTTAAAAACTTCCTCAACCCTTTGCAGTGTGCAAAGGGTTGATGAAGTTTTTAACATAAATTTAAATTGCCACGAAATAATAAGAAAACACTCTTATTTATTGTAAATTCATGAACAGATTTAAAACGTAGACAAGTCCCAAATCAATTTTCATATTACTTCACCAGTAAATAGCATACACAGTTTGTTTGTTTTTTCATAGCCCTCAAAATCTACCTGCACGCTGACACTTACTAAACAGAGGAAGAAATTGTTATGGTCTAATTGTGTGTTGTGACAATTTTGGCATATTATCAGTAGCCTGTTTCACCAACATTGCAAAGTATACTTTTCTAGCAAAGTATACTTTGAGGGAGCAATCATTTATTTTTCCTGAAATGCATTATTTCATATAGAGCTAACGACTGCATATATTTGATGATTAAAAGTATGCAGAATTATTATACTGAATTTATTACATTATCACAGCCAAAATGGCTGTGATAATGTAATAAATTCAGTATAATAAAAATTATTAAATTTATCAAAAAATTGAAAATTTCTCCCTCAAAGTATACTTTGCTAGAAAAGTATACTTTGCAATGTTGGTGAAATCGACTACTGGACCTGCAAATTTTAATGTCGGACCTTTGTATTTTACAAGCAAAAAGTGCGCAGGACCTGTGACAAAACTGAAATTGCGATCATCATTCAGTTTTCCATTCTGATTATTGTTTTACAAGATAATTTTTGGTGACACAGTCGAGTATTTACACATGGTGTGATGAGTCTTTGCATGAAACAGACACATATTTCTACCGTTTTTCTTGCGATTATCCTCTCGGATATCCTCCAAAAGTTTTCCGGACCATTCACACTTTTCCTTGTTAGGTCCCGGACCTACTGGTAAAAGCTTCTATTTTCAGGCCCTGCATGTTATAGTGTCTTTTGATATCAAGTTTATCAGATTCGGCTCTAAAACGGTATGAATTCCTCAGCTTGCCTCGGAATTCTTACACATTTCCTAGCCTTGCGTGATAAACTTCATATTATAAGGCACTAACCTGGTATTCTCTATCTATCTGCTACAGGTCCGACCAAACCAGTATTTTAGACTTTTTTAGACGTAAATCTCGCCATCAGGGTTTACAGATTCTACTATTCGTCTATCTATGTCTAATTCCCAACCCAAAGTTGGGGCAAACATTGGGAATTATTAGACGGAAACAAATCTCCGGAGACGGGAATTAGACAACTACTGATTCTAAGTGTATATTAGAGACCCACAAGTCAGCCTGCTCTATCTCCGCTATAGGAAAATACTGCTTCCGGCTCATGGCGTTTAGACAGAAATTTATTTCCCAGACGCGGATATCATACTTTACATTTTCTTCAAATATATGGTTGTGACTGGAAAATGGGGCTTACGAGTTTTGCGACCAGTGTAGATCCAGATCAGACTGTGCATCCGCACAGTCTGATCAGGATCTGCACTGGTCGCCATTGCATCAATATAATACCCATCATGCTTTTTTGACAAGGAATATACATGACGTATATCAATATATGGCTACAGGAGTGTGTAACTACACTGGTCACAAATCCCATAAGCCCCATTTCTCCAGTCACAGTCAAGTATAAGCCTGTTATGTGTATGTTGCGGTAGAATGATTTTATGGAAATTCTGTTTCGACTCTATTGAGCACAATTTGTTGCCCTGTGTTCTGCATATTAATTTAGCAATATACTAAAGATATAAATTCAAACTGTCGTTATATAACATAAACCGATCATGATGGATCGTATTTCTGATCATTCAACCAATTTATTCATTTCTAGAAAGACCCATGCATAAGAAAATGTGTCTAAGTTCGTAGTACTCACCAGTGTAGACCGAAATCAGTATTATGCCCTCTTTATATGGTCTGTAATGTTCGCCAAACCCTTTCACCCATAAGTAACTGGTATGGACTCTTCAATGTAGACTTTTTAACTATTCCATTAATTAGGAAAGGGGTGTTTTTGTCAAAAATCCGAAAATATTCACAAACAGTGCAGATCCTGATGAGACGTCTCGTTGCAAACATCAGGTAGGTGGTCTGTAGCATTGATTAAGGGTTGATTCCTAAATATTACTTACCAAAATTAGCACTTGCCCAATAGACCAATTTGTGGCACTTTGGGTGAATGATCATTGTAAACCATGTACAGTCCACTCAGTTTACACTCGTCCGACTTGATTTCAACCCTTAGACCGCTATCTTATTATTTTTTTGTCGCCTGCTGTTTATTTTCTATTTTCCATTTTTATCATCAAAACCATTCTTTGACAGCACTTTAGAATAATTTACAACATGCTTTGAAATGATTCTGAAGTGCTGTCAAACCATGATTTTATTGAGAAATAAGGCAAGATATAAAAGTAACAGCAGACGACAATTGTTGTGAGTAGCGGAATAAGGGTTAATTAATAGGAGTATATTACCTTGACTGACACTTTAATAATAATTAAGGCACATTAGTGTAGCTTATTATTACAGGAATTAATGGCCTTTTTGTGGAATTTATAGGGGTATAAACTTGGAAATGTCGCGGGAATACTGGACGAAGGCCGGAAGGCCTCGTCCAGTATTCCCGCGACTTTTCCAAGTTTATATCCCCGATAAATTCCACAAAAAGGCCATTCATTCCTTATAATTCCAGCATTTGAAATAAATTCATCAAGAAAATGTGTTTATTTTCCGTTTTCTTAAGAATTATTTTAACTGCGCCTCACGGTTACGGAAAGTAGTTTGGCGTGGGAGTTTACTGGGATATAAATTTTGGACGGAGACTTGCTACGGACCAATCAAATGTGAGGGAATTGTGTAAATATTTTTCTGCTGGAATTATTAGTACATGTATTTGTTACACACACCATACTTCCCACCCTTAAATACATGTATAAGCCAAATGATAAAAAGATTGCCCGTAGCCCCATGGGCTACACTGATTGTTATTGGGTTGGAGGGGGAGTCTTACTTAAAATGGCGCTCATTGCATTTGCGACCAGTGTAGCCCCTGATCAACCTGCAACGTTCGTGATCGGGGACTACACCGATCGATATTGAGTTGTGAGCTGAGAGAACAAACACAGTGAAAGGACAAGTCACAAGGATTTGTATAAAAAAAATAAATATGTGCCATGATGTGACAAAAACCGGATTTATAATGTCTCTGCGACGAGGGAAGGACTAATCAGGGTCTACAATGCTCGCCGTCCAGTCATGCAGTGAACCATCTAATATGTAGCTTTTCCCATGAACGGACGTAAATATATGCATACATTGATATGCACATTCATTCAAAGTGTAATCATTAAATGTTATGTTTTTATAAGTATATATAATCATTTAAGAAAGTTCTGACAGTCAATATCAGGACACAAAGAGTAATAATCTTTATTGCTATGTCACGATGACATCTGACTGTATTGTCACCTTGCGTAGGGGTTGTCTCAAAATGTATAAATTTTGACAACAAGCACAGCAGTCCCTGAAAGGACATCTTCCACAAAATGTTACGCTTCAGAGAGGGTTTTATCTTCAGATGTTGTATTGTGGTATTGAATTAAAATGAATGTATTGTGAAGCTGCAAGCCATTCAAAATGAACTGAGCTATTCTTTAACCCATTACATGCAGAATACACCTTTACAGGTATGAATTTTTTTGAATATTTTATTTTTGTTATTTCTCAATGAAAGTATATGTTGTGACCACTCATTTGAACCGTCTCAACGAGACGGTTCAAATGGTGGTCGCGACATATACTTGTCACCGCATGGAAGGAAATTACTTAGGATTTTCTGCAATCATAACAACGTATTCTCGGCATGAAATGGATTAACAAACAAGCACTATGTCAGTTCTGATCAGTGCAGATCCTGATCAGCATCTATACTGGTCACACATGTCTTAATGACGTTTTATCAGCGCAAGTATAATTTAATGTTTGACTGGTGAAAAGTTGCTTGTACACTTTAAGTCATTACATATATCATTTTTGCCATCTGCCATCCACATACTTCACCAGTTCGACATTTTTGTCCCGGTGTCGGTTGCTTTGTACCTGGTATTCTTGATCTTCGTAACAACAATTACAGCCATGTTGACATCACAAGCGAGACCTGGGGCCAGGGATGATAACATGAGATGAGCCATGTGATTTTGTACCAAAGATCGTTGATGTGCGATTTTTTAATGAAAACTATTTACAGAAACTGTGATATTTTCTGTAAATGGTGTCGAAAGTTGACACAATTTTGTCAATATTCGACATCATTTATGGAAAATATCATAAATTTTGTAAGCCTTTTTCGTGATATATCTATCGCACATCGTCTTAACCCTTAGACCGAGTGTTGATACTTTAATTCTTTTGTCGTCTGCTGTTTATTTTCTATTTTCCATTTTTATTATCAAAAACATGCTTTAACAGCACTTTAGAATAATTTACACCATGCTTTGACAGCACTTCAGAATCATTTCCATTGGAAATGATTCTGAAGTGCTGTCAAACCATGTTTTTATTGAGAAATAAGGCAAGATATAAAAGCAACAGCAGACAACAATTGTTGTGAGTAGCGGTCTAAGGGTTAAGTATAAAATCACATGTCTTGTCTCATATCGATGGTCTAGTAACATAAGGTTGTAACTGCTATGCTAAAGCATTCTATTCGGCTCATATTTAAGGGTGGGAAATGGCTCGAACACCTTCCATACCCGGATATGCTAAAGCATATAGCACTTACGACCTTATGTTACTAGACCATCGATATCTAAAACTCTCCTATTTATATTTAGAAATCGCAAAAATATCTAAACGAACGTCACTATTAAGATGCCAATATACATTGGCCTTTAGTAGTGTTTTTCTGGGGATCATTTCTCTCCTTTCAGCGTTAACCCATTCCTTTTGGAGTGGGTGGCAGGTGGGAGCACGCGATGGGTAATTTAACGATCGGGGTTCATCCTTAACAGAATCCCGACTGGAGACCTGGTTTGGCCCTCACATACGTCTTTGGCATTTTGTATGTGACAGTTGAATCTGGTTATACCCCTTATAAGAGTAATCCTACTGGTATTACTTTTAAATAGGGGAAGGGGCCAAGTGACTTTGGTGCGGCATGGACCTGGCACCATGTCAGGTTATTCTAATTTCAGGGCTGAATATGTTGTATCTCGATGTAAATATTCCGTTCTGATTTTGGGATTTTCCCCCCAATGCAGCAGGTTAAAACGGATCGAACCTGTTTGCCCGGCCTTACATGACCTTAGCTGTTGATAGGCCGTTAAACACCAATAAACAAACAAACAAACATTCCTTTTGGAATACACCTTTACGGGTATGACAAGTATTTTATTTTTATTTGTGTTATGTCTCAATGAAAGTTTGTGACCAATCATTTGAACGTCTCAACAAGTCGGTTCAAATGGTGGTCACGACATATATTTCTGAGCTCATATTTAAGAAAATATTTAGGATTTTCCACAGACAAAATGGCGTATCCTCAACATGAAATGGGTTGAGGTACATTTTATCATCCAACGACCCAGTTGTAAATGACTACCTGAGTGCCTCTACAGTTGGATACATGACTATGTCAATATGTGATGTTTACAATCGCAACAATCCGTGCCATTATCATAAAATCATCGACTTGAGACATTCATTCGTCTTCTCTTTATTCAAGGTAGATTTGAATTTGTAGCAATTGTAGGAAATTTATCATATTTTAGCTCCCATTTTTCAAGTAATTTACCCATGGTGGAATGTCTGTCCAATAATCATTGCGTATATATTGTTTAGTACAGTGGACCCTCTCTAAACAGGACACCCGACAAGGTTAACTTTGAACCTCTCTGAGCTCTCCAGGCTGTCCAGCTTAGAGAGGTTCCACTGTAATTTGGCCATGTGACCTCTCAAAGACATGTGCCCTGCAATCACGAACAGACATTGAGATCCTAGATAAAAAAAACCCGGCCAATTCCTTCAAATTCAATTTCAACACGCAGGTGATCCGGTTTAGAGAAGTTCTACTGTATGTTTGATCTTCTTTCCTTTCTGTTCAACATTCCAGAACACACTCAATCAATCGATAATTTTGCTTCTATTCGAGAACACACTAAGGGTTTCGTGTGTTGGATTTAGACATGTTCTACTCTATGTTCATTCTACCATTCTTGCATTGATATAAAAACCCAGTTAATCAATCAACCAACCAACCAGTCAACAACCCAACCAATCAACCAACCATTCATTCATTCAACCACCCACCCAATCATTCAACCAACCAACCAATCATTGAACCATCCAATCATTCAGCCAAACAACCAACCGACCAACCATTCAACCAATCAACTGACCAATCATTATACCCCCGCAACGAGTTGTGGGGGGTATACTGGAGTCAGGTTGTCCGTCTGTCCGTCCGAGCTTACAAATGGATACATATGTGGCTAGGAGAACAATAGGTTATGTAATATTCTATTGTTCTTTGATTTTATGTGGCTAAAAATGGGTTTATGTGGCTACAGAACAATAGGGGTGAACAAAGGAAAAGGTTAGGTTAGTCACATAAGTATCCATTTGTAGGAACGTCCGTCCGTGAGTCCATGCGTCCGTCCATCACTAAACTTAACATCAGAGAAATATTGTTATAACTTCTATTTCCTTCATCTAAAATGCTTAATATTTCACACATGCATTCCTGTAAGGCTCTACTACCATGCTGTGCCAAATCCATGACCGTTCAACCCCCGCTGATCTCGAGGTCAAGGTCACATAGTTAGTCTCTTTACAAAACTTAACATGAGAGAAATTTGTTATAACTTCTATTTCCTTGCTCTGATCTGCTTCACATTTCACACATGCATTGCAATGGACCTCTACCACCGTGTGACAAATTCACGTTCGTGCCCAGAGTCAAGGTCAAAAGCCCACACACTTGGATTTTTTTTTACATATTTAGGGGTACCTGGGTCCACGCGTGGGGTATTCCGTAAGCCTCGCCTACTGACCTATCTAGTTCAACCAACCAATCAGTCAACCAACCAACCAAACATTCAAACAACCAATCAGTCAACCAACCAGTCAACCAACCAAGCATTCAACCAACCAATAATTCAACCAATCAACCAACATTCATTCATTCAGCCAACCAACCAACCAACCAACCAACCAACCAACCAACCAACCAACCAACCAACCAACCAACCAACCAACCAACCAACCAACCAACCAACCAACCAACCAACCAACCAACCAACCAACCAATCATTTGATCATTCAATCAACCAATAAACCCATCAATCATTCAACCAACCAACTAACTAACAAATTAACCAACCAACCAACCAACCAACCAACCAACCAACCAACCAACCAACCAACCAACCAACCAACCAACCAACCAACCAACCAACCAACCAACCAACCAACCCACCAATCAATCTACGTTCAGCCCCAGAAGATGACGTCTATCCCAGAATTCCCATCCAGCTACTGCAGGAAGACACGGCGAGACGTTTGCTCCAGAATCTGTCCACGACCAGTCTGCCACGTGTGTGGATAACCAGTCTACAGAAGTTTCTGAATCTCAAAAATAGAACAGATGGTAGGTGTTTGTTTCGGTCTTTGATTTACTGGCTATAAATAGTACTTGATGAGAGTGAGAGTATTTGCATTGTTGCTATATATGGACCTAGGCCTATGTTTGATATACCTTGGGCTCATGTGTGAATCCTGAATGTTTTAATTCAGTGTATATCCTGATCATCATACCGGTAGATACCCATTCAGTCCATAGACTATACAATGTTGTACTGTCCATCAGAGGTCCAGATATGGTGCGTATTGGCGTATCTTACGCAATTATTTTAGCTGAATACGCATTGGTTACAGGTGGAAGGAAAGCGGGGGGGGGGGTGGGGGGGGGCCTAAGGCCCCCCCCAATTAATTTTGTTGGGGGGCCTAGCCCCCCCCCCCCCCCCCATAATTCTGTAAATTTTTGATTTTTTATTCTAATATATTTGTGTAATCATGAGTACTGGGAACTTTGCTGATAACTTTGCTGAGAATGCAGGAAATGGCGTTTCACACCACTTGGATTTACGGTGGTGCATGCCCCCGGACCCCCCTAGCGCTATCGGGCCCTTCAGGCCCTCAACATTGGTCCCCCCCCAATAATGTTCGGCTTCCGCCGCCTATGAATTATCAAAAGTGGGAGTACACAATACGCACAGGAATGTGAAAATATTCATTGATTTTGAAATTGAGTAGTGAAAATACTGTCATAAATTTGAAAATTCACTTTGTTGAGCTGCAAAAAGCCAGGTCAAATAAGTGAATGTTTAAATTTGTTATCCTTTTTTCTATCATTTGTTCCCTATTTTGTAATGAAGAAAATCAATAATCCATTTGTAAAAGTAAAATACGCAATGTTTTTGAAATCGGGGTATAATACGCTTTAGACACAACGCTCCTCAGTTGTAGGCCCATATGTGGCTGTGAATGGAGAAATGGGGCATTCGTAACCAATCTAGCTCTACATCAGCTAGCAATAAGAGAGGTTATGATTAGTATGCCATATACTTGCTAAAGCTTGTACCGGTATATTTTCTCTTAACGCCATCATTTAACTACCGTATAGTTCAATGATGGTGTTAAGAAAAAATATACCGGTACAAGCTTTAGCAAGTAGATTATTGACTATGATTTATTACATCCTCATGCATGTCCATTTCCATTTCCATTTCCTCATGCATGTCCATTTCTAGCTCTGATTCTGTGTAAATATAGAAACTAAACTCAGAAATGTGTCAAAAGATGTGTTAACCCTTAGACTGCTATCTTAATTTTTTTTGTCGTCTGCTGTTTATTTTCTATTTAACATTTTTAACATCAAAAACATGCTTCGACAGCACTTTAGGAATTTACAACATGCCTTGACAGCACTTCAGAATCATTTCCATTGGAAATGATTCTGAAGTGCTGTGAAACCATGTTTTTATTGAGAAATAAGGCAAGATATAAAATCAACAGCAGACGACAATTGTTGTGAGTAGCGGTCTAGGGTTAAGCCAAAGACTTACATCTTATTTTTGTTGTCGTCTACTGTTTATTTTATATTTTCCATTTTGATCATCAAAAACATGCTTTAACAGCACTTCAGAATCATTTCCAATGGAAATGATTCTGACGTGCTGTCAAAGGGTTAACAATCAACTGTTTGTCCTTCAGACGACGCTGCAGACACACATGTCCAATTGACCGTGAACAATCGCCGCGAGAGTAAACGGGTGCGCAATGTCATCGCCACGATTCCTGGCACAATGGAATCAGGTAACATCCATTTTTATTATAGGAATGAATGGCCTTTTTGTGGAATTTATCGGGGTATAAACTTGGAAAAGTCGCGGGAATACTGGACGAAGCGATAAAAAATTACAATTTTTTAAAAAAAAATCGAATTTTTTAAAAAAAAATCGAATTTTTTTAAGGCCTCGTCCAGTATTCCCGGAACTTTTCCAAGTTTATATCCCCGATAAATTCAACAAAAAGGCCATTCATTCCTTATAATTCCAGCATTTGAAATAAATTCATCAAGAAAATGTGTTTATTTTCCGTTTTCTTAATAATTATTTTAACTGCGCCTCATGGTTACGGAAAGTAGTTCGGCATGGGAGTTTACTGGGATATAAATTTTGGACAGAGACTTGCTACGGACCAATCAAATGTTAGGGAATTGTGTAAATATTTTTGTGCTGGAATTATTTTCGTGTGTTTAGTTTTAACATATTTTATTCATATTATTGTTACATGATATGTACACAATGTAAATCACGAGCAAAACTTGACGTATTATGAATGGGATTCAGAAGAAAGCAAATTGCTTATGTGAATCTGTCTCCCGACCCATAATAAAAGTAGTAAGATTATTACTGATCCTACTGCTTTTTGGAGGGGGCCAAGTGATTCTGGTGTGGCAAGGACCTGGCATCAGATCAAGATTATTCTGATCAAGCCTGAATATATAGTTTTTGTATTGTAACAGTTCTGATTTTGGGATTTTCTCCCCATTTGTACATGTACATGTACTTGAACATGTACATGTACTTGTACAGGTATATATGGGATTTAGTACTAAACCTATTGACCCGGCCTTAAATGACCTTAGCTGCTGATAGGCCGTTAAACCCCAACAAACAAACAAACAAACTGTCTCGCAATGGGTAGTAAGTTGACGGGGAGTCGAACACATGGATGGATTGAATGAACCAGTCAATGGAGTGTCATGCATTTCAATGCGGCGAGTGTATCTGATGGTAGTAGACTCTCCCCGGGCCTCCATGCCATCGGCGTAATGCTATAGTAAGGTAGGGTCTGAGATTACTGAAGATCGTAACACAGGCCTTGCTGACAGTGTATTTGGCATCTCAAGAACAATGATGATGATTCTTGCTCTATGGACAGGTTTACTAACAATGGAGAATCTTACCCATAGGGTGGGTGGCAGGTGGGAGCATGCGATGATTTTTTCCCATTCACGGCACTAGCCTACTATTCTCATCTATTTTCCTTATTTCTGAACCAAAGTATATGTTGTGACCACTCATTTGAACCGTCTCAGCGAGACGGTTCAAATGAGTGGTCACAACATATACTTCTGATGAGAAATAAAGAAATTCCTGAGCGTTGCCGGATATTTTTTCCCATTCACGGCTCTAACCTACTATTCTCTATTTTCATTGCATAACACGTTGTATGATAATGGGTGGCAGATGGGAGTATGCGATGGGTAATTTAACGATCGGGGTTCATCCTTACCGGAATTCCAACTGGAGACCTGGTTTGGCCCTCACATACGTCTTTGGCAGTTTGTTTCCTATTTTAGGGGAAGGGGCCAAGTGACTTTGGTGAGTCGTAGACCTGGCACCAGATCAGGTTATTCTAATTTCAGGGCTGAATATATTGTATCTCGATGTAAATATTCCGTTCTGATTTTGGGATTTTCCCCCCAATGCAGCAGGTTCAAATGGGATTGAACCCGTTTGCCTGGCCTTACATGACCGTAGCTGTTGATAGGCCAATAAACAAACAAACAAACTTACCCATAGGAGCACAATGAATCCACGGATTAAGAAATTAGACACACAATATGCCATATTCTTAACCCTTTGAACCCGAAAGCCCGCTATAGCGGTTTATGCAAACTGTGCAGATCCAGATCAGACGGCTCGTAACGAGCCGGCATCTGGATCTGCACTGTTTGCAAGTAATTTTCATATTTTTCAGAACAAAAACACACCCTTTTCATAAATGGACTAGTGTGAAAATCATTTTGTGACAATTGGAATCATTGGATTGGTTGCAAAATTCATGTACCAAAATCCATTCCAGTTACTTAGGGGTGAAACGGTTACGCTTTATAGACTGCAACTTCTGCAAATGGCCTATATATCAACCAAGCATCATTTTATTTAATGAAATTCCAAGGAATCTATGTGTTATATTACCATATATGTGTACAGTCAAAACGAATAGCAATTACCTGTCTATAACAGCCAGACTTCTGTTTTTCCTATTGTTCAATTACTACGTAAATGAACCAGTGAACAAAGACCACCTGTGAACAAAGGCCAGATTTTTCTCTTCCCACGACTGGCCTTTATTCACAAGTTTGACTGTACATCATAAACAGGCAAGATAATTTGGTAATGTACTTCCGCTATTATAGATCGGTTCCCTGTCAATCAATGAATATTGATCAACCAATCAAATTATCCGTTACAGATCGATACATCATGCTGGGAGCCAGTCGTGGTTCCCTGTCAATCAATGAATATTGTTAATCGACCAATCAAATCATCCGTTTCAGATCGGTACATCAAGCATGGAGCCAGTCGTGGTTCCCTGTCGGTCAATGAATATTGTTAATGGACCAATCAAATCATCCGTTACAGATCGGTACATCATGCTGGGAGCCAGCCGTGGTTCCCCGTCCAACACGGCCCTCCTGCTGGAACTACTCCGCAGTCTTCTGTATATCCGACAGACCGAGGCCTGGGCACCGAGACGCGGAGTTAAACTCGTCTCCTGGGGAGGCTCGACACTTTCTAACTTCGGGAAAATCCAGCATATCAAGGTAAATATAATGAATTTCATCAAATACAGTAGGTATCAAATACAGTAGAACTACTGTATTTGATGAAATTCATTATATTTACCTTGATATGCTGGATTTTCCCGAAGTTCTAAACTGAACACCCTGGGGACCCCATTGTGTCTACTTTAAATGTGTTTCAATATCATTTATGTCATTGTCCTGTATGCTTATAACAGGAAATGACAAAAATTGGCCACCAAATTACAGTGGAACCTCTCTAAACCGGACACCCTGGGGACATCCCAGGATGTACGGTTTAGAGAGGTTCCACCGTAAATTTGAAGAGGGTTGCATTTACAGTATTTTGAAAAATGTAATTAACTTTGGATAAATAGTGAGATTTAATATTCTTAATTGCTCAAAACGGATTTTATTTGGAACAAACAGTCTGTGAGCTGGATCGACCTTGAGAGTCTTGGGTCGGAGGTCAAGGAGGACCATCAGCGGAATGCCTGTGTAAGAAATACCCAGGAGTTTCATGAAAGGAAGCAGAAATTATAAGAACTTTACCCGTTAAGATAGCCTTAACTACGCATATTAACAAAAAACATGTTTTGACAGCATATGAGAATCATCTCGAGTGGAGACGATTCTCATGTGCTGTCAAACAGGTTTTTGTCGAGAAATATTGAAAATAAAACATCAAAATTTAATTCAGCGTAGTAAGGGTTAAGGTTTGTGACAGATGGTTGGACAGTCTATCTGTCTCCAGTGTTCCCTCATAACATAAAATGAGACAGGGTGAGTGTATTCCGTAAGCATTTGTTTACTATAGGAATGAATGGCCTTTTTGTGGAATTTATCGGGTTATAAATTTAGAAAAGTCGCGGGAATACTGGACGAAGGCCGGAAGGCCTCGTCCAGTATTCCCGCGACTTTTCCAAGTTTATATCCCCAATAAATTCCACAAAAAGGCCATTCATTCCTTATAATTCCAGCATTTGAAATAAATTCATCAAGAAAATGTGTTTATTTTCCGTTTTCTTAAGAATTATTTTAACTGCGCCTGACGGTTACGGAAAGTAGTTCGGCATGGGAGTTTACTGGGATATAAATTTTGGACAGAGACTTGCTACGGACCAATCAAATGTTAGGGAATTGTGTAAATATTTTTGTGCTGGTATTATTGACAATCTAGTTTACTTTGCATAGCCGTTGATTCTGGTTAACCCATTTCATGCTGAGGATACATTTCGTGTGTGGAAAATCCTAAATAAATGAGTGGTCACAACATACTTAACTGAAAAATAAGAAAAACAAAAATAAAATATTTCATACCCGTAAAGGTGTATTCCGAATTTAATGCGTTAACTTTAAAATATATTTGAGCAACTAGCTTGTAAAGTGTTAAATTTCAACTGCATTATTCATATCAGAATGCACAATCTGGCATACATAATTAGAACAGACCTACCTTAACCTTTATTTCAGCGACATCGCCATGTGTTATCCAAAGAACTTGTGACCTACATTGACCTTGACCTCAGTGACACAGGAAGTGATGTCATGAAAACTATGTCCAGTTCATCGTTGATTTCATTGATTAGAAATGCTGCGAACATGGTAAGACTTATACGGTCGTTTTGCATTTTAACTTTTTTATTAACACAAACATGTTTTGGCAGCACTTTTGAATTGTCTCCATTGGCGTACATACGTACGTGCGTCCGGTTGATGTTTTTCGGTATACTATCAAAGCCTCGACAGGTGCGACATGTGAGCCGCGACCATCTAGTATATTGTCAATGCTGCCATTGGTGATAATAATGACCTCGTTGTTTTTGCATTAACCCTGAACAATCACATTAACCCTTTCAACACTACAGACCTCTTTAGTGGTGCTTGCAAACAGTGTAGATCCAGATGAGCCGGCTCGTGACGAGCCGTCTCATCAGGATCTGCACTTTTTACAAGAAATTTTCAGAAGAAAAAAACACCCCCATATTATAAATGGACTAGTGTGAAAATCAGTTTGGGACAATTGGATAGGTCGGAAAATAAACATCAAAATCCATTCCAGTTATTTAGGTGTGAAAGGGTTAATTGAGCCAGCTTGTAACCCAGATTATTTTCACTTTTTCAGGTGCCAGATCCCTCAAACCCTGACCTATCATTGTCTGACAGCTGGCCTAACACACCAGAGACTGAATATTTATTCTATAAATATCCAGCAAGCAGTTACCATGGCAACCCACAGCATCATATAATGGTGAACCAAGTTGGGGTGTCCACGGTGACCATGTTGTCACCTCAGATGGGAGTGTCGCAGGTAATGTTCAAATTCATCATCAGTCGAGTCCATGATGCAATATTTATGAACCACAATATATTTCTGTTGAACATGTTTTATTAAATCGCTTATAATAATTTTATAAGCAAAAGTTATATTGGCACGTCTTTTTCCTGTGTGCCCCAGCTTCATCATATACATGTATAATTTCACCTTTCCGTTCCATCATTCGCTAGGGATGGGTCGTGGCCTAGGGGTTGGAATATTAACCCTATTCACTTTTCCATCATTCGCCAGTTTCTGCGTGCCTCCATACCATATGCATTGCAAATTAAGTTTTCAGGTTTCTGCATCTGTTCCTTGAACATTAATATGCTTGTTTATCACTTTGTAATTGTATTTACATAGCCCATATATTTCCACTGTGTGTGTGGGATGGTGTGGCCATCTTCCTGACTTCCAATCTGGAGGTTGTGGGTTCAAACCTCGCCTTGGGCATCAAAAATACTTTCATAGTATTTCCATCTCACTGTTCTGTCGGATGAGACTTTAAACTGTGGTCCCATCTCTATATGACATTAGCTGTTGCTGGGAAGTTAAACCCATTCACTTTTCACTGTGCGTGTATTAACCCATTACATTCGGAATACACCTTCATGTGTGTATGAAATTTATTAAATATTTTATTTTTATTATTTCTCAATGAGACGGTTCAAATGGTCGTCGCGACATAGAAAGAAAATATTTAGGATTTTCCGCAAACAGTGAAAACCCATTTTATGCAATGAACATACATATTTTACAGATATCTCAGACGTCCCTAGAATATGATCTCCGCCACCATTTCAAGTACCGTCTCAGTTCTGTCAGAGTTGCTGGCCTTGTATTGCTGAAGCTTGTCGATCGACCCCTATTGCCGTATGACGTCGAGCATTATACAGAGTTTGTGAAGTCGGCCTTGGAACGGTCATTGAAGGAAATGCAGAAATTTATTGTCATCAATCAACATTTATTAGGTAATTATAGAAGCTTTTTGAGCATCCTGT
The DNA here is from genome assembly GCA_029237695.1 of Conchocele bisecta. NCBI lineage: Eukaryota > Metazoa > Mollusca > Bivalvia > Lucinida > Thyasiridae > Conchocele > Conchocele bisecta. The sequence goes on along the minus strand of CM055278.1, from coordinate 65,276,938 downwards.
GTTGCCATATGACATCGAATATAATACAGAGATTGTGAAGACTTGACCAGCCTTATAGTCGTTGTATGACATCAAGCATTATACAGAGTTTGTGAATGCTGCCTTAGAACAGTCGTTGAAGGAAATGCAGTAATTTATTACTGACAATTAACCCTTTCAACACCAAGTAACTTAATAGGATGTTCCATGCCAATGTTTCACGCTATTTCATTAATTTTGTTCATTAAATTATCCCATTCTTCTAAAAGGGTAATCTGTACGACGTTTAAAATTATTAACAAACAGTGGAGATCCTGATGAGACGGCTCGTTACGAGCCGGCTCATCTGGATCTGCACTGTTTGCAAACATTGTCTCTATAGAGGTCTGTGGTGTTGAAAGGGTTAAAATTTATTAAAAACATTTTGACCACCCCTACGGACGTATGACATTGAGCATTATACAGAGTTTGTGAAGGTGGTCTTGGAACGGTCATTGGAGGCAATGCAATAGTCAATAAAACAATTATAAATCTTTATTATGTAATTATAGAAGCTTTTGGATCGACCCTTACTGCAATATGACGTGCGTAATACAGAGTTCTGAACAGTCATTGAAGGAAATGCAGAAATTTATTGTATCAAAATTGATTAGATAATTATAGAAGCTTTTGAATCCACCATTATTGTTGTATGACATTGAGTGTTATAAAACAGATTTATATACATGTACATAAAACATATGTCTAAAACAATATATTATACCATCCTGTCACAGAGCTCCAGATAAGGTGCGTATTTGCGTAAATACCCAATTAAAATTGCCAAAAACCCAATTGAAATCAGAAGTAGTGAGTATCAAAAAGCAATGAAAATTTGTGGTATCTTCATCATGCTACAGAAAACAATAAACAGACCACAAATATAGCATATTTTCTTATTTTTCCATGAAATCCAAGGAGACAATTCAATTCTAATGAAATACCAAGATGTGTTTTTATTTAGAAGCAAACTATTCAATAAGTGCGGTCTGCTGATGTGTAAACAGTAGTGTGATTCTATTTTACCCAATTAAAATTTTGAAATACCCAATTGCTTCAGAAATGATGGAGTGACAATACTCAATTACTAATTCCTTATCTGGAGCACTGCTGTCACCAAGATGACCGCCTGTGAGTTTCATATTACCGGTATTGTGCCTTTGTTTCTAGCTGAAATTCACCAACAATTAAAGAAACTTCAAGATGTCAGCGCCGTGTTCACAAGTCGCTACATTCCAAAGACGAAGTGTTTGTCTGCTCTTGAAGCCAGGAAGATAAACAATGTTCTCAGCCAATTGGATTCTATCTTTGTGGAGCAGTTGGCCAATCACAGGTATGATATTCCTCATAAGCAGTATTTTAAATGCGACCGTTTTGTGTTCCTTCGGTCCATTCTGTTGATTTCTCCAAGCAAACACTATGTTCAATTCTTATGTTTTATGCATTATGGTGCACATCAAGCATTCTATCATCATGGAGAAATAAAATTGTGCTGTAAATTCCCCAATAAAAAACAGACGGACGGACGGACGGTCCAAACACTATATGACACCCGTTTCTTCGAAACCCGGTGGCATAAAAAGTAAATAGAAATGAAGCATAGATCTTTCCTGACACAGTGAAAAATGTACTTGTTGTGAAAATTTAAAGGTTATTTTTATGCCACCGGGTTTCGAAGAAACGGGTGGCATATAGTGTTTGGACCGTCCGTCCGTCCTGCCGTCCGTCCGTCCGTCCGTCTGTCCGGGCACACATTAGGGTACTTATGTGGCTAGCCCCACAGGGTTATGGACTTGTTAAATGATAGGGTTGGTTACAATTAGCCACCTAAAAAATCGTTTTATGTGGCTAAAAATCGTTTTATGTGGCTAATATTTAACATGTGATGTGATAAGCCACATAAGTACCCTAATGTAAGAACGTCCGTCTGTCCATCCGTCATACTTTTCGGTTTAACCAATTTGTCACAGTTTCTCAAATATGCTGCAGGTGGCATCCGCGTTCGACAGACGCATTTCTTGTTTGCAATGTAATGGGTTTTCGTGGGTTGCATTTTTTTTTTCTGCCCGACGTTTCGGGTGCACATAGTCGGGTAGTGGGCACATAAATGCAGTTTTCTATGTATACTTAAAGTAAAACAGCACACCCTGACGTTGTATGCCTTAATTAGGCTTTATATTCATAATCACGGCAGGCTTAGACTTGAAATAGAGTAATTTAAGTAATTTATTTATTTAATTTACAGTTTTATTGTTTGGAAGTGAGGGTGGATGCGAGGGATATGCCTCGGATCTCCCTATCTGACCAGCGGCCTGCATCATTAGGTCATGTGTTGATGCCGGCCACGTACAATCATTACTCTTTGGCTTTGTCCAATGTTTCAACCAATCAAATCAACCAATCGGTGTCAAACATGCTCCACGCTGTTTCTTACCTTGTGAAATGGATGTATAAGTTATTGTTCACATATTGGATTTTTAAGGAATTAAATGTGAGGGAGCACCAGCGACCGCAGCATTTAGTTCCTTAAAAATCCAATATGTGAACAATAACTGACTTATAGTTACGCCAAGTCTATAATGCTATTTCACATCTGAGTATTGATTTTCCATTTCCTGTTGAATTAAATTTGTATTATGCAACGTATTGGGGTTAAATCTTGCAATATGTGAAATAAGTGGAGCGCAAAACTGGCTAACGATTGGCTTAGAAAGTAGGGCAAACTATAAATACAAGTTTAACTAATTCAGCCAATCAAATCTATTTCCAGGTCACCGTCATACGTGCTGTCACAAGACAAGGGGACTGGTTTGCTGTCTGTGTTTGCCGAGGCAACTGACGAATACATCATCACACAAAATACAGAACTAGTCGCGCAGCTGATAGAAACATTTACACGGTTGCTACAACAAGCTGTAGAAACATTATCGACCAATCATAATGCCTCCTGATATTGGTGCTCATTTTCATAAGACTTATGCATCACCATAATCATCATTTTCATCATTATCATCAGTTTCATCACCATCATCACTATATTGCAGTCACTACCATTGATTATCATTTTTCTCACCATCATTTTGATATTTGAAGTCACCAGTAGCCGTTTTCACCAACATTGCAAAGTATACTTTTTGAGGGAGAAATTTTCAATTTTAGGATAAATTTATTAATTTTTATTATACTGAATTTATTACACTATCACAGCCATTTTGGCTGTGATAATGTAATAAATTCAGTATAATAATTCTGCATACTTTCAATCATCAAATATATGCAGTAGTTAGTTCTATATGAAATAATGCATTTCAGGAAAAATAAATGATTGCTCCCTCAAAGTATACTTTGCTACTGGTCTTTCTGATGAAACTTGAAACTGAGGTCCCGTCCATATATGTGGCTGGAATTGGAGAAACAGGACTTATGGTATTTGTGACCAGATCTAATAGCACACTCCTGTAGCCTGATAAATGATCTATATTCCTTGTTTGAAGCATGAATAGAGTTTCATTGATGGAAATGGCTAACAGTGCAGATCCTGATCAGACTGCAGATGCACAGGCTGATCTGGATCTACATTGGTCGCCAAACACATAAGCCCCATTTCTCCAGTCACAGCCACAAATAAAGATGTGATGTACAATTATGTGATGCCTGCACTAGTTTTCTTATAACAAAATAATCATTTAGATGCAAGACGCAAAACGTGTTAGATGCCAGACGGATGTTTCATTGATAGAATGGCGAACAGTGCAGATCCCGATATGACTGCGGATGCCGATAAAACCGATAAGCCCCATTTCTCCAGTTACAGCCACATATGACCTTGGCTGTTGCTGGGACGTAAAACCCATTCACTTCATCAGCATTTTAATTACCATCATCAATGTACATTTTTTATTTAACTGTTTATTTAACTTTCATCATCATTCATCGTTATGTCGATGGACCATTAAGAACCATTCTATTCCATTATCATTATTGTCATCATCATTCATGATCATCATCATAATTTTATAAACTCATTAGTATCATCATCATTATTAATTATCATTGTGTAGTTGTCGTCATTGTTGTCATTTTATTTGTTTATTATCCCCTTGCTGATGTCAAGAGAGGATATAGCGTTACTGTCTGTTTCACGAAAGCTGCCCAAATTTTACGGCTATATAAACAATTCAAAAACAAGATTTCTTTTGATAATATTAAATTAAAGGAAAAATTAAGAATGAGCCTTCTTTTTATTTCGTGAAATTTGGTCAAATATTGATTTTGTTGCGAAAACAAAATTTCCCCATGTTAAATCCCCATAGACATCTTCACGGAGTGAAGATGTCTATGGGGATTTAACATGGGGAATTTTTTTTGAATTTTAGAAATACTGGACCGATTTTTAAAATTTAACTTTTGTTTTCTTAGTTAGATCATATCCAAGCTATCTAGCTAGGTTTCAGAGTCCATTTCCAAAATATTTCGTTTTTTGACTAACCCACACTCCTTTAGCTCTTTTTCCCCCATGTTAAATTCCCATAGAGAAATCAATTTTTCGTAATAAAACCAATATTTGACCGAATTTCACGAAATAAAAAGAAGGCTCATTCTTAAATTTTCCTTTAATTTAATATTATCGAAAATAATATTGTTTTTGAATCGTCTATATAGCCGTATTTGGGCAGCTTTCGTGAAACAGACAGTAGTCCATGTGTGTACGTGTACGTGCATAAGTACGTTAGTAAAACCTTTCCTTTTTTAATAACTTTGATATTTGGCCACAATGTGTGTTTAGGGATGGTGTTTTGTTTTGCATACGACCCAATGCCTACTGCCCAAGTTCAAGGTCATTGAGACGTTTGTTCACCTTGTTTGTAAGGCAAATGCATTAAAAAAATAGTTTTCCAATAACGCTTCACCGATTTTGATAATCTTTGGCCACAATGTATGTCTAGGGATGGTGCTTTATTTTGCATACAATCCACATCCGACCGTCCAAGGTCAAGGTCACTGATTATTTTCAAGGCTGCCAGTGAGGGGATTAGCTTAGTGATGATGGCCTTGTTTAAACTTGCAAAGCACATGCACTGTGGTGAAGATAAGTACCCAATGATCATGTCACATTTTTATGTTCAAGAATATTCTGCCTGTGTGAGGGTAGGCGGTGTAAACTCAGAAATCAATCATAAATCTGTCACAATTATTTGTTTAACCCTTTGCATCACGGCAGGTGAAATACGTGATTGAACACTGTTAACCCATCCTAAAATTACCGTAGCTGTTGACAGGTATTTAAACACCATTAAATAAACCAACTCTTTGCATGCTAGCGGTGAAAATAACAGCCAACAAATTAGGGAATATTTTTTCTAATTTATCTCTGTAAATATGTCTTGGAATTTCATTAGAATCGAGTCCTCCTTTGGACTCGATTCTAATGAAATTCCAAGACATTCATGATATTTACATGCAGGGAGAAAAGAAAATATAATGAATTGGTCGTCTGCTATTCTTTAACTATTTATAGCCCATAAGTTTCCTAGCATGAAATGAGATAACTAAGTACATCAAGTTTGTATCTTCAATACTATTAGGCCTGCACACATTACTTGCACATAATGACGACCAAGTGGTATGCATTGCAACCCACTACCAAACTCATTACCTTGACCTACTTTTGCCTATTTACTTTTTGCAATTTTCACTAAAATTATTATTACTGGAAATTGATCTTGTTGTTGCTGATAGGCTGCCAGTAGTCACGCTATACTGTTCTCAAACAATTCTTGTTTCTAATCGCTTTCACCACTTTCTGAGCATATCTGAGACCCAGCGCCTTTTTAAGCTTGAAAATATTTCAGTTACTGTGGTTTGTGAGATTCTTGCTCTATGTAATGTTGTATTTTCTACATTTACCTTGAACAGAGTCTACACATTATACAGTGGCATTTCACCAATTTAATAACTTAACCCTTAGACCGCTACTCACAACAATTGTCATCTGCTGTTGCTGTCATATCTTGCCTTATTTCTCAATAAAAACATGGTTTGACAGCATTTCAGAATCATTCCTAATGGAAATGATTCTGAAGTGCTGTCAAAGTACGTTGTAAATTATTATAAAGTGCTGTCAAAGCATGTTTTTGATGATAGAAAATAAACAGCAGACAACAAAAGAATTAAGGTATCGGTCTAAGGGTTAAGACGATGTGCGATAGATATATCACATTTCACCAATTTAATGACTTAACCCTTAGACCGCTACTCACAACAATTGTCATATCTTGCCTTATTTCTCAATATAAACATGGTTTGACAGCACTTCAGAATCATTTCCATTGGAAATCATTCTGAAGTGCTGTCAAAGTATGTTGTAAATTATTCTAAAGTGCTGTCGAAAATAGAAAATGGAAAATAGAAAATAAACAGCAGACAACAACAAAAATAAGATAGCGGTCTAAGGGTTAAATGTTTTCAACTAGAAATAGCTCAAACACATTGAGATTCATAAGGGTCTAAACGTATACTGCAGCTTATACATGTGTCATCAGAATGGCTGACATGTTTTTGTACGCCCGTTTGAAAAAAGGGACGTATTATGTATTCATCTTGTATGGGCGGGCGGGCACAGCTTGTCCACGAAGAAGCCTATTGATTTTCAAAAATTTCCGATGACTTATCTTCCCTTGGCTGCCATTTTTAATTTTAGCACTCTGTATCCTTGTCCATGCAATAACTCAAGTTCTATTTCACGGCTCGTAACCAAATTTGGTATACATGTTTATCACGGCAAGACGAGGAAGCCTATTGATTTTGAAAAATGTCCGATGACTTATTTCCCCTTGGCGGCTATTTTTAATTTTCTGAATCTGTAATACTATCCTTGTCCACGCAATAACTCAAGTTCTACTTGACGGATCGTGACCAAATTCAATATATATGTTTTTCACGGCAAGAACCCTATTAATTTTCAGTGAGTTATCTCCCCTTGTTAACTGGCCTTGCCTCGACGGGCATATATTGTGACCTTCGGCACTCTTGTTGTAATATAATATTTTAATGTTCTAAGCGATAAAATTTCTGTATGATTAGTAAAACTGATATGGCTTTATGACAGCATACTGGTGGCAACTGTTGTACCGTAATAACCCTATAAACTGCATTAAAAAACATTACATATATGGTTTCCCCACAATAAACATGGTCCCATTATTTAGGGTTACTGTCTGTTTCACGAAAGCTGCCCAAATTTTGCGGCCATATAAACAATTCAAAAACAATATTTTTTTTGATAATATTAAATGAAAGGAAAATTTAAGAATGAGCCTTCTTTTTATTTCGTGAAATTTGATCAAATATTGATTTTATTTCGAAAAAACAATTTCCCCATAGACATCTTCACAGAGTGAAGATGTCTATGGGGATTTAACATGGGGAAACTTTTTAGAATTTCAGTAATCCTGGACCGATTTTCAAAATTTAACTTTTGTTTTCTTAGTTAGATAATTTCCAAGCTATGTACCGTAGCTAGGTTTCGGAGTCAATTTCCATTTTTGCATTGTCTATACACTGGATAGCCGTAAAATTTGGGCAGCTTTCGTGAAACAGACAGTAGTATGGTTGTAGCAGTTTATCACAACAACAGTGTATTTGGATACAATTTGTTTCGGACTCCATTTGTTTTGGATTGGGGTTTTGGATTATTATGGTAGTTAACACTTGTCCTGCTGATTGCTATTACATGTATAGTTATATTGTGAAACTGAAGTCAATAAATGTTGTTTACTGTTAATTTATGTTTATCTTGTATTTTAACTCAGAAAAGGTACCTTATGACTTGCGACCAGCATTGACGCAGTCTGATCTGGGGCAATGCTTTTTGCCATTCAGTGAGCGACATGATCCCTTAGTTGTGATAACAAAAGGATTAGAACCTATCGGATATTGTGAATACAGCAGGGTACCAATCTGCAAAATGTTGTAAATTTTGTAAGGAATATTTTCTCTGGCAGCAACCCATTTATACATAGAGTTCCTTTGTTGCAGACAGGTCTTGGTCTTTGATGTTTTTTCCATTAGCTAGCCAATCCTTCACATGCATTACCTCCCTTTATGCATCACCACATTGCCTCCATTTATGCACCACCACATTACCTTTGTGCAGCACCGTATTAGCTCCCTTTGTGCACCATCACCTTGCCTCCCTTTGTGCACCACAGCATTACCTCCCTTTGTGCACCACCACCTTGCCTCCCTTTGTTCACCACCACATTGCCTCCCTTTGTGCATCACTGCATTGCCTCCCTTTGTGCACCACCGCATTACCTCCCTTTGTCCACCAACACATTACCTCCCTTTGTACACCACCCCATTGCCTCCCTTTGTGCATCACTGCATTGCCTCCCTTTGTGCACCACCGCATTACCTCCCTTTGTCCACCACCACATTACCTCCTTTGTGGCAACCACACCGCCACCACATTACCTCCCTTTGTGCACCACCGCATTACCTCCCTTTGTCCACCACCACATTACATCCTTTGGCATCACGAGACGGTTGAAAATAGCCAAAATAGACTGCTTTTCTGAGGGTGGCGGGTGACTTATAAAAATCACCGCCTCTCACAATCAGTTAAGGAGGCTCTTGTGACAAATATTGAAAAATACTGGCAAATGAAGTACAAATCGCGCGCCACAATAAAAATACAGTAACCACATCAGATGTGTTCAATTAATTTTTTACAAAGTTACCCCACCCACCTATTTTTGGCCAGAAATTTCAACACGACTGAATTTGTCGGAATTGTTTTCATGAAAATTGTAACACCACACCATTTCCTGAAAATGATTCCAAAGGGGGGTCATAACCACCTCAAATTTTCGCTACAAATGCCCGAAAAATACCTTAAATTCTGCACTAAACCGTACTGGCGACAACATAGCATGCGCCATTTTACAAGATGTCAAAATCAACCGGAGCTAACATTCAGTTTCGTAGAATTATGAAATACACTTAGTCAAGCCTCCCAAAGTCAAGAAATATTCATAAACCTATTTTTCTAGACACACTGGTGTAGCTTGCAGGGTCGGTAGTGAAGTACATGTATATAGAAAATCGTCCACCCCCTTTTTAAAGCTAGCCGCCCACTGTCCCGTGATACCTTTTGTGTACCACAACATTACCTCTCCTTTGTCCACCACTGTATTACCTCCCTCTGTGCACCACCGCATTACCTCCATTTTTGTCGCGCCCGCTTCCGGAAGCGCGATATAGTCGGCACTTTGGCGTACGTACGTACGTACGTACGTACGTGTGTCCGGTTAAAGTTTTTGGTTAAGTTGTTTGGTTAAGTTTTTTGGTTAAAGTTTTTGGTTAAAGTTTTTGGTTAAGTTTTTTGGTTAAAGTTTTTCGTTATACTATATCTCTTTTTTTTAGTGTCTACTGTTTTACTATATCTCTGCAACTGTTTTGCCCATTACCTTGAAACTTCACATGGGTGTTTATCATCATCTATATTTTCATTCAACCGCCCCCCCCCCACCCCCCCTCCCGTGCGGCCCCTGTGCCCAATGTCAAGGTCAAATTACTTTGAAGTTTTTGGTTAAGTTTTTGTCGCGCCCGATATAGTCGGCACTTTGGCGTACGTACGTACGTACGTGTGTCCGGTTAAAGTTTTTGGTTAAGTTTTTTGGTTAAAGTTTCTGGTGAAGTTTTTTGGTTAAAGTTTTTCGTTATACTATATCTCTTTTTTTTAGTGTCCATGCCTCGCCACAAGGCGCGACATGCAGGCCGCGGCCATCTAGTTGCATTACCTTCCTGTGTGCACTACCGCATTACCTTCCTCCGTGAACCACTGCATTGCATCCCTTTGTACATCACCACATTGCCTCCCTTTGTTCACCACAGCATTACCTTCCTTTGTGCACGCAGCACCTCCGCATTACCTCCCATGTGCACCACCGCATTACCACCCTACGTGCACCACCGTATTACCTCCCTTTGTGCACCACCACATTATCTCCCTTTGTGCACCACCACATTATCTTCCTTTGTGGACCACATCATTACCTCCCTTTGTGCCTCACAGCATTACCTCGATTTGTGACCACCACATTACCTCCCTTTGTGCACCACCGCATTACCTCCATATGTGCACCACCATATTACCTCCCTTTGTGTGTGTGGGTGGTTGGTCGGGCGAACGTGATGGCATAAATTAACGGTAGGGGTTCCTCCACAATTTTCCTGGTTTAGTACTCGGGTACGTTTTTATCTTTGGCTCTTTTGTTACCTGGGAGTTGAATTGGGTTATTGCCCATTATAAAAGTAGTAAGATTATTACTGATCCTACTGCTTTTGGGAGGGGGCCAAGTGATTCTGGTGTGGCGAGTACCTGGCATCAGATCAGGATTATTCTGATTTCAGGGCTGAATATATCGTTTTTAGCTCGACTATTCGAAGAATAGTGAGAGCTTATGTAGTCACCCCGGCGTCGGCGTCGGCGTCGGCGTCACCGTCACGCCTTGGTTTAAGGTTTTTAGTCAAGCTTGTATATGGAATACCTGGAATACACCCACATACTTGGACAACTTCATCCTAGTGAGTACTCACCCCTGACCTGTATTTGACCTTGGACAATTTAACCTTGAATTAACTTAGTTAAATTCCCCTTGGAAGGTTTTTAGTCATCCTTGGTTAAGGTTTTTAGTCTAGCTTGTACATGGAATACCATTGTGCATACAGACACCAACCCCTTGACAACCTTTTCTCCTAGGGTTTACATTCAATAACTCCTGACCTATATTTTACCCTTCACCTACATTTAACCTTGAATTAACTTGTTAATTCCCCTTGGCTTAAGTTTTTAGTTCAACCTTGGTTAAGGTTTTTAGTTCAAGCTTGTCATGGAAATGTGATCAGACCATACTGGACAAACCCTTTTCTTAGGATTTACATCAAAAACTCCAAGACCTATATTTTAACCTTCACCTTTACAGTAACCTTGAATGCTTAGTTATTTCCCCTTGTAGGTGTGGTACTCACTTGGTTAACCGGTTTATAGTCAAGCTTGTGTGGAATACTCCTGGGCCTATAGCAACCGTACTTGGACAACTTCATCTCCTAGTGATGTACATCAATAATCCCTGACCTATATTTGACCTTGACCTACTTTTACCCTTGGATTACTTAGTTATTTCCCCTTGGTTAAGGTTTGTAGTCAAGCTTGTATATGGAATACTCCTGGACCTACAGCAACCATACTTGGAAAACGTCATCTCCTAGTGATGTACATCAATAACCCCTGACCTATATCTGACATTGACCTACATTTAACCTTGAATTATTTATTTAATTTCCTTTGGTTAAGGTTTTTATTCAAATTTGGTTAAGGTTTTTATGCAGGCCGCGGCCACCTTGTTTTTCAAGCTATGTGTACATCGACAACCCTCTTAGTCGAGTTATGCTGTTCTCCTACAACTCTTGTTTTCATAGTAAATATTCAGTTCTGATTTTGGGACCTCCCCCCCTCCCCACCCCTTTGTACATGTACTTGAACCAAAACAAACAAACAAAACCACCGCATCACCTCCCTTTGTTCACCTCCGCATTATCTCCCTTTGTGCACGCAGCACCACCGCCTTACCTCCCATGTGCACCACCGCATTACCTCACTATGTGCACCACCGTATTACCTCCTTTTGTGCACCACCGCATTACCTCCCTTTGTGCACCACCGCATTATCTCCCTTTGTGCACGCAGCACCACCGCATTACCTCCCATGTGCACCACCGCATTACCTCACTATGTGCACCATCGTATTACCTCCCTTTGTGCACCACCGCATTACCTCCCTTTGTGCACCACCGCATTATATCCCTTTGTGCACGCAGCACCACCGCATTACCTTCCATGTGCACCACCGCATTACCTCACTATGTGCACCATCGTATTACCTCCCTTTGTGCACCACCGCATTACCTCCCTTTGTGCACCACCGCATTATCTCCCTTTGTGCACCACCACATTATCTCCCTTTGTGTACCACAGCATTATATCTGTGCCTCACAGCATTACCTAGCGTTGTGATCACCACATTACCTCTCTGTGCACCACCACATTACATCCCTTTGTGCACCACCACATTACCTCCCTTTGTGCACCGCCGCACAGTACAGTATCCCCTTTGTGCATCACTGCATTACCTCCCTTTGTGCACCACCGCATTACATCCCTTTGTGTATCACCACATTACCTCCCTTTGGGCACCGCCACACAGTACCCCCCCCCCCCTTTTGTGCACCACTGCATTACCTCTCTTTGTGCACCACCGTATTATCCATTTGTGCACCACTGCATTACCTCCTTTTCTTTGTGCACCACATTATTATCTCCATTTGTGCACCACTGCATTACCTCCTTTTGTGCACACAGCACCACATTACCTCCAATTGTGCTCCATCACACAGTAACCCCACCCCCCACCCCCTTGTTGTGCACCACCGCATTATCTCCCTTTGGGCGCCACCGCATTATCTCCCTTTGTGCACCACTGCATTACCTCCTTTTGAGCACACAGCACCACCGCATTACCTCCCTTTGTGCACCACTGCATTACCTCCTTTTGAGCACACAGTACCACCGCATTACCTCCCTTTGTGCACCACCGCATTATCTCCCTTTGTGCACCACCGTATTACTCCTTTTGTGCACCACCGCCATTACCGCTTACCCCCCCCCCCCTTACCCCCCCCCCCCCTCCCACACACACACACTTGTGCACCACCGCATTACCTCCCTTGGGCGCCACCGCATTACCTACCTTTGTGCACCCACCCCCCTTGTGAAAGGCTGGAGTATTTTGATAATAATTATACCCCCGCAACAAGGGTGTATAATTATACCCCCGCAACGAGGGTATACTAGAGTCAGGTTGTCCGTCCGTCCGTCCGTCCGTCCGTACCAACATACTGGGTATGGACTTGTTCTTGTTAAAGGATAGGTTCGTTATCTAGTAGACACATACACCCAATTTGTAAGAAATTTTTTGGTTTATGTGGCTTTTTTTCGGTTTATGTGGCTTATTTCATAGGTACAGAGGGGTCTTATGTTATAAATTATATTTCCTTCATCTAAAATGCTTAACATTTCACACATGCTTTCCTGTAAGGCTCTACTACCATGCTGCGCCAAATCCACGACCGTACGACCCCCGCTGATCCCAAGGTCAATGTGTACTTAGTCTCTTTACAAAACTTAACATCAGAGAAATAGGTTATAACTTATATTTCCTTACATATTTAGGGGGACATGGGCCCACGCGGGGATATTCCGTAAGCCTCGCTTACTGAAAAATCTAGTTAAGACAGATCATGACGATGATGTGGTATTGTACCTAAGAACATGTGCGATATCTCATGAAACATATTTACAAAAGTTACGATATTTTCCATAAATTTATGTCATCGAATGTTGATGAATTCGATCCTGCATTTTCTCTGAAAATTTCATCATATTTCGACTTTATGTTTCTGCAAATATATTTCATGAAAAATCGCACATGTTCCTAGGTACAAAATCACATGGCCCGTCTCGAAGGTGCATGCTCATGTGTTTACAACAACAACAATGGCTGAAGTGTTGAACGGACGCCCACTCCAAAGTAAGTATTATTTAATAGTTTCCTTAATATGCAACGGATTTCGATGAAATATGGCGCAGCAAACGCGTACGTCTTCATGCGCTGCAGTTGGTGTTCTTGGGACGTCGACACATAGTTATGTTGTTTTTTTGCGAAGAATCCATGGTCGTGTCAGTATTACAGTAAACACGGAAATCGTTTTTTTCACAAAAACCACACAAGTTTGGCCCAAAATACCGAGACCACCAAATGCAGCATAACACTACGCGTTTGATGCGCCGTATCTCATCAAAATCCGTTACATAATAACTACAATATAACAAAATAATGCGTACCTTGAATCGAAGGCCCTTCTGGAAGTTTCAGTAATTGTTGTTGTTGTTGTTGTTGTTGTTGTTGTAACCACGAGATCATACATCTTGGTCTCATATATTGTATTTGAAAAGCGCAAGAACCAGTCAGTCACATGTATCAACAATTGTTTTTTTTATAAAGATCATCGATGAAAAGGACGGACTGACGGATTTGGGTGAGTGATGTTTTTTTGGCTGGGCTGATAGATTGGTGGGGGGTTGGGCGGTAGTTGTGAACACCTGACTTCTAACAAACATGAGTCAATTTTCCGTACGTTAAACACTCCCACTTCCACTCCACCGTATCAATGGCTAGTATATTTTATTGTTCTCGTGCGGATAGTCACTACCGAAAGCGTACACAGAAACCGATGACGTCATTCGGAAACTACGCAGGCCCTGAATATTTTGTCGAAAAATATATCAATGTTTCATTAATAACTATTTGCATGCTAATTTGTGGATGGACTCCAACTAGACATGCATTCTATGGACTTTTATGTGTCGACCTGTCGGTGTGTCATGCAGGCAGACCCAAACGATCCGGAGAGTTTGAGTGAATTGTACGGACTTTTGCCTTGTCTTAGACAATCGCTAACCTGCTATGTTTGCACCAAGTTGTTGCTAGACCCTATGGGGCCCACACACAATGTCTGCAAACATTCTGTGTGCAAACAATGCTTGGGTGGGAAAATGAAACTAAAGCCGTCGTGCAGTTGGTGCAAGGATCATTCAACATTTCAGGAAAATACTTTGCAGAAAATTCTGGTTTCGTGTTTCAAGAAATTGTGTGATTACATTTACCATTCACCGATAGGGAAATATGTGTGTGAAATAGCAGTGAACGGAGAGACAAATGCTGTTGTGTCGATTCTGAAAGAAGGCATTGAATTTGATGACAATTATGAACCACATGTTGCCTGCATATCAACTATCCCACTAACTAAATGTGATGATCCATCAAAATGTCCAGTTGCAGGTAGGTTAGGTAGGCTATTTTAAAGAGAAAAAATCCATATATATATCTAACAGTAGCCTTTAATAGTAATCATATGCTATATTTCAATTGAAAAATCCATTTAAAACATTACCATGATTACAGTACCGTAACCAGGATGGTGAAGACGAGGTCATTTTCCCGCTATTTTTTATGTTAAAAATTAAACAAATCCCTGGGGTGTTGGCGGGAAGAATGCTCCCTGACCCCCATATCGGGACTTGGTTCGCCTCGTCTGGTTTTTAGCTCTGGTTATGGGCCTGCATTATACATGTATTTTTAATTCTAGTGTGTACAAGATCTGCATGGCACTAACAGTATAAATGTATTTTTTATTCCTATGCATTTCATAGTCGCAAATACCTTTATTAGCATACATTAGTATCTCGCTCCAAAAATAGAGTGAAAAAACCCCACCTGTTTACTGGTAGTGAATTGTAATCACTTATGTCTTTTTTCCTACATTCAGGTAGTTCAACGGATGATAACAAGTCAAATGAGATGGAAGAGGACACTCAAGAACAAATTGTACCGATATCTACAGACACGCCCTCTAAAGCTATTATTGAAGTCGGCAGTCCGGAGAGAGATACGCTTGTGTCGCATAAGAGACATGGTAGGATGAAGTCCACAAGAAAAGCTGTCGTGTTTATCAAGAGAGCTGCAGAAAACAGAAGGAAAAGTAAGAAATTAAAAGATTTGTTCAGTCGAAAATCAAAAAAGAAGACAATATCAAAAGGAAGGAAGGTCATCAGCAAATCTGATTCACAAAAACCTAAAACAGTCTCATTTAACACAAACAAGAATAACTCAGATTATTTGGGTGAACCTGCCCTAGAAAGAGTTGAAGTAGATGATGAACTAGTTCCCAAACGTATTAATCAAGAACTTCAGCCACCAGAGTTGAAGCCACCCAGTTTTTGTCGATGTGGTAAAGCTGGCACGTATAATCAGCTGACGTGTCTCGGACAACGGTGTCCATGCTACAGTATGAAACTTCCTTGCATCGGGTGCCGGTGTAAGGGTTGTCGCAACCCTAAAAAGGGCCCGTCAGCTGAACTGTCCAGTAATTCTGTTGTCCTGAGATCAAGTAGTGTGTACAGGTCACAAAGTGATGCTTTGTGTGTTAATATGTGAATAATGTACTGGCTGATCACATGTCTAAATTCTTCATTCACAATCCCATTTGTTGTTGCGGCTGGAGAAATTTGGGGGGGGGGGCTTATGGATTTTGCAACCAGTGTAGATCCAGACCAGTCTGTGCATCTGTACAGTCTGATCAGGATCTGCACTGTTCGCTATTACATCAATGAAACAGCCGTCATGCTTCTAACAAGCAATATAGGTTATTATCAGGCTACAGGAGTGTGCTATTTTTATACGAGGAGCTGCACTGGTCACAAATCCCATAAGCCCCATTTCTCCAATCACAATCACGTTTGGTATATTAGTTCTTCACTTTGAAATGCAAAGATTTTATGCCTGTATATGTAAACTATTTCACAATTCATTGTGGTTTGGGCTTTTGGATTATCTTCCTTAAATATATTTTTTCATTAATCTTGATTTTGGAAAAAAAGCTATATATTCTGTAAGGATGTCAAACAATATCCTACAAATTCATATCTTTAACTGTATTTGTGGCAAGTCTAGCTACTGATCTACAACTGACTGGAGAAATGGGAATTATGACATTTGTGACCAGTCTAGTTCTTGATCTGTGACTGGAGAATGGCTTTCTGTGTACCGGTACATGGTATAACATTTGTGGCCTGTCCAAGTCCTGGACATGAGAAATGACTTATGGCCAGTCTGTCTCCTGATCTGCTAGTACATTCCTGCAGCTGGATGAAGATGTGCCGGCTGATGTATGTTTACTCTGGTCACAAAATGTTATATGCCCAATTTACATGTACACATACAATCTCTAACTGGACACAGGAAACCTGCGATCGTCTTGTGTTTATAATTATTTACCTCCGTTGAGTATGTTCATGATCATAGTATATTCATGGCTTGAAGTGGTCATATGTATGGTTCAGAGTTCCAGATAAGCTGCATATTTGCTTAAATACCCAATTAAAATTGCCAAAAACCCAATTAAAATCATAAGTAGCGAGTATCAAAAAGCAATACAAAATTTGTGGTACCTTTATCATACTGCAGAAAACAATAAACATACCACATATTGAGCATATTTTTCTTATTTTCCATGAAAACACATCTTGGTATTTCATTAGAACTTTCAAGCAAACTATTCAATAATTGCTGTCTGTTGATGTGTAAACAGTAGTGTGATTTTATTTTACCCAATTAAAATTTTGAAATACTAATTCCTTATCTGGAGCCCTGTGGTTTATAGTGGAACATCCCTGATCTGGTCGCCTTGGGTGTCCGATTACCTTGAGTGTCCGATTTAGAGAGGTTCCACTAAACCTTGTAGTTGTTCACTGTTGCAAAGGCAATACAACTCGTATTTACAGTAAAACAATTGTCATATTATCAGAACATATTTCTAAATGTTTATTAATAGAGTATTTTTCAGTTTTATGTTGTTTTAGATGCTATTATTGATTGCACTGCATGTATGTTATGAATCTCATATTTTTCCTTTTGGAAGGGTTATATTTTGTTATCAGAATGGCAGCTTGGTACAAGCATATGTCCATTAATCTATTCAATAGTTTGTATTGAAGAACTTCAACAGTTTTTATTTTCTGGTTTATTATTGGTATTGTGAGTGCTTGATAAAATGAAAAGAAAACCTCATGTAAAATACCAAGTTATCTTATGAACCCCAGCCTGTTCCAGTAATGGGTGATGGTCAGGGACGATTATATCATTTTATAGCTTACACTGTATGTCCATTACATTTGCCTGTCTGGTGAACTACATGTACTAGTTTTTATCCGACCTTCATACCAGATAAATGTATATCATAATGAGCCGTGACGTCTCTTCAGGATCGCAGCAGTTGTCAGTAGTGTTAAATTCTATAAAGAAAATTTCTGCATTTTCTCATCAACGGAACAGTCCAAAAATTAGCATGGAAAACCAGTGTTTGGATATTTGGTTGTGAATGGGTTACATTTAATATCATCTTGATGTGACTACATGTTGGCGAATACCGGTAAATGTGTATAAGTAAATGTGTATTTTACAATAGGGCAGCATAATTATATACATGTATGTCCATAATTTGTGTGCACACATGCCAATTATGTTTAAATAGTATTGTAGAACATGTTGTGTAGGCTAACCCATTTCATGCTGAATACACACTATCGTTTATTCCACATACAGTTATTTCATGGTCATTCGGGGAACAGTCAAAACTATTGCCCCGAGGTGCTGTGGACGACCCCGAGGTACTATTGCCGAAGGGCGAGGCCAATAGTGTATCAGGTCGTCGACAGCACCGAGGGGCAGTATGTTTTGACTGTTCCTTGAATGACCATGAAATAACTGTTTTATTACTCAACCTGTAAACAGTGTATGCGATGCAATGAACATACATTTGGTGTGGGGCGCATCGACTGACCATTCTAAATTACGTTGAATTTTACGACGTAATCTTCAACAAAAATCAGGACTATGATTTTCAGGGGTGAAATAGTTTTGACTATTGCCCAGACACGCGGAACTATTGCCCAGGCATGAGGAACTATTGCCCTGGCCCATCAAAATCCAGTCGAATTAGTCAAAACTATGGAATATCAACTTATATAGGGAGTTGGGCAATAAATTAATATATTTCTTATTTCTCCATACAAACACATGTCGTAACCACCATTTAAACCGTCTCAGTGAGACGTTTCAAATAGTGGTCACAACATATGCTTTTGTGGTACTGCAGGATAGGAGAGTGTAAGTATCTTCGCGATGTATCCATCCTTAAGGATTCATATCTTAAAGGTGACTCTTACTGGGATTCACACCTGGGGCCTACTGACAAAACACTTGGGCCCCAAGTGATTTGGTGTAAGGGTACTGGCACCATATCAGGACACTGTCTTTCAATGCTAAAAGTTGTTATTATCCCCTCGCCAATAGGCAAGAGGGGATATAGCGTGTTTCCATGCATGTACGTACGTACGTGTGTTAGTAACACCTTTCATTTTTCACTAACTTATGAACCACTTCACTGATTTTGATGATATTTGGCCACAACGTGTGCCTAGGGATGGTGCTTTGTTTTGTATACGACCCATGCCCAAGGTCAAGGTCAATGAGGACTTGTGTCCATCTCGTTTGTAAGGCAAATTTTTTTTTATTATCAAGGCAGCCAGCTAGCTTAGTGATAACCATGCCCTTGTTATAATTTTAGTGCTGAATTTACAGTGCTCCCGTCTGTATCTGACCTTGTTGTTGAATGAACATAAAACTCCAATCAATCTATCTGCCTTTTGTGGAAAAATATTTTTGTTTTCCGTCAGTAGACCGTTGTATGTGATGTGTTAATACGAGCACATACGGGGGGGGGGGGGGGGGGGTGGGGTGGGGGGGGGGCCTGTCCCTGGAATCCCATGTCGTATTGCTATAAGTCGTCAGTGGGGGGGGGCCTGCCCCTGGAATCCCATGTCGTATTGCTATAAGTCGTCACTATTGATAATGAAAAATCAATCATAGTTTCCATAAATGAGAACAAAATTTGAAAAAACATTCAGAATTCTGAATTTTATATCCACATTAAACTTTATTTAAGGGAAATATGGGATTTTTACGAAATTGATATCGACCAAAAAATGGCGATGCGATACGGGAGGTAATACCAGACAGGGTCCTACTCCATTCCCATTCCAGACTGGAAACTATTACAGTAGTATGATTTTTTTATGTGCAAAAATGCTTCCCTACTTCCATCATTTATTCTCTAAAGTATATGTTGTCACCACTCATTTGAACCGTCTCATCGAGATGGTTCAAATGAGTGGTAACATCATATATATTCATTGAGAAATGAAGAAAATAATTTGTTTTCAACAAAAATACATCATAAATTTTTCAAATGAGTGGTGAACTGGTAACATATATTTTCATTGAGAAATAAAGAAATTAGTTTCAAGTATTGTATTCTTAGTGTCAAATGGGTTAAGTATACATGTATGTTTGTAATGTGTGCTATGGTTTTGTAGATCCAAACTTGTTTATACACTATAGTGCTACTGCACTTTAACCATTAAAATGTGTAATTAATTTTGTCGTTAGCCGTTATTCCTCCGTATTTTTTTCAATCGAGGCAAAAAAAGTAGGTCAATCTCACGAGTGGGTGGCAGGTGGGAGTATGTGATGGGTAATTTAACGATTGGGGTTCATCCTTACCGAAATTCAGACTGGAGACCTGGTTTGGCCCTCACATACATTTTTGGCATTTTGTATGTGACAGTCTATGGTTATACCTACCCCTTATATGAGTATTACGATTATTCGTAATCCTATTTTAGGGGAAGGGGCCAAGTGACTTTGGCGAGTCATAGACCTGGCACCAGTAGCCTATTTCATCAACATTGCAAAGTATACTTTTCTAACAAAGTATACTTTGAAGGAGTAATCATTTATTTTTCCTGAAATGCATTATTTCATATAGAACTAACAACTGCATATATTTGATGATTAAAAGTATGCAGAATTATTATACTGAATTTATTACATTATCACAGCCAAATTGGCTGTGATAATGTAATAAATTCAGTATAATAAAAATTAATAAATTTATCCTAAAATTGAAAATTTCTCCCTCAAAGTATACTTTGCTAGAAAAGTATACTTTGCAATGTTGGTGAAATAAGCACCAGGTCAGGTTATTCTAATTTCAGGGCTGAATAAATTTTTTCTTGATGTAAATATTCCCTTCTGATTTTGGGAGTTTTCCCCCAATGCAGCAGGATCGAACCAGTTTGCCTGGCCGTACATGACCGTAGCTGTTGATAGGCTGTTAAACACCAATAAACAAACAAAAACAAACGAATAACACCGTGTGGTTCGCTATCAATATGAGGAAGACTGAATTTTCGAGACATGCAAAATTTGGAGATTAATAGATATGACTATTAAATCATGCTTGCCGAAATATGTTTTATTGACAAAAAAAATCAGAAGACGTCTACCTGTTTCCCGCCTTTTAATGGTTAAAGTGACTATGTTTGTAGTTGTTGATGTTAAATAAAAGTCTTACACGTTGTTCATGTTCCGTCCATTTTATTAAGCCCCCACCACCGTGTGATATCGCATCTGTGCATAATATCAATTTTCATTCTTGATAAAAAAAATTGCCAAAATCATGTATTAAATGGAGAAATTTTTTACCGGTCATTCATTGTTTATAATTAGCCAGGTTTTTTGAAAAAAAATCCAGGCTATTGGATTGGCGAAAGCCAGGCGGGCGGCGTCCACAATCAATGTTAAGTTTTCGTGTTTGAGTCCATTTCTTTGTTACTGTACCACCTAGGACCACCAAACTTTCACAGCTTCATAATCAAGGGGTGCCCACCACATATCACTATCCAACATGTTACTTTTTTTTTAACTTGACCCATTTTTTCCGCGCAGTCGACTTAGCCATTTTCAATGTTAAGTTTTCGCGTTTACAATGTTAAGTTTTCGTGTTTAAGTCCATTTCTTTGGTACTGTACCACCTAGGACCACCAAACTTTCACAGCTTCATAACCAAGGGGTGCCTACCACATACAACTATCCAACATGTGACCATTTTTTTTTTTACCTTCACGTATTATTTCTACGTAATTGACTTAGCCATTTTCAACGTTAACTTTTTAACATATGTCTAGTTAAAGTTTTTTGGTTAAAACTTTTTTGTTATACTATATCTCTGCAACTGCTTCGCCCATTACCTTGAAACTTCACATGGGTGTTTATCATCATCCATATTTTCATTCTACCCCCCAACCGTGCGGCCCCTGTGCCCAATGTCAAGGTCAAATTACTTTGAATTTTTTTGTTAATTTCTTTTTGTGTACTATATATCTTGATACTTCACATGGGTGTTTATCATCATTGTCGCACCTGCTTGCGGAAAGCGCGATCCTGTGTCCAATGTCAAGGTCAAATTACTTTGAATTTTGTTGTTAAAGTTTTTTCCTGTACTATATCTCTGCAACTGCTTCACCCAATACCTTCATACTTCACATGGGTGTTTATCATCATTGTCGCACCTGCTTGCGGAAAGCGCGATATCGTCGGCATTTTGGCATACGTTCGTCCGTGTGTCCGGTTAAAGTTTTTTGGTTAAAGTTTTTCCATCTACTATATCTATTTTTTTACTGTCCATACCTCGCCCCAAGGCGCAACATGCAGGCACGGCCATCTAGTCTACAAAAAGTGGGTATAATTATGTTATCCAAGTGTCTATGCTTGGAAAAAACTTGGCCTTCGTGGCTTTGCCTCGTTTCTTGTTTTCTTTGGAATGATTAAACATTGTAATGTTTCGGCGACCGATGTACGTGTATGTTAACTGACTCAAATAAAGTTAGAATGTGGCATAATGAAGGAATCAAAATATGCACTTTTCCTTTTTACGTACTTTAGGGTACATATTAAAGTCGCCACCCTGTCCGCCTGCCTTATCTGTTATCGTAAGTCGGCCTGGCACAGGTAATTTGATTGCAAAACATCATCAGAGACGGGAATCCCCAGATTTCTTAGATTTCTTAGAAATTTGGATGGGGAAAACACTGATCTTGTGTGAATGTTTACTCGCATTTCTAACAAACACTACGGGAACAAATGTGGCTGTGACTGGAGAAATGGGGCTTATGTGATCTGTGTAGCTCCCGATGAAATAGCACACTCGTGTAACATGATAACGATATTTATATATGTAAATTGCTCCTGATCAAATAGCACATTTCTGTTGCCTGATAACGATATATATTCCCTGTTGGAAGCATGAATGGAGTTTCATTGATGGAATGGCGAACAGTGCAGATCCTGATCAGACTGTGCGGATGCACAGGCTGATCTGGATCTACATTGGTTGCAAAGCCCATAAGCCCCATTTCTCCAGTCACAGCCACAAATAAAGACGTGATGTACAATTATATGATGCCTGCACTAGTTTTATTATAACAAAATAATCATGTCGTATGTTAAATAAACTTAAGAGATAAAATATATCTAAATGTATGGAGCATTCTTTTTTCATGTACGATATTCAAGTATGTAATAGCATAAGTTGAGATTGGTACCATTTTGTGTACTTGTAAACATACACTGTTGTTAATAAGGCAACATAGGAACCAAGACAATGCTGGCACCATTTAGTGAACTTGTAAACATACACTGTTGTTAATAAGACAACATAGGAACCATGTAGTGTACTTGTAAACATACACTTGTTAATAAGACAACACTGGCACCATTTAGTGAACGTGTAAACATACACTGTTGTTAATAAGACAACATAGGAACCATGTAGTGTACTTGTAAACATACACTGTTGTTAATAAGACAACATAGGAACCATGTAGTGTACTTGTAAACATACACTTGTTATAAGACAACACTGGCACCATGTAGTGTACTTGTAAACATACACTGTTGTTAATAAGACAACATAGGAACCATGTAGTGTACTTGTAAACATACACTTGTTAATAAGACAACACTGGCACCATGTAGTGTACTTGTAAACATACACTGTTGTTAATAAGACAACATAGGAACCATGTAGTGTACTTGTAAACATACACTTGTTAATAAGACAACACTGGCACCATGTAGTGTACTTGTTGTAAACTGTTGTTAACAAGACAACATAGGAACCATGTAGTGTACTTGTAAACATACACTGTTGTTAACAAGACAACGCTGGCACCATTTAGTGTACTTGTAAACATACACTGTTGTTAACAAGACAACACTGGCACCGTTTTGTGTAAAAATATACAGCGGCTAATAAGACAACATTTACTGTACTTGTAAACATACACTGTAAGTAACAAGTACTTGCATACAAACACAGTTGCTACTAAGAATACAGTGGCACTATATTGTGTACTTGTAAACATATTAACAACAGTGGTTTGTATACATGCACAGTCGTTAATAGTACAACATTGGCTCCATTTAGTGTTCTGTTCATACACAGCGACTAATAATGCAATCCCGTCACCTTTTAGTGCACATGTATACATACATTGCACCCAACAAGATATTTTAGCGTATATGTATACATACACACCTTCTAATACAGCATTGGAACTATTTAGTGCACCTGTACACCGACACGGCAGTGAACAAGACATCAACGATACCTCTTGGAGTATACACACACCACCGCCTGTGTTAATCTTGCCAAGATGTCAACGTTTCTAAGCATATATTGGCAATATCAACTTGCAATCAAGCAGTTTAATTGACTGTGCCTGAGCTGTAGTACAGCTCAGGCTCAGCCAATAAAGCTTCTTTTTTCATGTACGATATTCAAGTATGTAATAATGACATTGACAAGCATTGGAAAGATTAGCGCATAATTAGTGTATAATTCCAGCACAAACATATTTACACAGTTCCCTAACATTTGATTGGCCCGTAGCAAGTCTCTGTCCAAAATTTATATCCCAGTAAACTCCCACGCCGAACTACTTTCCGTAATCGTGAGGCGCAGTTAAAATAATTCTTATGAAAACGGAAAATAAACACATTTTCTGGATGAATTTATTTCGAATGCTGGAATTATAAGGAATGAATGGCCTTTTTGTGGAATTTATCAGGGATATAAACTTGGAAAAGTCACGGGAATACTGGAGGCCTTCCGGCCTTCGTCCAGTATTCCCGCGACTTTTCCAAGTTTATACCCCGATAAATTCCACAAAAAGGCCATTCATTCCTATAGTAAATACAAATGTACATATACGCCTGTTAAAGGTACATGCCCACTCAGTAGGCACAAAATGTTCTTTATATCAGAGACATCATCAGAGACATTTCCTGGCAAAATAAACATTCATTCACCATTTCCCCACGTAATGATTGGCATTATTATACATTTTACATGTAGAGTACACGCAGCTTGACAGTAATGTGTAGCTTGGCGATATATATTTTTCTGTTCAGTGACTATTATGGATATTTTCACTTCTTCTACTTTTATACTAGTTTACAATCTATAATAAACCCTTGTGACAAAAATACAGGTATAAATCAATTTTCAACGAGACTGGAGAATAACAACAGGACTATTGTGGCATGACATTATCTATCCGTCCGTGCCTGGAGAAAAATGGATTACAAAATGTGTGTCCGCTCTAGCTTCTGATCCGCTAGTAGACTCATTATAACCTGTTAATGATCTACACTGTTGAGCCCTGCAGGTGTTTCATTGCCAGAATCTGAATAGCGAACAGTGCAGACCCGATCAGACTGCGCGGATACGCAGTCTGGTCTGGGTCTACACTGGTAGCAGATGCAATAAGCCCTATTTCTCCAATTCCAGGGGATAATAAAGTCCAAATTTCTATGACTTTTACTGTCATCTAGTTGACTAATGCTACCATAGTTTAGCAACGTGTAGCGTTCAATAGAATCCAATGCATGGGATTGGGTACACCATCTAATTTATTACAAACATCTGTTATCGGAGGAACTGTTTTCTGAAATTTTACCTTTGCACTTACACACTTTTTTATCATACAAAGTTCATTGATCACTATTAATTTGAGCATTTATTTGTATTCACTTAAAATCATGATAATGGGTAAGGGCTCAAACCTTGAAATTGTCCCCCTTGTAAGCGAGACCTTGGCACAACACTACAACGTAATTCACTAATGTACCTATTATATCTACATTTCCGCTGCGCTTTGCATGTTAAGTTTCTTTACCGCTGATTGCACTAAAGTTTTGATACATACATTAAGCTCGTGTGACGAAATGCGACGTTCATTTGTTAAGGTTTGTTTGACGTCATTAATCTCCATGACGTTGTCAACAACGGCACACTATTGACTCGCTGAATAGCGAGAAAATTACGTAAGACGAGATAATCCTTATGTTAACGTCATATTTGGTGACATGTGAGAAGATGCAACGCAGATACAATGTGTGTGTGTATATATACCATGGGCTGTTGCGTTTACTGTGGTTCGAAAACAAATTTGTCTGAAAGACTTCAAATTTGTGGAAAACATTTTGGTCTGTTTAATGTTTGCGAGCAGTCCAAAGGACTCCTAGCAAACTTTAAACATAACAAATGTTTTTCATACCACAGTAAACACAACAGCCCATTGTTGTATTCCTTCAGTGAATATCAGTACTGTAGCTAAACCTTATTCAACTCGCGAATACTGTCTAATATTCGCTCCTGGTGCTCGGGAATTGTCACATTCATTTTGTTGAGGTCGGACGCCTTCAAGTCGTTCATGTACAACAAGCTGTCCCAGCCGTGACGCACAAAGTTGAGTTCATAACAGGAGAGGTTCAGCCCCGCCAGCCAGTCGTCCAGCGTTGACGGCCGCTTTATGTCGTGATACCGCTGCTGCTCCTGGAAAATTCATTGATTGATTGATTTATTGATTGACTGAATAATTATTAAATCGATGGTCTAGTAACATAAAGTCGTAAGTGCTATGCTTTAGCATAGCAGTTACGACCTTATGTTACTAGACCATCGAATTGTTAACCCTTTCACCCAGTAACTGGAATTGATTTTAATATGTTAATATTGCAACCAATCCAATCATCACAAAACGATTTTCAGACTAGTCCATTTATGAAAAGGGGGTGTTTTTTGCTCTCAAAAATATGAAAATTACTACACCGTTTGCCAATACATCAGGCCTGTGGAGTTGAAGGGGTTAAATGTACCGTGCCTGAGATATGTGTAGAAGCTAATAAAGCATCACTAACATATACGTTAATTTTTCGAAGCTCATATGCATAGATTAGCAATCTGGAAAGAATGTACCGCTAGATAAAATGTTTATAGCAACATTAATTAGTGTCACACATGCTGGATGTTTTTGTTATTGATGCTAGCTTAATCTTATTTAATTTAATTAAAATTAAGAAATACAGGATATTACACGAGTGATGATTTAATGCAATATATATTAAACAAGTTTACTGATTTCATAAGAAACAAGGCCATGCGACAGGGCGAAACCTATATAAGTTCTGATTTTGGAATTTTCCCCCCAGTGCAGCAGGTTAAAAGGTGATTGAACCCGTTTGCACGGCCTTAGATGTAAACAAACCTACTTACAGTTACAGAAAGATAATAGGTACCCAAAAACATTAACACAAATCTCGGACATACATGCAGATGGATATACAGAGAGGGTGGCGACTACTGCACACAGAAAGTCTTTGCAGCGTACATAAAATGATAGCTAAATAACATTACCGTCATTGTAGGTCTCGTTTTTTTAGGAATCGGAGGAGGGGGGCCATCGGGAGGCTGGGAAACGGCTGTTGGTTTCACCACGGACACCGGCTTCTGGCTGCTGGTACCCAGTATTGCACTGACGGTTCCGTATAGTGGAGTGTGTCCCGTTTTCGACATCTGCTCCAGCCTAGAGTGGCCACCATGTATGGTAGACTGGTCCTTCAGTGTTTTCCGCGGTGGTATTGATGGCTGGCCAGGGAGTGGCTGGGGACCTCTGGCACTGAGTTTTAATGATAGCTGAAAAGTGAACCAGTTTATTGATGGAATAATTCCAGCACAAAAATATTTACACAATTCCCTAACATTTGATTGGCCCGTAGCAAGTTTCTGTCCAAAATTTATATCCCAGTAAACTCCCACGCCGAACTACTTTCTACAGGTGCGCTGTCAGTGCTGTCGATGTAAACAAATGGCTGCCGTCTGTCAAAATACACATTTTCTTGATGAATTTATTTCAAATGCTGGAATTATAAGGAATGAATGGCCTTTTTGTGGAATTTATCGGGGACAAACCCCGATACCCCGATAAATTCCACAAAAAGGCCATTCATTCCTATATTGATTCACTGATTTATTGGGGTTTTACGTCAAGGTCATAGACTGACGGAATGCACCTGCATGGGGGAACACTACATACAGCACTAAACTTACTACGTGACTGATGTGGTGAGGACCTGACATCAGATCAATTTATTGACAGGCTGTTCAATACAATTAACTCTGCATGCTAGCGGTGAAAATGTTTCTTATTTCTCTGTAAATATGTCTTGGAATTTCATTAGAATTGCGTCCTCCGGACTCAATTCTAATGAAATTCCAAGACATATTCATGATATTTATATGGAAAAATAAAAGAAAATATCATGAATTGTCGTCTGCTATTTTTGAACTATTTATAGCCCAAAAATTTCCCAGCATGCAGAGCTAAGGAAGTATACAACCTTTTTATGATTTATGTACATCACTAGCAATTTATATGCGCTTCAAAAATTATACAAAATATAAACAAAACTAGAAAAGTGGTTGTAAAACAAAATGCCACCGCTGTTGAGCATTCATGAATACAACAGCAATCACTGTGCGAGTGATTGGAGAACAAATTATTTTCAGAGTCGAAAAAGGGGCATAACTGCGGATGGATCAGTGGGACAGTGAAAAATGTTACGTTACACACTCCTGCACTTGATGGTAGGGATGTATAATGAAGATGAAGTGAATCGGCCAAAAACTATAGAAGTAATTCGCCGGACAAGGATAATTGTCTACTGATAGACGGATGGACAGGGTAAACATTATATGCCACCGACAGCTATCATTTCTGTGGCATAATAAACAAATTAGTGGAGATTTAGAAGGAACTATTTTGTGCTTTGATGCATAGATACGGCACTGACCAATATGAACTTACGAGACATCAATATGGAAAAATATTGACGTCTTGCATTGCATTGTGTTTCAATGGGAAAAGAATGTACAAATATAATATTACGTTGATACAACGCTGCCATTTATGGTCGTGTATTTCTTGATTGATTTATTGGAGTAAAATCGAGAATGCTTGCATTTTTAATGAACCCTTCTCTGGAAATAAAATGAGAAAGACATAGATAATAAAAAACTTATTTATTGGTCTTGATAGCTGATATATCTGTGAGCAGATAGTTGAGGGTGTTGGCATTAACCATGGATCAGCTCAAACAGTTCTTACTCGTAATTTAAGAATATGAGATCTATGCCATGGCCACAATAAAAACTTTTAACACATTTGCCTTACAAAGTGAACATACATCCTTAGTGACCTTGACATTGACACACATCGTGTCCAAATATTATCAAAATCGGGGAAACAGTTCATAAGTTAATATTGAATAAACAATAAAAACTTAATAACAGATTTGTGTTTCAAACAAGGTGAACATATGGACAACAAAGCACCATCCCAATTATTCTCAAAATCGATTCATAAGTTATTGAAAAATTAAATGTGTTACTAACGCCCATATGCACGTATGTACGCACGCATGTACGTAGTACATGGACTAATACTTTTATCCCCTCTTGCCTATTGGCGAGGGGATAATGAAAGATGTTACTAACGCACACACGCACATATGTACGCAAGTACATAGACTAATGCTATATCCCGCTTGCCTATCGGCGAGGGGATAATGATTATCCAGACCTCTTTCCGAAGGGCGTCTCCATCGTCACCAATCACGGAAAACTCGTCCTGGCAACTGACCACGTTCCGTACTGCCAGTTTGGTCTGGTTCCGCGATTTCACCATCATGGACCCCCCACTCTTGTCTTGCCGCGGAGCCAACATTGGTTTGTCCGAGATAAACATCTCGGGGTCATGGTACTCCGTGTCGAACGCAATCAGACCTGAAAGAAAACAAATATTCTCATCTCATTTCACTCGACTTTGTATTATAAAAAAAGTTTTCTTTTCAAGCTAGAGTGCTATGATGGATTTACATTTATTGAGCATAGGCTGCCTATGCTCAATAAATGTAAATCCAATAATTAGCCGATTAGAAACTAGAGTGGTTACAACTGCCGTAAGACCCATTTCTATATAGTCACAAGTCCTGTGGATGATTTCACCACAATTGCTAATCATTCTTGTCTAGATAAGTACACATTGAGGGGGTAATCATTATTTATTTTTCCCAAAATGCATTATTTCATATAGAACTAACAACTGCATATATTTTATGATTAACAGTATGCAGAATTATTTTTCTGAATTTATTACATTATCACAGCCAAAATGGCTGTGGTAAAGTAATAAATTCAGTATAATAATTTGTTTGTTTATTGGTATTTAATGGCCTATCAATAATTTGGTCAGATAATATTTTATTTCATAAAATAACAAGAAACGAGGCAAAGCCACGAAGGCCAGGTTTTTTCCAACGTATGCCAAAATGCCGACGATAATCGCGCTTTCTGCAAGCGGGTGCGACAATGATGATAAACTGATAAACACCCATGTGAAGTATCAAGGTAATGGGTGAAGCAGTTGCAGAGATATAGTACACAAAAAAACTTTAAAAAATAAATTCAAAGTAATTTGACCTTGACATTGGGCACAGGGGCCGCACGGTTGGGGGGTAGAATGAAAATATGGATGATGATAAAACACCCATGTGAAGTTTCAAGGTAATGGGCGAAGCAGTTGCAGAGATATAGTATAACAAAAAAGTTTTAACCAAAAAACATTAACCAGACGTACGTTAAAAAGTTAACGTTGAAAATGGCTAAGTCAATTACGTAGAAATAATAGGTGAAGGTAAAAAAAATGGTCATATGTTGGATAGTTTTATGTGGTAGGCACCCCTTGGTTATGAAGCTGTGAAAGTTTGGTGGTCCTAGGTGGTACAGTAACAAAGAAATGGACTCAAACACGAAAACTTAACATTGTAAACGCGAAAACTTAACAGTGAAAATGGCTAAGTCGACTGCGCGGAAAAAATGGGTCAAGTTAAACAAAAAGTAACATGTTGGATAGTGATATGTGGTGGGCACCCCTTGATTATGAAGCTGTGAAAGTTTGGTGGTCCTAGGTGGTACAGTACCAAAGAAATGGACTTAAACACGAAAACTTAACATTGTAAACGCGAAAACTTAACATTGAAAATGGCTAAGTCGACTGCATGGAAAAAATGGGTCAAGTTAAAAAAACATGTTGGATAGTGATATGTGGTGGGCACCCCTTGATTATGAAGCTGTGAAAGTTTGGTGGTCCTAGGTGGTACAGTAACAAAGAAATGGACTCAAACACGAAAACTTAACAATGATTGTGGACGCCGCCGCCCCCGCCGCCCGCCCGCCGCCCGCCCGCCCGCCCGGCTTTCGCCAATCCAATAGCCTGGATTTTTTAAAAAAAAACCTGGCTAAAAATTACTAAATGTATCCTTAAATTGAAAATTTCTCCCTCAAATTGTACTTAGCAAGATAAGTATACTTTGCAATTTGGTGAAATCGGCTACAGAGCTACATTTACCACAAATTCCATAAGCAGCATTTCTCCAGATAAGTGTCAGTAGCTAAATATAAGGTTCGACCATGTCCAGTCATGGGTAAATGTTTGCCCTGGCTCGATGGAACTGTTTGAACCCCCGAGGCTGTAGTTATTGTGACATTTCCGTCGGAAATATCGTGTAATTTCAGCATATATTCAGTACTTTCGGTACTTTGATAATCTTCTCCATTCAAACAGCTGATTTACACATACAGTAGTAGTAAGGGAGTCAAAATGATACCACCTACCGTGATATAATTTATAACCCTCTATAATACCCCCACCACCCCCGAAAATCAAAAAATTGGTTAACGAGGAAAATTGTCTCCCGACAGCAAATTTATGAATTTTTGGAGAAAATAATTTTGAAAAGAGGGAGTCAAAATGATACCACCTCCAACCAAAAGTATTGTATTGTAGTCCCAATTATATTGGTAATTGACTTTTGAAAAAATGGTTATAATAAAATATTATTAGAGAAAATGGATAATACAATACAATTGGAATTGAAAGTTTTTAATGCCTGTGTTGAAGAAGTTTACGAAGAATACGGGGGTTATAGTCCTATATATAAATTCTATAAAATGAGAACACTAGGCGATATCGAATACATGAAATACCAGCGTAATTATTACGCTCCGATAAAAACGTTGCATTTACAATATTATACCGGCAATTATGTCAACTATACAAGAGGCAAATACAAACATTAAGACGGATAATGCGTATCGGATATGAAACTAAGGTGTATTATATATTATTATTAAAACCCAACGATTCGTTTATGAATGTACATTTCTACGATATCGCTTATAAAGATATGTATATTATTGAACAGAACTAATTAATTTATGTTGTAATCACAACACCAAGCAGACGACAATGTTCCAATTACACGCGTTATGAAAATGTAAATTAGGTGTCCCACCTTACACGTATATTAAGTGTCCATTTATAGAGAGGTTTACACGATTACGTCATTCCGAGATGGAAAATAAACACACTGTAATATATATTACACACACGGTTATTTATAGCCTTATCGATGGTATGTAAACGGGCTATCGATTTACACAGGTGGTGTACACAGTTTATAAACACTTAGTGAGGGTTATATAGTTCACAAATTTCCGGGATGGTTCGTTATAATAATAATAACATTATATTATTTAAAATTTTTCAAAACTACCCCCTATTATATAGAACAATTAATTAATATAATAAAATAATTTTAAAATTTAATAAATAATAAATTTTTTTTTTATTTTTTTTATTTCACCAGCAAAGTTAAGTTTATATACGAGAAATAAACACAGTTCGGTGTCGGGACGCCGGCATTAATATCTCAACAGTGAGATAAGTTTCGCGACATGTACTTCACTCTGGCCGTTCTGCACATTATAGCGGATGGACGTAACGAAGGGGAGAGGTCCGCGGTATCGGTCCAATGATGGGGTGTAGGAGATGTGAGTGTAACACACCTCGCTAAGCCGAAAAAATAGAAGAAATTTAACGAAGACTTAGCGGGGTGGACCCAGAAGGGTTTTGCTGGCGCGGGTTCGAGCCTCGGTGGAACCTAAAACTTTTTTTCTTTTTTTTTCTTTTTAAATTGTTAATAAATATAATTAATTTAAAGAAAATTATAAAATTAATTATTTAATAAAAATATTAATTTCCTCCGACTTTATCTCCAAGTTTTACCCTAAATTTATCCCAATCAGTGCTCTCAATCTTGGGCATGGTGGCGCGCGCTTTGATTCTAATATCATTTTTTAATTTTTCATATCTCCCCATTTCTTCCACCACGGATTCAAACTCTAAATTTGATATTTTCTTATCGGCCAACGCTTTGGACACCATAACGTCGATGGTATTTTTCTTCGACCTGGCGAGAACAGATATTCTATCATGTTTTCTACATTTTTTTTCGAGTTTTCCACCCGACGCCCTAATTACCATACACAACAACCCAGAAACGGCAGACACCGCACATAAAATCCCCGCTACAGGAACCGTTATAATGGTGGATATAGTTGCAGCTGTCCCCACCCCACACAACACAGAAACACTCGCCAGAGCCGTGCTAGATGCTTCAGCCATGTTCACCGTGCGTCTATATTTTTTAGCGTTTCTTTTTCTATTTGTATATTCTCTAACTAAAATATCCTGCATAGCGACGATATTATTCAACCTAAAATCTGAACTTCTTTCGTTAATTGTACACAGTGTTGATGGAGTGGTATTGACAATTGGATACCGTGTTGATGGAGTGATATTGACAATTGGAAGCGGTGATTCGTTCATGATTTTCAATATATTAGTATTTACAAAATAAGTTCAATTAACAATGAGACAATAGTGGAAGAACTCTCTGGGTCACCGATTTTCATAACAAAGTTAATAACACTACCTTGGGAAAGTCTAATTCGATCATAACCGGAGAACGAAACCACCGTCGAACTATCTCCAGCGTTTATTTTAGTGACTCCAACCCCGTTCTCCCATCTACTACAATATTTATCGCGACCGCGCCCACAGGTTTACCACTAGCATTAACCGAGCTGACCACCATTCGGATAACTTCACCTGCAGCTGTCATAGCGTATCCCCCACATTTATTACTTGCTTTAGCACCGAATGAATATTCATAGTGCCCCTCAACCAATGGGCCCCGCTTCTCAGCCCAAACTGTTATGGCACGTTTTAGCGTTTTCATTGTTCGCACTATTCCAGCAAGCGCACTGTTTGAGGTATATGCCTCAGTACGAATCTTATAAGAGGCCTCCTCAAGAGCTTTGGTCGCGGCTATACGATCATGTTTCAGTTTATCGGAAACTTCGGTTATCTTTCCGTCTAGTTCGGTAAGTGCCGCTTCTCTGCTGAGAGAGTCCTCTAAGCGCAATGCATCATAAGCCTCCGTAATGGTCGCCTGGTGGCCTTCTAGGGCTTTCTCAACACCCGACCGGGCCTCTTTTTGAAATTCGGTTATTTTTCCGTCTAGTTCAGCAACCGCCGCTTCTCTGATGAGAGAATCCTCTGAGCGCAACACCCTATAAGCCTCCGTAAGGTCCGCCTGGTGGTCTTCTCTGGCTTTCTCAATACCCGTTCGGACCCCCTCAACCCCCAACCGGGCCTCTTTTCGAAATTTGGTTATTTTTTCGTCTAGTTCAGTAAGTGCTGCTTCTCTGTTGAGAGAGTCCTCTGAGCGCAACGCCCCATAAGCCTCCGCAATAGCCTCCTTGTGGTCTTCTTGGACCCCCTCAACCCCCGACCTGGTCTCTTTCAGAAATTTGGCTATTTTCCCGTCTAGTTCAGTAAGTGTCGCTTCTTTGCTGAGAGAGTCCTCTAAGCGCAACGCATCATAAGCCTCCGCAACTGGTGGTCTTCTCGGACTTTATCAATACCCGACCGGGTCTCTTTTCGAAATTTTTCGCCGCTTCTCTGATTAGAGAGTCCTCTGAGCGCAACACCTCATAAGCCTCCGTAAGGTCCGCCTGGTGGTCTTCTCGGGCTTTCTCAATACCCGACGTGGCCTCTTTTCGAAATTTGGTTATTTTTTTGTCTAGTTCGGTAAGTGCCGCATCTCTGATGAGAGAGTCCTCTAAGCGCAACGTATCATAACCCTCCGTAAGGGCCGCCTGGCGGTCTTCTCGTACTTTATCAATATCCGACCTGCTCTCTTTTTGAAATTTGGTTATTTTCCCATCTAGTTCGGTAAGTGTCGCTTCACCGATGAGAGAGTCCTCTAAGCGCAACGTATTATAAGCCTCCGAAGTCCACCGGGTTATCACCGACGTACTCACCCGGGGTAAACACTCCTTTATTTGCGGAGTATGTCTCTCTAAAACCGAGTTGAATACCCAACCCCCCGATCGTCAAAGTCTTTAGATTGCTAATTTTGTTAATTTTTTCAAAATTATTAATTAAATAAATCATTAGAGAGGTTCTATATGTATTCCGTCTGGTAACACGCGTCTTTTATCGTAGTATGCCGAGAGTCCTAATTTTTGTTGACAGTACGTTTTCAACCAATCTCTGAAAGTTTTCATATTATTTTCTTCGAAAATTCTACGACATTTACTTAATTCTGTTTCATCTATTAACATTTTCCCAGATAGTTTGGAATACCAATTCTCTATATCCGGTAGTCCTGGGTAATCCAGTTTGTCTGGAGAATCAAACCACTCATAAGGAAAGAAAGATTTCTGTCCTTTGCATTCGTAGGCTTTTATTCAACTATCGTAACTTACACCAGGTCCTAGATAAAGTATTACATCAAGAAATCTAAACTCTGGAGTAAATAGAAATATTGTTGCGTTTGCACGTTTTCCGACCATTACTTTCTTTGTTGTTGATGCCAGATCGCCTACTAGGTATTTCTTTATTAAGTTTATATCGTACTTACTGCTGTTAAAACCTATAACCGGTACTTGCTCTATCCACTGTTCGATCTTGGCGATTTGTTTTTTACGTAAATGTTCTGTATTTAAACCCATATCTTGACCACATTTCTTCTCTTATAGCTTTTCCCCTGACTTTCAAATCTTCTACGAATTTTTCTATAAGTTTTGCGGGATCTTTATCACAAATATGAGTTACTGTTCCTGAGAAATTATCTCCTATACTAACGCTTACCGGAACGTGCTCGGCTTCGTACTCTAGATTATTACCGAGAGTTTCAAATTCTGGGTTGAGATATGCCTCAAAATCGTATACTATCTGATATGGATAAAGAGTAGTGTCGCAACCGATCTTTATGTCTTTACCCGTTCTTTGAAATTCGCATTCCCACATAACTACTAGGTTGAATTCTTTGCTTCTTCTAATAAATGTATCTCTTCTCATAGTGGATGCGCGTTCTTCTTTTCTATGCTTTGCATGAATCTCACACCCATGCCAGTAACAGCCATGATATTGATATACGGTATTGGTTTCCGTACAGTATTCATCTACTGGAGTTCCTAAAACTCATCTTTCACCCCCGTGTCCACACTGTTCGTGGTGAATGTGAATTCCCTCGCGCTTTTCCACAGAGTACATCCAATCGATCGCCCCATAACTGTTAGAACTTTTTGGGTAGAACGCTTTCTCGAATGACGAACGCGGGCGCTCTAAATAATTACCATCACATATTACTTTTGTCTCACCTTTCATACATGTTGGTCCGTGTCTCTTCATGTTACTCGCTTTCGTGAATTTCTGCTTGCAATTATCGCAGGCGTAAATTTTAGATAGGTTTTTAAGGTTTTTTATCAGAAATGCGTGATTATTAAACAGTCCTATTGTCATTGGTTTATTACCTATTGCCTTATAGTGTGCTGGTACCTTTTTCAACCACCATACGTTACATTCGGTGGGTTGATATACTTCTATGCCGATTTTAAAAAAACTCTTCAACCTTTTTCAGATCTGAAAAAGGAATTGGTGAAACCACATTACTACCAAAATATTGCTTACTAAGTTCTTTCGCCTTTTCTGTACATCTGTCGGGTCTTTTATCTGTCATATGCATAGCTAGACACCTGAACAGACAAAGGTCGTCATTGTACTTATCTAAAGAATACATACCTTTTTTATTCTTCAGCCATTCTGGAAGTTCTCCTCCTGCTGCTTCTTTGGATTGTAGTCCCAAATCTATTCCCCTACTACCCTGTATTAGCTTTACGAAAACCTCTACCCATCTTACAAACTTCCACTTTGTATTCGGTCTGTCTATTTTATCGGACATTATTCGTGTTTGCTCCTTATCTGACAGCCATTTTTTAACGGTTTTCATTGATGATAGTGGTTCGCTACCGAGATTTTTGTGCATTATTATAGTTACAGGTTTTCCATTTTTAGTTTCCTCCATATGTTCTAGCTTGTAAGAATATGAATATCTCAAATAAAAATTGGTTGTTATATAAGGAGCGAGTTTATCGGACATGCGTTCAAAACCCGTTAATGTCAATGTTTTTACGAAAGGATAATGTAACTACCCGTCTTCCATTTTCTACCTTTTCCAATGTTTCATCGTGAGCCCCCAATATTTCTTCACCTTTTTCCACTATCGCGCGAACTATAGATCTTTTCTTATTATTTGGTATTTGGTCACCTGTGTGTCTAATTTGAGACAAATTATTGGTGCTTGAAGGTTTTATTACACTAGCCCTTAACTCCGCAATACTTTCTTTTTTGATTCTGTTACCAACTTCCTCTGCTTTGGATATATCATTAAATGCCCCTCTTTTATAGGCGCGGGTAAACCGCTTCATAAACACCTTATTCTTTGTGGCGTTTATCAGCTTTGTCAACCCCCTAACTCTCAACCGTTTACTATAAGTAATCCCTAGAGATTCGGCTTCTCTTCTCAAACTTTCTATTTCTGCTCTAGTTTCTGGCGTTATCATATTTTCTGTATATACTTTTGTATATATACTTTTGTATATATACTTTTGTATAACCTATAAAATTTATCTGTTCAATTGGACGTCAAAAATTTACATAATGTTTTTTTCACGTCCAATTGAACAGATAAATTTCATAGGTTATATACATATATAATGGAGTGTGTGACTTGTTGTAAGACGTTTATGTGTAAAGACTATCTACGAAGGCATCTAGCGAGACGTAGAAAGTTTCCTTGTGTCCCCCCACAATTTCAATGCCCCAGATGCCCTTGTAAATTCGTTAGTGCCCAAACTCTTTGTAGACATAAGCAACTACACTGTCAGGTGGCTAAAGGTGAACGTGGTAGACTAGAGCTGGTAGAATTAGTTGCTGATCTGCGAAATAAATTAGCTATATCGGAGGAGAAAAATGAGGTGTTGGAATATAAACTATTATACTTGCATGAATGATTTCGACTTTTTTCAAAAGTCAATTACCAATATAATTGGGACTACAATACCACCACCAACTTTTGGTTGGAGGTGGTATCATTTTGACTCCCTCTTTTGAAAATTATTTTCTCCAAAAATTCATAAATTTGCTGTCGGGAGACAATTTTCCTCGTTAACCAATTTTTTTGATTTTCGGGGGTGGTGGGAGTATTATAGAGGGTTATAAATTATATCATGGTAGGTGGTATTATTTTGACTCCCTTACTACTACTCATACATATTCCAGGGCCGCAGTACACGTTGTGTGATGCAGCTGCATCAATTTCGAAATTTCAGTGCGACCGTTGTGAACTGGTCTGGTGACGTAATGGCGCAATCTAGTAACATCACGAGAAACACATGCATTACGTAGGTGTTGGCTTGGCCCCGGAATGAGCATTGTCTACAGTCATGGTCAAACAGCACGCGCTGTACGTTTGAACACGGGTGTGAGCGGTGTCAAACAACGGCCGTTTTGTTCCAGTCACTGTCACAAAATGAGTAAAGCAATACTGCCCTCCCAAGTCAAACTGCAGTATCTGTTAAACTGCAGTATCTGCACTATGATGCTATGCTGACCCTGTGCAATCATCCCAAGTCAAACTGCAGTATCTGTTAAACTGCAGTATCTGCACTATGATGCTATGCTGACCCTGTCCAATCATCCCAAGTCAAACTGCAGTATCTGTTAAACTGCAGTATCTGCACTATGATGCTATGCTGACCCTGTGCAATCATCCCAAGTCAAACTGCAGTATCTGTTAAACTGCAGTATCTGCACTATGATGCTATGCTGACCCTGTCCAATCATCCCAAGTCAAACTGCAGTATCTGTTAAACTGCAGTATCTGCACTATGATGCTATGCTGACCCTGTGCAATCATCCCAAGTCAAACTGCAGCATCTG
Organism: Conchocele bisecta; assembly: GCA_029237695.1. Lineage (NCBI taxonomy): Eukaryota > Metazoa > Mollusca > Bivalvia > Lucinida > Thyasiridae > Conchocele > Conchocele bisecta. The sequence continues at coordinate 65,237,742 of CM055278.1, read as the reverse complement.
TTAAACTGCAGTATCTGCACTATGATGCTATGCTGACCCTGTCCAATCATCCCAAGTCAAACTGCAGTATCTGTTAAACTGCAGTATCTGCACTATGATGCTATGCTGACCCTGTGCAATCATCCAAGTCAAACTGCAGTATCTGTTAAACTGCAGTATCTGCACTATGATGCTATGCTGACCCTGTGCAATCATCCCCAAGTCAAACTGCAGTATCTGTTAAACTGCAGTATCTGCACTATGATGCTATGCTGACCCTGTGCAATCATCCCAAGTCAAACTGCAGTATCTGTTAAACTGCAGTATCTGCACTATGATGCTATGCTGACCCTGTGCAATCATCCCCAAGTCAAACTGCAGTATCTGTTAAACTGCAGTATCTGCACTATGATGCTATGCTGACCCTGTGCAATCATCAAGTCAAACTGCAGTATCTGTTAACTGCAGTATCTGCACTATGATGCTATGCTGACCCTGTGCAATCATCCCCACCTGGGGATGTTGCACAGGGTCAGCATAGAATCATAGTGCAGATACTGCAGTTTAACAGATACTGCAGTTTGACTTGGGGGGGGGGGGGGCAGAATACCACCAACCACGTACTACATTTTATCCCGTCAACTATGTCGCTACTAGACGTGAAAAGCAGGTACGTGTATTTTTTCTCGTTCACGTCTAGTAGATACGTCATTATGTATGACGTTACGTCATTATGTGAATGACGTAACACGATAATCTTGTCGCTTCAGAAGACAAATTTTTATGAGGCCACAAATGCATTTTTAGAGACATTTGAACAACTTTGATGTGGTTAACGGGATAAATAGAATATTATTATAGTGTCATGAACGTGAATAAATATCTGACTCGGCTCGAAATCAGGATGTGCTCGGCAAGCCTCGCCCATCCTGATTTCTCAGCCTCGACAGATATTTATTCACGTTCATGACACTATACTAATATTCTCTATGTATATCACCAACCACGTACTACATTGTATATCTAACATAACTTAAATAAAGTACATGGCTACATACTGTAGGATTTCTTGGACGATGAATTGAACGATGACTGGGGACGGTTTCTCGCCGTCGCCACAGACACAATATACATCCTGCCTCTGTAAAACAGATAAAATTATCGTTACAAAATGGATGACGACTTGATTTGCATACTGTAGCCGATTTCACCAAAATTGATAATCATACTGTATATCTAGCTACCCCGAAATGCATTATTTCATATAGAACTAACGACGGCATACATTTGATGATTAAAAGTATGCATAATTATTATACTGAATTTATAAATTCAGTATAGATGTTGGCTGTGATAATGTAATAAATTCAGTATAATAATTTGGTCAGAAAATATTTTATTTCATTATTAAATAAAACAAATAAAAAAATTTCTCCATATAAAATTTCTCCCTCAAACTGTACTTAGCAGTACATGTATAAGTATACTATGCAATTTTGATGAAATAGGCTATGGATCACTACACACTCGGGTCGCATCAACATGATAATACCTAGTCCAAATTGTGCTCGGTGCCAGATGCTGACGGGTCAACATCCACGTTGTGAACATTAAAAAAAGCATTATTTTCCTAAATCTTGGCCAACATTGGAAGTGATCAGTTTCAGTAACACTGCAGGGGCGTTGCCAGCTTTTCAGTGTGGGGGGGGGGGGGGGGGGGGGCGGGGGGGGGGGGGTTCGAAAAAAATATAAAAAATCCTATTATAAAGCGCAATATAAAACAGAAAAAGTCAACAACAAAAAAATCCTATTATAAAGCGCAATATAAAACAAAAAGTAATTCGATGATGAAATTTAACCTATAAGAGTCTCACAAATCGATATACATGTATGAGCAAACATAATTTTCTATTTTTGCCATTTTTAGTTTCAAACCAGATGGCCGCGGCCTGTATGTCGAGCCTGCCGAGGCATTTGATGGTTTTTTAAAATCTTTAACGCAGATTTCGGATGGACGCACGGACACACAGACGGACGCACGGACACCCGGACGTCATTGTGATCACTATGTCTCGCTTTCCGCAAGCGGGCTCGACAAAAATCATGTTGGCTCAAAAAGATGATGACTAATGCAGTTTCAAGCCAATCTGACTTACGGTTACAGCGAAAATAGGTATCCAAAATCTTGATGCAAATCGCAGACAAACAGACGGACAGACAGACAGACAGGGTAGCGACTGTATGTACCCCAATTTTTTTTGGGGGATACATAAATATAAACAAGAAAATGTGGCCTGTCGGCACACAAATGCTTCTTCTGGCAGATATGACTTTTCAACAGGACACACAAATGGACGGACAGACACACCGTCGAAACAAAACATTGCATGCCTTGCTCTACTGAGACTGGGGGCATAAAAAATGTTATTATTTAACTTTTTATCATCATTTCTTTCTGTACATTTTTGTTGCCACTTGCTGTTATAACTTTATAACTGACAACAGAAGTAACACCATGACACATTGCAAACAATATGTAGAACCAGAGAAACAATTTCAATCAATTTTCAATTACTGTGCAATCTCTTTAACCTTTAGACCGCTACTCACAACACTTGTCGTCTGCTGTTGTTTTTACATCTTGCCTTATTTCTCAATAAAAACATGGTTTGACAGCACTTCAGAATCGTTTCCAATGGAAATGATTCTGAAGTGCTGTCAAAGCATGTTTTTGATGATAAAAATGGAAAATAGAAAATAAACACCAGACGACAAAACAAATAAGATAGCGGTGTAAGGGTTAAAAGTATGTGTTCAATTAGATGGGTTTCACACACTTGATTTACAGTGTAACCTCTCGAAAACAGACACCCCTGGGGACCTCACAGGGTGTCTGTTTTCGAGAGGTTCCACTGTATATTCTATCAGTATTCAATCATCATTACAACACAAGTCTAAACCAAATTGAACTTACTTTAATTTCCCAGTCTCCTCCCCTTGATGGTGCAGAATATACTCAAATTCCTGCGGCTTGTCGGCAAACATATTCTTCAACGATAACACACATTCGCCATATGATTCATTGTCTTCATCTTTCGATATGACGGATATTAAAATATGCTGTTCTTCCAAGTACGTCTGTTCGCCGAATAACGGTTTTAGTTCTGGTAAGTTACACGACTGCCATACGGGTACGGTGTAAAACCCCGTACGATTTTCTTGGAAGTTAATGTTCGACTGACTTTTGTACACTTCCTGCAGGCACGTGGAATGGAAAACGAGTTGGAAGTATCGTTTACAGCAGGTTTTCACCTCCGCTTGTACGGAATGGAAGATGATTTTAACGGGAGACAACTCGACGAGGGATCGGCGCGAATGGACGAATTCGGAGGAAATGCCGATGTTGAACGATGTAAACACCGGTCGGTGATCGCTGCTGAGTATTGCATCAGAGCACCCTGTTTGATCAAAAACGAAAGGAGAAAATGTAGAATCAAACTCATATTCTACATCTACGCAGCGCTCCAGATAAGCTGCGTATTTGCTTAAATACCTAATTAAAATTACCAAAAACCCAATTGAAATCCGAAGTAGCGGGTATCAAAAAGCAATTACAAGTTTGTGGTACATTTATAATGCTGCAGAATAAAAATAAACAGACCACAAATATAGCATATTTTTCTTATTTTCCATGAAAACATATCTTGGTATTTCATTAGAATTGTCTCCGAGGAGACAATTCTAATGAAATGCCAAGACATGTTTTCATTTCGAAGCAAACTATTAAATAATTACTGTCTGTTGATGTGTAAACAGTAGTGTGATTTTATTTTACCCAATTAAAATTCTGAAATACCCAATTGCTTCAGAAATGCTGGAGTGAAATTACTCAATTACTAATTCCTTATCTGGAGCCCTGTCTACACATAAAACAGTATCTGATACACCGCCGCCTATCTTAATCCTGCCAACGTTGGCTTAATCAACGTTTCTGAACATCTATTGGCAACATCAAGTTACCTGGGAGTTGAATTGGTTTATTGCCCATTATAAAAGTAGTAAGATTATTACTGATCCTACTGCCTTTGGGAGGGGCCAAGTGATTCTGGTGTGGCGAGGACCTGGCATCAGATCAGGATTATTCTGATTTCAGGGCTGAATATATAGTTTTGTTATTGTAAATATACAGTTCTGATTTTGGGATTTTCGCCCCATTTGTACATGTACTTGAACATGTACATGTACTTGTACAGGTAATATATGGGATTTAGTACTAAACCCATTGACCCGGCCTTAAATGACCTTAGCTGTTGATAGGCCGTTAAACCCCAAACAAACAAACTGTCGAGCTGCTTACTTTCAAATACAATATTCAAGTATTTTGTTTGTTTGTTTATTGGTGTTTAACGGCCTCATTTAAGGCCGGGCCAACGGGTTCGATCCCGCACTTAACCTGCTGCATTAGGGTCAAAATCAGAACGGAATATTTGCATAAAAAGAAAATAATATATTCAGCGCTGAAATTAGAATAACCTGACCTGGTGCCAGTAGCCTATTTCACCAACATTGCAAAGTATACTTTTCTAGCAAAGTATACTTTGAGTGAGAAATTTTCAATTTAAAGGTAAATTTATTAATTTTTATTATACTAAATTTATTACATTATCACAGCCATTTTGGCTGTGATAATGTAATACATTCAGTATAATAATTCTGCATACATTTAATCATCAAATATATAGTTGTTAGTTTTATATGAAATAATGCATTTCAGGAAAAATAAATGATTACTCCCTCAATGTATACTTTGCTAGAAAAGTATACTTTGCAATTTGGTGAAATAGGCTACTGGTGCCAGATCCATATTCCCATAGGAAAATGTTTTTTTCGCAATAAAATCAATATTTGATGGAATTTCATCAAATGATTTTGTTTGGGGAGGGTGACTTTTTTGTTATTGATGAAAAAGTACTTACTTTTAAATATTTTTTCGGCAGAAAAACGTGCAACATACAGTAGTACATTATGATATTTAATAAACTGTGTTCTATACCTCAAAAGAAGATTTTATGCAATAAATAAGGGAGAAATTGTTACGTTAAGAATACACACATACCATAGGCAACCTTTTCAATGAACAGATCTACAATCTTGTTAAAATTCCATACTTTTAAAAATATATGTTTGTTTATTGGTGTTTAACGGCCTATCAACAGCTAAGGTAATGTAAGGCCGGGCAACCGGTTCGATCCCGTTTTAACCTGCTGCATTGGGGGGAAAATCCCAAAATCAGAACGGAATACTTACATCGAGAACAAATATATTCAGCCCTGAAATTAGAATAACCTGACCTGGTGCCAGGTCCATACCACACCAAAGTCACTTGGCCCCTTCCCCTAAAACAGGATTACGAATAATCGTAATACTCACATATTAAGGGGTATAACCAGATTCAACTGTCACATACAATATTCCAAAGACGTATGTGAGGGTCAAACCAGGTCTCCAGTCGGGATTCCGGAAAGGATGAACCCCGATCGTTAAATTACCCATCGCATTCTCCCACCTGCCTCCCACTTAAAAATATATGATTTCCAAAATTTCAGAATGGAATTAATATCAGATATATACGGGTACAGTTGTAATGATAAACATGCAGCCATACCGTAGGCAACATTTTCAATGAACACATGTGGATACGATTTCCACAGCACCCGGTCGCACCACGATGGCACATTTATTCGCTCCTGAAATACAAACGGGAACAAAGTTACTGCATATTGTCACATAACTGAAAATTCATTTTTTTTTCCAGAAAAAGTTTAATTATTTTAACGAATATCATAATCAAGTGCCAGGCACCCTGACTACCCTTCATCACTCGGCCACTGGTGTGAATCTCAGTAACATCCATCATCAAGATATGAATTCATCATTATATGAATCCGTGGGATTCTTCGTTTTGTTATATGAATCCATGGGATTCTTCATTATATGAATCTGTGGGATTCTTTGTTTAATATATGAATCTGTGGGATTCTTTGTTATATGAATCTGTGGGATTCTTTGTTATATGAATCTATGGGATTCATCGTTATATGAATCCGTGGGATTCTTTGTTAAGTGAATCTGTGGGATTCTTCATTATGTGTGGGATTCATCTTATATAAATCTGTGGGATTCTTTGTTATATGAATCTGTGGGATTCTTCGTTATATGAATCCGTGGGATTCTTCGTTAAGTGAATCTGTGGCATTCATCATTATATGAATCTGTGGGATTCTTCGTTATATGAATCCGTGGGATTCATCGTTAAGATAGGCATACGCCCCAATCCTCCCATCATTCCATTAAGTACATGACATCAGTTATATAATAAATCAAGATAAAATTTATCGGACATAATTACCAACATAATTATACAATAGATTTCCAACACTTACCCCCGTCTTCTTAATCTTCCTCCACACATACTTGTGTCCGGGAATATTTCTTTCCAGTCGGTACGTGGGTCGGAATTCAATCTCAGCCTCCGCTAAAAAATAAAGAAAACCAGTGCTCAATATTATAGACCTTTCTGAGCACATACTCCATACTCGTGCTCGAAAGCAGATATGCTGTGCTCAGTCTCGACCAAACTGTCTGATTTGGAGTATGAATTTGTTAGAGAATTTGTTCAGAAAGTTTTCTGGTTCACGTCTCATCCGAAAGACCAGCTGGATGGAAATACTACAAACTTATCTTTTCCTGCCTTCGACAGGGATTGAATCCACAACCTCCGGAAAATGCTCTAACATTAGATTATCCACCACAAAAGTTTTATGCCCAATAGCAATGCAACATACGAGTATTTTTCGTGCCCAGTGCGGGGATTAACCCCACGAGCTCCTGAGTTGTCCAATGCCCAACACTATAGTCTGTTTCACGAAAGCTGCCCAAATTTTACGGCCATATAAACAATTCAAAAACAATATTTTTTTCGATAGTATTAAATTAAAGGAAAATTTAAGAATGAGCCTTCTTTTTATTTCGTGAAATTTGGTCAAATATTGATTTTATTACGAAAAATTTATTTCTCTATGGGAATTTAACAGGGGGGAAAAAGAGGTAGAGGACTTGTGGGAGGAGTCAAAAAAATATTTTTTTTGGAAATTGACTCCGAAACCTAGCTAGATAGCTTGGAAATGATCTAAGAAAACAAGTTAAATTTTAAAAATCGGTCCAGTATTTCTGAAATTCTAAAAAATTTCCCCATGTTAAATCCTCATAGACATCTTCACTCCGTGAATGTCTATGGGGATTTAACATGGGGAAATTTTGTTTTCGCAATAAAATCAATATTTGACCAAATTTCACGAAATAAAAAGAAGGCTCATTCTTAAATTTTGCTTTAATTTAATATTATCAAAAAAAATAATGTTTTTGAATTGTCTATATAGCCGTAAAATTTGGGCAGCTTTCGTGAAACAGACAGTAGACTATAACCCCATCCATAGTTTTCGAATCAAGTCACACGTATGTGGCTGTGACTGGATAAATGGGGCTTAAGACATTTGTAACCAGTGTAGCCCCTGATCACACTCATGTGGCATGATATATATTGCTTGTTAGAAGTACAATGGGTGTTTCATTGAAGGACCGGTGAACGGTGCAGATCCTGATCAGACTGTGCGGATGCACAGGCTGATCTGGATATACACTGGTCACAAAACCCATAAAGCCCTTTTCCCCAGTCACAGATATAGCTTACCGAATCCACAAAACGCCATTTTATCTCTCTGCGCCAGCTTCAGCTGATCCTTCTCCAGGAGACAACTAATATCTTTTTCCTGCACCTTACGTAGTATCATCTGAACATTGTCTTCGTCCAGGCGATAATTCAGGTCCCCGAGCCAAAACACGTGCTGGAATTGGTTCGTAACATCAAACTGGCTCAAGTGTTTCTGTCCCAGAGACATCGTCAGGCTCTTGATAATATCACGGTAGTTTTGGTTCCGTCGCGTGCATCGTTCATTGCCCGACGTCAGATGTGCGTTTATAAAGCAGAACGACGTGCCATTGAAGTAGAATGATATTGCTACAGCTCCCTTGTTTCCTGAAGAAAAAAAACAATTTGTTTTACATCTACACAGGAAGTGATATATATACATGTATACACTGCAGCTCCATTATAACGCGATGGTCGGGGTCCAAGATTTCAAATCGCGATCGAATCCGATTGCGCTATAAAATTTCGGGACATGCACGGGTACTGGTATCATCCGCATTTCGGTTAGCAACTATTGCGGGAATTCCATTAGCAACGGACCCATATAAAATCATGTCATTTGAACAGAAGTTAAAGTAATTATTAATAATGGCTATGACATACAAACTTGTATTAATGTATTAAACATATGAGTTATTTATAAAATCATGCTTATTACGTTGTATAGTGCTCGCGATAGACAGACGCTTATTACAATGTATACTGCTCGCGATCAACAGGCGCTTAAAAGGATTAATTGATAATAAATAATGATCACGTGTCCTGCCTATTCATGCGGACGATTAGCTGTTGATACGTGCATAATCCCACCGACAATTCCGCATGAACTCTGAATTTTGTGTCAACTTTTCAACACCATTTACGGAAAATATTTTCGAAATCAATATCGGCGAAATATGGTGACAGATCTGCGTATTATCCAGAGTTTTTATTTGTTAATCCATTCCTTTCGGAATACACATTTACGGGTATGAAATTATTTAAAAAAAAATATATATTTTTTGTTATTTCTCAATGAAAGTATACGTTGTGACCACTCATTTGAACCGTCTCGACAAGACAAATTAAATGGTGGTCGCGGCATATACTTCTGAGTGCATAGAAGGAAAATATTTGTCCGCAAACACAAGTGCATAGAAGGAAAATATTTGTCCGCAAACATAAGCGTATCCTCAGCATGAAATGGGTTACTGCATGATTGCCCCATGATGCGATGATGAAAGTCCCACGTTCGCGACGTCTGTGGCACATCAAAAGGCGTGTTGACCAATCAGTAACATTTCAAAACATAGCCTAAAGGTCACACAGTTTACAGCCTTGTGCTGAATGATGTCATACAATAAACACCTGTACACACAGTTTACAGCCTCGTGCTGAATGATGTCATACAATAAACACCTGTACACACAGTTTACAGCCTTGTGCTGAATGATGTCATACAATAAACACCTGTACACACAGTTTACAGCCTCGTGCTGAATGATGCCATACAATAAACACCTGTACACACAGTTTACAGCCTTGTGCTGAATGATGTCATACAATAAACACCTGTACACACAGTTTACAGCCTTGTGCTGAATGATGTCATACAATAAACACCTGTACACACAGTTTACAGCCTCGTGCTGAATGATGTCATACAATAAACACCTGTACACACAGTTTACAGCCTCGTGCTGAATGATGTCATACAATAAACACCTGTACACACAGTTTACAGCCTTGTGCTGAATGATGTCATACAATAAACACCTGTACACACAGTTTACAGCCTTGTGCTGAATGATGTCATACAATAAACACCTGTACACACAGTTTACAGCCTTGTGCTGAATGATGTCATACAATAAACACCTGTACACACAGCTTGGTGTATCGATTTTTTGCACAAAGCATCACACAAATCTCGTCTGTGTAATATGTGTCGGGTGTAATCGCATCTGGATTTGGAATTCATATCCCCTGGCACGAATATTGCACGGTTCGGATAAGCAACACGGAAGGTCGTATCTCGCCGGACTTTCGTGCAATAGGGGGGTCGCACTGTATGCATATTAACATGATTACCTGATTAAAGGTATTACATTTGCTAACATACTAATAATAATTCTTTCATGGACTTTGAATGTCGTTGTTTGAATAAACTTACAGAAATCATGAATCAACTAATTACACGATGACTACGACGTCCGACGATTATTTTTTTATTTGTTTTCTTTGTTTTCCTTTTTCTTCTCTATTTTTTAAATATTTTTTGGGATCCACGAGAGACCCGCGTTATAATGGAGATCGTGCTATACGCGATCGCGTTATAATGGAGCTGCAGTGTACTATGAAGCCTGTATTCAATACGGTTTAAATATTTACCAAGTTGCATGAACATGTGATGGAAGAAAGTGAATGGGTTTAACGTCACAGCAACAGCTAAGGTCATATAGACAGTTTAAAGTCTCATCCGACAGACCAGTGGGATGAAAGTACTATGTTAGTATTTTTCATGGCCAGGGTGAGGATCGAACTCACAACCTCCAGTATTGAAGTCCAAAGCCATATCTCCTAGGCCGTGGCCCATCCCTATGTGATGGACGAACTCGAACTCACAACCTCTAGTAGGTAAGTCCAAAGCCATATCCCCTAGGCCATGGCCCATCCCTATGTGATGGACGAACTCGAACTCACAACCTCTAGTAGGTAAGTCCAAAGCCATATCCCCTAGGCCGTGGCCCATCCCTATGTGATGGACGAACTCGAACTCACAATCTCCAGTATTGAAGTCCAAAGCCATATCCCCTAGGCCGCAGCCCATCCCAATGTGATGGACGAATCAAAGATTGAGACACAAGTTGTGCATCTACCCAATCTACTAAGCTATATAACATCATGTCTGCATTACTAATCAGAAGTTGAATAATTTACAAGAATCTGTAATGGACGGACGTGACTGATTCACAAAGGTAAAACTAACTACCACATACACTATCGTAATGGGGTCTTAACCCTTACATGCTGAATGAAACTTTGTAGTCTGCTGTTTATTTTTAGTTTATCGTACATTTTTGTTATCAAAAACATGATTTGACAAGTGATGTAAAACCATGTTTTTATCGAGAAAGAAGACCAAACATAAAACTAGATTTATCAGTAAGCAAGGCTTACGGAATACCCCCCGTGTGGGCCCAGATACCCTTAAATATGTAGTAAGAACATATTTCTCTGATGTTAAGTGTAGTGACACGGATGGACAACCTGACTCCAGTATACCCCCCCGCAATGAGATAATAACAGCAGACGACAATTAACATTTCCCACACACTATGGGTTAAACATGCTGCTACAAACAGACAATAGTGGCTGTGAGGGTGGAGAGTGGGGCGTTGTTGTAGAGGTGGCCATTCATTTGACAGTATTACAAACCTAGAGCATTGGCAATGCCAGTACGGACAGACGCACGCTGTATGCGGCTGATGTAGTGCTTGTACTCGGGCTTCACAAGCACGGCGAGCCGAATTCCCCACAAGGTCGTGACCTCCAACAGATCCATATCCACCAATACGCACGCTGCAACAAGGTGAAATGGTTTAACAAGGAAAAGATTTAAGTTTTAAGACATCAAAATAACTAGTGGGATGGAAACACTATGAAACAATTTGTTCATGAACAGGGTGGAATTTAAACCAATCATGTACAATCCCTACCCACTAGAGTATCAACCTATCCCTACAAATGGCAAAGGACGTAAACATTCCGACCAAATGTGCTCAGTCTCGGCCAATAAAATTGCCTGATGTTCAGTATGCTTTGCTAGATTTATCGCCACGGGAACACAGAGGTTTTCTGGATGTCTGCGAGACTTTCTAGACAAGATTCAAATTATATATACAGTGGAATCTCTCTAAACCGGACACCAAGACAACACATGTGATCGTATTTTTTATGAGTTTCTTGGTCATTTATCTCAGTTGAAAATGTAGGTTCATGATCGCATAGCATTGCACAAAACTATGGCTCAGAATGATCAAATTCCTCATCGACAGTGAGACCTCTCTAAGCCGGACACCCTGGGGACCTCCAGGTGTCTGGCTTAGAGAGGTTTCACACTATTACCTTTTAGAGCAGCCTTGAGTGAGTTGGCCCAATCCTTCTCCGTCATCGAGCTTTCCTGGGTGCCGATAACGTACATATCGTGGGGGATAACTCCGAGTACGCGGTCCCGGCATTTACCCGAACCCGTACACTTGAGCCACGTGCTGAGGCTCTGGTTCAACGGTGAATCACCTGTAATATAAATTTGATCATGTCCAGCCGTGTGCAAACGTTTGCTGTGGCCCAAGGGAACTGTTTGAACCCTAGGCCGCCCGAGGGAACTGTTTGAACCCTAGGCCTGCGGCGGCCTAGGGTTCAAACAGTTCCCTCGGGCCACAGCAAACGTTTGCAAACGTTTGCACACGGCTGGAAATGATCAAACGTTATTGTTACATTTCCAACAAAAAACTGATGTAATTTGAGCATTATATTCAGTATTTTCAGTACTTTTATAAATCGTCCCATTCACGTAGATCATTTTCGGTATTCATATTACAGGGCCGCGTCATGAACGTTATGAAGTAGTGACATCATGAAGGCACTTCCGCGTAGTGACATCATGAAGGCACTTCCATTACGCGCGGCCCCGGAATGAGCATTGCGCTATATATGTGCAAACAACGGAAACCATGTAACAATACAGGAATAAACACATTTTTTGAGAATGTGTATATGTTATATGTGGTTGTGAAATGAGAATAACCTGACTAGGTCAACAAGTGTAGGTAATGTCTTTGAAATATTCTGTTTTTGAAACACGCGCACATCTACTACATGTGAAATTCAGTTATTTTTTACCTTGACATTGGGCACGATGGAAGCATGGGTGGGGCGGGGAATGATAGAGAAGGAATACTTATGACATAAAAACTAGGAAACCAAGAATCAGACCCTCACCCATGTTCCAGGTGCCGATAAATATCGAGATCTGGTCAATGTCCGTCTCGGTTGAGTGCATATTCTTCATCTGTCGGATCTGCAGACAGAAATTCTCACGGGCGAGTGGGTCCGTGAACGCGTACGTCTGTTTCTTCTTTCCATTCAAGATCACATCCAGGTTGCTCTTGTCTTTTGTGCTCTTTATCAGGTGTAGAACTGGGAATAGTGTTCATATTTGTCAGGTGGAAAGTTTTACAAGAGGGACTATCAAAACCTTTTACAAGAGGGACTCACAACAATTTTACAAGTGGCAAATTATTTACCAAGCCGCTCTTGTCCTTTGTGCGCTTTATCAGGCGTAAAACTGTGATTATTCATATTTATCAGGTAAGTTACAAGTGGAAAATTATTTATCAAGCTGTCCTTAGTGGTCTATATCAAGTGTAGAACTGGAAATAGTGTTCATATTTATCAGGTAAAACGTTTTACAAGAGGCTCTTGTCATGTGTTCACTTTATCAGGTTTAGAACTGTGAATATTATATAATCATATTTATTGGGTAAGTTATACAAGAGGGGATATCAAAAAGTTTTATTACAAGTGGCAAATTATTTACCGAGCTGCTCTTGTCCTTTGTGCGCTTTATCAGGCGTAAAACTGTGAATAGTATTCACATTTACCTACGCAGTTCCTAGAATTGCCTAATAAACTTGATATCAAACGACACTAGACTGGTATTCTCCATTTAAAACTTACTGAGATATGTTTAGTTTCTGCAAGATATGTCGCCAAATACACATCATGTGTTTGTGACTGCAGAGATGGGGCTTATCGGGTTTGTGACTAGTGTAGATCCTGATCAAATAACACACTCCCATATGGCCTGATACTGATCTATATTCCTTGTTAGAAGCACGGTGGGTATTTCATTAATGGAATGGCAAGTGCCGCATCCACACAGACTGATCTGGATCTACACTGGTCGCAAAGCTCCATTTCTCCATTCACAGCCTAACATAACTAGAAAATGTGGTCTGTCAACGCATTTAGGGCCCCTATAGGTGGCAGGGGGCCGTTTCACTAAACTTCGTACGACTAAAATGTTCGTAAGTGCAAATTTGGAATCGTCTGGAAAGTTCAATTGATGGATTTACATTTATTGAGCATAGGCTGCTTATGCAGCCTATGCTCAATAAATGTAAATCCAATAATTGTTTTGCACTTACAAACATTTTAGTTGTAAGAAATTTAGTGAAACGGCCCCCAGGGCTCCAGATAAGGAATCAGTAATTGAGTATTGTCACTCCATCATTTCTGAAGCAATTGGGTATTTCAAAATATTAATTGGGTAAAATAAAATCACAGTACTGTTTACACATCAACAGACAGCAATTATTGCTTCGAAATGAAAACATGTCTTGGCATTTCATTAGAATTGTCTAATTCTAATGAAACACCAAGATGAGTTTTCATTGAAAATAAGAAAAATATGCTAGATGTGTGGTCTGTTTATTGTTTTCTGCAGCGTGATAAAGGTCCAACAAAATTGTATTGCTTTTTAATACTCGCTACTTCTGATTTCAACTGGGTTTTTGGCAATTTTAATTGGGTATTTAAGCAAATACGCAGTTTATCTGGAGCGCTGGGTGGTTTGAGAAACTCTTACAACAACTACCAAAAAATCAACGGACAGACAGACGGATGGACAGACAGGGTGAAACCTATAGGGCACCGCTGAATTTCGGTGGAGCCCTAATAATACTGATCTTACACATTGTTGATCGATAAAGACATATTTGGTTTGGGATCATCACAAAATAAATAAGTTTCATTTCATGTGAACAGGAACCTACTTTGGTCCTGGGAGATCGTGTTCTGGTTGAGCACTTCCTTGCTCGACTGCTTCAGAATCGAGTATTTGCCCGACTGTAGATCCACCGTCAGACAGATTTTGGTAGCCTTGCCGTGCTTCATTTTCTTCACCTACAATTAGTATGGTGGGTAATGTACATTATTTGTGGCTGTGACTGGAGAAATGGGCTTGTGGGTTTTGTGACCAGTGTAGCCTCTGCTGAATTAACACACTCCTGTAGCCTGATAACTATCCATATTGCTTGTTACAAGCATGACGGCTGTTTCATTGATGGAATGGCGAACAGTGCAGATCCTGATCAGACTGTGCGGATGCACAGTCTGATCTGGATCTACACTGGTCACCAAACCCCAGAGGCCCATTTCGCCAGTTACAGCCACATTGATGTCTGTTTCGACCGACACATTTCTAAGTGCATTTATCTCAGCATCGACCGACAGTCTTAATGCGATCAAGGACAATTTTGGATGCACTAGAGGGCAATTTTTTTGTGATAAACGGCAATTTTGATCAATAAAGGACAATTCTGATGCAATAAAGGGCTACTTTGATGCAATAAAAGGGCTATTTTGATGCAATAAAGGGCTATTCTGATGCAATAAAGGGCTACTGACATAAAGGGCTACTTTGATGCAATAAAAGGGCAATTTTGATGCAATAAAGGGCTATTTTGATGCAATAAAAGGGCTATTTTGATGCAATAAATGGCTATTTTGCAATAAAGGGCTATTTTGATGCAATAAAAGGTCAATTTTCATCAATAAAGGGCAATTTTTAAGAAACTAGAGTAAGTGAGGAGAGGCTCACGGATAAAACCGGCCGCCGCCTGGACCGACAAATAAAAACTTTAACACAAATTTTACGGACTGACAGACGGAATGACGAAAACTAACCCCTGAACTTACTTTTTATGCGATAAAGAGCGATTTTAAGGCAATAAAGACAATTTTTATCTATGAAGCCATCGGTCATATTTACATCAAACTTGCTCTGTGGTATATAGGGTCTGTATGTCGATGACACGAATGGCCCCGATTTGCCCGTATTCCCATCAACACGGTCGTCGACATACGCGTCTAAATACTCGTACTCGTTTGGTATCGATGCTAAACGCACAGTCTCCTGGGCCTAGAAAAGGAATAAATGGAACGGGTCGGTGGAAGAATGGGTCTAAGTCCCTTCTATTGACAAATTCAATTACCATGTTATAGCCTCCTGAGCCTAGGGAAGGAATACATTGAAGGGTTCAACCACAGGTGTTTCTGGCGTGTCTTGGATGGTCAATTATTGTTTGAATATACAAGAAACACCTTTCTAAACAATGTACAAAACAATGTACAAAACAATTCAAATGTGCACGGGTCTGAAGATTATTAAATAAAAAAAAGGTAGAAAACTGGCATTTGCCATTGTTGTATGAAAATCGCACAAATATTTGTAAATGCATATTCGATTATACAACGTGTTACAGCGTCTCGAAACCGTTGTTTGGGGTGGGTTTTCAGCATAGGTTTTACAGTTTTACAGGCTTTTTAAAACAGCATGGTGGTATTCGTATTTATTTATTTATTTTTCTACAGGGTGGGGTCTACGTCATTTAAAATATCTATAGGTAGGGGTATTTTTTTTATCCTTTTTGGTGGTGATGGGTTACAAGTTCCCCTATGATGTTGGTGGGTGGTTATTATCCATAAGGATGTTGGTGGGTGGTTATTTTCCATAAGTATTAAAGTGGGTGTCGGTGTATCCGAAGTCTCCGTAAAAAAACACCGACATTGAATGTTCATTGGTCAACGTCAAGCGAAAGTTATTAAGAGTTGTCGTTCTTGCAATCCAGCGCGTTCGGCCTAGTTTGATTGGCTGTCAGACATCTCGACCCCAAGACATCTCGTACACGAGTGTTCGTCGGGTCTCCGTGTAAACAACAAGTTCGCGTAGCGAACGAGTTGTTTACGCGGAACCGACGAACATGAGTGTATTATTTCACGCTATTCAATCCTGAACGATTAATTATCCTATTTACATGTATTACATTTCTACTACTTAATTTCCTTATTTTTAATAATATTTGTGTTTTATTGAAGAAACTATGTGCGTATGAATGTTTATGGGTGTGTCTTATTTACTACGTGTTGACGTCACTCATTCGTAACAATTTTGGTGTATCATAAAAAAATGGCGCCTTTCTGTCTAATGGACTTCAGTGGATTTTAATATTTATGGCATACACGTATAGGGTAAGTACCAAGTCGATGGTATTACATGTACGGTACTACTACTACCTGAATACACGACAGTCCAGCATAGCCCCATATCAGTGTATGCGCAGATGACTCAGGGGCTATGCTGGTCGCACATGTCATACGGTCTTGATGCGTGAATACTTGTCAATACTTTCCAAAAATAGTAACACATTCAGTCGACAACCTAGCAACGACCATTACCGCATGTTACCGAGTGCGATCTGAATGTGCGCGACGCTTGATTTAGCATCTAAAATCTTACATCAAGCGCTTATGGGATTGAGATAGTCGGTCCTCATTAATTATTCACAGCATGGCAGAAGTGTGACGTCACTTCGAAAACCAAACCAAACGCCCAATGTGGATAAATGTGGCTTCAAGGATGGAGAAATGGTGCTTATGACATTTGCGGCTTGTGTATATCCAGATCATCTTGCTTATTATTCGGCACATTTGATGCGTATTTTTACTACGCTTAGTGTATCCTACTAAAAGTCTGTTTCACGAAACCTGCCCAAACTTTACGGCTATATAAACAATTCAAAAACTATTTTTTTTTTGGATAATATTAAATTAAAGGAAAAATTAAGAATGAGCCTTCTTTTTATTTCGTGGAGTTTGGTCAAATATTGATTTTATTGCGAAAAATTATTTTTTTTAGAATTTCAGAAATACTGGACCGATTTTTAAAATTTAACTTTTGTTTTCTTAGTTAGATCATTTCCAAGCTATATAGCTAGGTTTCGGAGTCAATTTCCAAATGTTTTCATTTGTGGGGGGTGTTTTATGCAATTTCCGGTGGTGGGGGGTATAATTTGATGTAAATTCCGGTGGTGGTACCCTAAAAAAAAAGCCAGTCCCCCCCCAGGGAAATTTTTCTGGAAAAAGAAAAGCCCTTACCGATTCTCCATAAATATTAGCCGCTATCTTGGATAATATTGAATCACGTGGCATGCAGTGATTTGGTTAGCTAATGGAAAATGACATCAGTCTCCAGTTGTCCAACCAAACCATTATTTTACCTGCGTCTGTAGAGACAAGATCTCACTTCGTATCCATGACAACTGCTCCATCATAGAGGGCAGGCCGGGAGCTTGTAACTGTGGAATAAATATTATGTAATACAGTGAAACCTCTCTAAACCGGACACCCTGACACCACTGAAAATCAGGCATATGACCATTCTGAAATGTATTGGCGTGCTTTGCAATCATGAACATAAACTAACATCTGAGATAAATGATAAAATCACAGAGGTTGCCTTGGTGTCCGGTTTAGAGAGGTTCCATTGTACATGTGATTGTTCATGCGCAGTGAATATATACCCAATGAAATGTTTGTTTGTTTTGTTTATTGGTGTTTAACGGCCTATCAACAGCTAAGGTCATGTAAGGCTGGGCAAACAGGTTCGATCCCGTTTTAACCTGCTGCATTGGGGGGGAAAATCCCAAAATCAGAACGGAATATTTACATCGAGATACAATATATTCAGCCCTGAAATTAGAACAACCTGACCTGGTGCCAGGTCCATACTGCACCAAAGTCACTTGGCCCCTTCCCCTATTTAAAAGTAATACCGGTAGGATTACTGCCTAATGAAATGACATTGACTTTGTCACCAGTCCAGTAGCCTATTTCATCAACATGGCAAAGTATACTTTACTAGCAAAGTATACTTTGAGGGAGTAAACATTTATTTTTCCTGAAATGCATTATTTCATTAAGAACTAACAAATGCATATATTTCATGATTAAAAGTATGCAGAATTATTATACTGAATTTATTACATTATCACAGCCAAATTGGCTGTGATAATGTAATAAATTCAGTATAATAAAAATTAATAAATTTATCATAAAATTGAAAATTTCTCCCTCAAAGTATACTTTGCTACTAAAGTATACTTTACAATGTTGATGAAATGGGCTACTGTTCTTGATCTGTGACCGGAGAACTGGGACTTATAGCATGTGTCGCCAGTAAAGCTCCTCTACCAAAGGATGATATGGTAAGTATTTTTATTATATACATACTTTCGTTTCCCATCGAAATGCAAGAATTTGAATGCAAGTCGTCAATATTTTTCCATATTGACATCTCGTGAGTTCATATTGGTCAGTGCCGGAACTACTTTTCACCTCAAAAAATAGTTCCCTCTAAATCACCACTAATTTGTTTGCTTTATTTTGTATAATTTTAAGGCGCATATAAATTGCGAGTGATGTACGTATATAATAAAAAGGTTATTTGATTTGTATGTGGATATATGCCTCTCGTTTCGCCTCGCATTATAATCAAACAATATCGCACGCTGCGTAACTCGTGCATAATATTATATCCACATACAAATCAAATAACCTATAAATATTTTAATCTGTATAAGACCATGTTATTAATAGACAATAATTCCAGCACAAAAATATTTACACAATTCCCTAACATTTGATTGGCCCGTAGCAAGTCTCTGTCCAAAATTTATATCCCAGTAAACTCCCACGCTGATCTACTTTCCGTAACCGTGAGGCGCAGTTAAAATAATTCTTAAGAAAACGGAAAATAAACACATTTTATTGATGAATTTATTTCAAATGCTAGAATTATAAGGAATGAATGGCCTTTTTGTGGAATTTATCTGGGATATAAACTTGGAAAAGCCGCGGGAATACTGGACGAGGCCTTAAAAAAATTACAATTTTCGAAAAAAAAAAATAAAAAAAAAAAAGATTATTTATTTTTTTTCGAAAATTCTTATTGTAATTTTGTATTGCTTCGTCCAGTATTCCCGTGACTTTTCCAAGTTTATACCCCGATAAATTCCACAAAAAGGCCATTCATTCCTATATTAAACAACATTCAGTCTATCAATCGTTCAATGCAACAACGTATAAATATTGACTGTTGCATTGAATGTTGTTTAATGTCTATTAATAACATGGTCATATACCAGAGCTCCAGATAAGCTGCGTAATTGCTTAAATACCCAATTAAAATTGCCAAAACCCCAATTGAAATCAGAAGTAGCGAGTATCAAAAAGCAATAAAAAATTGTGGTACCTTATGATGCTGCAAAAAACAATAAACAGACGACAAATATAGCATATTTTTCTTATTTTTCACGAAAACACATCTTGGTATTTCACTAGAATTGTCTCCAAGGAGACAATTCTAATGAAATGCCAAGACATGTTTTCATTTCAAAGCAAACTATTCAATAATTGCTGTCTGTTGATGTGTAAACAGTAGTGTGATTTTATTTTACCCAATTAAAATTTTGAAATACCCAATTGCTTCAGAAATGATTGAGTGACAATACTCAATTATTAATTCCTTATCTGGAGCCCTGTATACCGACGAAAATATGCTGATACAGCGGAACCCCTCTAAACCGGACAATCGGGAAAATATGGATGTTTAACTTAGATGTGTTCGCTGTATGTATATCTGTAGCCGATTTCACCAACATTGCAAAGTATACTTTTCTAGCAAAGTATACTTTGAGGGAGCAATCATTTATTTTCCCGAAATGCATTATGTCATATAGATTTAACGACTGCATATATTTGATGATTAAAAGTATGCAAAATTATTATACTGAATTTATTACATTATCACAGCCAAAATGGCTATTAATAAATTAATAAATTTATCTCAAAATTGAAAAATTTCTCCCTCAAAGTATACTTTGCTAGAAAAGTATACTTTGCAATGTTGGTGAATTACTAGCAAAGTATACTTTGAGGGAGTAATCATTTATTTTTCCAGAAATGCATTATTTCATATAGAACTAACAAATGCATGTATTTCATGATTAAAAGTATGCAGAATTATTATACTGAATTTATTACATTATCACAGCCATTAAATGGCTGTGATAATGTAATAAATTCAGTATAATAAAAATTAATAAATTTTTCAAAAAATTGAAAATTTCTCCCTCAAAGTATACTTTGCTACTAAAGTATACTTTGCAATGTTGATGAAATAAACTACAGACCTAGACATTACTAGAGAGTGACACTACTCGTCTACAGATGAGAATATTTGCAATGTTGATGAAATAGGCTACTGCTTACATTGGCTCGTGATTGCAATACACTAGAATGTGTCTTGAAACGCTAAGATTCTGATTTACAGTGGACACCCTGGGAAACTCCCTTTGGAGCGGTTCCACTGTATTCAATTATTTACAATATTACAGAAAAGTTGATGGTGCACCATCGCAAAATACCAAGTTTTCCCAAATTGCAAAGTTAAAAACGGGAAGATAATCCATGAGCCGGTAATCAAATCAACAAGCAAAATTCACTTTGTGCATCTACACACCATAAGAAAGCCGGAAACCAAATATCAAGTCTCCAGCTGTCAGTTTAAAACTTTGACTTTTATAAGGCAAAATTGTGAAATTCTATTTCCAAAAGTAGGAGATAATCCATGATCCTGGGGTAAAATGAAAAATCAAACTTTACGCATTTATATTTACACCGTACATTAATTCACAATGGAAACGACCATTCAACATATTGAGTTTATTATAGGAATGAATGGCCTTTTTGTGGAATTTATCGGGGTATAAACTTGGAAAGGTCGCGGGAATACTGGACGAAGCGATAAAAAATAACAATAACAATATATATTTTTTTTTTCGAAAATTGTAATTTTTTTAAGGCCTCGTCCAGTATTCCCGCGACTTTTCCAAGTTTATATCCCCGATAAATTCCACAAAAAGGCCATTCATTCCTTATAATTCCAGCATTTGAAATAAATTAATCAAGAAAATGTGTTTATTTTCCATTTTCTTAAGAATTATTTTAACTGCGCCTCACGGTTACGGAAAGTAGTTCGGCGTGGGAGTTTACTGGGATATAAATTTTGGACAGAGACTTGCTACGGACCAATCAAATGTTAGGGAATTGTGTAAATATTTTTGTGCTGGAATTATATCCCAGTACATTACACTAGCCCCACATGACGTCACATGATGTTGATTCGTTAATGTTTGTTTGACATCATTAAAATACATTACGTACATCGTCGTTGTCAATAATGTCACGCTATTGACCGGCAATATCGCTGTTCTATGAATTGCGACAAAATGACGTCATACAAGAAGATTCCTAATTTTAATGTCGTATTTGGTTATTTACATTTTTGAAACTATCCGAAATTGCAATGCAAATATAAGTGATAAAACCATGGGCAGTTGTGTTTACTGTAGTAAGAAAAACAGTTGGTGTGTTTAAAGTTTGCGAAGAGTCATTCGGACTCCACGCACTTTGAACATACCAAATGTTTTTCATACTACACTAAACGCAATAGCCCATGGTTTTATTCCATAAGAAGGCACATACCAAATATCGAGTCTCCAGCAATTATGGTTTAAACGTTTTACTTCTTACAAGAAACAGGATGGACGAACACTAGTGACGAAAACAATATACCTTTTTCTCTCTCATAAAGTGGATATAATGATTCTGACAAGACTATATATCTATGCGCAGGTTATATCTGTTGCAAACACAATACCCTTTGTTTCGCGTCCGAAGTGAGGGAACGGCGGTCGCCAGTCTTGATGAGATCATGTAGCAAGTCTATATTCAATGTGAAGCTGTTCAGCTCTCTGAAAAAGGAGGGAAAATTGGTACATATTTTGCTTGGAATTGCTCTTCTAACATGTCTAAAGTGACTGTTACCAAACCCAACTTGATTTGTTCCCAGATTTGTAGGTTTGACATACTTGTTTGACATACTTGTTTGACATCAGTGTTAACCTTTTCACCCCTAAATAACTGGCATAGATGGTCGCAAGCTAACTTTTTGACTACGTCATTAATCATACGAGGGATATTTTTAAATAATCTGAACTGACAAACACTGTAGATACAGATGAGCCGGCTCATCTGGATCTACGATGTTTGCAAATGTATGGTCAAAAGCGTTAAGTCCAAAGCTCCAGATCAGATTAGTTATTTTTGCGTCAAAAACGCAATGCATTTGTACAAAACCGATTGAAAGAGATTGTATTGATATGCGTCACAAAAATGCAACTAATTTCATGGATAATGCTAGGTCCACTGAACCTGTGTGTCAGAGACATTCATATTATTATTCTATAAATTCACACGGAGACAAATTGGGTAGGACTATTCCTACAGTTCTGTATATACTCATATTTCTTATTAACAGTCATAAGAATACTACTTTAAACCATTTTTTTTTAATCTACACCAATTGTGTTTGAATATCCAGTCGAACCTGTGCTAACGACCACCTGGGAATAGAGGCCACAATTGCAATCACTAAACTATTCATCTGGAGCACTGTTAAGTTACTCATAATTTGGAAATCCATCTCTAAGACTGGTATATACCTTTTTAATCCATCCGCGGCCACTTCCAGGAGTTTTGTGAATTTGGAGGGCTCCGAGCTGCCCGAATTGAAATCTGATGCATCGGCCTGTAGTCCGTGCTCGGCGTAGTCCTTCAATGCCATCGTGAACTGGCCGTCACATCTACAACAGTAATTAGGTACATAGACTTGTATTATGGACGTAAGCAGACACAAGCTTGTATTATGGACGTAAGCAGACACAAGCTTGTATTACGGACGTAAGCAGACACAAGCTTGTATTATGGACGTAAGCAGACACAAGCTTGTACTATGTACGTAAGCAGACACAAGCTTGCATTATGGACGTAAGCAGACACAAACTTGTATGACGTAAGCAGACACAAACTTGTATTACGGATGTAAGCAGACACAAGCTTGTATTACAGACGTAAGCAGACACAAGCTTGTATTATGGACGTAAGCAGACACAAGCTTGTATTACGGACGTAAGCAGACACAAGCTCGTACTATGGACGTAAGCAGACACAAGCTTGTACTATGGACGTAAGCAGACACAAGCTTGTATTATGGACATAAGCAGACACAAGCTTGTATTACGGACGTAAGCAGACACAAGCTTATGGACATAAGCAGACACAAGCTTGTATTATGGACGTAAGCAGACACAAGTTTGTACTATGGACGTAAGCAGACACAAGCTTGTATTATGGACGTAAGCAGACACAAGCTTGTATTATGGACGTAAGCAGACACAAGCTTGTATTATGGACGTAAGCAGACACAAACTTGTATTACGGATGTAAGCAGACACAAGCTTGTATTATGGATATAAGCAGACACAAGCTTGTATTATGGACGTAAGCAGACACAAACTTGTATTACGGACGTAAGCAGACAGACACAAGCTTGTATTATGGACGTAAGCAGACACAAGCTTGTATTATGGACATAAGCAGACACAAGCTTGTATTATGGACGTAAGCAGACACAAGCTTGTATTATGGACGTAAGCAGACACAAACTTGTATTACGGATGTAAGCAGACACAAGCTTGTATTACGGACATAAGCAGACACAAGCTTGTATTATGGACATAAGCAGACACAAGCTTGTATTATGGACGTAAGCAGACACAAGCTTGTATTATGGACATAAGCAGACACAAGCTTGTATTATGGACGTAAGCAGACACAAGCTTGTATTACGGACATAAGCAGACACAAGCTTGTATTATGGACATAAGCAGACACAAGCTTGTATTATGGACGTAAGCAGACACAAGCTTGTATTATGGACGTAAGCAGACACAAGCTTGTATTATGGACATAAGCAGACACAAGCTTGTATTATGGACATAAGCAGACACAAGCTTGTATTATGGACGTAAGCAGACACAAGCTTGTATTACGGACATAAGCAGACAAGCTTTATTATGGACATAAGCAGACACAAGCTTGTATTATGGACGTAAGCAGACACAAGCTTGTATTATGGACGTAAGCAGACACAAGCTTGTATTACGGACATAAGCAGACACAAGCTTGTATTATGGACATAAGCAGACACAAGCTTGTATTACTGTCGTAAGCTGAAACAGCGTAACAAGCCACATCCCTGTGCCATGAACAAGTGTTACATACAAAAAATAAAAAACTTTCATGAAGCATAAAATCACAACTTACGAGGAAAGATCCAACCGAGAGAAGTTTTTCATCAAGTCCACAGGGTCAGAGTTCTTTGGTTTGAACGACTTTCTGTCACTGGATGTCACTGGAGGTGATGTCGGCTCAGGTGGCCTCTCGTAATCATCTTCGTCCTCCTCATCATCTACAATTATTGTCTGTTTAACGAAATCTGCCAAAATCTTACGGATATATCCACAATGTAACAACGGTAGTTAGTTTCATATTAAATAATAGCAAAATTTAATATAGAAATGAATGGACTTTTTGTGGAATTTATCGGGATATAAACTTGGAAAAGTCGCGGGAATACTGGACGAAGGCCGGAAGGCCTCGTCCAGTATTCCCGCGACTTTTCCAAGTTTATATCCCCGATAAATTCCACAAAAAGGCCATTCATTCCTTATAATTCCAGCATTTGAAATAAATTCATCAAGAAAATGTGTCTATTTTCCGTTTTCTTAAGAATTATTTTAACTGCGCCTCACGGTTACGGAAAGTAGTTCGGCGTGGGAGTTTACTGGGATATAAATTTTGGACAGAGACTTGCTATGGGCCAATCAAATGTTAGGGAATTGTGTAAATATTTTTGTGCTGGAATTATGAACGAGTAAAAAGTTCATAGCTTAACACTTAAAATGTGGTAAATGAATATTGCAATTTTCTGATTTTTTGTATCCGTCTTATGTTTTTAGCAAAATATGTTGGAAGCACATGAGAATCATCACCAATGAGATTATTCTCATACAATGACAAAACATGTTTTTGATGGGAAAAGTGGACTAAAAAATATAGGACACAGGATAAAATTGAGACACGCCATGTGATTTTGTACTTTTGGACATCTGCATAATTTCATGACATACGTTTATAAAATTGACAATATTTCCCATAAATGGCGTTAAAAGATGACAAAATTTTCAGAGTACATGCTTTTGACTTTATTTATGAAAAATATTGTAAATTTATTTAATGAAATTACGCAGATGTTCGAAGGTACAAAATCACAAGGCGTGTCTCAATTAAAATCACCATTGTAAAGCGACGGGTGATATAACCTGTACATTCTGGCCACCCCATCCGATATGGATCCATCTAATGGCGGAATGGGGGCAAGTTCAAAAAGTAAATTTTTAACTTTATTACATCATTTTCACTACTCGATTTGAAAATCAATGCATATTTTCACATTGCTGTGAGTATTTTGTACTCCCACTTTTGATTAAGTGTATTCTGATAAAATAAGTACGTAAAATACGCCAATACGCAGCTGATCTGTAGCCTATTTCACCAACATTGCAAAGAGTACTTTTCTAGCAAAGTATACTTTGAGTAATCATTTATTTTTCCCGAAATGCATTATGTCATATAGAACTAACGACTGCATATATTTGATGATTAAAAGTATGCAGATTTATTATACTGAATTTATTACATTATCACAGCCAAAATGGCTGTGATAATGTAATAAATTCAGTATAATAAAAATTAATAAATTTATCCTAAAATTTAAAATTTATCCCTCAAAGTATACTTTGCTAGATAAGTATACTTTGCAATGTCGATGAAATCGGCTACAGGAGCTCTGGGTAAGCGTTACATACCAATAATTCCAGCACACAAATATTTACACAATTCCCTGACATTTGACTGGTCTGTAGCAAGTCTCTGTCCAAAATTTATATCCCAGTAAACTCCCATGCCAAACTACTTTCCGTAACCATCAGGCGCAGTTAAAATAATTCTTAAGAAAACGGAAAATAAACACATTTTCTTGATGAATTTATTTCAAATGCTGGAATTACAAGGAATGAGTGGCCTTTTTCTTGAATTTATCGGGGATATAAACTTGGAAAAGTCGCGGGAATACTGGACGAGGCCTTCCGGCCTTCGTCCAGTATTCCCGCGACTTTTCCAAGTTTATACCCCGATAAATTCCACAAAAAGGCCATTCATTCCTATAGTATCCAGTATTTTGTACTCCCACTTTTGATCATGCGTATTGTGATAAAAATAAGTGTGTAAAATACGCCAATAAACAGCTGATTGGAAGCTCTGGGTAAGGGTTACATGCCAGTATCCAGGTCCTCTGCTGTACTTGATGGGGGTATTGGATGTACGAGAGAACTGGACAGGCCATTCTGCTGCCCTCTCTGAATGTAGTCGGCAATCAGCTCAGTTAGGTCACTGTATCCTCGCTGCATAGCCCCAGTCTCGCACTGAAATCACAGATTTATTGGTTGGTTGGTTGGTTGGTTGGTTGCATGGTTGGTTGCATGGCTGGCTGGCTGTGCTTGGCGGGTGCTTGGCTGGCTGGTGGTGGCTGGCTGGGCTGGCTGGCTGGCTGGCTGGCTGGCTGGCTGGCTGGCTGGCTGGCTGGCTGGCTGGCTGGCTGGCTGGCTGGCTGGCTGGCTGGCTGGCTGGCTGGCTGGCTGGTGGCTGGCTGGCTGCTGGTGGCTGGATGGCTGGCTGGCTGGCTGGTGGCTGGCTTGCTGGCTGGTGGTGTGCTGGCTGGCTGGCTGCTGGTGGCTGGCTGGACTGGCTGGCTGCGCTTGGCTTGCTGGCTGGCTGGTGGTGGCTGGCTGGCTGGCTGGCTGGCTGGCTGGCTGGCTGGCTGGCTGGCTGGCTGGCTGGCTGGCTGGCTGGCTGGCTGGCTGGCTGGCTGGCTGGCTGGCTGGATGGCTGGCTGGCTGGCTGGGCTGGTATGGTGGCTGGCTGGCTGGCTGGCTGGCTGGCTGGCTGGCTCTGGCTGGCTGGTGAATTGAAGGAAGTAAAACCCCACACATGATCATGGCCTATGCTGTTCACAGTTCAGTCATTGAAGTAGCCGTACTGATTAGGTTTAACCCTTTGAACACCACAGGCCTGTATAGTGGTACTGGCAAATTATCAGGATCTGCACTTTTTGCAAGTAATTATCGTATTTTCGTGCATGAAAACACACACTTTTCATAAATGGACTTGTCTGAAAAACTTTTGTGACGTTGGGATTGGTTGCAAAATCATAGTCCATTCCAGTTACTTAGGGGTCAAAGGGTTAAATCGGATTGTGTCAGTGTGCAGTAAGGTAAGGCCATACAAAATTAATTTACTGAATAATTATAACATCCCCAGATGCCCAAAAATAATAATGCTAGATTAATCTTTTATTTGTATATATTTTAAGAAAAATCATTAATTATTGAGTATTTTTACCACTGATTACAACAAATTTTAATAAAAAAGAAAAGTTGCCCACTCGTCCCATTTTCCCCCAAAATTTGAATGATATTCAATAATTTACCTTTATATGGCCTACAGTGGGGTCAGCGTGTAAGTGCACACACAAACGAACACGACAGGTTGGAACCAACCAGTTGTGTTCGTTCGTGTGTGCACTTACACGCTGACCCCATTATAATTCATGTATAAAAAAAAAAATGTAAATATTTTTCTGCATTTTTTCTCATTTCGCATCAAAAGTGTATGTTGTTACCACTCAGTTGAACCGTCTCTTCAATTGAGTGGTAACAACATCACTTTGGGTGGGTAGCGAACCAACCTGTTGTGTTCGTTCGTGTGTGCACTTACACGCTGACCCCACTGTAAGTCAATACAATTGTTGCAAATGCCACATGGTTCTTTTTCTCAGCCTCTGACCGAAATACAACCCCTGCCCAACCCCCCACCCCACCATCTCTTTACAGGTGTCTGTCCATCTGTCCGTCTGTCTGTCCATACCTGAACATGGAGTTTGCCATCAGGACCTGGTAGGACTCGATACTGGTGAACCTTTCCTTTGTTTCTGAAATTGAAAGAGAAATAAAAGTGAAAGGTTTAAAGTGTATGAATACAATAGTCCTTATTCGAAAAATCTGATTACTTTGTTTATTTCTCAATAAAAGTATATGTTGTTACCACTCATTTGAACCATCTTCGAGATGGTTCAAATGAGTGGTAACAACATATACTTTCCAACATCACCGACACCCACCAAAAACATCCACCCGGCTCATAACGAGTCGTCCCATCAGGATCTGCAATTTTGCAAGTATTTTTTTTTTTTTTAGAAACAAAACACCCCAATTCATAAATGGACTACTTAGTCTGAAAATCATTTTGTGACGACTGGATTGGTCGAAAAATCTATTAATCAAAATCCATTGCAGTTATATAGGGATGAAAGGGTTAACTCGAAGATTTACAGGTATCAAAGCAGCTGTAACATGCTACAGATGATGTTTCAAATTCCCGAGTCGGTGCCAGAATTCTGCCATCCTGAGATATATCACTCGCCCAATTGAAAAACAGGAAACAATGCCGGGGAAAGAAAATTGAAATTGCAGAGTAATGTTATAAGTGCTTCTTGGGTCATATAAACGATAAACTGTACTTGTACTGACAAACTGCATTGGGCATGCGTAATAGTTATAGTTCACATATTGAATTTTTAATCAATTAATTTCGAGCGAGCGCTAGCAAGCAAGAAATTAATTTACTAAAAATTCAATATGTGAACTATAACTTATTTATTGTTTACCCAGCCCAGTCGCGAAGCTTCGCCCCTAAATATGATTTTGAATCGCTACACTAGTATGTGATTGGCGGTGCGACACAAAGTGAGCACGCGTGTGGACATGAACTGATGACAACAAGGCATAAAATGAGTTCTAAATACAGCGCTGAACATTTAATGATTAATTTAATAGATAGTGGCGGAAGCGTCGCAATATGCGACTAATTGAGACGAAATGCTGTTTTTTCATTGGTCGAGAAACTAGGGTAAACCATAAGTGAGTTTAAACCCTTAGACCGCTATCTTAATTTTTTGTCGTCTGCTGTTTATTTTCTATTTAACATTTTTATCACAAAAAACATGCTTTGACAACACTTTTAGACTAATTTACAACATGCTTTGACAGCACTTCAGAATCATTTTCAATAGAATCATTTCCATTGGAAATGATTCTGAAGTGCTGTCAAACCATGTTTTTATTGAGAAATAACGAAAGATATACAAGAATTCCACCACGGAAGCGGTATCGCGCCTGACGAGGCATTTGACCGTGAACATTACAAGTAAATGAATGACCTTGAGGAAATTGGATGTGGCGATGTGCGTAATGAAGCATCATCCCTAGACAAACATTGATGTGAAATATTATCAAAGTCTGGCTAGGGGTTAAAGAGATATTGTGAAAAAACAATAACTTTAACGCATTTCTGTTACAAAACCGGTGAACATTAAAAGTAAATAAATGACCTTGACCTCGAGAATTTCGATGTGGGGGTGTGCGTAATGAAGCATCATCCCTAGACAAACATCGATGTGAAATATTATCAATGTCTGGCAAGGGGTTAAAGAGATATTGTGAAAAAACAATAACTTTATAACGCATTTCTGTTACAAACCCGGTGAACATTACAAGTAAATAAATGACCTTGACCTTGAGAATTTGGATGTGGGGGTGTGCGTAATGAAGCATCATCCCTAGACAAACATTGATGTGAAATATTATCAAAGGCTGGCAAGGGGTTAAAGAGATATTGTGAAAAAACAATAACTTTAACGCATTTCTGTTACAAAACCGGTGAACATTAAAAGTAAATAAATGACCTTGACCTTGAGAATTTGGATATGGGGGTGTGCGTAATGAAGCATCATCCCTAGACAAACATTGATGTGAAATATTATCAAAGTCTGGCAAGGGGTTAAAGAGATATTGTGAAAAAACAATAACTTTAACGCATTTCTGTCACAAAACAGGTGAACATTAAAAGTAAACAAGAATTCCGCCACGGAAGCGGTGTCGCGCCTGCCGAGGCATTTGACCGTGAACATTAAAAGTAAATAAATTACCTTGACCTTCAGAATTTGGATGTGGGGGTGTGCATAATGAATCATCATCCGTAGACAAACATTGATGTGAAATATTATCAATGTCTGGAAAGGGGTTAAAGAGATATTGTGAAAAAACAATAACTTTAACGCATTTCTGTTACAAATCCGGTGAACATTACAAGTAAATAAATGACCTTGACCCTCAAAATTTGGATGTGGGGGTGTGCGTAATGAAGCATCATTCCTAGACAAACATTGATGTGAAATATTATCAAAGTCTGGCAAGGGGTTAAAGAGATATTGTGAAAAAACAATAACTTTAATGCATTTCTGTTACAAAACCGGTAAACATTACAAGTAAATAAATGACCTTGACCTTCAGACTTTGGATGTGGAGGTGTGCATAATGAAGCAACATCCCTAGACAAACATTGATGTGAAATATTATCAAAGTCTGGCAAGGGGTTAAAGAGATATTGTGAAAAAACAATAACTTTAACGTATTTCTGTTACAAAACCGGTGAACATTACAAGTAAATAAATGACCTGGACCTTGATAATTTGGATGTGGGGGTGTGCGTAATGAAGCATCATCCCTAGACAAACATTGATGTGAAATATTATCAATGTCTGGCAAGGGGTTAAAGAGATATTGTGAAAAAAGAATAACTTTAATGCATTTCTGTTACAAAACCGGTGAACATTACAAGGAAATAAATGACCATGTCCTTCAAAATTTGGATGTGGGGGTGTGTATAATGAAGCATCATCCCTAGACAAACATTGATGTGAAATATTATCAATGTCTGGCAAGGGGTTAAAGAGATATTGTGAAAAAACAATAACTTTAACGCATTTGCCTTACAAAAAAAACGGACGACGCGGACGACGACGACGCGGACGACGACGCAGACGACGACGACGGAAAAAGCGCCGACTATAGTCGCGCCTCTGCTAAAGCAGGCGCGACAATAAATGACCTTGACCTTGAGAATTTGGATGTGGGGGTGTGCGTAATGAAGCATCATCCCTAGACAAACATTGATGTGAAATATTATCAAAGTCTGGCAAGGGGTTAAGGAGATATTGTGAAAAAACAATAACTTTAACGCATTTGCCTTACAATAAAAACCGGACGACGCGGACGACGCGGACGCGAACGGAAAAAGCGCCGACTATAGACAAAAAGCAACAGCAGACGACAATTGTCGTGAGTAGTGGTCTAAGGGTTAATGGTCATCTCTATATAACAACCCACTCTGTAACCATGGTAACTAACTAACATTGACTATCATGGGCGTCACCAGCATTTTTGAAAAGGGGGTTCTACTTTCAGCTTAGAAGCAACCAAAATATGTAAGGGTTCCAGGGGTTGCCCCCTTACAGATTGGGTTGCTTCACAGTCCCGGAAAGATTTTGACTTCTAGACGCCAAATGCTGCATTCGGATATGTTCGGACAACAACTAGCTCCTGGGAAACGAGTTTTCACTCAATTTATGAAGTGCATTTCTGAAATTACATATTGTAACATGTTTTGTGTCGCCTGACTGTGTTTTGTTAGTAGTTGATTGGAATAATATAATGTCTGCTCATTCATGCACTGAAAATCGCAGACCTCATTTATATAAAAAAAAAAATCATGTTGGCTCGAAAAAGGGGGGTTCGAACCTCCCCTAATGACGCCCTTGACTATGTAATATAAACATGTGGATCACATACTATGGTATAAATTAAATTTAATTTTTTTTTTTTAATTTCGCTATTTTTCCATGAGAAAGTTGTATTTCCTGATAAAATACAGGAATCATACAAGTGCAAATTTCTACAGCAGATGCCAGGTGCGGATCCAGGATTTCGGGTTAGGGGGGGGGGGGCGTAACTATTTTGCAATACGTGACTATATTATCGAACGAGCTATGCTCGTTCGATAATATAGTCAAGTATTGCAAAATAGTCGTCCGATCAGAATCTACATCGCATTTCCTGCATTCTAGCACATTTTGGAGCAAAAATATTGACACTGTCACAGTATGTTTAGACATGATTTTTGGTTGAAAACCTTTAAATTTTAAAACAATAAGAAAACGACCGAAAAATGCATGGAATACATGGCACTTGGCATGAAACGTGCCTTGTAAATTGTAAAAAAATCTTTACTCGGCAAATTTTATGGAGGGGCGCACGTCTGGTCCGCCTCCCCCCCCCCCACCACCCTGAATCCGCCCATGGATGCAACGACATTTGCCTCAAATGTTGCCAATATTGTAGAAGCCAGATTATGTCTGTAGTTCTTCCATCAACACATGGGAGTATATCTAGAGCTAACTGATAAATAAAATATTGACAACCCACGTAGGAATGCTGATGCGTAATAAATCTGTTACTTTCAATTTCTGGGGTTCTCAGATAAGCAGTGTTTATGATAAACAATGCAGTTTGGCACAGTTTGGTGTTTTTTTTACCATCCAAGCATGGCAAATTCATAAGAGACAGATTTCTGTAGCCTATTTCACCAACATGGCAAAGTATACTTATCTAGCAAAGTATACTTTGAGGGAGAAATTTTCAATTTAAGGATAAATTTATTAATTTTTATTATAATGAATTTATTACATTATCACAGCCAGTTTGGCTGTGATAATGTAATAAATTCAGGATAATAATTCTGCATACTTTTAATCATCAAATATATGGAGTGGTTAGTTTTATATGACATAATGCATTTCGGGAAAAATAAATGATTACTCCCTCAAAGTATACTTTGCTAGAAAGGTATACTTTGCAATGTTGATGAAATCGGCTACTGATCTTGTTGTTGCTGAGATATTTAGGAAAATAATGGTAGAAGAGTGTCTACAAAGCAGGTGTACATGAAGTAGATTCTACACCAGTAGCCGATTTCACCAACATTGCAAAGTATACCTTTCTAGCAAAGTATACTTTGAGGGAGTAATCATTTATTTTTCCCGAAATGCATTATGTCATATAGAACTAACGACTGCATATATTTGATGATTAAAAGTATGCAGAATTATTATACTGAATTTATTACATTATCACAGCAAAAATGGCTGTGATAATGTAATCAATTCAGTATAATAAAAATTAATAAATTTATCCTAAACTCCCTCAAAGTATACTTTGCTAGAAAAGTATACTTTGCAATGTTCGTGAAATAGGCTACTGGGCTACGTTGTGTAAAGTAGAAATTACATAGAATTGTATACAAAAATGATAGAAAAAATGGCTAAGTAAAACCGTTTTGTTAAAAAATATTTTTTCTGCATAAAAACACCAAGGTGCACATCTTCAATATGTGTAGACGTGTGTATAGTTAGTTTCAGATCAATTGACTGAACGGTTTCAGAGGAGTTGTTTACACAAACTCTGTACCCTATATAGAATTGTATACAAAAATGTAGAAAAAGATGATATTTTTGTTAAAAAATAAGTTTTCGGCATAAAAACACCAAGGTGCACATCTTCAATATGTGTAGAAGAGATGTGTATAGTTTCAGAGGAGTTGTGTACACAATACGTACCATTTTTTTAAAAACGGTTGTATAAAAATGCTCCTAATTTGTTAACTGTTATTTTCACTGCTAGCATGCAGAGCTAGAATTGGTTGAATGGCTGCTACACATGTATGAACATTCAGTAAATTAATCAGCGAAAATCCATTACTCTTCTTGATCACCTGACAGGCAAACAAATGGTTCTAGATGATGATGGGAGATAACTGGCTTTATACCAGCCTACTAAAACTTCATTACTGATAAGAGAAGATAATTCCATTGGCTCTGATTGACTCCTGAAGTGGGAAGATAGGGGGCATCAATATTTGGCCTCAGCATCATTAATAATAAACAGTGGCTGGTGTTGAAAACAGTTCTTGGAATGAAAACAAAAACACTGATAAAGTCGTTCAAAGTCGATGCAAGATGGCGATATACTTTACTGAGAATCTATTGACATAAAAAATACGGAAAACCTGTGGAAGATTGGTTATACCAAACAATAATGTGTTGCTTGGTAGATTGATTGACTGATTGTGAAGGATAGATGGGTGGACTGATTGATTATTTGATTGATTGATGATTGATTGAAAACTAAAAGTAAATATAATAATTGGCTAATTATGAACAAGTTATAGCTCACAAGCATGCAAAGAGTTAAACAGGCCACACATTTCTCACAGGTTTCTTTTCTCAGCCAGCAGCTCCTATGGAAACAAAACAGCTGTATGTGGTACCCGGAAACTGATGAGATTTTAACCAATGAAACAATTAGAGATGGGAATTAATGGAAAACAGAAGTTATTTAAATTATAAACTTTCGATCAATCATCTCTAGAACAGGGAAACGTACTCTTGAAGACAGATTGATGGCTGTACTCAGTTACTTTACTACTGCTTGCTCATGTTGTTTGGCTAATAATAATTTTCACTGGTTTTCTTCAATCAAGCTGACAGAGGTTTTTTTCTGGCATCAATGAATATTTTCCGATTCCGGAATATTCTTCCACCACGGTCACCGTACAGTGATTATAAAACAAATGAGGCGGTCTTGATTTTTCCTCAAATATGCAATATAAGAAAAATTATTCACTCCTTTTTGGGGCCTCGTTTTACGAGGCCCCAAAAAGGAGTGAATAATTTTTCTTTTTTCAAAATCACTAATTGTAAAATATAAAAAAATTTAAGCCTCTGTTTTTGTCAGTTAACTTACAGTAGACATAGGACGTAGGCACTCGTCAACGCACCAGAAAATAAGTGTTGATATTAAATCGATCAATTTTGATACCTGTAAATCAGAGTATGTTGTTACCACTCAGTTGAACCGACCGTTCAAATGAGTGTTTACAACATATACTTTTCTTGAGAAATAGTGATACCTGTATTCAATATATACATGTATGTTGTTACCACTCACCTGAAGATGGTTCAAATGAGTAGTAACAACATATACTTTTATTGAGAAATAGACAAAATATTTATTTTTTTTAACTTACAGTACACATAGGACATAGGCTCCAGTCAACGATTCGCTATCACGCACCAGAAAACTCCCGTCGTCCTTCGCTCCCGTGAGGCAAAGTTCAGCCTGGAATCGCGTTATCCCCTTGTGGAAAAACGCTCCAGACATCCTTGTGTGAAGTTGCCGAAGTCTCGGACGTTTCACATACCTGGAAATATTAGATTCATTGATTGAGGTTTTATGTCCATTCAACAGCAAGGTCATATACAAACTGGAATGCATTTGCATGTGGGGAGATCTGAACAATCAGATCCTTCAATTTCCGTCAACATCCGACATCATTTACGGAAAACATAGCTGCCATTTTCTGAATCAATATCGATGAATAAATGACAATATAAATCTAGGGGAGGTAACTATGAGTTTGGACCATATGGGGTGTAGATATCCTTCTAACATCTGTCCATCACTGTCACTGAGACAGCTGCAGGTACAGCTAGGAAATGTACATCAGAAATGGACGTCGTCGCATCACAAAATGGACCTTATGACATTTGCAGAAATTGCAGATTAGGCAAAAAAAAAAAGGTGTGTTTCTTGTTATCCGATCATATTTTTTTACCTCCGATCTTAGGAAATGTACATCAGAAAGAGACATCGGCTGACAAAGTGGTCCTTGTAATGTTTGTAACAAGTGTAGATTACAATCACTATATATATATGCACATGACTACATCAGTGTTCAATTGCTGAACGTGGTAAATATTCTTTATTGATTGAATATAGAACAGTGTCGGCCCAGATCAGACTGCACGGATGTGCAGGCTGATCTGGGCCTACACTGTTGACAAATGTCATACCAAGGTCAAATTGGATGTAGATTCATAAGAGCGACTTATTACCTCGAAATTTGCTGCAATTTTCGATGATATGTATGCACATTCACACGATCAAGTTCTACAATTTATAACTTGCTAATGTTAGATTTGTGTCTGAATGGCAAACATGGTAGGCCCAGACCCGCCTGTATAGACTGATACGCGTCTATGCTGGTCACAAATACCATATGGTAATTTTTGCAATTTTAATACCCTAAATATCCCCGTTGACCACAAGGTCCTTTTTTGCAATTCGAAGGCGGACACATCCCCATCGACCATAAGTCCTTTTTGCAATTCAAAGGAGGAAACATCCCCTATCTCTATCATCTGTTTTGATCATTTGTGGTGTGGCCATAAACGCCATCATGAATCATGAATACATGCACAGACTATGCGAAACATGGGAATTGGAACCCTTTGATACAGGTATGGAATTCTACAGTCCCTGTATTCTGATATTTACGCCAAGTTAACTCTTTCACCACTAAGTAACTGAAATGGATTTTGATATGTTAATTTTACCAACCAATCCACCTATCACAAAATGATTTTCAGACAAGTCCATTTATGAAAGGGGGTGTATTTGTTCTCAGAAATATTTAAATTACTTGCAAAAGTGTCATGAGTCGGCGGCTCATCTGGATCTACACTGTCAATACCACTATACAGGCCTGTAGTGTTGAACGGGTTAAGTCCCTGTGGTTGAAGAAAATGGACATTACGACTTATGTGTGCAACCAGAACCCTTTGATACAGATATAGGGACCCTGTATTATATACAAGGTGTATGATCACGTGGTACTAACAACAACAACAAGTACTGAAACTTCCAGAATCCACCTGATTCAATTCAAATTACGTATTCTTTTATATTGTCCTTATTACGTAACGGATTTTGATGAAATATGGCGCATCAAACGCGTCTCGTTAAGCTGCATTTGGTGGTCTCTGTATTTTTGCCCAAACTTCTGTCGTTTTTGCGAAGAATCGATTTCCGTGTCTACTGACACGGAAATCGATTCTTCGCAAAAACGACATAAGTCTGTGCCGAACTCCATGGACCACCAAATGTAGCTCTTGAAGAGGCGTTTTCTGCGCCATATTTCATAAAAATCCGTTGCATATTAAGAAAAATATCAAATAATACTTACTTTGGAGTGGGCGAGGTTGTTGTTGTTGTAACCACGTGATCATGCACCTTGTTATGGACCTTGTATTCAGACATTTCACACAAGTTTGGTCCCCGCGATTGAGAGATAGGGACTTACGTGTGCAAGCAGCATAGCCCTGGAACCCTTTGATAAACAAGTAGACACCCTGTAGTCTATGGGTCCTTTATTTATTCAGACATTTCACACGAGTTTGGTCCCCACAGTTGAGAAACATGTGCGACCAGCATAGTCCCAGATCAGACTGCGCATCTGGGTCGATGCTGTTCACATCTCAGCCACGTTGTAAATAAATGTTATCAATCATGAATCACAAACACATGAACAGAATACAAAAACAAACGGGAATGTATTGTATGTGTCTTTGCATATTCAAACGGACATTTGTATACTTCACAGATGTTTGAAACCTCAATTCTATGATTAATTCCATCTCACAACTGTGATTAAACTGTAATCCATATTGTTGGCATGTGTAACAAATAAAACATAGTATAGTGCATAAAATCGGTGCTCGCACTGTATTAACAGTGTAATAAAAATCATAATACACTAGTGTAATAAATATGCAAGTTAGCCCTTTACATAAAACAGGTTTGGTATAATGTTTCCCATCTGTCTGTCTATCACATATTCTTGTAAGAAGTAAAAGAAGTTAAATTGCAATAGCTGGAGACTTGATAGTTGGTATGTGGCTTCCTTATGGTGTGTAGACGCGAAAAGTGAATTTCGATTTTTAATTTGACTCTCAGGTCATGGATTATCACCCCCTTTTGGACTTGTGAATTTCGCAATTTTGCCTTGCAAGAAGTAATACTTTTCAACTGTAATAGTTGGATAATTCATATTTGGTGGTTACAATGTGGCTTCCTTAAGGTGTGTAGATGCAAAAAGTGAATTTCAAATTTTTATTGGACTCTCAGGTCATGGATTATCTTCATCTTTTGGACTTTGAATTTTGTAATTTTGCCTTGCAAGAAGTAAAACTTTTAAACCGTAATAATACAAACATGGTATTGCAGCACTTTAGAATCATTTCCAATGGAAATGATTCTAAAGTGCTGCAAAACCATGTTTTTCATATTGTTATGTGCTTTCCTTATGGTGTGTACTGATGTGCGAAGTGAATTTTGATTTAACTCCATCATGGATTATCTCCCCTTTCTGACATAGAAACTTGGAACAGTGGCTCTAATGCAATGGTGTGCCAACAGTTTTTCTCCAGTGCAATATTAGGTTGAAACAAAATGGTCAACCATTCTAGAATGCAATTATTATTATTATTATTATTATTTGTAGTAGTATAGTAGTATATAGTAAATAGGTATCATTGATATAGGTAGCAGGGCTTCTAAAATTTCAGAATGCCAATCGGTCCAATCGGTAGGCCCGAAGGAGATGGTACGATTAGGGCTCGGTTTTGTTCGATCACGTCGTACATAATATGCACTTGCGGTTGTAATCATTACTGACTGTGACGTGTAGAGGGTGAGACATCAATGGTTACAAAGTCGTGCTGATCTGACCTTTGATACACGCCGATGTGATGTCAACAGAGATACATATTTACGTTCAATTACTCAACACATATTTATCCATTTCGGGACACTATCATTCATGGAATAAAATAGAACTTTAATTTGTAAGATTTAACTCTGGAATTATCTTTCGCACATAATTATTCCATAAATTTAAGGTAAGGCAAAAACCGGCGATACAGTAACCAATAACACATCAAAATATGTTTTTCCCCCAATAAACATGCATTGGTAGTACTTAAGAATCTTCTCCTAAGATGACGATTATCATGTTTTTGTCAAACTATGTTGTTGATTTTTTGTCAATAATTATTGGTATTTGTTCACATTTGTTCTACTTCTTAAGAAAAACATGTTTCAGCAGCACACGAGAATCATCTCCTAAGACTATTTTTTACGTGTCCTGTTGGGGACATTTTACAATTTCGCGTCCTCGCGATATCGAGCATAGGTTGATCGCAAAAATGCGAGACGAAAATACGCGATTCTATCATGTTATTCAATCTTGCTTTTTCGCAACCTCGCCGCATGATCCCGCGTTTTGCTTTGTGATCTGCATCAACACGCATGAGCAAAACTAACCCGAATTTTCTGTCTGTAACACAGAGTAAGTAGCCCTGCGTTACCTGCGTTTTATAATTCGGGTTACAGCAAAATATGTTTCCAAAAGCGGAAGGTGAGATGGCGAAAATGCGAGACGATTCTCATGTCTTTAGGAGACAATTCACATGTTTTCTCAAGACGGAACAATTGTGAAACGACAGCTCTAGACGAATCCTAATGCTGATTGTATTATTTTGGATTGCAGATAAACACTTTTAACATGTCAAACGCACCTTTGTCCTTTATAAAAATGTTTGTAAACTGTAGATCCTGATGATCTGTAGATTAAATAAGTTAAAGCCAGTCTATTTATAAACCGCTATGATCTCTACAGCTATCGAGACCTTCACCTGTAACAATTACCACGTGCGTGTTATGAAAAATTAATATGGGGAGAAATGTGTTGAAAGGTGACCGAACACGCAACAATTTATTACCCGGCGACGATATTTTAACACGGATATGCCCCGGATATGTGACATTACTTAGTGTCAAAATCGGTGTACTTTTACACAGTTGATACTGAAATAACAGCCGGATTTCATTATTTGCGGACCAAATTTTAAGGATGGTTTGCAAATCTCAATTGGTCTGAGATTTCAAAATTCGGTCCAGAACCGACAAACTGAACATTTTAGAAGCCCTGATAGGTAGCACAACTACGGGCTATGACAAGTTTTTTATTGACCCTTAGGCCACTACTCTCCTGTTGCTTTTATATATTGCCTTATTTCTCAATAAAAACATGGTTTGACAGCACTTCAGAATCATTTCCAATGGAAATGATTCTGAAGTGCTGTCAAAGCATGTTGTAAATTATTCTAAAGTGCTGTCAAAGCATGTTTTTGGTGATAAAAATGGAAAAATAAAAAGCTGACAACAAACAAATTATGATAGTGGTCTAAGGGTTAAATCAATCAACAAGTTTAATAAATATCATCTTAAATCAACACAAATGTTAAATTCTATTGATTATTGATTCCATAAGCACATCATCATACATTGAAACTACCAATCAAGTAATTAATATGTTTTCTATAGCAATCTCATTTGCCTATTTACTACACTATTGTATTATGGTCTTTCATACATAGAGGATATTCCTTCGTACATGTTTGAATAGCGCAATATAATACACGCTAAAGATTTCACGCTATTCAAACATGTACGTTGTATCCTATTTATTACATTTCTGAGGGGTGTTTGTATCTGCTTATGAATTTTTGTGGGTGTTGCTTATTTTATAACAACTGCGAGTACACGCGGGTGTTTTCTATGCGGTGTATTATTTGTAAGTTGACAATTACAGGTTTTCTCAATCCATACATATACAGTGCTCCAGATAAGAAATTAGTAATTGAGTATTGTCACTCCATCATTTCTGAAGCAATTTGGTATTTCAAAAGTTTAATTGGGTAAAATAAAATCACACTACTGTTTACACATCAACAGACAGCAATAATTGAATAGTTTGCTTCGAAATGAAAACATGTCTTGGCATTTCATTAGAATGTTCTCCTGGGAGACAATTCTAATGAAATACCAAGATGTGTTTTCAAGGAAAAAAAAAAAAAAGTTATAATTGTGGCCTGTTTATTTTTTTTGCAGCATGATAAAGGTACCACAACAACATTTTTATTGCTTTTTGATACTTGCTACTTCTGATTTCAATTGGGTTTTTGGCAATTTTAATTTGGTATTTACGGAAATACGCAGCTTATCTGGAGCTCTGCATATAATAGCTTGAAATGTAATAAATAGTTTATTCAACTACCAATTTGAAATACCACATTTAATTCCAAAGACATTTGGAAATCTGATAAAGAAACAAATGCGGATTTGCAATGTCAAGATAAACTAGATTTGTCAGTAAGCGGGGGCTTACGGAATACCCCCCCCCCCCCGCGTCAGCCCTGACCTAGAATGAATTTCAGCTCGCATACTATCATTTTCAGATAAAAGACTATGTCAGCAAATATGGAGAGTGCGTGACCTTGACCCCTGGCATAAATGGGGGTCGTAGGTTTGTTGTTATAAGGAAATTTACATTTGTTAAGTTTTAGTTTTTTTCTAAGTTTATAAGTCCGTGACCTTGAGCCCTGGCATAAATTGGGGTCGTAGGTTTGTTGCAGAATGATGTATGAGTGTCAGAGAAGGGGTGGGTAAAATATGAAAAATTTCCGCAAAGGGAAAGAGAAGTTAAAAGGAGATTTACAATTGTTAAGTTTTCTTTTTTTTCTAAGTTTCTAAGTCCGTGACCTTGACCCCTGGCATAAATGAGGGTCGTAGGTTTGTTGCAGAATGATGTCTGAGTGTCAGAGAAGGGGCGGGTAAAATATGAAAGATTTCCGCAAAGGGAAAGAGAAATTAAAAGGAAATTTACATTTGTTAAGTTTTCGTTTTTTTTCTAAGTTTCTAAGTCTGTGACCTTGACCCCTGGCATAAATGGGGGTCGTAGGTTTGTTGCAGAATGATGTATGAGTGTCAGAGAAGGGGCGGGTAAAATACGAAGATTTCCGCAAAGGGAAAGAGAAGTTAAAAGGAAATTTACAATTGTTAAGTTTTGTGACGGAAACACGGAAACACGGAAAGATGGACGGACGGACGGACGTTCTTACATTACTATACTTATGTGGCTTATCACATGTTAAATATTAGCCACATAAAACGATTTTTAGCCACATAAAACGATTTTTTAGGTGGCTAATTGTAACCAACCCTATCCTTTACCAAGTCCATAACCCTGTGGGGCTAGCCACATAAGTACCCTAATGTGTGCCCGGACGGACGGAGGACGGACGGACGGACGGACAGACAAGCTGACTCCAGTATACCCGGGGGGGGGGGGGGGGGGGGGGGGGGGGGGTGGTATATAATAAATATCCTGTACTTCTTATAAATGGTAGTGGAATAAATTGTATATTGCATGCTGTTCGAAAAATGTGAAATGTGAAACGTTGTCAAAAGTGACAATTTTGACGTTAGCGTATGAATTGTTTCTTCGCAAACGTTTAGGAGAAAATATTTCCTTCAAGGAAATAAATCCCTTCAGAATCACAGTAAATCACTGGAGATAGCATGTAATATACTGTGTTATTACACTGTGAAAGCCAATTTTATAATAGGTTAACCCTTACTACGCTGAATTAAATGTTGTCGTCTGCTGGAAATGTTTTATTTTCAATATTTCTCGACAAAAACCTGGTTTTGACAGCACATGAGAATCGTCTCCAGTGCAGACGATTGTCATGTGCTGTCAAAACCAGTTTTTTTGTTAAGAATTAAAGCAAAAATGAAAAACAGCAGACGGTAAATTTAAATACTTACCCAGCATACCTGTAGTCTGTCATGATTTCATGTGTTGTGCATGTTATAACTTTTAATGACGTAGGCCTACTCCAATTTAGATAATTAATTCTGATATCCGATTCAATACACATTTAGAGCTGATGTAAAATCATATTTAAACATTCTTAACATTTCCCTAAAATTATTATTTAATAGTTATCACACAAAATGGTGATGAAATTTCAATAATTTGACTTTTTAATCCAACGAATGAATCTGTATCA
The DNA here is from genome assembly GCA_029237695.1 of Conchocele bisecta. Taxonomy (NCBI): domain Eukaryota; kingdom Metazoa; phylum Mollusca; class Bivalvia; order Lucinida; family Thyasiridae; genus Conchocele; species Conchocele bisecta. Next base: position 65,194,321 of record CM055278.1, on the reverse strand, counting down.
ACCAATGGAATGAAACCGTAGCAACCATTTATAAGGATATAAATTACCAAGGACAATATATGATATGGACCGTGTGTAGGATGATATTGTATATTTTCCTGTTTTCGAGAGTTTTGACAAGTGGTTGAACATCTAGCATTATTGCAGACACAATGCATCTTAAGATGTTTGTGACCAGTGTAGCGCAATATCAAATAGCAAATTCCTGTAGCTTGATAATGATCTATATTGCTTGTTAGAAGCATGACGTGAATTTCATTGATGAAATGGCGAACAGTGCAGATCCTGAGATGCACAGTCTGATCTGGATCTTCACTGGTCGCAAAACCCATTTCTCCAGTCATATCCACATATTATAGAGATGGGCACTCCGATCAAGGTCGACACTGTTGCTACTCGGTCAACAATCCATCTGTTTGGTAAACAATGTGAAACATTACAACTTACTACACAAATACCAAGAACCAAGCTTAGCTGGGCAATTTTGTCTCCCTAAATGATGCCCCTTCTCCCTATTTTGAGTTAACCCTTACACTGCTATCTTAACTCTTTGCATGCTAGCGGTGAAAATATCCGTCAAACAAATTAGGAGTATATGTTTTATTTCTCTCTGTAAATATGTCTTGGAATTTCATTAGAATTGAGTCCTTAGGACTCAATTCTAATGAAATTCCAAGACATATTCATGATATGAGAAATAAAAGAAAATATGATGATTTTTGTCCGCTATTTTTGAACTATTTATAGTCCACAAGTTTCCCAGCATGCAAAGAGTTAATTTGTTGTCGTCTGCTGTTTATTTTCTGTTTTCCATTTTTATCATCAAAAACATGCTTTGACAGCACTTTAGAATAATTTACAACATGATTTGACAGCACTTTAGAATCATTTCCATCTGAAGTGCTGTCAAACCATGTTTTTATTGAGAAATACGGCAAGATATAAAAGCAACAGCAGACAACAATTGTTGTGTGTAGCGGTCTAAGGGTTAAATGTGCATACCCGCTCAGGAGGCACAAAATGTTCTTTACAGAAATTAAATAAGTGTATAATTGTGTTACTATTCCACCAGTTCTAAAAATTACGAATGCCCGCTGTACAGATATAATTATTTAGTCAGATTTATTTACTGATAGTGACACGCGGTGGTATCAGGCTATTTTCATATGCAAATGAGGCATGATATTTTTTAATTATTTATACCAATTAAATGCATCACCTGAAAAAATAATATTTTTGACAGATTATAAAGTATGATCATTGCACATCAAAAAATAAATACAGAGAATAAATAGTAATGTCCGTTAACATATTAAGGAAACACGGTTATCGCCCCTGATATCAGTGTCGAAATTTATGTCTGATATAAAATGTATAATAATGCCAATCAATACGTGGGGTAATGGTGAATGAATGTTTGTTTTGCCAGAAAAAGTCTCCAATGATGTCTCTGATATAACTAGATTGATCAGTAAGCGAGGCTTACGGAATACCCCCCGCGTGGGCCCAGGTACCCCTAAAATATGTAAAAATTTCCAAGTGTGTGGGCTTGTGACCTTGACTCTGGGATTAGCGCGAGCGGCATGAACGTGAATTTGTCACAGGGTGGTAGAGGTCCATTGGAGCAATGAGTGTGTGAAATGTGAAGCAGATCTGAGCAAGGAAATAGAAGTTATAAGCGATTTCTCTGATGTTAAGTTTTGTAAAGAGACTACCGTATAACCTCGAATTAAAAAAAAAAAAAAAAAAAAAAAAAAAAAAAATTACCAAGGACCGCCAATTTCAAACACAAATAAGGATTTAAGGATTATTTGTGTTTGAAATTGAAATTGGCGGTCATTGGTAAAATTTTTTTCTTTTTTTTTTTTTAATTTGGGGGGGGGGTGGGGGGGGGGAGGGGGTGGCTTTTATTAGGAGGGGGGCGTTTAATTCGAGGTTATACGGTATGTATGTGACGTTGACCTCGAGATCAGTGGGGATTTGTCACAGCATATGAAATATTAAGAATTTTCAATGAAAGAAATAGAAGTTATAACATATTTCTCTGATGTTAAGTTTTGTAAAGAGACTAAGTATGTGACCTTGACCTTGGGATCAGCGTGGGTTGGACAGTCGTAGATTTGTCACAGCATGATAGTACAACCTTAGAGGAATGCACAAGTGAAATAATAAGAATTTTCAATGAAGGAAATAGAAGTTATAACTTATTTCTCTGATGTTAAGTTTTGTAAAGAGACTAAGTATTTGACCTTGACATTGGGATCAGCGGGGGTTGGACGGTCATGGATTTGGCACAGCATGGTATTAGAGCCTTACAGGAATGCATGTGTGAAATATTAAGGATTTTAGATGAAGGAAATAGAAGTTAGAACAATATTTCTCTGATGTTAAGTTTTGTAAAGAGACTAAGTATTTGACCTTGACCTTGGGATCAGCGGGGGTTGGACGGTCATGGATTTGGCACAGCATGGTAGTAGAGCCTTACAGGAATGCATGTGTGAAATATTAAGCATTTTAGATGAAGGAAATAGAAGTTAGAACAATATTTCTCTGATGTTAAGTTTTGTAAAGAGACTAAGTATTTGACCTTGACCTTGGTATCAGCGGGCGTTGGATGGTCGTGGATTTGGCACAGCATGGTAGTAGAGCCTTACAGGAATGCATGTGTGAAATATTAAGCATTTTAGATGAAGGAAATAGAAGTTATAACAATATTTCTCTGATGTTAAATTTTGTAAAGAGACTAAGTATTTGACCTTGACCTTGGGATCTGCGGGGGTTGGACGGTCGTGGATTTGGCACAGCATGGTAGTAGAGCCTTACATGAATGCATGTGTGAAATATTAAACATTTTAGATGAAGGAAATAGAAGTTATAACAATATTTCTCTGATGTTAAGTTTAAGGACTAAGTATTTGACCTTGACCTTGGGATCTGCGGGGGTTGGACGGTCGTGGATTTGGCACAGCATGGTAGTAGAGCCTTACAGGAATGCATGTGTGAAATATCAAGCATTTTAGATGAAGGAAATAGAAGTTATAACAATATTTCTCTGATGTTAAGTTTACGGACGCACAGACGGACGCACGGACGGACGCACGGACAACCTGACTCCAGTATACCCCCCCACAACTCGTTGCGGGGGGTATAAAGAACATTTTGTGCCTACTGAGTGGGCATGTATCTTTAAGAGGTCTTTCACTTTATAAAATAGAAAATGTCTGTTCACGTAATAAAATTTACCCAAACAAGGGCATTGTTATCGCTTAGAACCTAATCCCCTCCCTGGTAGCCTTGGGCAGTCGGACGTGGGTCGTATGTAAAACAAAGCATGATCCCGAGACACACATTGTGGTCAAATGTTATGACAATGTTATGACAATCGGTGAAGCGGTTCATCATTTTTTTAATTTTTATTTTTATTTTTTTTTTAAAATTGTAATTTTTTTAAGGCCTCGTCCAGTATTCCCGCGACTTTTCCAAGTTTATATCCCCGATAAATTCAAGAAAAAAGCCATTCATTCCTTATAATTCCAGCATTTGAAATAAATTCACCAAGAAAATGTGTTTATTTTCCGTTTTCTTAAGAATTATTTTAACTGCGCCTCACGGTTATGGAAAGTAGTTCGGCGTGGGAGTTTACTGGGATATAAATTTTGGACAGAGACTTGCTACGGGCCAATTAAATGTTAGGGAATTGTATAAATATTTTTGTGCTGGAATTATAGGGCGAAATCTGTCTTTTCTCTCAGTAAAAACATGGTTTGGCAGCATTTTAGAATCATTTCCAATGGAAATTATTCTAAAGTGCTGCCAAAGCAAGTTTTTGATGAGAAAAATGGAAAATAAAAAATATTCAGCAGACAACACTAATTAATTCAGCATTGTAAGGGTTAAAGGATCACCATTAATCTTCCTTATTGAAGATTACAATGTACATACACATACCTGAGATTATATAGCCATATTCCAATATCAAGCTGCTTCAGGTGACAACCCATTATCACAGGGGATGGTTGCCATGGTAACTGAGAGTGTTTGGGACTCCAAGTTGACAACAATGGCATCATTATATGTGATTGTGAAATGCAAAATGGGCTTATGGGTTTTGCAACCAGTGTAGATCCATACACACAGCCTGATCAGGATCTGCACTGTTTGCCATCCCATCAATGAAACACTTGTCATTCTCCTACCAAGAAATATAGATCGTAATCAGGCTACAGGAGTGTGCTATTTGATTCGGAGCTACTCCGGTCAAAAATTCCATAAGCCCCATTTCTCCAGGCATGGCCACATATGTGGCACACAGTGAATGGAGAAATGGGACTTAGCCAGTAATTTCTGTTTGCCGTCAGCTAATAACTTCATATTGCACACATGCATTACTAAGTAATTATACATCATTCCACATTCATACAATTACCCTCGCTACTGATTGTACTTCCGTCCGTCTGTTTATTTATTGAAAGTTTTTGTAACAGTTTCTCAAATAGGGGCCCTAAGTGTGTCGACAGGCCACATTTTCTAATTTCTGTTTCCTTTCATGCATCTGCTTCATATTTCATTAGTGGTCCTCTACCACCCTGTGACAAATCCACATTCGTCCCGCTCCATTTTGGACTTCTTTTCTATCAAAGCAGTATGTGGCGGCATCTGTGTTCTATGAACACATTTTCTAGTTTGATATCAAGTTTATCAGACTCGTTCGGAAACGATAGGAATTCCTTGATAAGCCTCGGAATTGCTACGCATTTCCTAGCCTTGCCTGATAAACTTGATATCAACAGACACTAGTCTGGTATTCTCTATATATGCCACAGTCATGTCATGGTTCATCCCCGTTTATGAAGAGTTAATCTACGAGCTTTAGCGAGTTTATTATCTCTTCATACATGGGAACGAACATATAAAAATTGTCATTGTCACGTTCTTATTTTCCTATGTTGCCCAGTAAATTTCCACATACTGGATAAGTAAATTCAGAAATATAACTCGATAGTGTGTCAAATATGCGATACTCTTTGCATGTTCATGTTTCACCGACTTCACAATGACTCTCTTGCGACTGATTTGGGTCCAGCCACATTTTAATTCTGACCAGTGTAGAGCCTGATCAACTGGAGTGTTTCAGGGTTCAAGCTTGTCCTGTTAAACAGGGAGAATTTTTTATCCCGTCAACACAGTGCGTATGTGCCGTGAAACACGGTGCCGTGAAACATTTTTGATATCCAGTCAATACAATTTTTGCATTTTACAGCCATTTGTAGGTGTTGACGGGATAAATAGAATAGTAGGTTAGTGCCGTGAATGGGAAAAAATATCTGGCGCGGCACGGAAACGGGATGTGCTCGGCAGAGCCTCGCCCATCCCGTTTCCTGAGCCTTGCCAGATATTTTTTCCCATTCACGGCACTAACCTACTATTCTCTATTTATCCCCTTGTCGATAGGCAAGAGGGCATATAGCCTTAGTCCATGTACGTACGTGCGTAACACCTCTCATTTTTGTCGCACCTGCTTTAGCAGAGGCGCGACTATAGTCGGTGCTTTTTCCGTCGTCCGCGTCGTCGTCTTCCGCGTCGTCGTCGTCGTCCGGTTTTTTTTTAAGGCAAATACGTTAAAGTTATTGTTTGTTCACAATATCTCTTTAACCCCTTGCCAGACTTTGATAATATTTCACACCAATGTTTGTCTACAGATGATGCTTCAGTACGCACACCGCCACATCCAAATTCTCAAGGTCAAGGTCATTTATTTACTTGTATTGTTCACCGGTTTTGTAACAGGAATGCGTTAAAGTTATTATTTTTTCACAATATCTCTTTAACCCCTTGCCAGATGTTCATAATATTTCACACCAATGTTTGTCTACGGATGATGCTTCATTACGCACACCGCCACATCCAAATTCTCAAGGTCAAGGTCATTTATTTACTTGTATTGTTCACCGGTTTTGTAACAGAAATGAGTTAAAGTTATTATTTTTTCACAATATCTCTTTAACCCCTTGCCAGATGTTCATAATATTTCACATCAATGTTTGCCTAGGGATGATGCTTCATTATGCACACCCCCACATCCAAATTCTCAAGGTCAAGGTCATTTATTTACTTGTAATGTTCACCGGTTTTGTAACAGGAATGCATTAAAGTTATTGTTTTTTCACAATATCTCTTTAACCCCTTGCCAGACTTTGATAATATTTCACATCAATGTTCGTCTAGGCTACATTTTTTATTTACATACAGATGGTCGGCAGCATATTTGTAGACCGTTGTAGCCTGGGCCCGGTTTCCCGCACAACTATATGTTTCAGATCTGGTTAACTCGACGCGAATTTTCAGTTTATTGCTGAATTATTTCTTTCTAATATACATGTAAAGTATAAAATTAAAATTTAGCGCAACCTTTACCGATTTTAAGAAAAAAAACATCTCCTGCAAAAACAACAAAGCCATGGATGTTACAACTAGTACAGATGCATATGCATCGTCTGATCAGAACATACGATGTCCGCCATTCAGTTACTAGGGGATCCTTTCTCAATTACCGACAGGATATGGGTCTTACATTTATTGCAGATATTGTAAGGTCCGGTTTTTTCAACAGGTGATCCAAGTACAAAAGCTTAAATCTGAATGCACACTGACGTGTGCGAAATAGATACGGTGGGATGTTATTTCAAGGCAACAAATATGTTGGAGACATTAGTATCATGGACCGTGAGTAACGATCTGTCAAGTGGTGAAAAATGCAATAATAAAAACAATCAGGAACTAGATGCTGTGTGATTATATTTCAAGTCAACATATTTTGGGGATATTAGAGTCATTTACTTGACTCGTGTCGTGACACAAATACAATAAGACTGTGCGCACTATCAATTGATATGGTTCTTCTAGTACTGTTCGACGATTATCAAGGATCTCTTGACTTGGGGTATTATTCCCCGTATGCATGTGTATTTCCATTTGTATATGTTGAACTAAACGGTCGTATATGTTGAACTAAACCAATCAGTAAATCAATATACTTCCGTGATTTTCTACAATTATAAATTGTTAAAACGCTCAGTAAACACTCAAAAAGAAGAAGAAATCAGCCTGATGGACTGGAGTGTTTCAGGGTTCAAGCTTGTCCTGTTAAACAGGGAGAATTTTTTATCCCCTCGCCGATAGGCAAGAGGGCATATAGCCTTAGTCCATGTACGTACGTGCGAAACACCTCTCATTTTTGTCGCGCCTGCTTTAGTCGTCTGCTGTTAATTCATATTTTGTCTTTTCTCTCAGTAAAAAAATGGTTTGGCAGCATTTTAGAATCATTTCCAATGGAAATGATTCTAAAGTGCTGCCAAACCATTTTTTTACTGAGAGAAAAGACAAAATATGAATCCATGTTTTTGATGAGAAAAATGGAAAATAAAAAATATTCAGCAGACGACACAATTTAATTCAGCATTGTAAGGGTTAAAAGATTACTGCAAGAATTTAAGCAAATGGTGGTGAAACAACGAAGGGTAGTGGAGGGCACTTGTGGAAGACTCAGACCTGTGACACAAAAGAACATGCCCATTAAAAAAATCCCATTACCCCACCCACTTGCCACTACATGTAGTACCAAGTGGGTGGGGTAATGGGATTATTTTAATGGGAACGTTTTTTGTGTCATATGTCCGAGTCTTCCACTGTGGTAGAGGGGTGTAGGGTTGATAAGTACATTAGGCCTAAATGCAGTATTTGGCTTACATGTATAGATAATGTAGATGGGATATTCTTTTAAAAGATTATTGCAATCAATTAACCCTCAGACCGCTATCTGATTTTTGTTGTTGTCCGATGTTTATTTTTTATTTTCCATTTTTATCATCAAAAACATGCTTGGACAGCACTTTAGAATAATTTACAACATGCTTTGACAGCACTTCAGAATCATTTCCATTGGAAATGATTCTGAAGTGCTGTCAAACCAGGTTTTTATTGAGAAATAAGGCAAGATATAAAAGCAACAGCAGACAACAATTGTTGTGAGTAGCGGTCTAAGGGTTAAGCAAGTATGTTGGTGGGTGAGTGGAGTGTGAGTGGGGGTGGGGGATCGGTAAGTGCATTAGCCATTAGGTATATCTAAATGCACTAGATGGCTTGCAGGTATAGGTGGAATATTCTTTAAACATTTATTGCAAGCAATTAAGCAAATATAGTTCTGGTAATTGCTTCCAATTCTTCCGGCTTTCATCTTTTATGAGCTCTTTCCTGGCTGAGAGAAGTGTTTACCAGAAATGACTGCGTTTATTATACAGCGACTGGTATCAGGGCTCCAGATAAGGAATTAGTAATTGAGTATTTTCACTCCATCACTTCTGAAATAATCGGGTATTTCAAAATTTTAATTTTGTAAAATAAAATCACCTACTGTTTACACATATCAACAGACAGCAATTATTGAACAGTTTGCTTCAAAATGAAAACATGTCTTGGCATTTCATTAGAATTGTCTCCTTGGAGACAATTCTAATGAAATACCAAGATGTGTTTTCATGAATGAAATACCAAGATGTGTTTTCATGGAAAATAAGAAAAATATTCTATATTTGTGATCTGTTTATTGTTTTCTGCAGCATGATAAAGGTACCACAAAATTGTTGTTGCTTTTTGATACTCGCTACTTCTGATTTCAATTGGGTTTTTGGCAATTTTAATTGGGTATTTAAGCAAATACGCAGCTGATCTGGAGCTCTGAGGATATCAACATTCTGGTGAAGACATCGTGTTTGCCTTATGGGCGACTGTGACTGGAGAAATGGGGCTTATGGATTTCGCAACCATTGTAGATCTTGTAGCCGATTTCATCAAAATTGCAAAGTATACTTATCTAGCAAAGTATTGTTTGAGGGAGTAATCATTTATTTTTCCCAAAATGCATTATTTAATATAGAACCAACCACTACATATATTTGATGATTCAAAGTATGCAGAATTATTATACTGAATTTATTACATTATCACAGCCAAAATGGCTGTGATAATGTAGTAAATTCAGTATAATAAAAATTAATAAATGTATCCTTAAATTGAAAATTTCTCCCTCAAAGTATACTTTGCTAGATACGTATACTTTGCAATGTTGGTAAAATATGCTACAGATCAGCCTGTGCATCCGCACAGTCTGATCAGGATCTACACTGTTCGCCATTCCATCAATCAAACAGCCGACATGCTTATCATAATCAATATATAGATTGTTATCAGGCTACAGGAGTTTGAGCTATTTGAGCCACAAATAAGCATAATAATATAAAGTTTCAAGGCATATCCGATGTACGGTAACACAGATAGTAGGTAACCAAATATTTAGACACAAATCTCGGACGGATGATGGGCAGGGACACAGTGGCGACTACATGTATATACACCTAAAAATATGTTCAGGTTACATAAAAAGGTGAAAATATTCCCAGACTTACGTCTCCTGTAGCCTATTTCATCAACATTGCAAAGTATACTTTACTAGCAAAGTATACTTTGAGGGAGTAATCATTTATTTTTCCTGAAATGCATTATTTCATATAGAACTAACAAATGCATATATTTCATGATTAAAAGTATGTAGAATTATTATACTGAATTTATTACATTATCACAGCCAAATTGGCTGTGATAATGTAATAAATTCAGTATAATAAAAATTAATAAATTTATCATAAAATTGAAATCCCTCAATAGTCTCCTGGTGTTGACACTATGACATATTGAGAGTCATAACAAACTCTTTATAATAATGTTCATATTCCATGTTTCGTTTAACACATGTCACTATAATAAACAAATTACTTACTTACTTATAATATATGTAAAGTGTTAACCCTTAGACCACTACTCACAACAATTGTCGTCTGCTGTTGCTTTTATATCTTGCCTTATTTCTCAATAAGAACATGCTTTGACAGCACTTCAGAATCATTTCCAATGGAAATGATTCTGAAGTGCTGTCAAAGCATGTTGTAAAGTATTCTAAAGTGCTGTCAAAGCATGTTTTTGATGACAAAAATGGAAAATATAAAATAAACAGCAGACGATCAAAAAATTAAGATAGCGGTGTAAGGGTTAAAAACATTTATTTGGATTCATTGAAAACCAAAGCTAGAAGACATGCAGATCATGTGCGGATCCAGGGGGTGGGTCCACCAGGTCTTGACCCACGCCCGCTCCAGGCAAAAAGAAAATAAATAAAAAGACAAATATTAAATTTTCCGGTATTTTTGTAGCCTATTTCACCAACATTGCAAAGTATACTTTCCTAGCAAAGTATACTTTGAGGGAGAAATTTTCAATTTTAGGATTAATTTATTAATTTTTATTATACTGAATTTATTACATTATCACAGCCATTTTGGCTGTAATAATGTAATAAAATTCTGTATAATAATTCTGCATACTTTTAATCATCAAATATATGCAGTCGTTAGTTCTATATGACAATGCATTTCGGGAAAAATAAATGATTACTCCCTCAAAATATACTTTGCTAGAAAAGTATACTTTGCAATTTTTATGAAATCGTCTACTGGACTGGACATTGCTTCAGTTTATCCCACTTCCTGGAATGGGTGTGACAGTTTCCAAGGTGTCAGGAAATCATGTCTGGGGAGGACCACCAAACCCACCTCCATATGATTAGGGTCACGCTACGCTCTGGGGGCCACTATATGGACCCACCCCTGCTAAAATTCCTGGATCCACGCTTGCAGATTGGCTATGTAAAGTGTTGAAACATCTCTCAAGAGTTCACTGGGAACCAACATTAGTGACATAAACGCTAATGGAAAAGACAACTTATGGCCTAAGAATAGACATACCTATAACATGGCGGAAACCGACCATAGAACATGGATGCCAAAGAACAGGGCTCCAGATAAGGCCTGTTTTGATGTATTTTACGCACATATTAGTGTTGACTATGCATTGATCTTCAGAAGTGGGAGTACAAATTTGCACAAAACTTTAAAAATACTCATTGATTTTCAAACTGAGGAGTAAAATTAAAATCGCTCTAGTAAAGATGAAAATACACTTATTTGAGCTGGAAAAAGCACACTGTTTGCTTTTTGCAGCTCAAATAAGTGTATTTTCAATGTTGTTTGCCCTTTTTCCTCATTTATTCCCTAGTTTATATTGGAAAAACTTAAATTCAGTAACAAATTTGCAAAAATAAAATACTAATTGAATCTTAAAACACAAAGCTTATCTGGGGCTCTGAAGAATGCTTGTTGTTGTGAAACAACAGTCTCCAAATACAGAAATAGTAATTACGTGAAAATAACAACAGATCACAGCAGAATAAATAAACAAAGGTAACATAATCACACTGAGATTAACCTGTTCAACTATAAATAGCTTACATCTCCAACTCAGGCCATCCATAATTATATCTCCGTTTCCTGTAACCCGACTGACCCGCTAAAAACGGTGCGACCCGATTTTTTTTTTATTGCAATTTCGTTTACATTTTTAAAAAAAAAATTTACAATTTTTTTATTTTTTTTTTTCAATTTAGTTCTACAGTGGGTTAAAAGGATTAATATAATCTCTGGCCCTAAATGGCATACATGTTCATACAACAACACATACAGCAATTGACATACTTTTATTGCAAGACTTGCAATGCAAGTGTTAAAATATTGTACCTTTTTAATATTAATAATTTTGAAATTCAATATGTCATGTGACAGAAAAAAAAAGAAATTGCCTACCGACCGACCCACTTCTAAAATTCTGGGTCGGGTTACAGGAAACAAACAATTTTTTAAGGACGGCCTCATTAACAAGTTCTGTAGGAGAATGAACTAGCTATGTTAAATCAGGTTACTATCTCATAACTTCCTTAATTTAAAGCACACATTTCCACTGCATTGCAACTAATACTAAATTCGGAAAGAAAAATGGGTTAACGGCCATTGGCTTGACACATTTTCTGGGCTCATATGCCCGGGTTTGGAAGATTTGGAAGCAAATACATGCATATAGAATCGAGTGGCCTGGAAATGATTCTAAAGTGCTGTCAAAGCATGTTTTTTATTAACAAAAAAATAAATAAGACAACAAAGTTTAATTCAGCAAGGTAAGCGGAAAAGGTCAGAAAACAAAAAAACAACAACTGAAAACTGGACACAAACTTGTAGAAAAGAGATTTCCATAAAGCAAATATGATCAGCAGAAAATTCATCATCAACAATTTTAGGCGTAATAACTGTAGACCACAAATCCACTAGTCCACTCAAATTGGCGAGTGAGCTTTCGATCTTGACGAGTGGCAATTTGAAGAGACAGTGTGGCATAAACATTAAAACATATAGGAATGTACAAGTTGAAATCCAATCTGGACAAGCGGAAATTTAAGAATTAGTCAAGACCTGAATTGTAGAATGCAAGAGCTCCAGATAAGCTGCGTATTTGCTTAACTACCCAATTAAAATTGCCAAAAACCCAATTGAAATCAGAAGTAGTGAGTATGAAAAAGCAATAACAATTTTGTGGTACAGAAATTATCATGCTGCAGAAAACAAAAAACAGACCATAAATATAGCATATTTTTCTTATTTTCAATGAAAAGACGTGTTTTCATTTCGAAGCAAACTATTAAATAATTGATATCTGTTGATGTGTAAACAGTCATGTAATTTTATTTTACCCAATTAAAATTTTGACATACCCAATTGCTTCAGAAATGATGGAGTGAAAATATTCAATTACTAATTCCTTATCTGGAGCACTGAGACGAGTTACCACTTCAATCCAACATAGAGGTAAGTTGGAGAACAGCAGAAAATCATCGGAATCCCACACCGAGTATGAAATAGCAGGTAATTTCCCCGTAGACTACCGGGTACATAAACTATAAGTAGGTGTTGCAATTACAGATAACATTCAAAGGGATCTGGGGCCGCCGTTTCACTAAACTTTGTACGACTAAAATGTTTGTAAGTGCAAAATTATGATAGTCTGTACATTTCACATTAACCCTTAGACAATTGTCGCCTGCTGTTGCTTTTTCATCTTGCCTTATTTCTCAATAAAAACATGTTTTGACAGCACTTCAGTAAATTATTCTAAAGTGCTGTCAAAGCATGTTTTTGATGATAAAAATGGAAAATAGACAATAAGCAGCAGACGACAAAAAAGATAAGACAGCGGTCTAAGGGTTAACAATGTTTTCTTGTTAACAATTGATGGATTTACATAAAATTGGAAAATAGACAATAAGCAGCAGACGACAAAAAAGATAAGACAGCGGTCTAAGGGTTAACAATGTTTTCTTGTTAACAATTGATGGATTTACATTTATTTTAGCATATGCAGCCTATGCTCAATAAATGTAAATCCATGAATTGAAATTTGCAGACGATCTTAAATTTGCGCTTACGAACATTTTAGTCGTACACAATTTAGTTAAACATCCCCCAGAATCACATACACATGTAATATCTTCAGTTTAACCCTTTCCCTTATAGAAACGACTTTTCACGCCTCTGCAGAAGATGTCTTTTGAAAACATTGTGGGGAAAGGAGAAATTGCTTGTAACAAGCAATTTCTCCTTTTCCCACAATGTTTTCTACTCTATCAGATAATTTAACCATCATTTGACCCAGCATTTGATTCTTTTATTCAGATGTTTTGGATTTGGAAGAGTCGAAATATCGCAAAACAGGGAAAGGGTTAAATTGATTCATATATTGAATTTTCAATCACATGGTCATTCTAAAAATAGTTGGAAACGTTATGAGCCGTTTTTTATTGAATTTATGTTGATTATTCAATATGCAAGTGACTAGATAAATATCATGTATAAACAGGTGTCTTCACTTTACTTTTTCCACGTTTTCCTATTAATATCCAGCAGGTAATATTTAATTAAAGTGAAGATGAACTACTCTATTGGAGATCAGGCACGGAGCCAATGGAAACACCACACCGAAATACGATTCGCCATGACAACAAGGGGCTTATTGAATTTGAGTTTGCAAACAATAGCAATAACCATAGAACTGCATCCGCTCACAGGTGGAAGACTCGGACATGTGACACAAAAAATGCCCATTACAAAAAAACCACCATTACCCCACCTCATACAGTACTATCTTCTTTTAAAGAAGATAGTACTGTATGAGACCAAGTGGCTGGGGTAAATGGGTTTTTTGTAATGGGCATTTTTTGTGTGCCACAGGTCTGAGTCTTCCACCTGTGCATCTGCTTTGCTGTGATTGCAACAGATGTATACAATGTATATTCATACCTGTTTATTTTTCAACAAAGATTAATGATCCTCGATTTTTACTTTTTTTTGTTGAATTTACATGTTTAGCAAATGTATGTTGCATATGTTTTATTAGAGCAATGTGATAAAGGTCAAGGTCGTGTTAATGATCCAACAAGTGTGTGACAAATTTTCAGGCGGTTCAAGTGTCCAAGTATTGAAGCAATCCTTCGCATAATATTGAAGATATTACATGCTGGAGAAACTCTAACAAACTTTTTGACGTAAATGTACACTGCGGACGGACAGATGGACGGATGGACGTACGGAACCTCAAGAGCAACACAATATTCCGCCCATGCAATAGGGAGCATAAGAAGCCCGGTTTTGTGGTGGCAAGTCAGGAGACATTCCATCAGGTGTAAACTACACTGTTGATGGCTCGCAGATGATGAGGGTGTATGCTATCTTTCATCAAGGGTCTACCACACACTTGTTAGCTTTGAACTCTGGGTAAAAACATGATCGCTGCTGCAGGGCTCCAGATAAGTTTTGTATCTAAAGAGTATTATACCCACAGATTTCAAATTTAATGTGCACAGTATTTTACTTTTACATTTTATGTATTATTGATTTTCTTCCTTATTAAATACGGAACAAATGATACATATAAAACAAATTTAAAAATTCACTTATTTCAGCTGCAAAAAGCAAACAGTTTTTGCAGCTTAACCCTTTCCCTGTTTTGCGATATTTCGACTCTTCCAAATCCAAAACATCTGAATAAAAGAATCAAATGCTGGGTGAAATGATGGTTAAATTATCTGATAGAGTAGAAAACATTGTGGGAAAAGGAGAAATTGCTTGTTACAAGCAATTTCTCCTTTTCCCACAATGTTTTCTAAAGACATCTTCTGCAGAGGCGTGAAAAGTCGTCTCTATCAGGGAAAGGGTTAACTAAGAAAATGTTCAACTTTATTACAGTATTTTGACTACTCAATTTGAAAATCAATGCGTAATTTCACATTGCTGTGAGTATTTTGTACTCCCACTGTCGATAATCCATGCGTATTCTGCTAAAACAAGTGCGTAGAATACGCCAATATGCACCTTTATCTGGAGATCTACTGCTGCATGTGAGAACAGATCTTACAGGGGGTTTATTTTGCAGATCTCCAGATAAGCTTTGTGTCTAAAGAGTTTTATAACACACTTGTTACTTTTGAACTCGATCTCACAAAGATGTTTCAGGGCTCCAGATAAGCTTTGTGTCTAAAGAGTATATTGCACTAAATGATTTCAAACAAATTTTATTTTTGTAAATTGATTACTTTATTTATTTATTTAATGGTGTTTAAGGTATGTCAACATAAGGACAAAATAATATGTACTAAATAATATTTTGTCCCTAATTAATCACGTGCTGAGCTGGTTAACCCCTAACCCTTACACCGCTATCTTAATTTTGTTGTTGTCTGCTGTTTATTTTCTATTTTCCATTTTTATCATAAAAAAAATGCTTTGACAGTACTTTAGAATAATTTACAACATGTTTTGACATTTCCATTGGAAATGATTCTGAAGTGCTGTCAAACCATGTTTTTAATGAGAAATAAGGCAAGGTATAAAAGCAACAGCAGACAACAATTGTTGCGGTCTAAGGGTTAAAAGGCATACAAATATATTTTATTCAAACTGTTTGCTGTTTTCAGCTCAAATAAGGTGATTTTTCATTTTTGGAGTCTTTTTATTATTCATTATCTCAGTTGAACAGTATTTTCAAAAGGTATTGAGTATTTTTTATGCCAACTTTGGAAAATCAAACTGTAATCAGGTAAAATAAATTATTGACATTGCCATAAATCCTAAATCCTCATGAGCCACAGACTTTATCCCATGAAAAACCGGATACAATCTTAGTAAAATGAAATGTTTTACGGGAAAAATCCTATTTTCTTTATTTCATCTCGAAAGTATATGTTGTTACCACTCATTTGAACCGTCTCGACAAGACGGTTCAAATGAGTGGTAACAACATATACTTTTATGGAGAAATAAACAAAATAATGAGATTTTTTTCAACAAAAATTATCGTATCCTTAGACTGAAATGGGTTAATGTGATTCCAATTTTGATAAATATATCAAGATCTAACCTGGTTTCAGAGATGGCCAAATATGTGACTAAAGAAATAGGACTTATGATATTTGTGACCAGTGTAGCTCCTAATCAAATAACACACTCCTGTAGACTGATAACGATATATATTTCTTGTTAGAAGCAGGTGTTTCAATGATGGAATGGCATACAGTGCAGATTCTGATCAGACTGATCAGGATCTAACTGGTCTAGACTGGTCACAAAACCAATAAGCCCCATTTCTCCAGTCACGCCACAATCATTAACAATGTACATGTACTGAAGTACCTGTATACAATGTACAGATATTAATTACAGGTCAATAATGTCATGTAATGTTATCTGATTAATAAAATTCTAAAATTGATTGACTTCAAATACATGACATACAATGCATATGATGTGATGATAATAATTTAGTGGTCACATTAGAAGTTTCATAGGAAAACACACCCAAGTACTTTTGCAACCAATGTGGCACATAAAGTATGGGTAATCATACTATATAGCTACAATACTTCGTCTCCGATATGTTATCTACGGCTACAATTTAACCCATTCAAAAAATTGTGAGAAAAAGAAGTGCATACCCAAACCTGTTGCATGTAGGTCAAAATTTAGTAAACTGTATATTTTATACCTTTAAACAAATAATCTTTGATGTAGAACTAGTAAATTGCCAACAACAATATAACAGGGAAATCATTTTCCCATGGAAGCCATCTTTTCTCTTCTTGTTGTTCAAAATTCAACATAACGAAATGAAATGAAATGTATGTTCTTTATTTAATAGTTTTATATCGCTAACATATCAAACACACCGGATAACCGATTGCAAAAATCACTCTTCCATGTGTTACATTAAAGAGATGGGGTTAAATTGCTACCCTCGCGAGAGGTATGGAGCAGGGTAGCAATTTTGTTTCTAGGTAATGATGAACCAGCCATGCTTCAGTTGACCCATTCCTTTCGGAATACACCTTTACGGGTGTGAAGTTTATTAAATATTTTATTCTTATTTTTTTTATTTCTCAATGAAAGTATATGTTGTGACCACTCATTTGAACCGTCTCGATGAGACGGTTCAAATGGTGGTCGCGACATATACTTCTGAGAGCATAGAAGAAAAATATTTCGGTTTTTCCGCAAACATAATGGCGTATCCTCAGCATGAAAAGGGTTAATATATTCAAGCAGGCTGATAACGATCTATACTGTTTGTTAGAAACATAGTGGATCTTTCACTAAATAGAATGGTGAACAGTGTAGAATGATCAGTGTCCAGATATGTGGCAATGGCTGGAGAAAATAGGCTTTTGGCATTTGCAAACAGTGTAGATCCTGATCAGTCTGCGCTTCTGCGCAGTCTGATCAGGGTCTGCAATATTTGCCATTCAGTCAGACAGATAAACAAAGAGACGCTCAATTAACCCTTCGACCGCTATCTTAAATTTTTTGTTGTCTGCTGTTTATTTTCTATTTTCCATTTTTATCATCAAAAACATGCTTTGACAGAACTTTAGAATCATTTCCATTGGAAATGATTCTCAAGTGCTGTCAAACCATGGTTTTATTGAGAAATAAGGCAAGATATAAAAGCAACAGCAGACAACAATTGTTGTGTGTAGCAGTCTAAGGGTTAAAAGACAATTTCAAATTGTCCAATCAATTGAATGCAATACTTATTAACAGCGCACTAGCATAGAAGAGTGACGTTTGAACCATAAATAAATCCCACAATGCCAAACCGATAAGCGACCTACCTTTTATTATCCCATGGCCACCTTGGTAGGTTATCCACCATTCCACAGAATAACATCATCCAAATAGTCTCCACAAATAGCCTCCCCGCAAATAGTCTCCCGCAACAACTCTGATATTACACACAGAAAGCCATATTGTTCAAACGCAATCCCCGCACTGTCTCAACAAATCTTCACACACAGACACACGTGGGCTTAATTAATCCAAAACAGCACTTTTCGTTGCTAAATCAATAACAGATGTGCATCTCCAAAGTTACTGTTTCAAAATAAACTGCACATAATACAACTGAAGGGTTTCTATAATTCATATGATAGGTACATAGAGCCTGATACAGCGTTCAGGGATTCCGATGGCAATCGCCACTTTCGCAATTGGCGATAAAAATAAACAATTGGCGATAAAAAATTACAATTTTCGAAAAAAAATCGCCACTTCCAAAAAAAAAAGTGGAGATTTTCCCCAGCGGAATCCCTCAGCGTTCTGTTATTGGCCATCCAGTTTGTATTTGGTCAATGCACAATGCAATGACCTCAAACATGTGCAGTTATTCAATTCACTAAAAATATTTTCAAATTAAATTAAATTCCAATTTTCACAATGTATCTGCATACACACTATTTTATTTTTTTTCATTTGCATATCCAGAAACACTGCAGATCCTGATCGTTTTGAGCCGTCTTATCTGGCGCTACATTGTTTGCAAACATTAAGATTTAAGGGCGCATACTGTCGAAAAACTTAACCCGCAATATGCGGGAGACAAAAATTGTCGTCTACTGTTTTTAATTTTTTTCATTTTTGCCTTAATTTATATTAACAAAAAACCCGTTTTGACAGCACATGAGAATCGTCTCCAGTGGAGACGATTCTCCTGCGCTGCCAAAACGGGTTTTTATCGGGAAATATTGAAAATAAAACATTTCCAGCAGATGACAAAATTTAATTCAGCGTAGTAAGGGTTAGTATTTCACCAGACCACTAGTACATCAATCTTGCTGTTTCCCTAACCCATTTTCAACGTTACATATTCCACACATTGCAAAAATACCAGATAACATGATATTTATTTTTTTGATCACTTCTATCAACGCCAATCAGCTGAGGCCTACAGATTGGAATTCTCGTCTAACCATTCTTTGCCTGATTCTTGTAAGTTTTTGTAATTTATTGTAATGGCTAATCCTTTGAACCCGAAATCCCGCTATAGCGGTTTATGCAAAAAGTGCAGATCCAGATGAGCCGGCTCGTAACGAGCCGTCTCATCAGGATCTGCACTTTTTGAAAGTAATTTTAATATTTCTTAGAACAAAAACACCCCCTTTTCGTAAATGGACGAATCTGAAAATCATTTTGTGACCATTGGATTGGTCAGAACATTAGCATATCACAGTCCATTCCAGTTCCTTAATTAGGGTGGAAAGGGTTAATACAAACATACTGTATGTTGATTTACCATAGAATGAAATACAGTGGAACGTCTCTAAACCGGACACCAAGAAAACACCTGTGATCTTATTTTTTATGAATTTCTTTGTCAGTTATCTCAGGTGATAATGTCTGTTTGTGATCGCATAGCACACAACTATGGCTCAGAATGATCAAATGCCTGATTTACAGTGAAACCTCTCTAAGCCGGACACCCTGGGGACCTCCATAGCACACAACTATGGCTCAGAATGATCAAATGCCTGATTTACAGTGAAACCTCTCTAAGCTGGACACCCTGGGGACCTCCCAGGGTGTCCAGATTAGAGAGGTTTTACTGCATAGGTAAAACGTAAGATTAGAATAACAAAAATAACAGAACTAGAGAAAGTGATTAGAGGCTCACGGATACTCCCAGCCTGGACCGACAAACAAAAACTTTAACGCAAATATTTAAAAAAAAATTAAACGCAAATTTCTAGACAATTTGATCTTGACCTTGGAGATGAAGGCCGCATGGGTGTGGTATGGTATGAAAATATGGATGATGATAAGGAAGTACATGTACATGAACTTTGAAGTCAATCCGACTTACTCTTGCAGAGATAATGGGTACCCAAAAACTTTAACGCAAATAGTACAGACTGTACACAAATGTCTAAGTAATTTGACCTTGACCTTAGCGATGAAAGCCATTTTGTGGGCTATAGAATGAAAATATGGATGACGATAAAGAAATATATGAAGTTTCAAGTAAATATGACTTACGGTTGCAGAGACATTGTGTACTTGTGTACACAAATATTTCAAGAACTTCAACACAATTTAAGTAATTTCACCTTGACCTTGGGCATGAAAGCTGCATGATTGGGCTATAGAATGAAAATATGGATGATGATAAAGAAGTATATGAAGCTTAAAGTCAATTCGACTTACGTTTGCAGAGATAATAGGCATTCGAAAACTTTGACGCAAACCTTACGGACGGATGGATGGATGGAAAACTATATACCACTTAACCCTTACACCGCTATCTTAATTTTGTTGTTGTCTGCTGTTTATTTTCTATTTTCCATTTTATCATCAAAAACATGCTTTGAAAGCATTTTAGAATAATTTACAACATGCTTTGACAGCACTTCAGAATCATTTCCATTGGAAATGATTCTGAAGTGCTGTCAAAGCATGTTCTTATTGAGAAATAAGGCAAGATATAAAAGCAACAGCAGACGACAATTGTTGTGTGTAGAGGCATAGGGTTAATATACTTCACATAAATAGTAAGGCCAATAATATTAATATAACACATCCTCGTGAAATATCACTCAATCACTAAGTTTTATTATGTGATAAAATCTGTAAATAGCACATCTGGAGAATGAAAATTCACCAATAAAGTTATATTGCTGATCAAATCCGTTAAAATCCAGTCAGTTATTTGATATCCCCACAACAACAAAGAGCACATCCAGAGCACGAAAATTAACCAATTGTAAAAAATCCAGTCAGTTATTTGATATCCCCACAACAAAGAGCACATCCACAGCACGAACATTCACCAATTTACATGTCCCTGTCTCATCTTCCCCCCAGAAAAACACAATGTCCCTTGTACCAATGTTGTTCTCTGTAGTTGGCTGTGTCTGGGGAAATGGGCTTATGGTATTTGTGACCCAAATAGCATGCTCCGGTCGCCTGATATTAATCTATATTGCTTATTAGAAGCAGATTGGTGTTTTTCAATGATGGAATGGTGAGCACTGCAGATCCTGATCAGACTGTGCATCCGCACAGTCTGATCTGGATCTACACTGGTCGCACAAACCCATAAGCTGCATTTCTCCAGCTTTTCTGTGCATTGTCAGAAACTGTTCAATGTTTAAAGTAATATCCTATCACCCTGGAGACCATCTTTATTTGATCTGGTGCGTGAGAAGGCTCACAAGTTGGCGTTCGCAACCAGCTTTGCGATCATGATTAAGCTCATAATAAATGCTACTGTGATTGAAAAGGCCAACTGGCTAAACATGGCTGTCGGGGAAAGAACTACTCAAAACAGGTATATAAGATTGGCAGCCAGTGTAATCTTTAACCCTTACTACGCTGAATTAAATGTTGGCGTCTGCTGGAAATGTTTATTTTCAATATTTCTCAACAAAAACCTGGTTTTGACAGCACATGAGAGTCGTCTCCAGTGGAGACGATTCTCATGTGCTGTCAAAACCAGTTCTTTGTTAAGAATTAAAGCAAAAATGAAAAACAGCAGACGGCTATTTTCATCAACAGCGTAGGAAGGGTTAAGCAAATAGTTGCTTTGCCTATACATGTATATGTGATCATCCACAACAGAATTTATTATTGAGTTAGTGATCTGTGTAGTTCTAGATAAGCGTCCTGCATGCCCTCATCACAAATAGTTAAAGTATTAACCCTTAGACCGCTACTCACAACAATTGTTGTCTGTTGTTGCTTTTATATCTTTACTTATTTCTCAATAAAAACATGGTTTGACAGCACTTCAGAATCATTTCCAATGGAAATTATTCTAAAGTGCTGTCAAACCATGTGTTTGATGATAAAACTGGAAAATAGAAAATAAACAGCTGACGACAAAAATATTCTAAGGGTTAAAATATGATCAGGATCTAAACTGACCACAAATGTTGCATAAGGTTACTTTTCCCATATACATTGTATGTGGCTGTTACTCAAGAAATTTGGCTTATGGTATTTGCGACCAGTGTAGATCCAGATCAGCCTGTGCATTCGCTCAGTCTAATCAGGATCTGCACTGTTCGTCATTACGTTAACCCTCACTACGCGGGAGACGAAAATTGTCGTCTGCTGATCTTCATTTTTGCCTTAATTCTGAACAAAAAAACTTTTTTTTGGCAGCACATGAGAATCGTCTCCAGTGGAGACGATTCTCATGCGCTGTCAAAACAGTTTTTTTATCAAGAAATATTGAAAATAAAACATTTCCAGCAGACGACACAATTTAATTCAGCATAGTAAGCGTTAATAAAACACCCAGCATGTTTCTAACATGGGAATTAAAGCATGTGCATTCACAGTTTGATCAGGATCTGCACTGTTCGCCATTCCATCAATGAAACACCAGTCATGTTTCTAACATGCAAATTGATTATTAGCAGGCTACAGGAATGTGCCATTTGATCAGCAACCAAACTGGTCACAAACCCCTAAGACCCATTTCTCCAGTCACAGCCACTTATCATGAGGTGAGTCAGCTGTGGCTGAGTGACTGGCTGGTGGAACGTTTATTGCCTATTCATGCAAAAACGATCAGACCCCAGGAAGATACATAGCAGGTCAGATCAGGAGAAACTGGAGAAATCATCCCGACATTCTGAACCCCCAAACCACCAGGCAGAAATATACCATAATAACCTTAAATATTCGGACACCATTAATTTTGGAAATACATGAAACTACCGTATTTATTCTAATTGTAGCCCCCTCTCTAATAGTAGCCCCCCTCACATATTTGCATTCTAAATATGTTATTTTCACATTTTCACATACAAAATCCATTTAAAACATTGTTTTAAATGGCTTTTGTATGTGAAAATAACATATTTTGATCCTACTTTCCACATTTTGATCCCCACGGATTGCATAGCCCGGGGGAATTTATTAGAATAAATACGGTGTATGGTTTCCCCATATTAACAGATATAATGCCAATGTTTGAGTTAGTATGACAGTACTGGTTTAATCACAATAACAATGTATTTGGATACCATTTGCTCTGGAAAACCCCTATTTAACAGGGGTTTCCCAAAGCAAATTGTGTCCGAATATATAGGGTTATTATGGTAAGGTAACACCAATCATACAGGGCTCTAGATAAGGAATTAGTGATTGAGTATTGTCACTCCATCATTTCTGAAGCAATTGGGTATTTCAAAATTTTAATTGGGTAAAATAAAATCACAGTACTGTTTACACATCAACAGATAGCAATTATTGAATAGTTTGCTTTGAAATGAAAACTTGTCTTGGCATTTCATTAGAATTATCTCCTTGGAGACAATTCTAATGAAATACCAAGATGTGTTTTCATGGAAAATAAGAAAAATATGCTATATTTGTGGTCTGTTTATTGTTTTCTGCAGCATGATAAACGTACCACAAAATTTGTATTGCTTTTTGATACTTGCTACTTCTGATTTCAATTGGGTTATTGGCAATTTTAATTGGGTATTTAAGTAAACACTTATAGATCTATCTCTCAAAGTCTTTAATGCAGACAAAAAGATTATGCACATTTTCCCCATGCGTGAATCCAATGTTAAAATACGAGTCCTTAACCCTTAAACCACTGTCTTAACTTTTTTGTCGTCTGCTGTTTATTTTCTATTTTCCATTTTTATCATCAAAAACATGCTTTGACAGCACTTTAGAATAACTTACAACATGCTTTCACTGCACTTCAGAATCATTTCCCTTGGAAATGATTCTGAAGTGCTGTCAAACCATGTTTTTATTGAGAAATAAGGCAAGATATAAAATCAACAGCAGACGACATTTGTTGTGAGTAGCGGTCTAAGGGTTAAGCAGGGATTCCGATGGGGAAAATAAAAAAATCGCCACTTCAAAAAAAAACAAGAAACGAAGCAAAGCCACGAAGGCCAGGTTTTTTCCAAGCATGGACACTTGGATAACATAATAATACCCACTTTTTGTAGACTAGATGGCCGTGGCCTGCATGTCGCGCCTTGGGGCGAGGCATGGACACTAAAAAAATAGATATAGTAGATGGAAAAACTTTAACGAAAAAAATTTAACCGGACACACGGACGTACGGACGGACGTATGCCAAAATGTCGACGATATCGCGCTTTCCGCAAGCGGAGGCGACAATGATGATAAACACCCATGTGAAGTATCAAGGTAATGGGTGAAGCAGTTGCAGAGATATAGTACACCAAAAAACTTTAACAAATAAATTCAAAGTAATTTGACCTTGACATTGCGCACAGGGGCCGCACGGTTGGGGGTTAGAGTGAAAATATGGACGATGATAAACACCCATGTGAAGTTTCAAGGTAATGGGCGAAGCAGTTGCAGAGATATAGTATAACAAAAAAGTTTTAACCAAAAAATTTAACCAGACGTACGTTAAAAAGTTAACGTTGAAAATGGCTAAGTCAATTACGTAGAAATAATAGGTGAAGGTAATCTTACTTAAACACGAAAAATTAACATTGAAAACGCGAAAACTTAACATTGAAAATGGCTAAGTCGATTGTGCGGAAAAAATGGGTCAAGTTAAAAAAAAAGTAACATGTTGGATAGTGATATGTGGTGGGCACCCCTTGATTATGAAGCTGTGAAAGTTTGGTGGTCCTAGGTGGTACAGTAACAAAGAAATGGATTCAAACACGAAAACTTAACATTGATTGTGGATGCCGCCCGCCCGCCGCCCGCCCGGCTTTCGCCAATCCAATAGCCTGGATTTTTTTTCAAAAAACCTGGCTAAAAACAATCATTTTTTATCTTCTTTTTTTCGAAAATTGTAATTTTTTATCGCCAATTGTTTATTTTTATCGCCAATTGCGAAAGTGGCGATCGCCAGTGGAATCCCTGGTTAAGGATGGATTCATCGCTAAGATTAGCTGCACGTTTTCTGCTTTATAAGCAATAGCGTGCACTATATCGCTACACCCCAGACAACGGTATAAATTTGCGGAATAACATTTCCATTTCGCCCACTGAAATATTGCAATAATCTATAGGGCGTTCACAGTCATGCTTCACTATGTTGTTATTGTGAGAACATACTACAGTATGAGACAAAACATATTCTCATTAGCAAAATTCTTAGGTCTCTCTCAGCGAAATCGAAAATAAACAAACTTCAAACGAAAATAAATGTACTATTCCATCATAATGCTTACGTAATGCAATGAAATGTAATGTAATTAGAGTACTCAGAACTACAGTGGAACCTGTGCTAAAAACCACCTCGGAATCGCAATTTCCCGTCTATAGCAGCTACATGTACACTTTTGCTTTTCCAATTAATCAATTATTACATAAATGACCCTGCAAATAAAGACCACCTGTGAACAAAGGCCAGATGTTTCTCTTCCCACGGCTGGCCTTTATTCACAGGTTTGACTGTACGCTAAGATATGCATACCGTCTCATCCTCTGATTGGTCTCCTTCTCTATTTGTTCAGATTAACTCTTTGCATGCTGGGAAATTTGTGGGCTATAAATAGTTAAAAAATAGCAGATGACAATTCATTATATTTTCTTTTATTTTCCTTATAAATGTCATGAATATGTCTTGGAATTTCATTAGAATTGTGTCCGGAGGACACAATTCTAATGAAATTTCAAGACATATTTACAGAGAGAAATAAAACATATACATGTAGTCCTAATTCGTTTGGCGGATATTTTCGCCGCTAGCATGCAGAGTTAAATTGAGTTTTCTGATGTAGTCTAGCTATAATGTCGTCATCAAATACCGATTAATCTCATCATGCAGTTCCTGGTTTCTTAATTAAAGCTGGAAAAGTACAAATGTCACAACTTCATCATTCTGTCTTTGTCTTAACCCTCACTACGCGGGAGACGAAACTTGTCGTCTGCTGTTTTTCATTTTTGCCTTAATTCTTAACAACAAACCTGTTTTGAAAGCGTATGAGAATCGTCTCCAGTGGAGACGATTCTCATGCGCTGCCAAAACAGGTTTTTATCGAGAAATATTGAAAATAAAACATTTCCAGCAGACGACAAAATTTAATTCAGCGTAGTAAGGGTTAAAGTCCATCAGCACTTATGCAGTTCTTGAATTGATGACCTGCATCAATGAAATAGATCATCAGAGCTGCAGATAAGTGTTGTATCTAAGGAGTATTACACCCCCAGTTTTCAAGTTCAATGCGTAGTTTACTTTTACAAATGTATTATTGATTTGCTTCCTTATTAAATAGGGATTACAAGTGATAAAAAATTTACAAAAAATAAAAAATTCCCTTATCTGAGCTGCAAAAAGCAAACACTTTGCAGCTGAACTAAGTAAAGTCTCAACTTTATTACAGTATTTTCACTACTCAATTTGAAAATCAATGCATATTTTCACATTGCTACGAGTATTTTGTACTCCCACTTTTGATAATCAATGTGTATATTTTTTGTTACGATGATATTGAGCACAGGGCCCGCATAGGTGGCTATAGACTGAAAACACAGATGATGACAAATAAGTATATGAAGTTTCAAGCCAATCTGACTGACGGTAACAGATAGTAGGTAGCCGAAAAGTATTACTAGTATTTCTCTGATGTTAAGTTTAGTGTTTTTTCTTCTAAGAAAACATGAAATTACTTGCAAAAAGTGCAGATCCTGATATGCCCGCTCATTACGAGCCGGCTCATCTGGATCTATACTGCTTTCAAACACCGCTATGTAACGTAACGTTGTTGTGATCACAATCTGAGTTGCACCTTCTGGTGAGCAACAGAGTAATTCTGCAATCATAATGTTATTGGCACGCAATATATCGTATAGTGGAATTAGCCTAACTGTCAGAGTCCCAGGTTAACACCGTGACCAGGCTATCAAATGGCGCCCCAAGGCGACCCTGCGTGGTGGGTCCGACCTTCTAACCAACCCAATTGAGTGTATAGCACTATAATGAGCTTGTGGTACACTGACTTGCCATCCCCAATATATTCTACGGATGACATTTAACCCTTACTATGCTGAATTAAATTTTGTCGTCTGCTGCAAATTTATTTTAAATATTTCTCAACAAAAACCTGTTTTGACAGCGCAGGAGAATCGTCTCCACTGGAGACGATTCTCATGTGCTGTCAAAACCAGTTTTCTGTTAAGAATTAAGGCAAAAATGAATTAAGGCAAAAATGAAAAACGGTAGACGATAATTTCCGTCTCCAGCGTAGGAAGGGTTAACCCTTAGCCTGCTGATCGCGAAAACTGTCGTCTGCTGTTGCTTTATATTTTGCCCTGTTTCTCAATAAAAAATTGATCAATTTACAAAAGCAAACAAATGTGAATGAATGATTGACATGCAATAACAGCTGAGTTAGCGTTATCTGCAGCTGATGTTGCATGTTGCAGCCACTTGGTATTGTCTCTGGCAGAATTTGCGTTTGCTGAAACCTGCCAACTGAGATAGATGTCCATTCTAGATATTTCATTTTGATGGATTAATTTAACTATTTCAACACTACAGACCTCTGTAGTTGTAATGATATGGCGTGTTGCTCAAGGTTCATATCTGTGTGACAGACATGTTGGTAAATAATACTTTTTGTAGCTGATTGAAACCAGATAATTCTGATGCCACAGCATTAACCCTTAGCCTGCTGAATGAAATGTTGTCGTCTGCTGTTTATGTTTTATTTTCGATTTTTCTCGTCAAAAACATGGTTTGACAGCACTTTAGAATAGAAAATAAACAGCAGACGACAAAAAAATTAAGATAGTGGTCTAAGGGTTTTTAACCCTTAGACCGCTACTCACAACAATTGTCGTCTGCTATTGCTTTTATATCTTGCCTTATTTCTCAATAAAACATAGTTTGACAGCACTTCAGAATCATTTCCAATGGAAATGATTCTGAAGTGCTGGCAAAGCATGTTGAAAATTATTCTAAAGTGCTGTCAAAGCAGGTTTTTGATGATAAAATGGAAAATAGAAAATAAACAGCAGACGACAAAAAAATTAAGATAGTGGTGTAAGGGTTAACTATGGTAATCATGAATCATTAACTCTGGGTTTGATAGTCAATTTCTTCCACACAACTGATAAGACATTCTTTTCTTTCATATAAAATGTTCACACATTTATAAGACGGACGTTATTTATCCCGTCAACAAAGTGCTTATGTGCTATTTGCTATTTTATCGATAGAAAACAAACAACTTTGTTTCTCATGTCATGTGTGTATCCATATACGTGTGTATCTGGGAGTGTATAAATGTGAAATACTTTGAGAAATAAAAATAATTCATTTCATTCAGCAGGCTAAGGGTTAATGCTGTGGCATCAGAATTATCTGGTTTCAATCAGCTACAAAAAGTATTATTTACCAACATGTCTGTCACACCAATATGAACCTTGAGCAACAGGCCATATCATTACAACTACAGAGGTCTGTAGTGTTGAAATAGTTAAATTAATCCATCAAAATGAAATATCTAGAATGGACATCTATCTCAGTTGGCAGGTTTCAGCAAACGCAAATTCTGCCAGACACAATACCAAGTGGCTGCAACATGCAACATCAGCTGCAGATAACGCTAACTCAGCTGTTATTGCATGTCAATCATTCATTCACATTTATTTGCTTTTGTAAATTGATCTTGGGGGGAAAAAACCAGATATCAACCAACATGGTATTCGTACATAGACAGCATGCTGAGTAGTCAAATAAATAGGACGCTAACCCCGACGTACAATGTTACTTCACTACGTACAATGTTACTTCCGTGAAGGGAGCGACCCAGTAAGCGGACTGAAACCATGGAATACCTTCCTCTACACGCTGAGCACATGACATTTTCTACAATTAATTATAGTGCAGGGGCCCATTTCACTAAACTTCTTTGATAAAAATGTTTGTACGAAGACTTCACACATTAACGTGGTTCATTCAACCTTGAAGGAGCATTCTTGGTCAATAGAATGTAAAGATGATGACAAACAAGTATAGAGTTACAGGTCAATCCGACTTACAGTTGCAGTGATGTCGGGTACATAAAACTTAATGTTAATCCATTCCTTTCGGAATACACCTTTATGGGTGTGAAAGTTACGAGATATTTTATTTTTGTTATTTCTCAATGAAAGTATATGTTGTGACTGCGCATTTGAACCGTCTCGACGAGACGGTTCAAATGGTAATCGCGACATATACTTCTGAGCGCATAGAAGGAAAATATTTAGGATTTTCCGGAAACATAATGGCGTATCCTCAGCATGAAAAGAGTTAAGGATGGACGGAAAGGTGTATAAACATAATGGACCATAGATTCACGATTGAGTGGAATGAAAATAACAATACACGGTTGTTTGTGCCTTACAGAATTGGGACTTATAACATGTGTGGCCAGTCTAGCTCCTGATCTGCCAACACACTCTTGCATCCTCATAATAGGATTTATTGTTTACCCTAGTTTCTCGACCAATGAAAGAACGGCATTTCGTCTCAATTAATCGCAAATTGCGACACTTTCGCCAATATGTATTGAAATAATCATTAAATGTTCAGCGATATATTTAGAACTGATTTTATGCCTTGTTGTCATCAGTTCACGAGACGCAAAGCACATTACCGCCCATACACGTGCTCACTTCGTGTCACACCGCCAAACACGAACTAGTATAGCGATTCAAAATCATGTTTAGGGGCGGAGCTTCGCGACTGGGTTGGGTAAACAATAAGTATGTTATAGTTTACATATTTAAGTTCACATATTTAATTTTTTATAAATTAATTTCTCACTCGCTGGCGCTCGCTACAAAATTAATTGATTAAAAATTAAATATATGAACTATAACTATTAACTTATACAGTTTATTTAAAGCATGGTGATTGTTTGCCAGAATGAATGGCAAACAGTGCAGAAACTGATCAGACTGACCAGGGTCTACACTGGTTGCAAAACCGTAAACCCTGTTCTTCCAACGATATCCATAACACAACACAGAATAGTATGACTAGGGAATTATTGTGACAACATCCTTTAACCCTTAGACCACTACTCACAACAATGGAAATGATTCTGAAGTGCTGGCAAAGCATGTTGAAAATTATTCTTAAGTGCTGTCAAAGCATGTTTCTGATGATAAAAATAGAAAATAAACAGCAGATGACAAAAAAAAATTAAGATAGTGGTTAACTACGGTAATTAACCCTTAGACCACTACTCACAACAATTGTCGTCTGCTGTTGCTTTTATATCTTGCCTTATTTCTCAATAAAAACATGGTTTGACAGCACTTCAGAATAATTTCCAATGGAAATGATTCTGAAGTGCTGGCAAAGCATGTTGAAAATTATTCTTAAGTGCTGTCAAAGCATGTTTTTGAGGATAAAAATGGAAAATAGAAAATAAACAGCAGACGACAAAAACATTAAGATAGCGGTCTAAGGGTTTTTAACCGTTAGACCGCTACTCACAACAATTGTCGTCTGCTGTTGCTTTTATATCTTGCCTTATTTCTCAATAAAACATAGTTTGACAGCACTTCAGAATCATTTCCAATGGACATGATTCTGAAGTGCTGGCAAAGCATGTTGAAAATTATTCTAAAGTGCTGTCAAAGCAGGTTTTTGATGATAAAATGGAAAATAGAAAATAAACAGCAGACGACAAAAAAATTAAGATAGTGGTGTAAGGGTTAACTATGGTAATCATGAATCATTAACTCTGGGTGTGATAGTCATTTTCTTCCACACAACTGATAAGACATGTCTTTTCTTTCATATAAAATGTTCGCACATTTATAAGACGGACGTTATTTATCCCGTCAACAAAGTGCTTATGTGCTATTTGCTATTTTATCGATAGAAAACAAACAACTTTGTTTCTCATGTCACGTGTGTATCCGGGAGTGTATAAATGTGAAATACTTAATATGTAAATAATTAATGACAAAAAAAAAAGTGCGCATGTGCTGTGAAACTGCTGTATTTTTGATATCCTGTCAATACGACCTAACCACTGCGTATGAATATGTGCGGTTGTCATACTAGTGGATTCTCCGATTTTGAGGCTGCAGCTGGGTTTATTATTTGCAGTGGGAAAAAATATCTGGCAAGGCTTAGGAAACAGGACGGGTGAGGCTCTGCCTGTCTCATTAAAACCGAGCTACTATTCTCTATTACTTTGATCATTAACCCTTACTACGCTGAATTAAATGTTGTCGTCTGCTGGAAATGTTTTATTTTCAATATTTCTCGACAAAAGCCTGGTTTTGACAGCACACGAGAATCGTCTCCAGTGGAGACGATTCTCATGTGCTGTCAAAACCAGTTTTTTGTTAAGAATTAAAGCAAAAATGAAAAACAGCAGACGGCAATTTCCGTCAACAGCATAGGAAGGGTTAATACTGTTCTATATATACCATTGTATATAAACATCCATGAAAAAGTAAATTTAAAAAGACCATACCCATGTATAAAATAACTATATAACATGCACAGACCGCAAATAAATAATTATTTTCAGAAAGCAGTTACCGGCACACTCAAAACAGTTTAATAGGACGACCACACACAATTAGACCCCAGCTCAGAAAAAGTACCTCACGACATGAGCGGCCAGCATAGACCCAGATCAGACTTCGCATCAAAGCCTATATGTTGGTCGCTATTCAGCCAATTGTGCGTTAACATCCCTGAATACAAAGTTAAGAGTGATAAAACAGCCCTTTGGACTTGACTCTGACCCAACGAGTGTATACCCCGATAACCGTTGCGTCAGTCAAGTCCAAAGGGCTGTTTTATCACTCTGTCGCCAATTTAAGTTTGTTTAGTATCCCACAAATCAGTGGGTTGAAAGTGAGTTGAAAGTGGGTGTAAGATTACATAGACACCGCTCTTTTTATATGGAACAAGATGGTAAATACCAATTAAAATTTCCCCTCAATTCTGTAATCAGTTGTAACAGATTCACCAGTTATACCCACAGGTGGAAGACTCAGACCTGTGACACAAAAAAAATCCCATTACAAAAAATCCATTACCCCACCCAGCTTGGTCTCATACAGTAGATAGAAGATAGTACTGTATGAGACCAAGTGGGTGGGGTAATGATTTTTTTGTAATACCGGTAGATAGAAGATAGTACTGTATGAGACCAAGTGGGTGGGGTAATGGATTTTTTGTAATAGGCATTTTTTTGTGTCACAGGTCCGAGTCCAGAATTTTTACTCCAGGTTATTATGCCATTGGTTGATTTATTAATATCCCCCACCCCCTGCATACAGGCCTGCCTATTTATTTCTCCATGCCGATAAACTGCTCGACGAGCAGGGATTGTTCTGGTCCGGCGATATCTGAGAACCAAAGTACTTAATTTTGTTTGCCTATGGTAAAATTAAATTTCGCACTGGCACCAGGTGTGAATCCCAATAAGATTCAAGGTAGAGTATGAATAATGGTAAGAATGAATTAAATGCGTCGCCTAAAAAAAATAATATTTTCGACAGATTATAAAGTATGATCATTTCACATACGTACAGAGAATAAATAGTAATGTCTGTTAGTATTTTAATGAAACACGGTTATCGCTCCTGATATCAGTGTGAAAAAAGTACGTATCTGTGACAAATCTAGTGCTGTACCACAGGCGTAAGGTACTTTGCAACCCATAGCATATTTCACCAACATTGCAAAAGTATACTTTTCTAGCAAAGTATACTTTGAGGGAGAAATTTTCAATTTTAAGATAAATTTATTAATTTTTATTATACTGAATTTATTACATTATCACAGCCATTTTGGCTGTGATAATGTCATAAATTAAGTATAATAATTCTGCATACTTTAAACCATCAAATATATGCAGTCGTTAGTTCTATATGAAATAATGCATTTCAGGAAACATAAATGATTACTCCCTGAAATTATAGTTTGCTAGAAAAGTATACGGTACTTTGCAATGTTGGTGAAATCGGCGACCAGTATACGGCACTGAGACGCTGAATGATGAATTTTCACAAATAGTAAACATCAAATTGAATAGTATGGTACCGATTTCTATCATATTAACAGATTTGCAAATGGCAATTTCTTTCATTTCATTGTTGACCTTATTAATAGTATACTATGTATTGCCATGATTTCCGTCTCCTGTGACATTACCCATAAACAGGCAGAGCCTAAAAAATTTAAGCTATTTTTTTTGCTTTTTTTTCTCTCCATTTTTTTATAAAAAGTACGTATTGTGACCACTCATCTGAACCGTCCAGATGAGACGGTTCAAATGGTGGTAACAAAGTATGCTTCTGAGCAGAGCGTGGAAACAGATTTAATATTTTCCGTATATCGCCAGCATGCACAATACATAAGGACATTTAGTTTACCCAGGTCATGTTTCAATTGAGTTACATAACACCTCATTGGAATCTGAGGAATGCCTCGACCGCATGATAAGATGATCATTAAATTTCATGATTTCCTTGAGTAATTTGACAATGCACATTAGTTGTAAATATTTAATTTAAATAAGCGACCACTTCCTTGTTTGTGATATACATGTATAGGATTTCATGTTACACATTGCTACATATATGTCACATACTAGGTATGAACTATTACCAGTAGCATACCAGGGCTTCAGATAAGCTGCGTATATGCTTAAATACCCAATTAAAATTGTCAAAAACCCAATTGAAATCAGAAGTAGCGAGTATCAAAAAGCAATACAAATTTTGTGGTACCTTTATCATGCTGCAGAAAACAATAAACAGACCACAAATATAGCATATTTTTCTTATTTTCCATGAAAACACATCTTGGTATTTCATTAGAATTGTCTCCAAGGAGACAATTCTAATGACATGCCAAGACATGTTTTCATTTCGAAGCAAACTATTCAATAATTGCGGTCTGTTGATGTGTAAACCGTAGTGTAATTTTATTTTACCCAATTTTGAAATACCCAATTGCTTCAGAAATAATGGAGTGACAATACAATGTACTCAATTACTAATTCCTTATCTGAGCGAGGTCATATTGAGGGCAACATGGATGTGTGGCATTTGTCCACAAGTATGTTGTGTTGAAATATTTAAGTAATCCTTCAATGTATATAGAAGATATGACAGAATGGAGAAACTCCGAACTTCTTAATATGCCGGACACACAGACAGACGGACGGACACACAGTCCAAAGGATAGGGGTCATACAAATATTTTCTGCTCTGAAATACAATTTCAGTGAAATAAAACTTCAACAGTTTTTGGATGGACACATGCACACACTTATGCACGCATGCATGTGTAGTGTTGTGACTATGAAAGTTGCAAGGATCCGTTGCACTGATCCGGAGGACGCAATTCTAATGAAATTTGAAGACATATTTACAGAGGAAATAAGAAACATACTACTAATGTGTTGGTTTGTTGGGGTTTAACGGCCTATCAACAGCTAAGGTCATTTAAGTCCGGGTCAATGGGTTTAGTACTAAATCCCATATATTACCTGTACATATACATGTTCAAGTACATGTACAAATGGGGGGAAATCACAAAATCAGAACTGAATATTTACAATAAAAAGATATATATTCAGCCCTGAAATCATAATAATCCTGATCTGATGTCAGGTCCTCGCCACACCAGAATCACTTGGCCCCCTACCAAAAGCAGTAGGATTAGTAACAATCTTACCACTTTTATAATGGGCAATAACCCGATTCAACTCCCAGGTAACAAAAGAGCGAAAGATAAAAAACTACCTGAGGGCCAAACCAGGCAAATCGTGATTCCTATAAGGAGGAACCAAGGAGGAACCCCTACCGTTAATTTATGCCTTCACGTTCGCCCGATCAACCACCCACTACTAATTTGTTGGAGTATTTTCACCGCTAGCATAACAAAAATACTGTTTTAATGTGAACAGTGAGGATTCTGATGGGATGATTGATTTGTTTCATCTATATCTATATATACTGTTTGATATAACTATTAAAACTACAGTAGTGTTTGGTGTTGAAGGGGTTGAAGTAGGTATGAACATTTACTGATAGTATAGACAGATACCACGCTATTGTTATATATACTGTGTACACAGCTAGCTACAATAAAATGCAAGTACAGTTGAACCTCGCTGTACCGAACACCATAGGTACCGCCAGGGTCCGGTATAGCGAGTTTTCCACTGTAAGCAATCAATCACCAGTAGCCTATTTCACAAACATTGCAAAGTATACTTTTCTAGCAAAGTATACTTTGAGGGAGAAATTTTAAATTTAAGGATAAATTTATATTAAAAATGGCTGTGATAATGTAATAAATTCAGTATAATAATTCAGCATACTTTTAATCATTAGTTCTATAATTTTTTTATGAAATACCGTAATGCATTTCGGGAAAAATAAATGATTTCTCCCTCAAAGTATACTTTGCTAGATAAGTATACTTTGCAGTTTTGATGAAATCGGCTACAGCTGTCAGAGCCACAGCATGGACCTGTTGAGGCTTTGAGGTACACGAGTTGTACAGTTGAACCTCTCTATACTGAACACGCCGATGGTACCCGTGGTGTTTGGTATAGTGAGATTCCACTGTATTAAAATAACTGAAATGAAGTTGACTCGTACCCTGCTGTCATGCACACTCCAGTGACAACACATGTATATGTTTCCTATTAGGTAACATGTATGTTTGTGACTGTAAAACAATAAATAAAAAATAACAGTGGAACCTCTGTAAACTGACACACTAAGAGGCCCCAGGAGTGCTTGGTTTGGTGAGGTTCCACTAGAGTTCAGGCATATCACCACTGCAAGACCTGTGCATGTGCTTTGCGATCATGAACACACATTATTATGAATTGCAATGAAACTCATGACCATTACGGTAAAAAAAATAAAAAATTATTTATTGCCATTTATGTTTCATAACTTCTATCTGAAAATAATGAAATTGGGGAATTTGTATGACATAGTCAATTATGTTTCATAAAATAATGAAATTGTGGAATTTGTACAATATATAATATAGTCAGTCATGTTTGATAACACCAATCTGAAAATAAGGAAATTGTGGACTTTGCATGACATACTCAATTAATGTTTCATAAAACCAACCAAGTTTTCCACTGTAAGCAATCAATCACCAGTAGCCTATTTCACCAACATTGCAAAGTATACTTTTCTAGCAAAGTATACTTTGAGGGAGAAATTTTAAATTTAAGGATAAATTTATATTATACTCAATTTATTACATTATCACAGCCATTTTGGCTGTGATAATGTAATAAATTCAGTATAATAATTCAGCATACTTTTAATCATTAGTTTTATAAAACCAACCTAAATACTAGAAAATGTGGTCTGTCGGTGCACTTACGGCCCCTATAGGTGATTTGAGAAACTCTTACAAAATATTCCAAAAATACAAATACGGACAGACAGACAGACAGACGAACAGGCAGGGCGAAACATATAGGGCACTGCCGAATCTCGGTGGGGCCCTAATACATGTAATGCAATTGTCAAATGTGTATTTCATTATCAATTATATTTTTTGTTATTTGTCATATTTCTATTCAATCATTATATATGTTAAAGTATGACCATTCAGTTGAACAGTCTAGGTGAGACGGTTATTAACCCATTATATGCAGAATACCCATTTACGGGTGTGAATTTTTTCAAACATTGTTATTTCTTAATGAAAGTATATGCTGCGACCACTCATTTGAACCGTCTCGATGAGATGGTTCAAATGGTGGTCACAACATATACTTCTAAGCACATATAAATAAAATATTTTTGATTTTTACCAATCAAAATTGCATATCCTCAGCATGTAATGGGTTAAGAGACATATAGTAAGGTCAATCCCAATTAAAAACTATTATTGCTGATACACTATTGGTCGAACGACATCACATACCATTACTGCTTAACACCAGTGTAATGACACAATACTAACAAGTCTACATTCTTTACAATGAAAGTCATGTTATATTTGCTTCTTCTATACCTGAAAACATTATCTGATAAATAGAATGATACTATGGTTACGAGTGTTATTTAATATAAAGTATATTCGGCAAACCTCGGAATTCTAACGTGTTTCCTTGTCTAATGCGATAAACCTAACATTAAAACACATTCATATTCTCTATTCTTTTCACTGATATTCTCTATTCATTTTCGTGATATTCAGTCAAAAGGGAAGTTTAATACTGTAAAATAAACATTGCATTTTACATAAATACCAAATCTACATAAACTCAAATAATTAATGCTAGCTCTAATTATTTAGAGCTAGCATTAAATATTTAGAGCTAGCTCCAAATCATTTGAAGAGCTCTGTAAATAATTTGGAGTTTGCTCTAAATATTTAATGCTAGCTATAATTATTTAGAGCTAGCAATAGCAATAATTATTTGAGTTTATGTAGATTTGGCATTCCATAATGGAGACGTATGACGCAACAGTCCATACCTGATTTGGTAACAGCTTAAAAATGCAAACACTAAATTCCAAAATGTTTTCTGTGTCCAACTGTGGAACAAGCTGCCAGAATTTGAAAATGAACCATGTAGATAAATGACTTCCTGGTATGGTATTCTCCCGGCAAACTTGTAACAACTTGTGTTGACAATAATGACAACAGGTTGGTGACAAGAGATAACCGCATCAGTGAGATCAGTTTAACATCCCTGGGATAATAGTATTTAACCCATTTACTACTACATACCACAACCCCAATAGTTTTAAGGACAGGTCTGTTAGCTACATTGTATAATATGTTCTACTTTGCATGTTGAGCTCTTTGTCAAACGCCAGCCGAGTGTTCACATATTTTATACATATATATACCATCACATTTACAAATAAATTATCTTTGAAACAAAGGATGATCAGGTATAGAATGGGTCCTTAACCCATTATTACATTCGGAATACACCTTTACGGGTATGAATTTTTGTAAATATTTAATTTTTATTTTTTGCTATTTCTCAATGAAAGTATATGTTGTGACCACTCATTTGAACCGTCAAATGGTGGTCGCGACATGTACTTCTGAGAGCATAGAAGGAAAATATTTAGGATTTTCCGTAAACATAATGGCGTATCCTCAACATGAAACGGGTTAAAGGAATAGTCAAAAAAAAACTTAGCGTTAAAGGAATAGTCCAAACCTTAGCCATTTGTTGGATATTTAGGGGCGACAGGATTAAATATAGGAATGAATGGCCTTTTTGTGGAATTTATCGGGGTATAAACTTGGAAAAGTCGCGAGAATACTGGACGAAGGCCGGAAGGCCTCGTCCAGTATTCCCGCGACTTTTCCAAGTTTATATCCCAGATAAATTCCACAAAAAGGCCATTCATTCCTTATAATTCCAGCATTTGAAATAAATTCATCAAGAAAATGTGTTTATTTTCCGTTTTCTTAAGAATTATTTTAACTGCGCCTCACGGTTACGGAAAAGTAGTTTGGCGTTGGAGTTTACTGGGATATAAATTTTGAACAGAGACTTGCTACGGACCAATCAAATGTTAGGGAATTGTGTAAATATTTTTGTGCTGGAATTATATGTCAATGTACCTAAACATATAAGAATTCATTTTAAATAGAGAAGGGGACAATTTCTTACATGGTTCTCTTGGACCTTAACCATTTCACATTACAAGTAAATAAATGACCTTCACCTTCAGAATTTGGATGTGGGGGTGTGCATAATGAAGCATCATCCCTAGACAAACATTGATGTGAAATTATGAAAGTCTGGCAAGGGGTTAAAGAGATATTGTGGAAAAACAATAACTTTAACGCATTTCCGTTACAAAACCGGTGAACATTAAAAGTAAATATATGACCTTGACCTTGAGAATTTGGATGTGGGGGTGTGCGTAATGAAGCATCATCCCTAGACAAACATTGATGTGAAATAGTATCAAAGTGTGGCAAGGGGTTAAAGAGACATTGTGAAAAAACAATAACTTTAACGCATTTCTGTTACAAACCCGGTGAACATTAAAAGTAAATAAATGACCTTGACCTTTAGAATTTGGATGTGGGGGTGTGCGTAATCAAGCATCATCCCTAGACAAACATTGATGTGAAATATTATGAAAGTCTGGCAAGGGGTTAAAGAGATATCGTGAAAAAACAATAACTTTAACGCATTTGCATTACAAAACAAGAAACGAGGCAAAGCCACGAAGGCCAGGTTTTTTCCAAGCATAGACACTTGGATAACATAATTATACCCACTTTTTGTAGACTAGATGGCCGTGGCCTGCATGTCGCGCCTTGGGGCGAGGCATGGACACTAAAAAAATAGATATAGTAGATGGAAAAACTTTAACCAAAAAACTTTAACCGGACACACGGACGAACGGACGGACGTATGCCAAAATGCCGACGATATAGCGCTTTCCGCAAGCAGGTGTGACAATGATGATAAACACCCATGTGAAGTATCAAGGTACATGTATTGGGTGAAGCAGTTGCAGAGATATATAGTACACGAAAAAACTTTAACAAAAAAATTCAAAGTAATTTGACCTTCACATTGGGCACCAGGATCGCGCTTTCCGCAAGCAGGTGCGACAATGATGATAAAACACCCATGTGAAGTATCAAGGTATTGGGTGAAAAGCAGTTGCAGACATTATAGTACACGAAAACAAATTAACAAAAAAATTCAAAGTAATTTGACCTTGACATTGGGCACAGGATCGCGCTTTCCGCAAGCAGGTGCGACAATGATGATAAACACCCATGTGAAGTATCAAGGTATTGGGTGAAGCAGTTGCAGAGATATAGTACACAAAAAAACTTTAACAAAAAAATTCAAAGTAATTTGACCTTGACATTGGGCACAGGATCGCGCTTTCCGCAAGCAGGTGCGACAATGATGATAACCACCCATGTGAAGTATCAAGGTATTGGGTGAAACAGTTGCAGAGATAGAGTACACAAAAAAAATTTAACAAAAAAATTCAAAGTAATTTGACCTTGACATTGGGCACAGGATCGCGCTTTCCGCAAGCAGGTGCGACAATGATGATAAACACCCATGTGAAGTATCAAGGTATTGGGTGAAGCAGTTGCAGAGATATAGTACACAAAAAAACTTTAACAAAAAAATTCAAAGTAATTTGACCTTGACATTGGGCACAGGATCGCGCTTTCCGCAAGCAGGTGCGACAATGATGATAAACACCCATGTGAAGTATCAAGATATTGGGTGAAGCAGTTGCAGAGATATAGTACACGAAAAAATTTAACTTTAACAATTCAAAGTAATTTGACCTTGACATTGAGCACAGGATCGCGCTTTCCGCAAGCAGGTGCGACAATGATGATAAACACCCATGTGAAGTATCAAGGTATTGGGTGAAGCAGTTGCAGAGATATAGTACACGAAAAAATAAAAAACTTTAACAAAAAAATTCAAAGTAATTTGACCTTGACATTGGGCACAGGGGCCGCACGGTTGGGGGTTAGAATGAAAATATGGATGATGATAAACACCCATATGAAGTTTCAAGGTAATGGGCGAAGCAGTTGCAGAGATATAGTATAACGAAAAAGTTTTAACCAAAAAACTCTAACCAGACGTACGTTAAAAAGTTAACATTGAAAATGGCTAAGTCAATTACGTAGAAATAATAGGTGAAGGTAAAAAAATGGTCACATGTTGGATAGTTGTATGTGGTAGGCACCCCTTGGTTATGAAGCTGTGAAAGTTTGGTTGGTCCTAGGTGGTACAGTACCAAAGAAATGGACTTAAACACGAAAACTTAACATTGTAAACGCGAAAACTTAACATTGAAAATGGCTAAGTCGACTGCGCGGAAAAAATGGGTGAAGTTAAAAAAAAAAGTAACATGTTGGATAGTGATATGTGGTGGGTACCCCTTGATTATGAAGCTGTGAAAGTTTGGTGGTCTTAGGTGGTACAGTACCAAAGAAATGGACTTAAACACGAAAACTTAACATTGTAAACGCGAAAACTTAACATTGAAAATGGCTAAGTCGACTACGCGGAAAAAATGGGTCAAGTTAAAAAAAAAGTAACATGTTGGATAGTGATATGTGGTGGGCACCCCTTGATTATGAAGCTGTGAAAGTTTGGTGGTCCTAGGTGGTACAGTAACAAAGAAATGGACTCAAACACGAAAACTTAACATTGATTGTGGACGCCGCCGCCCGCCCGCCGCACCGCCGCCCGCCCGCCCGCACCCGCGCCCGCCCGGCTTTCGCCAATCCAATAGCCTGGATTTTTTAAAAAAAAACCTGGCTAAAAAAGTAACATGTTGGATAGTGATATGTGGTGGGCACCCCTTGATTATGAAGCTGTGAAAGTTTGGTGGTCCTAGGTGGTACAGTAACAAAGAAATGGACTCAAACACGAAAACTTAACATTGATTGTGGACGCCGCCCGCCTGCCCGCCAGCCCGGCTTTCGCCAATCCAATAGCCTGGATTTTTTTTCAAAAAACCTGGCTAAAAA
The DNA here is from genome assembly GCA_029237695.1 of Conchocele bisecta. Classification (NCBI taxonomy): domain Eukaryota; kingdom Metazoa; phylum Mollusca; class Bivalvia; order Lucinida; family Thyasiridae; genus Conchocele; species Conchocele bisecta. The sequence continues at coordinate 65,152,519 of CM055278.1, read as the reverse complement.
CCAACGACGGGGACAACGACGGAAAAAGCACCGACTAAAGTCGCGCCTCTGCTAAAGCAGGCGTGTCAATAAACAGTAGACAACACAATTTCGCCCTTGCATGTCGTCTCCCAAGAAGGGGAGAAAGGAAGGAGGTGGATACAGAGGAAACTGGCCCCAGGGGGCCTAGCTCTTATTGGAATAGTCCCCTCCTGTTCTTTAACGTGCGCAGACTCTCCTTCAAATCCGATACACGGGACCGCCTTTTAAAGTCCCATCCGAAAGGACTAGTAGAGCAGGAAATACAAAGTATCTCAGAAATACTGATGCCCTGGAAATCAAACACGGGTCGCCAGCGTGTCAGTCCAACAGTGTTACCCCTCTATATAACTGCTAAAGAGCAAATCAGATCCGATTCGCTATTCCGTACAGGAAGCCTACAAGTGGAATTGTAACTGCTATGGACGGTACGCGAGTAGATTGCAAATGATGCTGTTCTCAACTAGGTCTACTCTACATTTATCCATGAACCCCATAGTTCGAGACATAAGGACACTGTATCCAAAGCTCTGAATTGATACCCGAGATGTATTCTCTACGACTTATAGCAGAGCTCCAGACAATGTGTTTGCTTTTTGCAACTCAAATAAGTGAATGTTTATTTTTGTTATATTATTTTTTTATCATGTGTTCCCTATTTAGTAATGAAGAAAATCAAAAACCCATTTTATGAAAGTAAAATACGCAATTATTTTGAAATCAGGGGGTATGTACTATACCCCGATTTCAAAATAATTGCGTATTTTACTTTCATAAAATGGGTTTTAGACACAAAGCTTATCTGTAGCTATGTTATAGTATACACTTGTAGTATATTTCATCAGTCTTTTTTTAAATGCTCACCAATTAGATCACTCACTTATGTTTTATGATAACATGGGGTGCGCATATAATTTACGAATGGTACGAAACTGATTGGGTACGAAACGGATTTGATACCAAACGTATTGGGTACAATAGGGGAGGGTCTCGAAGAATTGTACAAGTGACAAGTCACGCCATGTGTCAATTGGGTGTCTAGCTAACTATGTAACTAGTTTGTGTCGCTTTGGAAGAGCTGAAATCACACTCACTTCTGTAAACAAGGAAGTAAGGTAAATAAATGCTGTTTTGTTTTTGTTGTTGTTGTTGTCGTCGTCGTTGTTTTGGAAAACCTAGAGGATATTTATGCGGTTGCAGGCGAATATTTTCTTACTGAGTTTTCTTTTTCTTTGTAGAACTCACACATTCACTTTTCGTGGTACCGACTTTTGTCATAGTGTGACAGTACCGGTACTGGTTCCATTGTCTATTATGTTAGTTGACGTAAATTCAATCGTTATAATTATATGTATGTACCGGGGAGTTACTGATGTTCGTGCCCACAAGGAGTAAATATAAAACAATTAAATAACATTTATAAACGACTTGCCTGAACCGATATAAATCATCAACAAAGATTACAACCATCCGTCCATCACTTCAAATGAAAACCGAGTTAATCCATGGAATATAAAACCACCCACCCACCTTTGAAGCAACAACAATGGTAACACAAACTACCATGTACGAAGCAGTTTCCACGTTATATTGTGTTCATATATATATACTTGTTCTCGAATGCTTCATCTGCATACAGTTTACTCTCGTCCGTTAGAACCAGTGCCAACTTGGCGCATATGTAGAATCATATACAGTATCGCCAATTTATCCCGTCAACACAGTGCGTATGTGCCGTGATACACGGTGCCTTGAAACATTTTTGATATCCTGTCAATACGACCTATATCACTGCGTATGAACATGTGCGGTGGCTGGGGTTATTTTTTTGCATTTTAAAGCCATTTGTAGGTGTTGACGGGATAAATAGAATATTAGGTGAATGGGAAAACAATATCTGGCGCGGCACGGAAACGGGATTTGCTCGGCAGAGCCTCGCCCATCCCGTTTCCTAAGCCTTGCCAGATATGTTTCCCCATTCACGGCACTAACCTACTATTCTCTATATAATGCACCTACTGTAGTAATAGAATGTAACATTCGATTTTTTTAAAAATATTTGTGTCTCAGTTTTATTTACCATGGTATGGACAACATGGCTACTTATTCTTGTTTCTGGCGATGTTCATCAAACTCCAGGTCCCATTGATAGTGATAATTTGAATACTTATTCAATTCAAATTCTTCTCAATCAACCGCACTCTCGTTGAGTTCCAACATAATTCCACAATCGGATCTGTCTCACCATCTGTCATTCGTACACTGCAGCGTTCGAAGTTTGTACCCGAAAATAGATATATTAAGGACTGAGTTTATATGGACTTTGACCTAATAGCAATCACAGAGCCATGGTTTGATGATGAAAATAATACTGACGATATTTAATTTAAATCTCCCGAAAGGAAGGACCGACATTCTGATAGAAACACATTGAAATATGTCTCTTTGATAGACCCCAAGAGCTAACGTTATATATAACAATAGCATTGAGGACACAATGTAAGGTGTTCAAGCCAATTCCCACCCTTAAATAATAGCCGAACGTATAAGCCGAAGGACTCAATTCACATGGCCATTGATACCTGTCTCAGAGATATGATAATTGTTGGCGACATTAAGGATATATATATATATATATATCCACCGAGCTCTGTGAAAACCGGCCTTAATGACCAAATTTTAGATTTGCATTTTTTTTTACATTTTTTGATGCGGACACCTTTCAAAAACAATATGCTGAAAAGAAATGCAAATATGTTTCATAGTTTTTGTTTTATCTCACTTTTTGTAGCACCATGTGAATCACGCAAGGAAAAAAAAGTAAGTCATCCAGAAAATGACGTTATGGAAACGCCGACGTTTGTACAATGCAACAAAACAGCCTACATTAGAAATTTAGACTCATGGACTGTGCATGCTGTAAACTGTATTTGCTGATAAGTTACACTAAATGTATCTACACGTGTTAGTATGTATACAATCAAACATTGAACAGAATAAAAATATGATATGTAGTTAACAAACCAAACGCACCACTATCGTGTTCAAATCATAATTAGCCGACCTCTGACTTCGTAATTTGCTACCATCACATAATAGATGATGCATATACATGTACCGTCAGAAAGATTCATTGTAATTAATTCAGAATTTAGTTCAGAATATAATTGACTCATTTACGTAACAGTTAATTGTGACGTAATTTATTGATGTCGACTTTACATCACTCACCATAGACCAAACAAATATCCGACATTCCTGGTGTTTGAAATTGTAAATTATATAATTATATGCACATCGCATCGGTGATTGAAACAAATGCATTTTTTCTGTAGAAATGAATAACAAGAATTTGGATATAGTTTGGATAGGAAAATGGCTGCACATATCAATGGCTTCAGCGCTCGATGGGGTCTAGAGGGTAGTCGGACACCCCTGGGGACTTTTAAACAAATCAAAAATCGTCTGTCCATTCCTTACTCTCGGAATTAAATTTACATCTCAGAAAGCGGGAGGAAGGTTTTCCTGTGTAACCAATATGACTGACGGACGGGCTTATGTACATGTACCCCGTAATAGTAGGTGGCAGGTATATGGGGAGAATGCTGCGCTGACCCCACTATTTCGGCTGCCCACCGCCGCCACTGACACCCCACACCCCTACACACCGAGGGGAGATATTGTTGGGTGTGTCCACTTAAAAACGATATTATGCGGGCTACCCGTCTCGATCCTGTCAATGTATTTACTGCCGGTACTGATTTTTTTTCAAATAAGTATTTCAAGTGTCATAAACATTTACCTACGTTAGATCACAAGATCTATGTCCGTACACTAATCTTACAAAGCAGTTATGTATTTTCTGCCAGTGAAGACCCAGAATGGCCAGATCAGTCTGCGTATCCGCAATCTGACCAGTATTCGGTACGCCTCCGGTCTGTAAACCTCTAGTAACGTTACAATGGGGCGGGTGGCTACAGCCGACAAGGTATTTTGCATTTCGGCTCTACTCGGCCGCCTGTATGTTGAGTGTCTACGTCACGCTTGTAAACCTTCATTTAAATCTGGTAAACGTTAACGCAAAATATTTATTTTCCGAATATGAACACACACCAGATAATCCTGCCTCCATGTTTACAACAGTGTGTTACGTACATATGGCGTCATATTTAGGAAAGTGTTAGATTACATATCATCCTTCCAAGGAATATGTTTTAATTCGTGTCGCCAATAATTTCTGCGCTGATGCTCAACAATTTAAAACTCACAGGGAAGGGAACTTTCGGCACATGCGCAGTGGAAGCTAGTAATTAATATAGGTTTAAATGGGTTTACTGATGGGGTGTGGGGGGGGGGGGGGTGTATTTGCAAATCTGGAATGTGTGTATTTGCTTTATATTATTTACACGCCTCCGACTAGAACGGTCATTTGATAAAAAAAAAAAATAATGCACGCAGACGTCCAATGTTTTAATAGTAGTAAATAAATTAACAACAATCTAAAGTCGGACTTCTCAAATTTGTAAATATTGGAGACATGATCGAGCATCTCTGCAACCTGATCAGGGTCTACAATGATTGCAAATTTACTAGTGAAGTATATGCTATACATTCGTATAACCATATGTACAAGTGGTCATTTTAAAGAATATATAACTATATATCAAATGGCAATCGTACGGCTGGTGCAATGTGATATTTTTGAAAATCGCTAAAAATACATGACACGGTACATGTAAGTGGTAGCAGATACATATACCATTCAGTAGGCTAGTACATCTCTTGTGGCTACAAATATGTTCACAGTAAATATGCCTGTGACACAATAGCAACACACTAAATACTAAAACATGTTTGGCCCAGTGTCAACATGATGCGATATGTCAGGATCGAGCCGCGTTACTAGCAATAACATAATTTTTACTTGTGATATGATTATTTTTCTGACAATTTCCAAATTGTATTTTATGTTGATTGTATGTTGGTGAAATAATAAATCAAACGAATTAAGACCTAGGCCCAGTTCTATTCTATTTCTTTAATAAAAGTAACGTTTGCGGGCATCGCAGTCCAATGTCCGCATTTCCGTGGACGTAATCTGAACAGGATCGTTTAGCACAATTAGTAAAGAGCACACGCATGTGTATGTACATATATATATCTGATGGTGATTGCCAGACAGGATAAGTTTGTTTTCTTTGAGTATTCCGGTTTCAACATAAATTAAGAAACATACCTGTAGACGCCTCCATCTGCGCCGACTACAATGTTCTCGCGTTCAAAAATACATTATAAAAATCATTTGCAATAATTATGCCCATTTATATAAAACTAATAATCGACAATATCACTGCAGACAACTATCTGGACCATTGTGAAAACAACTGTACAATTCTGCCACGCGTATCCAACATTAGAGCCACAATTAATAAAGCGTACGGCTATAAATAGGACAACATATTGCAATGACGCAACGATTTCAAATGTCAAAATCCGACATGACGTTGATAAATTTAAGCGTAACTTTGCGACGTCATTTTCAGGCGATCATGACGTTGTCATTAAGGCCGGTTTTCACAAAGCGCGGCCCATATATAAGAACCCCTAATCATCATATGATTCAAACATAATTACTTCATACATATGTGATGGAATATATGTATAACGTATATCTGAACACTGCCACGTTACTGTAACCTATAAGGCACATGAGGCTATATGTAATGGGGATTGTGTTGTTAAAATACAGACACAAAACTATCCAGAAAACAGACATATTTTACAGTTTGGTGTAGTATAATTGATAGGAGTCCGTTCTCTTGTCTTTTCTGTGTATGATTAGCTAAATTACATCATATGCTCTACTTCTCATTGTCAGTTCTTTGTCAAACACAAGAAGAGGTGAAACTAGCTGATGGCTAGAATACACAAAGATGGCCGAGTTGGCCACTCCATGTGCTGTATAGGATATAGTAACGAGGCAGTATCACATATATTTCATCATATTTACGAAGCAATAATCTTTGAATCAAACGATGACCAGGTATAGAACGGATCTTGAACTATAATACAGTACATTAAACGCCCAATCCAACAGAAAGGTAACATATATGTGTACACAATTTGCTTTAGCGCAGTGAATATCCCCCAAAACACACTTCACTAAAGATTCGCAGTCCATTATCTACTTTCTGTTTGTATCAAATAAAGACTATACTATTATAGTTATGAGCGGAGTGGGCGATCCATTTTTACCCCAGGAGACCCTGTTTCATTGTCCTATTTTCGGTCTTTTAAAATTATCCAAGCCTAAAGTCAAGCCATTCAAGCTTAAAACCTGGCAATATGAGAACGGTGATTATGACATGTTACGCAGGGATATATCTCCAGAATAAATTGGGATGAATAGTGTTAATAAAATTATTGCACTTGCCGAGATCATTATTCCTAATAAAGATATACTCGTTAGACAATCCGGTCTGCCTTGGATAACAACTAACATACATGTACAGAGGATGATTAGAAAACGGAAACAGTTCTATCATACGGCAAACAAACTAATAATAACTCACACTGGTTAAACTTTCGTAAACATTATTAGTTCTCTTATACATACATGATATTGATGACATTACTATGGACATAAGCTATGATGACACCAGCTTAAACCTTATTGCAGACACTCCCGAAACTGCTACCAGGACCATTAATTCCGATCTTGAAACTATCACCAACTGGTCTAAAAAATGGCTTGTATCATTTAACCCCAGGAAGACAGAATAACTACTTATATCACGGAAACGTAATAGACTAGCACATTCCCCAATATTGATGAGTAACGTTAATGTTTCGGATGTTGAGAGTTTTAACAACGAAGGAACATGGCATCGACATGTAGAATATATTACAGGGACGGCATGGCGCAGAATATAAATTATGATAAAGCTAAAATACATACTAGATAGAAAATATCTTGAATTAATTTACCTTCCATTTATTAGACTTATGTTAGAACATGCTGATAACGTATTGGATAATTGTACTCAAAATGAGAAAGATGGATTGGAAAAAAATCCAAATTGAAGCTGCTCGTATATGCGAGTGTCGTCTATTTTCTAATGTTTCCCAGCATATAATTAATCATGTGCATCTCAGCTAATTTCAGTCGATTAATTATATGCTGGGAAACATTAGAAAATAGACGACACTCGCATAAACTGTCACTTTTTTACAAAATTAAACCGGCATTTCGCCTAAATATCATGTATCTTTCCGCCTGAATCAGACATTACTACCTACAAACATTACGATCCAGAACAACTCTCTAACTTATGACTCGATAATTTCTTCCCTCTTATCTTCAGTCTGAAACTGGAACTCTCTGCCCGAAAACACTCGGAATGATCCGTCATTCCTCATTTGTTTTAAAACAAAAAAATCACAAACAAGGTTCCAAATTATTATTACATAGAAAATACATGGTGCTTTTAAATGGTACATTGCATCTGCTTTTGTACACCGTCAAGACAACCAAGAATTAATGTACATGTATATATAGTGGCTTTTATTTTTGCAATACTTGACTATATGCTCGTTCAATACTTCAAGTATTGCAAAATAGTCGACCGAGCAGATTGCGCTAGGGGTAGATTTTTTTTTTAAATCTACATCGCATTTCCTGCGTTCTGGCGCATTTTGGAGCAAAAATATTGACACTGTCACAGTATGTTTAGACATTATTTTTGATTGAAAACAGTTAAATTTTGAAACAATAAGACAACGACCGAAAAATGCATGGAATACATGGCACTTGGCATGAAACGTGCCTTGTAACTTGTAAAAAATCTTTACTCGGCGCGCGCCGGGTCCACCTCCACCCCCCCCCCTCCCCCTGAATCCGCCCATGCTAATTACCTGTAAATTATATACAAATAAAATATGTTTAAACCAATAAACCGGCTTGCCAACTGCCGGGAGCATAGCATCACTCCTGCAATTGATGTAGGGGGCGTGATTTTCAAGATGGATGCCAACAAAATGTGTCACACGATTTTGGCATTACAAATATTGTCTTTTTGTATTTGTTCAGTAATGGGCAAAGTTACAGATAGTCCGATAGACCCGTCAATCGACACGGAAGAAGAGGAAATCGTTTCCAAGCAACATCAAACTGACAGTCTCACGATTTTGATGTTGCTGACTTTACTCCTGTTTACAATTTTGACAGTTTGGCTGTTCAAGCACAGACGATTCAGATTCGTCCACGAGACTGGCTTGTCAGTTCTTTATGGTAATACTTCGTCATCCATACGTATGGCCAGTCAGACAGTATATGTGGCTGTGACTCGATAAATGGGGCTTATGGGTTTTGCGACCAGTGTAGATCATTCGCAGTCTGATCAGGATCTGCACTGTTCGCCATTCCATCAATGAAACCCCCGTCTAAGCTTCTAACAAACAATATAGATCGTTGTCAGGCTACAGGAGTGTGCTATTTGATCAGGAGTCACACTGGTTGCAACTCACATAAGCCCATGTTTCCAGTCACAGCCACATATATGATATCGCCACTGCATTTCTTTTGTAATCAGACGGACCTCACTCGCCAAGGGAGACGACTTTTATTTTGTAGCGCTCTGTCTGGACTACACTACTATCACCCAGATGCATGTTCGTGCATCAAGGGAAATCACAGTGATGTATCATGCAGCCTAGAAATGACTCGTTGTACGGTCCTTTTTGTCAGACATTCATTGGCAAAAATATTTAATACAGATGTGGCTGTGACTGGAGAAATAAGGCTTATGCGATTTGTGACATGTGTTGCTCCTGATCAAATGGCGCATTTTTGGAACATGATAATGATCTTTATACCGCAACCATTGCTCCATGTAGCATAATAAAGAGGGTTGAATAAATGCTGTTTATATCTGAAGTAACCTAATATACGTGGTCTCAAAAGTTAAAAATCAAGATGGCGGCAAATTTTAAAATTGAAATTGCTGTCGATTCAGATGAATTTTGTCCATTCTCACAGTATATGCGATGTAACCAACGACATGGATATGTGTATTATGATTTTAATGCATATTATGACAACTGTGTAGTGTAAAACCAGCCAATATTGAAGCTCATCGTAAATAAATCGGAAATTTAATCAGATACAATACCGAATCTACCTAGCGGGGATGCCGCCATTTTGCTTTGAATGACGTCGTTAGATTTGTGACGTATGGCGAGGGAATGACGTCAAAACATGACGTCACGCACATTCAACAATTAAGTTTAATAGTATGCAGTATAAATTAAATACATGATTAGTGCCGTCGAATATAAAATATATTCGGTTTCGCACCGACAACTTTCTAAGGCTCAACCGAATATATTTTATATTCGACGGCACTAACCATGTATTTACTATATATTCATTGTTAGAAACATGATGGGTTTTTAGCTCGCCTGCACGAAGTGCATAAGAGCTTATGGCATGTCCCCGGCGGCGTCGGCGTCCACAAACTTAACGTTGGGTAAATGTCTTATAACTTCTGTTTCCTTTCATGGAACACCTTGATATTTCATACATGCATTCCTCAGATGACCCTTTATCATGCTGTAGCAAATCCATGACCCACCACCCAACCCTTACCCCAAGGTCAAGGTCACAAACTTAGCACATTCATAAACTTAACGTTGGGGTAAATTTCTTATAACATCTGTTTCCTTTCATGGAACGCCTTGATATTTCATAGATGCATTCCTCAGATGACCCTCTATTATGCTGTAGCAAATCCACAACCAACCACCCAACCTTTACCCCAAGGTGAAGGTCACAAACTTAGCATGTTCATAAACTTAACGTTGGTGTAAATGTTGTTTAACTTCTGTTTCTTTACAGGGAACGCTTTTATATTTCATACATGCATTCATCTGATGATCCTCTATTGTGCTACAGCAAATCCATGACCCACCCCCACTCCTTTCCCCATGGTCACAAACTTAGCACATTCATACATGCATTCCTCGTGAATAGCTACATGTATCATGCTGTAGAAAATCACCAACTTAGTGCGTTCATAAACTTAACGTTGGGATAAATTTTGTTTTACTTCTGTTATCAGGGAGCGCATTGATATTTCATACATGCATTCATCTTAATATGCTATAGCAAACCCACGACCCACCTTGCACCACTGACCCCAATGTCAAGGTCCACCGCATACCCCTTAACCCAAGGTCAATTATATATAATATTCATGTTTTTTTATGCAACTGTGCCAAGTTTGAGTGAAGGCTGCCAACAGGCGAGCTTCATTGTCTTCTGACAACTCTTGTTTATTGATGGCATAGCGAATAATGCAGAACCTGATCAGACTGCGGATGCACATGTTGATCTGGATCTACACTGGTTGCAAAACCAATAAGCCTCCTGTTTTGTAATTAGATGTCAAATAGTATTTGATATGCAATTACAAAACAAGGCAATTGGGGTATGATAGTCCTAATATCTGTTCGCAGGTAACATAATGTACATGCATATGTGATGCTGACATGTGATGCATAGATGGACCTTGTGATCAGTAGTCGATTTCACCAACATTGCAAAGTATACTTTTCTAGCAAAGTTTACTTTGAGGGAGTAATCATTTATTTTCCCCGAAATGCATTATGTCATGTAGAAATAACTACTGCATATATTTGATGATTAAAAGTATGCAGAATTTAATTATTATACTGAATTTATTACATTATCACAGCCAAATTGGCTGTGATAATGTAATAAATTCAGTATAATAACAATTAATAAATTTATTCTAAAATTGAAAATTTCTCCCTCAAAGTATACTTTACTAGCTAAGTATACTTTGCAATGTTGGTGAAATAGGCTACAGATGTACATGCTATGTGATGCTGACATGTGGAGCATAGATGGACCTTGATGTTTAATAGTCTTTTTAGCAACATTATTTCACTTCAAAATGTTGCAACTTGTATGTGGGATGTAAGCAAAGAATATGAACATGATTCTACTTCATACAATATTTATTACATCATAATATATAGTTAGTACTGGCTACAGTTAAACAATTTATTGCATGACAGTGAAAAGTTTCCTGCATATTTAATTAGTGACCTATTTAACAATTTCTTGTTCACGATAATAGCATTACACATACATGTATCTGTTTATGTATTCACATAAGCACTAAAGTCATTAGTTAGCACATCAATAGTCTTATGAACCCATTTCATGCTGAGGATATGCCATTTTGATTGAGGAAAATCATAAATATTTTCTTTAAATGTGGTTAGAAGTATATGTCGCGACCACCGTTTGAACCGTCTCATTGAGACGGTTCAAATGAGTGGTCACAACCTATACTTTCATTGAGAAATAAGAAAAATAAAATATTTAAATAATTCATATTCGTAAAGGTGTATTCCGCATGTAATGGGTTAACCAATTGGAAATATTGAACTATTTTCTTTTTTTATTTCACAACAAAAGTATATGTTGTGACCACTCATTTGAACTATCTCTTCACTATATATTCCTTCATTGAAAAATAATTAAAATATTTATTTATAATTTTTGTTCAGAACATCATGTACATTGACATATTCTTAGAATATAATGTATTAACCCTTACTAGTAGTTACTACGCTGAATTAAATTGTGTCGTCTGCTGGAAATGTTTTATTTTCAATATTTTTCGATAAAAACCTGTTTTGACAGCGCATGAGAATCGTCTCCACTGGAGACGATTCTCATGTGCTGCCAAAACATGTTTTTTGTTAAGAATTAAGGCAAAAGTGAAAAACAGCAGACGACAATTTTCGTCTCCCGCGTAGCGAGGGTTAAAGTTAATTTCTTGTAGGTTTGTTTGTTTGCTGAGCACTACTTGTAGTCTTCGAGTACATTTCACATTGTTTGTTGCATACGTGATTGTGTATGTCACACATATTTTAAAGGGAAAATAACACACATATCCTCAGTTAATGACATTCTGTAGTATTTTTGTTTAAATATTCATATCATATACTGGTTACTGGTCCGGTATGCTGTGACAGAATTATGCTAATGGCATGTTGCATGCCTCTCCAGTATAGACTGTTTTCTGGTAGTAAAGCACTACAACTTGATTATACTCGAAAACATTTCCCACAATATATTTCCCTTGATGTTTGTAAAATCCAATACTTGTGAATTGTTTTTTATCAGATTAACAAACTTTCAGTATTATTATTGTCTGAGACTGAGCACAGCTTGGTCAGATTGATCTAATCAAACTTCCAGATTTCGAGCATGAGGACATAGTAAGTACACAGAAAGTTTATAAGCAAGAGCCCATGAGTCCAATTTCTCCAGCCACAACCATGACCAATGTGGCTCCTAATCAAATAGTAAACTCCTATAGCCTGATAGTGACCTATGTTGCTTGTTAGAACCATGACAGGTGTTTCATTGATGGAATGGCGAACAGTGCAGATCCTGATCAGACTGTGCGGATGCACAGGCTGATCTGGATCTACACTGGTCGCAAAACACCTAAGCCCAATTTCTCCAGTCACATATTTATTTGTGATTATCATTTTCCAAACTATGCCTAACTGGCTCTGTAGCATTGCCGAGTGACGTTGGTCCATCTCGGAGCGGCCTTGTCTGACCTTGGGCTGGCTGTGAAGGTCATCATCTGGTTGCTAGGCCATGGTGAGGTAGTTTGTATATGTTCATGGATTGATCCATCGCTTGATGGAGATTCACGACCCTGCTGATATCCATCAATTGTTGATTGTTCTCTAGATAGTGACACAGAGTTTGTAGACGATATAAAAGAGGCTGATGGATGTATTTGTGTGTCCTCATATGAAGTGTCCAGTCCACTCTCCTCTGAAACCTCCCACATTGTCGTTATTGTATTTGCTTCCGCCATCTCACCTTGTTCCATAGTACTAGTGTTTGCGTCATCGCACAATGCTCCCATCTCTTCGTCTTGTTCCAGAGAACTTACATTTGTATCTCTCAATGCTGTTACCATCTCTGTTGCCTGGTCTTGACCCATAGAACTTGTAATGTTTGTGTGACCCGATGATAATGCCATCTCTTCTTGCTCCATCGAGCTTCTGATATTAGTGTCCACCCATGATTCTCCGATATCCATTTCACCACCTTCCTCAATGCCACTACTGTCTTCATCATCATCTTCCCACATTGTATCATCTCCATCTTCATCCATAGCGCTGTTAACACCGTCGTCCTCTATCGCCTGCCTAATATTCTCGGACAGCCTCTGTACCTTGTCCCACACCCGATCACGGTATTCTTCATACATTCCCATCACACCCTCAGTCGCGGAGAGTATGAGTGCGAGGCGAAGTGTGTTGCCGTCTCGCTCCTCGATTTCGCTGCGGAGAATTTGTTGGCTGATGCTACAGACATACTCTCCTGTAAGGAAAAGGACACATGTGAAAGCAGATGGTCACTAGAATAGCAAACTGGAAACAACATTATATTAGACAAGTTACAGCATTTTTGATATCACAGTTTTTAAGTGACTTGAGTGTTATTTCTGGTACACCTTAACCATTGTAATGGACATTTTGAGCATTTCTTTTGTGATTAAAATAACCTTTATTCCCTCTTACATGTATCAAATCATCCATGTATCGTCTATAGTAACATGTATCTTGCAGTATCACATAATCTATGAATCGCTCAACAAGACAACTTAAATGTCACTTTACAACATGTGCATTCTGATCCAGAGGTATAATGATATATAACCGTATTCTTGTAATTGAATGGGTTAGTGGATTAAGGGGGCACATTCCAAGAGGGGTTTGTGATTTTACGACATGCACATTCCACTCCAGCAATATTGTCAATGTTTAACTGTAATAACAGTATATTTGAAGGGGTCAGTGGAATAAGGGGGCTAACTCCATGAAGGAGTTAGCCCCCTTATTCCACTTACCCCTTCAATTGTTTTCATAGAGCAAATGCTATAAAACAAATTTGATCGCGTACTCACCAAGAACTTGTGTCTGTATATTCGCCTGCTTGTGTTTTACAAGTAGATCTCGTAGACGTGTGGCAGCAGTTAACACATCCAGTTTCTGCTCCATCGCTGATCTACTTCAAACCCTGAATAGACTTTGAATCACCAGTTCGCACACGGTAAATAAATGTGTAGGAATTATATTTATATTCTACGTTTCCAAGTTAAGTTATATAGTTACACAGAATCCAATAAGCTGAGCTACATGTATAGTCCAATGTTTTAGAATGAATTAAAAAATCCAACAAATCTGATCCTTATATGTTGATTCCAAATCCAAACATACTCCAAACTGTGCCAAGCAATTAACAAAAGTGTGAAAACAATTACCTTTGATGTTCAGTTTGTTTTTTTCACCTGGCTGCGACTTCAAAGGTCAAGGTCAGACGGTCAGCCAGACAGGAAGCCAAACATCCAGGCAGTTGGTCACACATGATTTCAGCACTGATTACAGGTGTGCTAACTATAGATCACTTGAGATCTCTATCTGTTTGATGTTCTTAATTGCCTGTGATTGGATTATTGTAAATTGATCATTGGATACACATGCATGCTCGGCTTTCCTATCTGATGATGTGTTTGGTTACCTCACAATTAGGAGTTTTATATTGGTTTCTATATGGTGTAAGTTTTAAACACAACACAAGCACATACAGCTTTTTAGTTAATGTTTGCTAATACACATTAGTAAACATTACATTAAAAAAAAAAAAGGTTAACTTAATCGTCTCATAACCTCAGTTAAAGCACACATTTCGACTGCATTGCAACTAATACTAAATTCAGAAAGAAAAACTTGCCAATGGCCATTGGCTTGACACATTTTCTGGGCTCATGCGTGGGTTCGGAAGGTCTGCGAGCCAATTCCTACCCTTAAATATAACTAAACTAAACACAAACTAAATCTAGATTGCTATCCAACTACAGGAGTGGGCTATTTGATCAGGATCTACACTGGTCACAAATCCCATAAGCTGCATTTCTCCAATCACAGCCACACATCAGTACTAACTGCAGTGTTTTCCCATACAGCACCTTTTAAGGCACATTCCCAGAGCTCCATATAAGCTGCGTATTTGCTTAAATATCCAATTAAAATTGCCAAAAACCCAATTGAAATCAGAAGTAGCGAGTATCAAAAAGCAATAAAAAAGTGTATGGAACCTTTATCATGCTGCAGAAAACAATAAACAGACCACAAATATAGCATATTTTTCTTACTTTCCATGAAAACACATCTTGGCATTTCATTAGAATTGTCTCCTTGGAGACAATTCTAATGAAATGCCAAGCCATGTTTTCATTTCAAAGCAAACTATTCAATACTTGCTGTCAGTTGATGTGTAAACAGTGGTGCGATTTTATTTTACCCAATTAAAATTTTGAAATACCCAATTGCTTCAGAAATGATGGAGCGACACTACTCAATTAGTAATTCCTTATCTGGAGCCTTGCATTCCTGTCTGTACGATCTTGCTGTTGAATATACGTAAAGCCCAATCAATCAATTCAACCAATAATCCAACACATCTATAGAGGATCTTACATGAGTGTTGATTTAATATGATATTTAATAAATGAGTACTGATTTCATAAAGAAACGAGGCTATGCCAAGTTTCTTATGATATCAGTCCACAAGTTTAATAAATATATTAAATCATCACAAATGTTAGATTCTATTTACTGCATAAGCACAGCACAATACGTTGACGCTGTAGTGACCATCTAGCATGTTTTCTGTACCAGCCTCGTTTGCATGTTTATTATACAAGTGTAATATGATATTTATTACACCGTGTTATAACACTGTGAAAATCTATGTTATGCAATAAATAAATGTATTCCAGGTTTGATAGTGGGGGCTATTATCCACTATACCAGCCTGCCCAACGTCAATCCTTCAATATATTCTAGGTTTGATAGTGGGGGCCATTATCCGCTATACCAGCCTGCCCAACGTACAATCCAACGCCCATGCCAGTCTAGTGGGCTACAACAAGTCAACACCACCAGAGGCCATTTTCATTAACTTTACCGAGAAGATAAAAAATATCACCGAACTGAAGATAATAAAATATGCTTTAGATGACATTGTGACGGAAATCGATAATGAAGCACCTTTGGAGAAAACGGTAAGGATAAAGCCTCTCAACCCTATTTAACTAGAATTGACTACTCCATGCCAATTATCAAGCTGTTGCACTAACCCTTCATAGCTAAATATATAATATAATCTGTTCCATGTTAATTTGGATTATTCCATTCATCAAAAAAAGGACTATTGTGCAGGGTTTGACACTGACGTTATGGCCAGGGATTCCTGCCGCATGGAAGTCCTATTTTTACATTATCTTGAATGGGATTTTCTTGAAAGTTTAGGGGTTCCTCCTACAAATCAGGGGTACTCGGGAATTAACCTGATGGATTGGCTCGTTACAAGCTTTGTTGAAAGTACCAACATCATTTCATCAACATCTGATACGTGTAATAAACAGGACATTTAACCCTCCCCATAAGCTATGCATATACCGTATTCATTCTAATAAACGCCCATACTCTAATAAACGCCAACCCCCCATTTTTGGGCAAAAAAATGAACATTTTCTGCCCGATTTTACAAAAATTGGGACCTCTAATAAACGCCCATGGCCTCCTCTGGAAAGAAAAATGGACATACCTGTCAAAGTGTAATTTTCCGTATTTCCCTTTTTAGCATGTGCCTTTCGTTCTTTGCGTCCAAATATTCTGTAGGAACATGGAATTTCAAGGCCACCTCCCCTTGCAAATGTCCCGATAGAGGAGGGTCGCGGTTCCCCAGAAGTAACTGCGATCACCTGGGTGATATCTCCGTTATTAAATAATGTTGTCAATGGCTGGCTGACACAGTCCTTCAGTAATATGTCCCATAACAGTTTCGCCTTGTTTAACAATTATTGCAGAGTCACTATAGTCACTATAGTCGTTATCTGGTTCTAATATACAATCCAGTTCTGTTCCTGGGGCTTGCTTGATTATCAAAAAAAATATAAAAAAATACGATTTGGTATGGGGACGATTTTGGTCTGGGGACGATTTGACCAGATAGTATATGCTACGCGAAGAGTGATGTCCCTTAGTTATTGTTGAGATATTTTGAGAAATTGACGGATTTGGGGTATGTCCGAATACTTACTGATCCTAAAGTAATTATTCTAATGAGAAATGGACCAGTCCAAACATACAGATTATCCGAATACAAACGTCCGATACGGTAGTAATTGCTAAGACTACACCGGGAGTACATGTACATAGAACGTCTGTAAGGTTTACAAATCCAATCGTTTTCTTCACTTTTTGACATTTTTTACTCGGACCAAAAAACCATTGCCTCTATTAATCGCCCACCCCTGACCTGTGACTTACCGATGATTCTAATAAGCGCCCGGGCGTTTATTAGAATGAATACGGTAAATCACATATATGTATTTGGTGTATGCAACGTCTCTGATCTGAAAACACTTGCAGTATACTGCAATGATTATTTATTAGCACTCCTCACGATGAAGTGCATACAGGGGCGGATCCAGCATTTTGGGAACGTGGGGTTGTCCTATTTTCGAGCTCCACAGAGTGGAGCGAGTATGCTAGGGGTGTCCCCCCGGGGTCATGCCCTCCAGGACAAATTTTGAAATCTAGATGTCCAGAAATGCATTTTCCTGTGTTTTACGGCATTTAACTCCAACTGGTGATAAACTGTGATCTATGTAAACTCCGTGGATGAATGGGCGGTTGCAACCCCGGAACCACCCCTCCAGATCCGTCTCTGGCATATTCTGTACCCCCGTTGGAGTCTGTGTCCGTCCGTCCGTCAGTCTCTGTCTGTCCGTCTTGATATGTCAAGTTTTCACATTTGATCCATTTCAGCATATATATATATATATATTGCAATACCGGGGGCGTTTGTTACTTTAACCCTTCCTACGCTGTTGATGGAAATTGACGTCTGCTGTTTTTCATTTTTGCTTTAATTCTCGACAAAAACAGAGTTTTGACAGCACATGAGAATCGTCTCCACTGGAGACGATTCTCAGGTGCTGTCAAAACCAGGTTGTTGTCGAGAAATATTGGAAATAAAACATTTCCAGTAGACGATAAAATTTAATTCAGCGTAGTAAGGGTTAAACATTCTTACAAATGTTGACCTTGTACTTTCGTTGATTGCTGTTTACATGTATGTTTTCTTCCGCTGCAGGTGACGTTTGATCCAGAGATATTCTTCAATGTTTTTCTACCAATTATTATATTTGAAGCAGGCTATAGTATGAAAAGAGTAAGTATATGTATGCTCCAGATAAGCTACGTATTTGCTTAAATAGGTCATTCAAATTGCCAAAAATCAGAAGTAGTGAGTATCAAAAAGCAATAACAAATTTATGGTACCTTTATCATGCTGCAGAAAACAATAAACAGACCACAAATATAGCATATTTTTCTTATTTTCCATGAAAACACATCTTGGTATTACAAGGAGACAATTCTAATGAAATGCCAAGACATGTTTTCATTTCGAAGCAAACTATTCAGTGATTGCTGTCTGTTGATGTGTAAACAGTAGTGCAATTTCATTTTACCAAATTAAAATGTTGAAATACCCAATTGCTTCAGAAATTATGGAGTGACAATACTCAATTTCTAATTTCTTATCTGGAGCCCTGCATATAGATGTGTTGTCAGCTTCAAGCTGACCGTGAACTTATCCAAACGTCATTGCTGAATCCATCGTTCGTGTGCTTCAATCTCGATGTGGAATTTATCTTTTCTCTGAGCTGAGATATTACTGAAACCTGTCTGTTCATAACTTTGCTGAGGGATGGGCTGTCGCTCAGGACTTCAATGCTGAAGGTTGCGAGTTCAAAACCTCCCCTGGGGCATGAAAAATACTTTCCTAGTATTTCCATGCCACTGGTCTGTCGGATGAGACTTTAAACTGTGGTCCCGTCTCTATATGACCCTAGCTGTTGGTGGCACGTTCCACTTCATAACTTTGCTGTTGAAAGGATATACACATTTACGTACATTTACGGCAAAAAAGTCGAAGTTTCTCCAGGGGCTGTTTCACTAAACTTTGTAAGACTAAAATGTTTGTAAGTGCAAAATTATGATAGTCTGTACATTTTGTATTAACAATGTTTTCTTGTAAAGAAGTATTGGATTTACATTTATTGAGCAAGTGCAAAATTATGATAGTCTGTACATTTTGTATTAACAATGTTTTCTTGTAAAGAAGTATTGGATTTACATTTATTGAGCATAGGCTGCATATCCAGCCTATGCTCAATAAATATAAATCCATGAATTGAAATTTACCGACGATCCTAAATTTGCACTTACGAACATTTTAGTCTTATAAAGTTTAATGAAACGGGCCCTAGTATGCCATCGGGCATATGCATGTTTTACAAACATAAATGTCGGGCATATTGCTCTTGAGGTTCCGTACGTCGGTCCGTGTACATTTACGTCAACAAGTTTGTAAGAGTTTCTCAATATCTTCAATAATACTCGAAGGATTGCTTCAATACTTGAAACACTTGAATCACCTGAACATTGAGTCGCGCCGCCATTAACATGACCTTGACCGTTATCACCTTCGAAATGTCGCTGAAACGCTTGGCCATTTAGTTCTGTGGCTTTGCCTCGTTTCTTGTTATTTTTTATGGTCCAGTATGCTAGGGGGCATACCCATGTTTTACAAACATAATCTCTAGTTTCTCCTCTTTCGTTTCAGCGGCATTTCTTCAGAAATTTTGGAGCGATTACAACATACGCCTTCCTAGGGACCACAATATCTTGTGCTGTTGTAGGGTATGTAAGCATTTGATATGTTTGTAAATTACTTTTATTACCAAGCCTCATAAAGTTAGGAAAGTAAAAAAAGTTCTAAAAATTTAATACCAATATTTATTTTGGCATAAACTGGCTCATGGCTCCAGACTTTCTACAATATGAAATGACTAGATATGACTAGTGCACAAAATGCAGACAAAATGCATGTATAGTGCAACCTCTCTACAACAGCCACCCATGGGAAGACACAAAACTGGCTGTTGTAGAGAGGTGGCTGTTGTAGGGAGGTTAATGCTGAATTAAATTTTGTCATCCACTATTTATTTTCTTCGATAATTCTCATCAAAACATGCTTTGGCAACATTTTAGAATCATTTCCAATGGAAATGATTCTAAAATGCTGTCAAAACATGTTTTTATTGAGAAAGAAGGCAAAATAACCAGCAGACGACAATGTTCATGCTCAGCAGTCGAAGAGTTGGATACAGAGGAAATCGTCCATTTGGGATATAAAATAGCAGCTGCTATAGAGAGGGTGTTGTTGTAGAAAGGTGGCCATTCGACTGTATATATACATGGTTGTGATATGACTATCAGACCAAGGTCTATACACACATTAAATATATGTAAAACCATCTGATTTGAACGACTTAACCAAGCAACATATAAGGTAAGAAATTATGAAGCCTTATAATAAACCATGTTTATTACACTCTTGCAAATTATTTACACGGGTTTCGCTGTGAGAGAAAACCTGTAATCACCTCCTTACAATGATACACCATGAGGAGAACGCCCATAATTGCTGCCTATTTTCTTGGAAACCACGAGCTACCATGCAAAATGTTTAATTTTTATTACTGTCAAAATATCAAGTTATTTGAAAATTTGGAAAGGGTTTCGACTAATCTAGAATGTTAATGTCATTCCAAACATGCACTCAAATATATCTGGGTCATAGAAACAGCTGCATAATTTGGATTTCAAAAAGTTTACATGACGTCACATTTTACGTCGCACAACGTAACGTCAAAACGCGGGAAAACATGTCAATGTATAACTATTCATTCGCACATCACAATTCATTGATTATAATTTCAAAAATAGACTAAATGGAAGTGTAATAAATAGGATATTCCATCGTACATGTTTGAATAGCGGAACTAATACACGAGTGTGCATCGGCGTCCGTGCAAGCAACTCGTTTGCTACGCTCACTCGTTGCTTACGCGGAAGCCGACGCACACTCGTGTATTATTTCCCACTATTCAAAATGTACGATGGTATATCCTCTATTTATCGTCATAAACAATGACTTGTGCATCTGTAAAAAAAAAATCATAATTATCAGAGCTCCAGTTAAGGTGCGTAATTTGATCAACTTTGGGGAAACTTTCGTTATTTCTTCGCCAAAATTGGCAAGTTGTGATTGCTTTAGAATCGTCTCGATGAGACGATTCTAAGGCAATCCCAACTTGCCATTTTTCGTGAAGATATAAGAAAAAATCACGGAAAATTTGGTCCAATTACGCACCTTATCTGGAGCTCTGATTATGTTGCTTTCAGGCTTGTGATAGTGGCTAATGCACGAATACTCAGAATATGTCCGTATGGATTTGCACAGAATTGATAACAATCGGTTCTTACCAATATTTTAGTTTTTGATCAGTGTTGATCCTCATCAGCTAGAACACTTATAGCCTGATACATATATGATGTTTATCACGTTAAGAAACAGTAAGAATTCCTTGAAAAGCCTCGGAATTCCGACACATTTCCTAGACTCGTCTGATAAACTGGAGATAAAAAATTCCAGCCTTGATCCTGTTATTTAATCATGGTCAGAAAATGTGAAAAGGTAGATAATTTAAACTTGATTTTCTGTCTGTTCCAGGGGTTTAATGTATGCGTTTACGCGGCTAATGCCAATAGATTTTAGCGTCAATGATTGTTTTTTCTTCGGAGCTATTATCTCGGCAACAGATCCAGGTAATTAGGCCATAAAAAAGTACTTTGGTACTCAGATATTGCCGCGTCGGAAAAACCTTGCGTGTCGAGCATTTTATCGTCATGGAGAAATAAAATTGTACTGTAAATTCGCCACATGATATGTTAAATCCAATTATGTCTATGAAAATCTGGTGATTTGTCACGTCTAAAGAGGTTATAATATTATAATAACTTTATAGAACATATATGCATCTGACGACAAAAATCGTAGACGAACATCTTCAACGAAAAAAAAAAAATATTTTTAAAATAGCCGCCCTCCCTCGTCACATTCACAAACCCCATTTCTGAGAACCAAAGTACTTTTTTTATGGCCTTATATTTGTATGTTGTAAAATGTCTCGTGTTTAGCCTATTTCATGTAGAGCATACATACATTTGAAAAGACAGAAAATGAGACGGTTCAAATGAGTGGTGACAACATATGCTTTCGTAAAGAAATAAAAGAAAATCTAAAAAAAAAATATTTTCCTACTTGCAAATGAGTATCTCACATGAAATGGGTTAAAAGAAATGTTTAAATCCTTGTCTTTATTAAGTGTTGTATACAGTACAACCACCGCGAAACCCGCACATTTTTTGCTTTGCGGAGTTTTTCGCCAGCGCGGAATTTCCTACTTATTGCGGCAAATCGCTGGTTTGCCGCGAAATGCCGCAAAGCGTCGCAAAATTCTCGCGGTATTGCCGCAATTGTTAAAATAAATTGCCGCAATCGTGACCCACGTCAATTGCGGCAAAACGCGGGGAAATCATAAAACGGATCACCGACACATTTGCCACAATTTGCGGCGTTTTGATGGACAGAAAATGCGGCGTTTTGCGATGTTTTGCTTTATTATTTTACCTGTCCAGCAAATCATTAGAGGTGTAAATTTGCATTCCTTTGTGACGAAATGAAATGAGGTGGCCGTACGTGCGGTGTTCGACTACATGTATGTCTATACATGTGTACATGTATGTAATAGATCTGTGTAATAGATCTGTGTAAACTTCTTTCAATCCCAGAACTTGTGTTCCCCAAACAGCGTTCACATTCTGAATATGCCTGTTTGATATCTACATCCTACATGTCAGATCAATATTCTGAATATGCCTGTTTGATATCTACATCTTACATGATCAATATCGGTATAGCCATGGATGTTCAAACATGATTTATTGACAGATATACCAAATCGATCCATGCGAAATGCATGTCTACAAGGGTAAAACTGACATCATTCAATCAAACAATGTACACAAACGGCCACGGGACGTTTTGCGAGAGATTGCAGCAATATTCCGCGCTAAAGCTAAATTGGTTGCTGCAATTACAAAAAATGTGTGGGTTTCGCAGTGGCTATACTGTATGTACATGTATCAGGAGTGGGAATTTTCAGGATATATCATGAAATCAGGATTTGAGGTTCCTGATAATCGCAGAAAAATACCAATGTTTCAACATGGGAAGCACACTTAAATCACGCATTTGTGGATGCAACAATATGTTTGTCTTGCCATTTTCAGTATTGAGCATTTGGAACTGTTCCCACCCCTGAAAGTTGCTCAATTTTCACTTGGCAATTTATATTATTTAAGTAATTTCCAATAACCTCCGAAGGGGAGCACATTTAATACACCGGCATTGTTTTAAAGTCGCTCTTTTTATTAAATTTTCGACCACATGGTCTTTATCAAAATAGTGTGAAATTGTATTGGCAGTGCTATGTGACACCCATAGTGTAGCAGTATGCACATGGTCTTTATCACTATTTTGATAAAGACCATGTACACTATTTTGATAAAGACCATGTACACTATTTTGATAAAGACCATGTACACTATTTTGATAAAGACTATAATGAGTTACTTTAAAACAATGTATATTATTTAATATTGGTGTAAGTTGTATTAACGCTACTTCCAGTACCATACATGATCAATCAGTATATCTCAGATATTCATTATGTGATATACCAATCAATCACTTTGTGTTTGTGTTAGCAACCGTTTTGACAGATGACAGGGCTCCAGATAAGGAATTAGTAATTCAGTATTTTCCATCATTTCTGAAGCAATTGGGTATTTCAAAATTTTAATTGGGTAAAATAAAATCACACTACTGTTTACACATCAACAGACAGCAACTAGAAAAAGTCGATGGCGCGCCATCGCAATATACCCACTTTCCCCAAATGCTAAGTCCGAAAGGGGGAGGTAATCCATGATGGAGGGTCGGATAAAAAATCCGAATTCACTTTAGGCATCAGCACATCAAAACGAAGCTACGAACCAAATACAGTGCAGTTTCCGTTTTTGTTCCACCGTAGACAACACTTGCAAACTCAACGCGAACGCAACGCGAACGCAACGGTTTGCTGTACCGTTGTATACGTTGTTTAAACGTATAATACGGTTCGTACACGTGTAATACACATTGTCAAACCGTTTAGTTTAAAAGCGTTGTATACGTTGTTTAAACGTATAATACGGTTCGTACACGTGTAATACCATTGTCAAACCGTTTAGTTTAGCGTTTTGTATACGTTGTAAACGTAATACCGTTTCGTTTTACACGTGTAATACACATTGTCAAACCGTTTAAGTTTTAACGTGTAATACGTTTAGCTTCAAGGCGTATAACACGCTTTGGCGTATACATATGTAGCGAGGTGAAATAGTTGAAACGTGTACAACGCTTTACCTGGAAGCGTGTAGCTATATGAAAGCGTTGAAACGTGTACAACGGTTACACGTTTTAACACAAATACCTGTTCGGCCCCGATCTCTTCGAGGCGTCCTCGTTTCGTCCATTTTAAAATATCGCGAATACATACCCTCAGATCGAGTTCAAAGTACATCGGCTGTGTGATTTAGCACTTCAATTGATCCCTAATCCCTGATGACTAATGAGTCACGCTTTTAACACGACAGATGTACCTTGTCGTTTATCAAAATGTTTGAGAATTGTAAATCACGTGAGCCGGCTCATCAGGATCTGCGGCATTTCTATGTACATTTTATATACACAAAAATGACGCCTAATACAGCGTAATGTAACAGGTCCTAACTTAATATGGAATAGCCCGGGCCGATAGTCCGTGTCAGTTAATTGGGGTTAAATATTACGAACACAGATAAACACAGTGCATGGTTTCTTTATTTTATTTTAACATCGTCAGAAATGGCGAGTCTAGGAACTCTCGTATTATCTTTACGCTGAAGCCAGTCTATTTCAGTCACTAATCCGCTATACACCTGTCCCACGCGTGTGTTAAGATTAATCGATATTTGGAGAAACTGAATACACAGCGAGCTGCACACTGGTTTAACACGGATATGGCCCGCGGATATGTGTCATAAATTACTTGGTGGTCAAAACCGGTAAATTTACAAGGTTTATAGCGAAATAGCAGCCGACTGGCAATTTTTCTCGGACCGATTTTTAAGACTAGTTTTCAAATCTCAATCGGTCTGAGAGTTCAAAAATCGGTCCAGAACCGGAAAACTGAAAATGTTAGAAGCCCTGCAGTGAGTCTAGAAGTATATATACACACACGAAGAACGATCAGAGCATGCGCATTCTACGCGATACAAGGTTGGCATACCAAAACGTGTAATGCGTTAAAACCCGTGGAAACGTGTTATACGTATAACACGGTTTCATCTGTACGGTGCTGTGTACATGTAGATGCGTGTAACCGTTCGTCAAAGAAAGCGTTAAATCGTTTAAACGGTCTACCTTAGCGTTGTATACGCTTACAACCGTTGTATACGTTTACAACCGTTGTACACGGATTACACGCTTTTGAAACTCAATACGTTGTTTACAACCGTTGTATACGTTTACAACCGTTGTACACGGGTTACACGCTTTTGAAACTCAATGCGTTGAACACGGTTTGTTCGACTTTCGCGCATGCCCAAGAGTGGGGAAACGCAACGCATGGCCGAAAACGTATTACACGTAGACGACACACGGTTTGAAACGCAACTAACGGAAACTCCACGGATACGCAACGCACAACACTTTGTACACGTATAAACCCGGAACATTTTGACAGAAACAACTGTATCAGACGCGTAGGTATTAAGGTGAAAAAGTTTTTCGACCTACGAGGAAAAATAGTGAAATTCTAAGTCCGAAAGGGGGAGATAATCCATGATGGAAGGTCCGATCAAAAATCGGAATTCACTTTGCACATCATAACGAAGCTACATATCAAATATCAGAAATGTAGGTATTAAGGTGAGAAAGTTTTTCGACTTACAATGAAAAATAGGGAAATTGTGAGTCCGAAAGGGGGAGATAATCCATGATGGAGGGTCGGATCAAAAATCCGAATTCACTTTGCGCATCTGCACATGATAACGAAGCTACATACCAAATATCAGGCGCGTAGGTATGAAGGTGAAAAAGTTTTTCGAGTTACAAGGAAAAAATGGGAAATTGTGAGTCCGAAAGGGGGAGATAATCCATGATGGAGGGTCGGATCAAAAATCCGAATTCACTTTGCGCATCTGCACATGATAACGAAGCTACATAGCAAATATGAGGCGCGTAGGTATGAAGGTGAAAAAGTTTTTCGAGTTACAAGGAAAAAATGGGAAATTGTGAGTCCGAAAGGGGGAGATAATCCATGATGGAGGGTCGGATCAAAAATCCTAATTCACTTTGCGCATCTGCACATGATAACGAAGCTACATACCAAATATCAGGCGCGTAGGTATGAAGGTGAAAAAGTTTTTCGAGTTACGAGGAAAAAATTGGAAATTCTGAGTC
The DNA here is from genome assembly GCA_029237695.1 of Conchocele bisecta. Classification (NCBI taxonomy): domain Eukaryota; kingdom Metazoa; phylum Mollusca; class Bivalvia; order Lucinida; family Thyasiridae; genus Conchocele; species Conchocele bisecta. The sequence goes on along the minus strand of CM055278.1, from coordinate 65,125,845 downwards.
CGAAAGGGGGAGATAATCCATGATGGAGGGTCGGATCAAAAATCCAAATTCACTTTGCGCATCTGAACATGATAACGAAGCTACATACCAAATATCAGGCGCGTAGGTATGAAGGTGAAAAAGTTTTTCGAGTTACGAGGAAAAAATGGGAAATTCTGAGTCCGAAAGGGGGAGATAATCCATGATGGAGGGTCGGATCAAAAATCCAAATTCACTTTGCGCATCTGCACATGATAACGAAGCTACATACCAAATATCAGGCGCGTAGGTATGAAGGTGAAAAAGTTTTTCGAGTTACGAGGAAAAAATGGGAAATTCTGAGTCCGAAAGGGGGAGAGATAATCCATGATGGAGGGTCGGATCAAAAATCCAAATTCACTTTGCGCATCTGCACATGATAACGAAGCTACATACCAAATATCAGGCGCGTAGGTATGAAGGTGAAAAAGTTTTTCGAGTTACGAGGAAAAAATGGGAAATTGTGAGTCCGAAAGGGGGAGATAATCCATGATGGAGGGTCGGATCAAAAATCCAAATTCACTTTGCGCATCTGCACATGATAACGAAGCTACATACCAAATATCAGGCGCGTAGGTATGAAGGTGAAAAAGTTTTTCGAAGTTACAAGAAACGTGACGGACGTACGGACGGACGTACGGACGTACGGACGGACGGACACCCGTGACGAAAACAATATACCCGTTTTTTTTTACAAAAAAGTGGGTATAATTATTGAATAGTTTGCTTCGAAATGAAAACATGTCTTGGCATTTCATTAGAATTGTCTCCTTGGAGACAATTCTAATGAAATACCAAGATGTGTTTTCATGGAAAGTCAGAAAAATATGCTACATTTGTGGTCTGTTTATTGTTTTTTGCAGCATGATAAAGGTACCACAAACTTGTTATTGCTTTTTGATACTCGCTACTTCTGATTTCAATTGGGTTTTTGGCAATTTTAATTGGGTATTTAATCAAATACGCAGTTTATCTGGAGATCATGATGACAAAATTTAATTCAATATTTTAGTTACCTAATTCCTTGTATGATATTTGTTACTGTAGTAACGGTGTTGGCGTTATTCCATGATCTGAATGTCGACGTGACGTTGTACGCCCTCGTGTTTGGTGAAAGTGTCCTTAACGATGCCGTGGCCATAGTATTATCTGGGTGAGTACTACCAGGGGGCACTTGATTCCTGAATGTATGACTGTATGTATGTCGTTGCTTATTGTTTATTGCGCTTTAAATAATATAAAACTGGTGTTTATTTTCTGATTAAAATGATTTGTGTTCTTAACCCATTACATGCGGAGTACACCTTTACGGGTATGAAATTTATTTAATATTTTATTTTTGTTGTTTCTCAATAAAAGTATATGTTTTGACCACTCATTTGAACCGTCTCACCGTCTCAGTGGGTTTGTGCTTATAAAATATTTTGGATACTCCTTTTTCATACTCTGAATCAGGAAGTTTCATTGGTCGAGACTGAGCTGAGCTCAGTCTCGACCAATCAAACTGCATGATTTTTGTCACGCCCGCTTGCGGACAGCGCGATATAGTCGGCACATTGGCGTATGTACGTCTGGGTTAAAGTTTTTGGTTAAAGTTTTTCGGTATACTATCAAAGCCTCGGCTGGCTTGCCATGCGAGCCTTGGCCTTCTAGTGATTACAAATTTGTAGAACACGCTCAGAAAGTTTCATGAGCAATGACCAAGATCTGGTTGCGAACTCCTGCTCTCTAATGAGGATCTATACAGTTTGTTAGTAGTACGACATGTGCTACACTATTTGAATAGCAAACTGGATCACATGCGGGTCTTAAAGGTACATGCACAAAATGTTCTTTACAGGAATTAAATAAGTGTATAATTGTGTCGCTATTCCACCAGTTCTAAAAAATACGGGTACATGCTATACAGGTATAATCATTTAGTAATATTTATTTTATTGATAGTGACTCGCGGTGGCTATTTTCATATGCATAGACTATTTTCATAGACTTGTTAGATTAACTAGTAATGTCCATTAACATTTTAAGGAAACACGGTTATCGCGCCTGATATCATTGTGGAAATTTACGTCTGATACAAAATGTATAATAATGCCAATCAATATGTGGGGTGTCATGTCTACAGAATATACAAAACTATCTGATTTATTTCCTATAAAAGAACATTTTGTGCCTAATGATAACTCGTATATCATGAATTCACTGGTATGTTTAGTCTTTCAGATTAGACCTTACACCGAGGTGCCATCTCTATGACCTTGGCTGTTACCTCGACTTTAAACCTATTCACTTTCATGTTGTCATTGGTCTGTTAACCCATTTCAGCCTATGGATACAATAATTTTTGTTGATAAAATCTCATTAGTTTGTTTATTTCTCGATAAAGGTATATGTTGTTACCACTCGTTTGAACCGTCTCGTTGAGACGGTTCAAATGAGTGGTAACAACATATACTTTCGAAATGAAATAACGAAAATAGGGATTTTTTTCTCTCAAAAGGTTCATGCTACTACAATTGTATCCAGTCTGTAATGGGTTAATGGTCTACCAACATATCATCTATCAGTTTATCATTTTTATCTGTGTATAATACAGCGGGTTTTTCTTTTTTTGCAGTCTTGCCAATCTAAATCGCCACCATATCTCTCTTCCTATTCTAGCGTCGTTTTAGATCTACGGTATTATATCCTCAACCACCTGTTATATAATCTGGGATTACTTTTCTTATTGCGTCTTACCATCGATGGCGTCGAAAATTGGCAAAGCGATATAGGACATGCATATTTTGTCAGTTTTAAACATCATTTTACAAAATTCCACCTCGTTGTCAAAATCACAGTTATTAAATTGGACACTCAAATAACCCATGTGTTTAATTTTGATGGGTTCCACTGCAATTTATCTGTATACCGTAATAACCCTAAATATTCGGACACCATTTATTTGGGGAAACATAAAATATATGGTTTCCCTACAACAGTGAGCGTGCCAATATTTAGGGTTAATATGCCAGTACTGGTTTAATCATAATAACAGTGTATTTGGATGCAATTTGCTTTGAAAAAACCCTATTTAATAGGGGTTTCTCAAAGCAAATTTTGTCTGAATATATAGGGTTATTATGGTAGCTACTGTCTGTTCATGATTGCAAAGCACACAAGCATGACCTGCAGTGCTTGTATACCAACATTGCGGTGGAGCCTCTCTAAACTGGATACCCTGAAATGTGTGCCTTACAGTGGAACTTTTCTAAACCAGACACCCTGGGAGGTCCCCAGGGTGTCTGGTTTAGAGATGTTCCACTGTAATATCGGTGGGCGATAATAAGGTGTGCTAAGGGAGGTAACCCTAGATCCTTGGCTAAATATCAGTAGCCTATTTCACCAACATTGCAAAGTATTCTTATCCAGCAAAGTATACTTTGAGGGAGAAATTTTCAATTTAAGGATAAATTTATTATTTTTTATTATACTGAATTTATTACATTATCACAGCCATTTTGGCTGTGATATAATGTATTAAATTCAGTATAATAATTCTGCATGCTTTTAATCATCAAATATGTGCAGTGGTTAGTTCTATATGAAATAATGCATTTTGGGAAAAATAAATGATTACTCCATCAAAGTATATTTTGCTAGAAAAGTATACTTTGCAATGTTGGTGAAATCGGCTACTGATCACACATGGACAAGATTTGCCAAAAAATGTTCTATGAACATTTTCTGAAAGTCAACAGTAAAGAAATATAATGTCATTGCATTTCTGTTAATTTAGAAAATTTTCCCAGAATTATCATTTATGACATGAGACACGCCATGTGATTCTGTACCTTCTGACATCTGCGTAAGTTTTATTAAATGCGTTTACAAAATTTGCAATATTTTTCATAAATAAAGTCATAAGTTGGCAAAATGTTCAGAGCTGAAAGTTTTGTCAAATTTTGACTTATTTAATGAAATTACACAGATGTCCGAAGGTACAAAGTCACATGGCGTGTCTCATATGTTGTACGATGCTCAACGCTTTGCATGCTGGAAAACTTGTGGGCTATAAAATAGGGGTAGTTCAAAACATCAGACAACAATTCATTATATATTCTTTTATTTCGCCCTGTACATACATGTAGCATAAGTTTGTCTTGGAATTTCATTAGAATCGAGTCCGGAGGACACGATTCTAATGAAATTCCAAGACATTTACCAAAAGAAGTAAGAAAAATAATTTGTTGGCTGATATTTTGACAGCTAGCTTGAAAAGAGTTCTATATGGTTGTATGCGGTTTATAAAGCAATATTATGTTAGAAAAGCTAAAGTTTGGTATTTTTGTGATCTCGTTTTTGAAATATGTAAAATCAAATTTGTCAAATGTTGTCCATAGTATAAAACAATGAATGATAATACATTATAGCACGAAGCATTCTAATAAGACTTCTTTCTTTATCCCCTCGTCGATAGGCAAGAGGGGATATAGCATTAGTCTATGTACGTACATACATACAGACGGATGTGCGTACATTAGTACGTTAGTAACACCTTTCATTTTTCAATAACTTATGAATGCTTCACCGATTACGATAATATTTGGCCACAATGTGTGACTACTGTCTGTTTCACGAAACCTGCCCAAATTTTATGGCTATATAGACAATTCAAAAACACTATTTGTTTCGATAATATTAAATGAAAGGAAAATTAAAGAATGAGCCTTCTTTTTATTTCGTGAAATTCGGTCAAATATTGATTTTATTACGAAAAATTGATTTGTCTATGGGAATTTAACATGGGGGAAAAAGTGGTAAGGAAGTGTGGGAGGAGTCAAAAAACGAAAAAATTTGCAAATTGACTGCGAAACCTGACTAGATAGCTTGGATATGATCTAACTAAGAAAACAAAAGTTAAATGTTAAAAATCGGTCCAGTATTTCTAAAATTCAAAACAATTTCCCCATGTTAAATCCCCATAGACATCTTCACGGAGTGAAGATGTCTATGGGGATTTAACATGGGGAAATTGTTTTTTCGCATTGAAATCAATATTTGACCAAATTTCACGAAATAAAAAGAAGGCTCATTCTTAATTTTTCCTTTAATTTAATATTATCGAAAGAAATCTTGTTTTTGAATTGTTTATATAGCCGTAAAATTTGGGCAGCTTTCGTGAAACAGACAGTAGGGATGGTGCTTTGTTTTGCATACGACCCACGTCCGACTGGAGGTGTTTTCATGGAAAGTAATAAAAAATATGCTATATTTTTGGTCTGTTTATTGTTTTTTGATATTCGCTACTTCTGATTTCAATTGGGTTTTTGGCAATTTTAATTGGGTATTTACGCAAATACGCAGCTTATCTGGAGGGCTGTTTAAATATGACTTGCTGTGTCAAAAGGTGATTTATTAGTTTCCAACCAGTGTAGCCCAAGATCAGAATGTGCATTTGCTTAGTCTGATCAGGGCATATGCTGTTCCCTATTACTGAGTATACCCCCGGCATATATGTCGAGGGGTATATAGGTTTCGTCGTTCCGTCCGACTGTCCGTCCGTAAGATTTGCGTTGAAAGTCTTTGGGTACCCAGTATATCTGCAACCATACGTCAGATTGACTTCAAACGTCATATACTTTGTTAACTTGATCCATATTTTCATTCTATAGCCCACCCATGTGGCTTTCTTGCTAAATGTCAAGGTCAAATGACTTATGAGATATTCTTGAAGCACTTGAGAAATGTGTAGCTATGACTGGAGAAACGACACTGACGGCCTTTGCGACCCAGCCATGCGCATTCGCGCAGTCTGATCAGGGTTTATACTGTTCACCGTGGGTGGTAGTCGGGCGAATGAGACGGGGTAAATTAACGGTAGGGGTTCCTCCTTATAGGAATCACTATTTGCCTGGTTTGGCCCTCCTGTACGTTTTTGTCGTTGGCTCTTTTGTTACCTGGGAGTTGAATTGGGTTATTGCTCATTATAAAAGTAGTAAGATTATTACTGATCCTACTGCTTTTGGGAGAGGCCAAGTGATTCTGGTGTGGCGAGGACCTGGCATCAGATTAGGAATATTCTGATTTCAGGGCTGACTATATAGTTTTGTTATTGTAAATATTCAGTCCTGATTTTGGGATTTTCCCCCCATTTGCACATGTACTTGAAAATGTACATGTTATATATGGGATTTAGTACTAAACCCATTGACCCGGCCTTAAATGACCTTAGCTGTTGATAGGCCGTTAAACCCCAACAAACAAACAAAACAATGACTTGCCGTGTCAAAAGGTGACTTATTAGTTTCCAACCAGTGTAGCCCAAGATCAGAATGTGCAATAGCTTAGTCTGAATAGGGCATATGCTGTTCTCTATTACTGATTATACCCCCGGCATATATGTTGAGGGGTATATAGGTTTTGTCATTCCGTCCATCTGTCCGTTCGTAAGATTTGCGTTAAAGTCTTCGGGTACTCATTATCTCTGCAACAGTACGTCAGATTGACTTCAAACATCATACTTTGTTAACATCATCCATATTTTCATTCTATAGCCCACCCATGTGGCTTTCTTGCCAAATGTCAAGGTCAAATGACTTTTATGAGATATTCTTGAAGCACTTGAGAAATGTGTAGCTATGACTGAAGAAACGACACTGACGGTCTTTGCGACCAGTGTAGACCCAGACCAGCCTGTGCATCCTCGCATTCTGATCAGGGTTTACACTGTTCACGCCCCATGCAGGCACCGGGGCGGGATCAACTGATCCTGAGAATAGTGCTGCAGTAGCCATTGCTTGTCGTAAAAGGCGACTAAACTGGCTTAACGATTGGGTTCATACTTTCCGGAACCCACTATACCGGATTTGGCCCTCATGTAAATATTTGGCTTTCTTGTATGTGAGAGTTGAGTCAGGCTATGCCCCATATATAAAAGTAAGATTAGCGCTAATCCTATTACTTTTAGGGGATGGGATAAATGATGCTGGTGTGGCGAGGGCCTGGCACCAGATCAGGTTGTTCTAATTTCAGGACTGAATATGTATTTTGATTGTAAATATTGAGTTCTGAAGTTGGGATTTACCCCCCTCGGACAGGTGGATACGGGACACGACCCCATTGACCCGTCTGCGTGTAGACTCCCTGAGGCTTGTACCTCTATGTCAGAAAAGCGGACGTTAAACCCTATTCACTCACTCACTCATTACACTGTTCACCGTGGGTGGTGGTCGGGCGAACGAGACGGCGTAAATTAACGGTAGGGGTTCCTCCTTATAGGAATCACTATTTGCCTGGTTTGGCCCTCCTGTACGTTTTTGTCTTTGGCTCTTTTGTTGCCTGGGAGTTGAATTGGGTTATTCCCATTATAAAAGTAGTAAGATTATTACTGATCCTACTGCTTTTGGGAGGGGGCCAAGTGATTCTGGTGTGGCGAGGACCTGGCATCAGATCAGGATTATTCTGATTTCACGGCTGAATATATAGTTTGGTTATTGTAAATATTCAGTTCTGATTTTGGGATTTTCCCCCCATTTGTACATGTACTTGAAAATGTACTTGTACAGGTAATATATGGGATTTAGCACTAAACCCATTGACCCGGCCTTAAATGACCTTAGCTGTTGATAGGCCATTAAACCCCAACAAACAAACAAACAAACAAACAAACACACATAGTAGTGCTCCAGATAAGGAATTCGTAATTGAGTATTGTCACTCCATCATTTCTGAAGCAATTGGGTATTTCAAAATTTTAATTGTGTAAAATAGAATCGCACTACTGTTTACACATCAGCAGACCACACTTATTGAATAGTTTGCTTCTAAATGAAAACACATCTTGGTATTTCATTAGAATTGTCTCCTTGGAGACAATTCTAATGAAATACCAAGATGTGATACAAATATGCTATATTTGTGGTCTGTTTATTGGTTTCTGTAGCATGATGAAGATACCACAAATTTTTCATTGCTTTTTGATACTCACTACTTCTGATTTCAATTTGGTTTTTGGCAATCTTAATTGGGTATTTACTCAAATACGCACCTTATCTGGAGTACTGCATAGTGTACATCTGTATTGGGCTGCATGAGATTGCGAGCTGATAAGACGCTAATCTGGTCAAGATCTTGATAAACCCTATTTTCTCGTGATGTGTCACAAATATGACCTTTCTAACCATTGTAGACCCACATCAATTAAGGCAAGCATGTTCACACTGCAGGTGGAAGACTCAGACCTTTGACTGAAAGAAAAGCCCATTAAAAAAATGTATTACCTCACCCGCTTGGTCTCGTTCAGTACTATACAATACTATGTAGTACAGTATGAGACCAAGTGGGTGGGTCTATATGGAGGGAGTAAAAAAAAAATAGCTTTTTTTTCTTCATTTATTGATGCTTTTAGGCATATTTAATGTATTTATAGACCTCGGTCCGTTACTTCAACCTGTGAGCTAAGTCACCACATAATAATTCCAGCACAAACATATTTACACAATTCCCTAACATTTGATTGGCCCGTAGCAAGTCTCTGTCCAAAATTTATATCCCAGTAAACTCCCACGCCGAACTACTTTCCGTAACCGTGAGGCGCAGTTAAAATAATTCTTAAGAAAACGGAAAATAAACACATTTTCTTAATGAATTTATTTCAAATGCTGGAATTATAAGGAATGAATGGCCTTTTTGTTGAATTTATCAGGGATATAAACTTGGAAAAGTCGCGGGAATACTGGACGAAGGCCGCAAGGCCTTCGTCCAGTATTTCCGTGACTTTTCCAAGTTTATACCCCGATAAATTCAACAAAAAGGCCATTCATTCCTATAATATACCGTTTTCTCTGAATAAACGCTCATGTTTTCTTTATCGCACGTCAGCCATATGTATGCAACTTGCATTTGCAACTTGAATGTACATGTATTCAGTCATCGCATTCAGTCTGATCAGGATGTGCATGACTATCATAATTTTGCACTTACAAACATTTTAGTCATACAAAGTTTAGTGAAACCAGCGCCTGAACGTTCCATAAGATTTTCACAGCACATCTTCGTACCTCATGTGGTTTGCATCAGTATTCATCTTTTACGAATATTACTTCATAATACAGGTCCATTTGCAATTTTACTGGGCCCCCAGTAAGTTAGCTTAACATTGTTAGTATAGTTCACATATTATATTTTTAAGGAATTAAATGCGAGGGAGCATTAGCGAACACAGCATTTAGTTCCTTAAAAATCCAATATGTGAACAATAACATACTTATAATTAGCCAGGTTTATAAATATGCAATCTCCCATCGGATCATTGATTTTCCATTTCCTGTTGAACAAGTAGTCATTAAATCTGGTAAAATTGGAGCGCAATACTGGCCAGCGATTGGCTTAGAATGTAGGGCAAATTATACAGGATTTAATAGTCCGTCAAGCTAACAGAGTTTTGAGCAACCGAGCCCTCAGGCTGGTATTTGTGTTCAGCGATTATCACAGATCTCTTGTAATATGTTCCCACTAGCATTTTCATATGCACCCAGCATGTTTAGTTTTACCATCATTTTGGCAGCTGGTAAAAATTTCAAGTTTACCTGACTGAGTGTCGTGTAAAGTTTTGGCACTTTTGCGGAGACTATGTATGTCGTGTAAAACTTACTGTTGTAAACCACAATCAATCATATGTAAAATAGCGGTAACTTCATTCATACTACATGTATTTAGTTTACAATTGCCTACCTACCCCCAGAGCTCCAGATAAGTTTGTGTCTAAAGCGTACTATTTCAAAATCATTGCGTAGTTTACTTTTACAAATGGATTATTGATTTTCTTCATTACTAAATAGGGAACGAATGATAAACAAAATATAACAAATTTAAACATTCACTTATTTGAGCTGCAAAAAGCAAACACTGTTTTTGCAGCTCCAACTAAGTGAATTTTCAACTTTATGACAGTATTTTCACTCCTACTTTATTAATCAATGTATATTCAGCTAAAATAATTGCGTAAAATACGCCCCTTATCTGGAATTCTGTACCCCCTCATCACTAGCAATCATGATTGTCTCTTGAATAAGACAAAATTCTGGATATACTTCTTTCTTCTTACCGTAATAACCTTAAATATTCAGACACAATTTATTCCAGGAAACACATATAAATATCTGGTATTCCACAACAAAGAGTGTCCCAATGTTTAGGGTTAGTATGGTTGTACTGGTTTATCGCAATAACAATATATTTGGATACAATTTGTTTTGGGAAACCCCTATAGGGGTTTCCCAAAACAAATGGTGTCCAAATATTTAGAGTCATTACGTTATTATCATTTATTATTATTACAGTATTCGCTTTCCGAAATATAATTGATTGTGGCCATTTCTTGCAGGTCAGTAGAGGCTTACGGTAAAGACTCGTCGGAGGGGTTCAGTGTTCAAGCCTTCTTTAAAGCATTAGGGAACTTTCTGGGTAAGCATAACCGTGTCACGTGCAGAATCCTGCCTGCATAGGAGACATGCCGTGTGATTTTGTACTTAAGAACATTTGCGATTTTTCATGAAATATATTTACTGTGATATTTTCTGTCAATGACGTCGCAAGATGATGGAATTATCATTGCATCTGCATTTATATCGTTTCACTTATCGCTGGTTCGTGGGTGGTTGGTCGATCGAACGCGACTGTGTAAATTAACGGTATGGGTTCACGATTTGCCTGGTTTGGCCCTCAGGTATGTTTTTATCTTTGGCTCTTTTGTTACCTGGGAGTTGAATTGGTTTATAGCCCATTATAAAAGTAGTAAGATTATTACTGATCCTACTGCTTTTGGGAGGGGGCCAAGTGATCTGGTGTGGTGAGGACCTGACATCAGATCAGGATTATTCTGATTTCATGGCTGAATATGTTGATTTTTTATTGTAAACATTCAGTTCTGATTTGTACATGTACACATACACATGTACTTGAACATGTACATGTACTTGTACAGGTAATACATGTGATTTAGTATTAAACCCATTGACCCGGCCTTGAATGACCTTATCTGTTGATAGGCCATTAAACCAGGATTATTCTGATTTCATGGCTGAATATGTTGATTTTTTATTGTAAACATTCAGTTCTGATTTGTACATGTACACATACACATGTACTTGAACATGTACATATACTTGTACAGGTAATATATGGGATTTAGTACTAAACCCATTGACCCGGCCTTGAATGACCTTAGCTGTTGATAGGCCATTAAACCCAAACAAACATATCGCTGGTTTAAAATTATAGGGTTGTAACCGTTTTTAAAAAAGTTGTAGATGCGACCTTCTAACACAGTGACTAGAAAATTGAATTATATGAAATAATAAACACATTTTCCCATTTATCGACTTTGTATTGGCCAACTACATACTGTCTGATAACATATTGTCATATACTGCATTGATTAAATACACAAATCTGGGTAATAATGGATTCAAAACTGACAATCATTGGTCACATGAGTTACCGAAATTCACCAGTGTAATGTTGCAACATAAATGTTTGTTTCAACTAAAACCCATGTCATATATGCGCAGCCTTTTTCATAAAACGTTACTTTATAAATCGAATACCAGGCTAGTGTCTTTTGATTTCAAGTTTGTCGGGCTCGGCAAGCCTCGGAAATCCTACATGATTGCTAACCTTGCCTGATAAACTTGATATCAAAAGGCACTAGCCTGGTGGCCGTTTCACTAAAATATTTGTATGTGCAAACATATGATAGTCTGTTAATGTCACATTAACAAAGTTTTCTTGTAAACGATTGGATTTACATTTATTGAGCATAGGCTTTATATGCAGCCTATGCTCAATAAATGTAAATCCATCAATTGAAATTTTCAGACAATCCTAAATTTGCACTTACAAACATTTTAGTCGTACAATCTCGTGATCTCTATATAATTGCAGGTATATTAGATATAATAGGTGTGCGTTTGCCATAGGCATTATTGACGAAATATGTGGTGTAAAGTTCCAATGTGGTGTAAAGTTCCGTATATATGACATAAAACACATTTTCACATATATTTCAGGCATATTTCATGGTGCGTTTGCGATTGGATCAGCCCTCAGCATACTTACGGTATTATTGCCAAAGTACACGAAGATGTGACGTGAAACGCCAATCAATCAATCTTCTCGTATACAACATAGAGTGGTGCGTTTGCGATAGTACCAGCATTATTGACGAAGTACACACAGATATGTGCTGTAAAGTGCCAAATCAACATATCTTCACATATACGATATTGACCACATATTCCCCCATATTGCAGGTATATTTGGCGGTGCGTTTGCAATAGGATCAGCTATCGGCATGTTCACTGCATTATTGACGAAGTACACCAAGATACGTGACTTCCCGGTGCTGGAAACTGCCCTGTTTTTCCTGATGTCATATACTTCATTCCAGGCAGCGGAGGCTGCTGGTCTTACAGGTATTATCTACCATACTAATATCCACAGCACATAGTTTATTTGACAATCTGTACCCGTGATTATAAAACTTGATGAGCGATTCTTGAAATTTGTAATAAATTTTACGCAGTGCGACTAAAATGATCGTAAGCACAAAATTATGATAGTCTGTAAATATCACATTAACACGGTTTTCTTGTAAACAATTATTGGATTTACATTTATTGAGCATAGGCTGCATATGCAGCCTATGCTCAATAAATGTAAATCCATCAATGGAAATTTCCAGACGATCCTAAATTTGCATTTACGAACATTTTAGTGGTACCAGCCGCAGAACAATATATATGGAAGCCGAATTGTACTCAAAACTATGCACTCAGCCTCACCTAATCAAAGTTCATGTAATTGAGCTTGAGAATGGAATACAGAAAGTTTTATAATGTAAAGGATTTCGAGGATATTATACATGTATGCGTGATGATTTAATATGATTATTAAACAAGTTGACTGATTTCATAAAAAATGAGGCTATGCCGAGTTTCTTAATATGAAATTAGTCAATGAGTTTAATAAATATCATATATAATAAAAACACATGTTAGATTGTATTTATTGCATAAGCACATCATCATACTTGGAAGCTGTACTGATCACCGAACATGTTTTCTGTAGCAGGCTCATTTGCATATTTATTACACAGGTGTATTATGATTTTAATACACTGTTTCTTACACTTTAAACCAGTATTTATACAAACTACTGATGTATAGTGACAGTGGTTTACACCACAGGTTGAAGTAACGGACCGAGGTCTATAAATACATTAAATATGGCTAAAAGCATAAATAAATGAAAAAAAATAAGCTAAAAAATGTTTTTTTACTCCGTCCATATAGACTTATATAAGTCTATATAAAGGGAGTAAAAAAAAAATGTTTGCTTATTTTTTTTAATTTATTGATGCTTTTAGGCATATTTGATGTATTTATAGACCTCGGTCCGTTACTTCAACCTGTGGTGTAAACCACTATCGTGTTTTCTATATATGGAGAGATAACGTCTGTGACGTGTTTTTTATTTTTCTATTTTATTTTCAGGCATCGTGGCTGTGTTATTCTGCGGTATATGTCAAGCCCACTATACGTATAACAACTTGTCAGAGGAATCAAAACAAAGAACTAAACAGGTGAGTGACGGTTACCATGGTGATGATATGTAATGTTTTATTTCATTCATGGTTCCGTTCCTAATTTGACCTTAGCTGTTGCTTGGACGTTAAACCCATTCACATTCACTTTTTTTCATTCATGGAACTGATCATCACTGATTGCCGTGAAATCTTTGTTTTCCACAGCTAGTACATGTGAGTTAAAGGTACATTCCCACTCATTAGGCACAGAATGTTCTTTATAGGAATTAAATAATTGTGTCACTATTCCACCAGTTCTAAAGATTACGAGTGCCCGCTATACAGGTATAATCATTTAGCAATATTTATTTTACTGATAGTGACTCGCGGTGGTATCAGGCTATTTTCATATGCAAATGAGGCATGGTATTTTTTTAATTATTTATACAAATTAAATGCGTCACCTGAAAAAATAATATTTTCAACAGATTATAAAGTATGATCATTGCACATCAAAAAATAAATACAAAGAATAAATAGTAATGTCCGTTAACATTTTAAGGAAACACGGTTATCGCCCCTGATATCATTGTGGACATTTACGTCCAATATAAAATGTTTAATAATGCCAATCAATACATGGGGTAATGGTGAATGAGTGTTTATTTTGCCAGAAAATGTCTCGGGTGATGTCTCTGATATAAAGAACATTTTGTGCCTACTGAATGGGCATGTACCTTTAATATAACTCTTGTTTTATGTTGCAGTTATTTGAGTTGATGAACTTTATGGCGGAGAACTTTGTATTCCTGTATATCGGTGTGTCTGTGTTCACGTTCACCAACGTCGTGTGGAACGGCTGGTTCATAGCTGCCGCATTTGTATCCTTTGTAACAAAAAACAAATTAATTATCCCTTATAGTGCTGGATTAAAGTTTGTTGTCTGCTGTTTATGTGTTGTATTACAATTTTCTCGTCATAAATATGAGCTGACAGTACTTTTGAATCATTTCCACTGGAAATGATTCTAAAGTACTGTCAAATCATGTTTTATTGAGAAAGAAGACAAAATATATAACATCAGCAGATGGAAATTTTCTGTTCCCCCGTTTTAAGGATTAAAATAAATTAAGTAAATATAAATGCAATAAAAAATCAAATCATGTCAAACTTCTATTGTTACATGGTTTCCGTTGTTTGCACATATGTGCAAACAAATAGTGCGTGCTGTTTGCACATGGCTTTAGGCAATGCTCATTCCCGGGCCGCGCGTAGACCAAGTGCCTTCATGACGTCACTACGCCGAAGTGCCTTCATGACGTCACTACTTCATGACGTTCATGACGCGGCCCCGGAATATGCATACCGAAAATTATCTACGTGAATGGGACGATTTATAAAAGTACTGAAAATACTGTCAGAATATAATGCTCAAATTACATCAATTTTGTGTTGGAAATGTATCAATAACGTTTGATCATGTCCAGCCATGTGCTATGGCCTGAGGGAACTGTTTGAACCCCAAGGCCTGTGGCATTGGGGTTCAAACAGTTCCCTCGGGCCACAGCAAACATTTGCACACGGCTGGACATGATCAAACCTTATAATATAACAAGGGCATCGTTATCCTAAGCTAATCAATCCCCTTGCTGTCGGCCTTGATAATAAAATGAACATAAGTCCTTAGTGACCTTGATATTGGGTGTTCAGATATATGCAAAACAAAACACCATCTCTAGACACACACATTGTGGCCAAATATTATTAAAAGCGTTTGTGGTTCGTAAGTTATTAAGAACTGAAAGGTGTTAGTAACGTACGCACATACATGACTATAGCTACATTCCTTCCTACCTGGCGAGGGGATCATATGTGTAATGGCCGTAAAACCCCAATTGATCAATTGTGTGTTCTGGCTGAATATACATGTATCTATTTTTGTAAATATTCAGTTTTAATTTCTGATTTTCCATACAGGCGAAATACTAACCCAATTTGTTTGTCTATAACATAAGGTTCCCTGCATCCCATACACATTGGGTTAGTGTAATACGGGATTCAACCCAGTTTTAAAACCCACCTTAAATGACCTTAGCTGTTGACAGGCCATTAAACACCATTAAATAAATAAATGTCCTTAACTTGTGCCCAGTTTTCTATTATCGTAGCGAGAATGTGTAATGTTTATCCCTTGTCACTATTGCTGAATATCGGAAGGAAAAATAAAATCAAGGCAAAAACGATGCATATGATGATGTTTTCTGGTAAGTAGAGGATTACACTAGCATAGCTCCAGATAAGTATTATACCCCCAGATTTCAAATTCAATGCATATTTTACTTTGACAAATGTATTTTTGATTTTCTTCCTTAAATAAGGAATAAATGATAATTTTTTGTATTTTTTTTTTAAATTCACTTATTTGAGCTGCAGAAAGCAAACACTGTTTGCTTTTTGCAGCTCAACTAAGTAAATTTTCAACTTTATTACAGTATTTTCACTACTCAATTTGAACATCGATGCGTATTTTCACATTGCTGTGAGTATTTTGCACTCCCACGTTTAATAATCAATGCATATTCTGCTAAAATAAGTGTGTAAAATACGCCAATACGCACCTTATCTGGAACTCTGCACTAGTTTTTGGGTCAGTCCAGAAGATAGATATTCTGCCTTATTGTTTGCCCTATATTCTTGACCAAAGAAATCACAGCATTTTGAATTTGTTCATCTAAATTAATTGCATATTGTGATTCTTTCTTGGCTTTCTTTAATAGAAAGCCAAGAAAGAATCACAATATGCAATTAACATTAATTTGTTGCAATAAGTACAAAGTTATATTTATAACCAGAAGTCCCGCCTTGTTATTGGATGTTCATATGACACGCACTGTTACCATGTCAGCATGCACACTTCAGTTTCAAACAGCCAATCATGTAATAATATCGCAAATCAAAAGCGTTGTTAGGGGCGGGACTACATTCAAACCAACATGTGCATGCGAACGGGCGGGCCAAGCAATAAAACAGTTATAGCTCACATAATGATTTTTTATGCCCCCTGTCTTCGGAGAGCCAGGCGTATAGTCCGTGTGTGTGTCCATGGGTCTGGTTATGAAGTTTGCCAGTGTTTCCCCAATCTGCCACTGGGGACATTTATGTGATGACGGACCACATTTTCTTGTCGTAATTAATGCCATTTATTTCCCATGCCAGGTTTGCGAGGGGCTATAGCGTATGCGCTGGCCATCCGGAATACAGCGAGTGAGGCAAGACAGAATATGCTGTCGGCCACCATGGTGATAGTTTTGGTGACGGTCATGTTGTGTGGCGGCTTTGTTACGCCCATGCTTCAGTGGCTACAAATTAGGTATCTTAAGGCGTTTTCTTTTTGTATTTTGTATGGATGTAAACCCCATCAGTCATTCAATGTATGTGTGTATTTTATCCCGTCAACACCATGCGTATGTGCCGTGAAACACGATGCCGTGAAATACTTTTGATATCCTGTCAATACGACCTAATCACTGCGTATGAATATGTGCGGTGGCTGGGGTTATTTTTATTGCATTTTGAAGCTATTTGTAGATGTTGACGGGATAAACAGAATAGTAGGTTAGTGCCGTGAATGGGAAAAAATATCTGGCGTGGCACGGAAATGGGATGTGCTCGGGAGAGCCTCGCCCATCCCGTTTCCTAAGCCGTGCCAGATATTTTTCCCCATTCACGGCACTGACCTACTATTCTCTATTTATACGTCACAATTCACAATGGTGATAGTTCTCATGGCAGTGGCGACTTTGTTAAACTCGTACTTCAGTAGCTATACATAAAGTGTCTTAACCCTTAGACCGCTACTCACAACAATTGTCGTCTGCTGTTGCTTTTATATCTTGACTTATTTCTCAATAACAACATGGTGTGACAGCACTTCAGAATCATTTCCAATGGAAATGATTCTGAAGTGCTGTCAAACCATGTTGTAAATTATTCTAAAGTGCTGTCAAAGCATGTTTTTGATGATAAAACTGGAAAATAGAAAATAAACAGCAGACAACAAAAAAATTAAGATAGCTGTCTAAGGGTTAAAGGCATTTTTTTTTTGTGTTTTGTATGGGTGTAAAATCCATCCATGCTTATAACATTTTCTGAGCATGTATTTTTCACGTTTTATATGAGTTGTGCTCAGTCTCGACTAATCAACTGCGTGATTTCGATACAAGTTTTGAAAAAGTGCCCAGGTTGTACTTTATCATGACATTTTATTTTTTTATTCAATCGATCAACATCAAATCAATCGATCAAATAAATTGTGCAATCTGCTCAATAATCATTAACCCTTCCTACGCTGTTGACGAAAATTGCCGTCTGCTGTTTTTGATTTTTGCTTTAATTCTTAACAAAAAACTGGTTTTGACAGCACATGAGAATCGTCTCCACTGGAGACGATTCTCATGTCTTGTCAAAACCAAGTTTTTGTCGAGAAATATTGAAAATAAAACATTTCCAGCAGACGACAACATTTAATTCAGCGTAGTTAAATTTAAATTCCCATTACCGGAGATGGTTTATGGTATTAAATCACATTCTATATAAAACGTGAATGGCGTGCTGTTATTTTACAGGGTTGGAGTAGAGGAAGATTCAGAAGAGCCGTCGGCCACTGGCGCAGTCCGATCAGTGCGTATACCTATACACTGTAACATGTCTAGTTCTGATAAAAATATACGGCTGTATTAACAATTTTTGTGTCCACTTGTCCACTTTATATGGCTATATAAACAGTGAAAATTGTGAAATTTTCTCGCCCATGATAGCGGTCACAATTCTGGCGGCGTCTCGGTAGACGTCAACAAATACGTCCAAGTTTGTAATTTCTCCTGACCCGGATCATGATGAAACTATCAATATTGATGGCTATCCACCCAGTGGCATTTGCTGGACCTTGACATTTGGGATGAGACTCTTGCCCGCAATCCCTTGTTATGAACAAATTATTTCTCGGTGTGAATTTGATTTATTTCGAATACAGATATCCAGAACACTCTTATCATAAGGTGTGATCTTGCATTATTTTCTCGTATACAATGTTCTCTGCTTGTACATATAGCCTTCCCTTTTGCATGTGGAATGAAATTTGTCTCATAGGCTGAGAAAACGGAACTTATATATGCGATCAGTGATATCTTGATCAGACTACGCGACTGGATCTACAATGGTCGCAAATATCTAAATTACTATTTCTCGAGTCGCAGCCATATTTCTACAGCTATATGTTGCACAACTATCATGTGATTATTTTTTAGCACTTGTAATTCTTAATTGTAATCAATTCTACATACATGTACCTATTTCATGCCGATGACACATATGAATATTTTCTGATTTCTCACCAAAACTATATGTTGTTACCACTCATTTGAACCGTCTTGTCGAGATGGTTCAAATGAATGTTAACAACGTATACTTTCATTGAGAAATGAAGAAAATAGAAAACTCTTAGCATAAAATGAATTACTATATAATCTACTCCCTTTTGCATGCCTTTAGGCAATCTCAATGCAGGGGCAGTACAGCTCAATGGAGATGCCAGGCCAAGGGGAGACAAGTCAATCTCTTACAGAAAACTGATTATTTTTCCTATTTCTCAACGAAACTACATGTTGTTACCCTCATTTGAACCGTCTCATCGAGACGGTTTAAATGAGTGGTAACAACATATAGTTTTGTTGAGAAATGAAGAAAATAGAAATATCTGTCGGAATGACTATATAATCTACATGTATCTCCCTTTTGCATGCCTTCAGGCAATCACAATGCAGAGGCAGTACAGCTCAATGGAGACACCAGGCCAAGGGGAGACAAGTCAACCATCGTCTCTGGTTTGTTACACGTTTCTGTAGCTAAACATTTGCCCAACTGCCCTGTAGTTTAGTTATCATGTCACCAATGCCTTGTACGTCTTTGGCTTCTTGTATTTGAGGGTTTAATCTGGTTATCCCCCTTGTATCATATTAGTAATATGATTATTCCTAATCCTATTCCTTTTAAGGGAAGGGGCCAAGTGACTTTGGTGTGGTATGGACCCATCACCAGGTCAAGTTAATTTAATTTCAGGGCGGAATATATATACATATATATAGTTTATGTAAATATTCCGTTCTGATTTGATTTTTGGATTTTCTCGCCAATGCAGCAGGTCACATGCTGGATCGAACCAGTTGGTCCGGCTTTAAATGATAGCTGCTGTTAGGCCGTTAATCACCAATAAAGCAACTCAAATCAATCTATTTGACCATTGAGGCAGTTTGTATACATACATGTTTGCCCTGTATATGATATCTAGGTGCAATATGTAGTAGGAGGCAATTGCTTTCTCCATTGTGAATTTAGCCATTTATTTATAGGCCTGCTCTCTCCATATTGTGCATTTCAACTTCATTTCCTGGGCCTGCTCTCTCCATATTTTGAATTTTAACTACATTTCCTGGGCTTGTTCTCCATACTGTTAATTTTAACTGAAATTCCTGGACCTGCTCTCTCCATATGAATTCTAAATATGCATTTCAGGGGACTGCGGAGGCAGAACAAGATATACAAGCGAGATCTTTCGGCAAGGCCTTCCTGGTAGCCAAATGGTATAAGTTTGATAGACGGTGAGTTCAATGTTGCTAACACTTTATAGGGATGGGTCCTGGCCTAGGGGTTAGAACACCTGACTTACAATCTGGAGGTCGTGGGCTCAAACCTCGCATAGGGCATCAAAAAATACTGTCATAGTATTTCCATCTCACTGGTCTGTCGGATGAGACTTTAAACTGCGGTCTCGTCTCTATATGACCTTAGCTGTTGGTGGGATGTTAAACCATTTCACTTTCACTTTTAACACTTTATGTGGCTGTGACTGGAGGAATGGGGCTTGTGGGAATTGTGACCAGTGTAGCTTCTGATCAAATAGCACACTCATATAGTATGATAATGATCTTTATTGCTTGTTAGAAGCATGACGGCTGTTTCATTGATAAAATGGCGACCAGTGCAGATCCTGATCAGGCTGTGCAAATGCACAGCCTGATCTGGCTCTGCACTGGTCGCAAATCCCATAAGCCCCATTTCTCCACTCACAGCCACATAATAGCATTATGTCATAGTTACCATGCTTGGCTCTATTCTGTGTGGATGGGCTGTTAATCACAATTCTATTCCAGTGAAGGTTGTTCAAGGTGTATATAATTGAACTGTGGTGTCTCTACCTACATCTATGCCAAGAAGTTTTGGAACTTTGGAAGGATGTACATATTTTATATTTGGCAAATACTGATTTGCACATTTTTGTCGCGCCTGCTTTAGCAGAAGGCCCGACTATAGTCGTCGATTTTTCCGTTGTCGTCGTCGTCATCTTCCACGTCGTCGTTGTCCGAAATGTCAAAAGTACAAGCTTCGTTGTGATAGTATAACACACTCATGCCGGCATTAACATGACCTTGAATTTTTTTACCTTCACATTTTTGTGTCACTTTTTTTGTACAAGCTTCTTTCATCATCGTATAACATTAATGTTACTTGATGGATTGATTCAATGTTTGGAGACTTGATACATGTAAGCATTTGGAACACACTCATGCCGCCATTAACAAGACCTTGATCCTTTTGACCTTCACATGGTTGTGGAAACATTTAACCATTTAACCATTTTTTTATGTCAAAAAGTTTCTTCAACCTTGACCGCTTTCGTGTTTTAAGCATGCACTTCTCTGGCGGTTTTTGTGATGCTTATTTTCGCACATGCCCATGACCATGTTATTGTAAAATGCCTCGGCAGGCGCGTCACCGCTTCCGTGGTGGAATTCTTGTGTTTTACCCTACACCGTACCACCATGCATTAAATCACCATTGAAGAGGTCAGTGCAAAAATGGAGCTAACTCGTGTTGCATATTTTTGTTCTGAATGTAAAATATTCCCAAACATCCCGTTTATAAATTACAGGTTTTTGAAGCCGTTACTGACCAATAGTCGCACAAGCCTTATGAAAAAATGTTGCGGATGTTGTTAAGGGCCCAATCAGTCGATCGATCGATCAGTCGATCGATCGGTCAGTCCGGTCCGGTCCGGCCCAGTCCAAGTCCAAATTGAAGAGGTTTTTGAAGCCGTTTCTGACAAACAGTTGCCTGATGTTATTGTTAGTTTAAACTTTATTGTTAAACAGATACAGAACTCCAATCAATCAACCATCTGTGTTTAAATTGCAGATTTTTGAAGCCATTCCTGACCAACAGTCGCCCGAGCCTTATGGAAACGTGTCCCGGTTGTTGTCAAGGGCTGGCGCGGTTCTTAACCACACAGGAACAACTCATGCAGGTACTGTTTATTCAATCCATATATAGTACATTCTAATGCACCGAAACTAGAAAGCACGCATCTGATTGGTCAATTGAAATCAGAGCCTATAAAATATGAAAAATCACAGCATATAAAATCTCCGTTTTACCAGCCTGTGTTTTACAACTTGACATATTTATGTAACCCTATGCGCTTTTGTAAACAATGGCCAGCGCGGCGGGGAATGCAAATATTTGCAAATTAATTTCGGTACATTTTCGGTTATCCATTTGGCCATATTGACATGTACAACCCAAAGCGGAAAAGAGAATCTACCAACGGCTGACAAACGTGGCTTCAGTGTGGTGGCCCTTCAACAAATTTCTAAAAATATTACCCCACCCGCCCAAAATGCAGAAGAATTTAATAAAGGGCTCAAATGCAAACTCAATATGCCAGTACCAGCCTATAACTTTACGAATTCCAATGTGCACATACATGATAATACATAATAAACTGTATTGCAGATGGGTATTCACCTTAATTAGGCGTAAATCCAGGGAAATCCTAGGCCTGTTGACACAAGTTGTTGCTGACATTTCCTTTGTAAAATCACACGAACCCAATGCAGAATTGTTGGCATTTCTTTAAATTAATAAAAGCAAATAACTGTTGCAACTACACATACAAAAGCAATACAATAGTTAATATAAACATTACAGTTGAATAAATGTATAGATGTCTTAGAAAAAGTCCCGTTAATCTCTATTTGAAATGGGAATATTCTTCGGCGGAGTTAAATTTCTTCAAATTCATTTGGTGTGAGGCTGTTATCGATATGACGACAACAACCTCCTGACGTAATGAAAAAGATCACTGTTCGTGATATGCTACGACGTTTATAGAAAGCTGGGAGCACACTAGGTGCATTAGAATGGGGATAACCATGCTTTGTTTTTCGATTTGGAGCGGTATGTGTGAGGTTTTATGGTCTGTGAATCAGTTTTACGGCTCCGCTGACGCGTCGCCGTAAAACTGATTCACAGACCATAAAACCTCCCACATACCGCTCCAAATCGAAAAACAAAGCATGGTTATCCCCTAAGTATAACATGTTGCCAGGCCAGGTAATTTTGTACTTAAGATGATGTGCGATAAGAAAATTTGCAATGTTTTCCGCAAATAACGTCGAAAGTTGAAATGTTCAGAGCAAATGCGGAATAGCATTCCGCATTTGCTATGGAAATTTCATCAACTTTCGACGTCATTTACAGAAAATATCACAGTTTCTGTAAATATTTTTCATGAAAATAGCACATTTTCTTTGTACAAAATCACATGGCTTGTATATTATGTTACCAGTGTCACCCCAGCTAGATGCATATGCAATTCACCATTCAGTCACTTCAGTAGCCTTATTGACTTTGCCAAAAACATCAAATCCTAACCCTATCATGTAGAGGGCTTGATAGTCTTGGGGTAGGACTTTGGACTTCAATACCAGTAGCCAATTTCATCAAAATTGCAAAGTATACTTATCTAGCAAAGTATACTTTGAGGGAGTAACCATTTATTTTTCCCGAAATGCATTATAGAATTGACTGTTGCATATATTTGATGTTTAAAAGTATGCATAATTATTATACTGAATTTATTACATTATCACAGTCAAAATGGCTGTGATAATTAATAAATTCAGTATGATAAAAATTAATAAATTATCTTTTAAATTGAAAATTTCTCCCTCAAACTATACTTTGCTAGATAAGTATACTTTGCAATGTTGGTGAAATAGGCTACTGGTACTCCATTCAATTTCACTTTTTATATGCCTGTTTGATTCACATTTCTTTTCAGAGTAACATCAACCACGGTCATGATTGTAAATCACAGTGAACTGGGGGAAACTGTCAACCAACCAATCAATTAATCAACCAACCAATCAATCGTCTATTGGGGGAACAGTCAACCAATCAATCAATCATCTATTGGGGGAACAGTCAACCAACCAATCAATCATCTATTGGGGAACAGTCAACCAATCAATCAATCATCTATTGGGGGAACAGTCAACCAATCAATCAATCATCTATTGGGGGAACAGTCAACCAACCAATCAATCATCTATTGGGGAACAGTCAACCAATCAATCAATCATCTATTGGGGAACAGTCAACCAATCAATCAATCATCTATTGGGGGAACAGTCAACCAATCAATCAATCATCTATTGAACAGTCAACCAATCAATCAATCATCTATTGGGGGAACAGTCAACCAATCAATCAATCATCTATTGGGGGAACAGTCAACCAATCAATCAATCATCTATTGGGGAACAGTCAACCAATCAATCAATCATCTATTGGGGGAACAGTCAACCAATCAATCAATTGTCTATTGGGGGAACAGTCAACCAATCAATCAATCGTCTATTGGGGGAACAGTCAACCAATCAATCAATCGTCTATTGGGGGAACAGTCAACCAATCAATACATCGTCTATTGGGGGAACAGTCAACCAATCAATCAATCGTCTATTGGGGGAACAGTCAACCAACCAATCAATCAATCGTCTATTGGAGGAACAGTCAACCAATCAATCAATCGTCTATTGGGGGAACAGTCAACCAATCAATACATCGTCTATTGGGGGAACAGTCAACCAATCAATCAATTGTTATTGGGGGAACGTCAACCAATCAATCAATTGTCTATTGGGGGGAACAGTCAAACCAATCAATAACATCGTCTATTGGGGGGAACAGTCAACAATCAATAATTATCTAAGGGGGAACACTAACAAGTCAAAAATCTCTATTGGGGGAACAGTTCAACCAATCAATCAATTGTCTATTGGGAACAGTAACAACAATCAATCCATCTATTGGGGGAACAGTCAACCAATCATAATCAATCTTTTTGGGGAATTGGGGGACAACTCCCATAACCAATTCAATCAATCAATCTATTGGGGGAACAGTCAACCAATCAATCAATCAATCTATTACGTCAACCAATCAATAAAGGCATTCTTTACGGGGGAACATCAACCAATCAATCAATCATCTATTGGGGAACAGTCAACCAATCAATCAATCATCATTGGGGGAACACTCAAACCAACAATCAATTCTTCTAGGGGGAACAGTCAACCAATCAATTAATCATATTGGGGGAACAGTCAAACCAATCAATTAATTATCTATTGGGGGAACACTCAACCAACCAGTCATTGTCTATTGGGGAACAGTCAACCAACCAGTCAATTGTCTATTGGGGAACAGTCAACCAACCAGTCAATCGTCTATTGGGGAACAGTCAACCAATCAATCAATCATCTATTGGGGGAACAGTCAACCAATCATCAATGGGGGACAAGTCAATATTTATTGGGGGAACAGTCAACCAACCAATCAATCGTCTATTGGGGGAACAGTCAACCAACCAATCAATACATCAACCAATCAATTAGTCAACCATCTACAACCCAATCATTCAACGAACCAACAAATCATTTTGGGGTGACATTATAGATCACAGCGAGCTTTCCAAACAACCCATCAGTCAATCAACCAATGAATCAGTCAGTCAACCAATCAATCAGTTGGTCAACCAATCAACAACTTATTTCAGGGTGACATTAACCATGAATCTGACACGGACATCATAGATCACAGCAAGCTCTCCATCGGGGAAAATAGTCAATCTCTCGCTCATTAAATCAACAAACCAACCAATGAATCATGTCAGGGTGATATTAACCGTGATTCTGACATAGACATGATTATAGATGACAGTGAGCTCTCCATCGGCGAAATCAACCAACCAACAAATCAGTCAAGTCAATAAATCAATCGATCAATAATTTCAGGGCGACATTAACCGTGACCGTCACTCCCGACACAGACATGATTATAGATCATAGCGAGCTCACCATCGGAGAAAACAGTCAATCAATCACTCAATCACTCAATCAGTCAATCATTTCAGGACAACATTAAGCATGATTATGATTCCAACACCAGGGATTCTGCTGGGGAAAATAAAAAAATCGCCGCTTCAAAAAATTACAATTTTCGAAAAAAAACAAACAAAAAAAAGTTGTTTTGTTTTTTTCGGAAATTGTATATATATTTTTGCCAATTGTTTATTTTTATCGCCAATGCGACATGATCCCATCAGTCAATCAACAGATCAATCAATCAACCAACCAATCATTTCAGGGCGACATTAACCACGATCACGACTCCGACACAGATATGATTATAGATCACAGCGAACTCTCCATCGGAGAGAACAGTCAGATATCGGCCGCCTCGGACCCATCCCTAAACTCTCCTCTCGATAAGGATCATATTGAGGTGAGTCGGCTAAGGCATTCAGTAACCGATTTCACCAGAATTGCTAAGTATACTTATCTTGCTAAGTACACTTTGAGGGAGAAATTTCAATTGAAGGATAAATTTTATAATTTGGCTGTGATAATGTAATAAATTCAGTATAATAATTATGCATACTTTTATATATGCAGACGTTAGTTCTATATTAAATGATACATTTCGGGGGGAAATAAATGATTACTCCCTCAACGTATACTTAATAAGTATGCTTAGCAATTTTGGTGAAATCGGCTACAGGTCTGTGGCCTGCCATAATAAAAACGAGACCACTGCAATGTCTGGTCAGCTTACAATTCAGAGAGAGTTTTTGGGCAAGTCACAGTCTCCGCGAAACCGCCAAAACTTTACATGTCATTCGGTCTGGTAAACTTTAAAAATTTTACCGAGAAAAATTTACCAGACCGAAAAGAATTATAAAAATAAAATTTACTTTGTTTGATATTTTAGAGCTTTTTTTAAGTACATCAGTCATATAAGAAAATCTAGCTAGCACCAGAAGCGCATACCAAAGGAAGATGATTTCGTTGAAGCTTAGAATAGAAAAGTAAAAAAAAAAAATCAGACATTCGGTCCGGAGGCAATTTTAACGGACCTTTGCGGAGACTGAAGTCAGGACTTGTAGATTTGGCTGCATGTGGCTAACACACTTTTACAGCCCAATATGGATGTTGGGTCTGAGTAATAAAAATGTTTTTTCTGCGCAATAGAGAACTATGTAGCCCCTGATCAGACTGCGCGGTTGCGCAGTCTGATCAGGAGCTACATTGGTCTCTAGCTTCTCTTCGCTTCTATTGATTTTATGCTTGTTCATTCAAGTGGCATTTTAAAATTAATTTTGTGCATTGTGTTCATTTATTACTTTGCTTTACATTCCTTAACCGTTTTGCATTGTCCCTTATATTTGCTTCCTGCAACCATGTAGAATTTTGTTGTTTTTATTTATTTTATTCATTGTATATGTACTTGAACATGTACATGTACTTGTACAGGTAATATATGGGATTTAGTACTAAACCCATTGACCCGGCCTTAAATGACCTTAGCTGTTGATAGGCTGTTAAACCCCAACAAACAAACAAACAAACAATTTATTCATATACATGTATTTTTATCATTTGCATTATATGTGGCTGTGACTGGAGAAATGGGGCTTATGAGATTTGTGACCAGTGTAGCTCCTGATCAAATAGCACATTTCTGCAGCAGATTAATGACCCATAGTGTTTGTGAGCAGCATGACGGGTGTTTCATTGATGGAATAGTGAACAGTGCAGATCCTGAGCAGACTGTGCGGATGCACAGGCTGATCTGTATCTACACTGGTCGCAAAACCATTTCTTCAGTCACAGCTACATTTGATTTTCGATACTGGATATGGTTGGTGACCTACTTCAGAAACAATTGCTATAGTTACTCAGTTATTCTAATCAAGCAGTGGGTGACAGGTGGGAGCATGTGATGGGTAATTTAACGATCGGGATTCATCCTTAGTCACATTTTAGTCATACGAAGTTTAGTGAAACGGCCCCCTGGTTTGGCCTTCAGATACGTCTTTGGCATTCTCGTATGTGAGGGTTAGATCTAGTTATACCCCTTGTATGAGTAATACGAGTATTCACAATCCTATTACTTTTAGGGGAAGGGGCCAAGTGACTTTGGTGTGGTATGGACCTGGCACCAGGTCGTGTTATTCTAATTTCGGGGCTTATTTTGGGATTTTCTCCCCAATGCAGCAGGTTGAATGCGGGATCGAACCCGTTAGCCCGGCTTTAAATGAAATTAGCTGTTGATAGGCTGTTAAACACCAATAAATCAAAAATCTAATCAAGAAAATCTGTTTCCTATTGTATACATTGTTCCATTAAATCATTAAATTCCCACTTCTTATGAATTTCATATTATCACGGATGCTGTGCTCCGCATCAGCGTAAAATGTTTCACATTGAAAACTGCACCGGTTTCCTAACGATATGCCTCTCAGTCAGAGCTCCAGATACGTTTTGTATCTAAACAATTTTATACCCCCATTTCAAATTCAATGTGTACTTTACTTTTACAAATGTATTTTTGTAGCTCAAATAAATGAATTTTTAAATTTGTTTTATTATTATCATTTGTTCCCTATTTAGTAAGGAAGAAAATCAATAATATTGATTTTCTTCCTTACTAAATCGGGAACAAATGATAATAATAAAACAAATTTAAAAATTCACTTATTTGAGCTACAAAAATCAAACACTCTTTGCTTTTTGCAGCTAAACCAAGTAAATTTTCAACTTTATTACAGTATTTTCGCTACTCAATTTGAAATCAATGCGTATTTTCACATTGCTGTGAGTATTTTGTACTCCCACTTTTGATAATCAATGCGTATTCTGCTAAAATAAGTGCGTAAAATACGCCAATACGCACCTTATCTGGAGCTCTGTTACAGGTGTCATATAAATTTGTTTTTATGCCCCCTTGGTCGGTCTGTCAGTCAGTATGTTGGAAATTTGATTTCCGCTCTATATCTTCTAAACCGATGAATGGATTTTCAATGATTGATATGCCACAGATGTTTGCCATGATGAGACGATGTGTCCCTTTCAATACCTACACATCTATATCAAAGGTCAAGGTCACACTTAGAGGTCAAAGGTCGAAAATGCGCTTAAGACGTTGTTTCTGCTCTATATCTTCTAAACCATTGATTGATTTTCAAATGATTTGCCACATATGTTTTCTACGAGGAGACAATGTGTCACATTCAATACCCACATGCCTAGTCCAAGGTCACGGTCACACTTTGAGGTCAAAGGTAAAAGAGTGTATGAAATTTTTATTTCCGACCTCTGAAACAGTTTCTAATAATAAACCTGTTCATGTGTCAAAGCGATGTTTTGTGGGGGTATTATGATCACCCTTGTGATAGCTCTAGTTCGTCTAGTAACCGGCGCAGTCACGAGACAACAATCTGTGTATGCAGTATTTTCCTTATGCAGTGAAATGTTTTACGCTGGTGAGGAGTGCAGCACGTGATTATTGAAACGTGAAAATCAAGTTAGCTTTACTCGCAATATAATTGATTCTGATTATTGACTTACCCACCCCAAAGACACTTGAAGAGCGGGGTGTACTACTAATTAGGCTGTAGAAAATTAATTTAAAAATTCTCATCCCCACCATCCTCTAAAACAATTTGCCAAATTATATGTTTGTTTCACAAATATTGCAAAGATGCGTTTATGCTAATTTCAATGAATTTCAATAATAAATAATATGTTTCCACATGCCCCATGTTTCGTCCTTCTATGTGCTCAGAAGAATATATCATGACCAACATTGGAACCGTCTTGTTGAGACGGTTCAAATGAGTGGTGACAACATAAACTTTCATTGAGAAATAACCAAAATAAAATATTTAATAAATTTCATACCCGTAAATGTGTATTCCGAAAGGAATGGGTTAATGGTGAATCTTACTGGGATTCACACATACAGTACCGCTTTTCTGCAGGTCAACTATGCGTACTATACCAATACTATATGTATACTATACCAATACGATATGCATATAATATAAACGTACGGTATGTTTGTACCGTACATACCAAACAATATCGTATAGCTATACCATTCAAATCGTACGTTTATACAATTTTTATACATGTGTATAATTCTGGTACGTTTGTATCGTACAAACATACCAGATTATGGTATATTCATACCATATCCGTACGGATATATCGTATATACGAACGGATATCGTATGTTTGTATAATATTTGTATAGTACGTTTGTACTACCGGGTATACGATGATACGGTACGAACATACCAATATTATATGATCATACGATATGCTCATTAAATATACCAATACTATACGATTACAATATGTATACGATATTAGTATATACAAATAGGTAAGAAGCAGAAAAGCGCTACTGTAGGGCCAAGTGATCTGGTGTCATACGGGTGCCTTGCACTGGATTAGGACACTGTCTTTCAGTGCTGAAATTTGTTTTTATTTGCAATGTCAGTGCCGAATTTAAAGTGCTCCGCCATGCATGCTCATTCTGTATTTGCGGCTGTGACTGGAGAAATGGGGCTTATGGGACTTGTGACCAGTGTAGCTCCTGATCAAATAACACAATTCCTTGGCCTGATAACGATCTATATTGCTTACCAGAAGTGTGATGGGTGTTTCATTCATGGAATGGCGACTAGTGCTGATCCTGATCAGACTGTGCAGATGCACAGTCTGATCTGGATCTACACTGGTCGTGAAACCCATAAGCCCCATTTGTTCAGTCGCAGCCACATATTATCTAGAAAAGAGATAAAACCTCCATCAATCAATCAACACTCAAAATTTGGATGAGAACCTACAAATTAATTTTCTCTGGTCTTATTGATTTCTTTTCATAGTTTAGGATTGAGTTTGACCTTGGGGATCACCGTCTGTATATGACCTTGAACAGAAACAAAACCCCAGAAACAAAACCCCAGTCAATCACTACTCAAGATTTACATTTGAACTTGCTAGTTAATATTCACTGGTCTGTCTTAACGATTTCTTTTTATCTTTGAGGTTGAGTTTGACCTTGGGGATCACCATGACTCAGTTAGCGATGACATTCTCCTGGTCCCCTGACCTTGCATGTCCAGATTGTGTTACCATGGTTACCAAATTCATCAGGTGAACATTTCATTCTTTCTCGCTTTGTATGCATTTTAAGCTTTCTTGCTGTTAATAAATAAATGCTACAATACATTGTATATTATAGGAATGAATGGCCTTTTTGTTGAATTTATCGGGGTATAAACTTGGAAAAGTCGCGGGAATACTGGACGAAGGCCGGAAGGCCTTGTCCAGTATTCCCGCGACTTTTCCAAGTTTATATCATTCCTTATAATTCCAGCATTTGAAATAAATTCATCAAGAAAATGTGTTTATTGTCCGTTTTCTTAAGAATTATTTTAACTGCGCCTCACGGTTACGGAAAGTAGTTCGGTGTGGGAATTTACTGGGATATAAATTTTGGACAGAGACTTGCTACGGGCCAATCAAATGTTAGGGAATTGTGTAAATATTTTTGTGCTGGAATTATAAAACGCTGAATATCTGAGGAATTATATGATATGAGATACAGTATTTTAACCCTTGCTACGCTGGAAACGGAAAATGTTGTCTGCTGTTTTTCATGTTTGCCTTAATTCCTAACAAAAAAACGAAATATTGAAAATAAAACATTTCCGGCAGACGACAAAAAATTGTTCAGCATAGTAAGGGTTAATATGCCGTTACATGTATTTAAAGTAAGCTTTATCTATTTTACAACTATCACAAACAAGTGTGAAAGTTGACGAAACTTTCATAGCAAATGTGGAAGTCTATTCTATTCATCTTTCGACTTCATTTACAGACAATATCACAGTTTCTATAAATGAAAAATAAATAAGCTAAAAATAATGTTTTACTCCCTCGATATACACATACCGGTATAGAGGGAGTAAAAAAAAACAAACTTATTTTCTTTTCATTTATGGATGCTTTTAGGCATATTCGGTCCGTTACTTCAACCTGCGATTCATGGCGTGTCTCATATTATCTCTCCCCATTCTTAATCTCTCATCTTCACATCTTCACTCGCTCAGCTTTGGTGATATGGCGACATTTGTAACAAGTTCTGGACCTGAAGTTATAAAACTTTTTCCCCCTTGCTCAACTGAGAACCATGCTCAACTTGGACAAACCTGGAACGTCTGTTATGTTTGTTTCAAACGATGGATTCTGAATCATTGTATATGTGGTTGTGACTGGAGAAATGGGGCGTTTGCGATTTGTGACCAGTGCAGCTCATGATCAAATAGTAAACTCCTGTAACCTGATAGCGATCTATATTGCTTGTTAGAACCATGACAGGTGTTTCATTGATCGAATGATGAACAGTGCAGATCCTGATCAGACTGTGCGGATGCACAGGCTGATCTGGATCTACACTGGTCGCAAAACACCTAAGCCCAATTTCTCCAGTCACATATTTATTTGTGATTATCATTTTCCAAACTATGCCTAACTGGCTCTGTAGCATTGCCGAGTGACGTTGGTCCATCTCGGTGTTTCATTGATCGAATGGCGAACCGTGCAGATCCTGTTCAGACTGTGCGGATGCACAGGCTGATCTGGATCTACACTGGTCGCAAAACCCATGAACGCCATTTATCCAGTCACAGCCACATAAATGACACGATATCAAGGGGAGCAAGGTTATGGGTTGAGTTTTGTAAACTCTCTAGCCTAGCTCACCAACATTGCAAAGTATACTTATCTAGCAAAGTATACTTTGGGGGAGAAATTTTCAAGGATAAATTTATTAATTTTTATTATACTGAATTTATTACAGTATCACAGCCATTTTGGCTGTGATAATGTAATAAATGCAATATAATAATTCTGCATACTTTTAATCAACAAATATATGCAGTCGTTAGTTCTATATGAAATAATGCATTTCGGGAAAAATAATGATTACTCCATCAAAGTATACTTTGCTAGATAAGTATACTTTGCAAGTTTTATGAAATCGACTACTGGGTCTGGGATCATGGTTGATATTTACATGTGTGTGTCGCACTTGACAAAACGAGGATTACTGTCTGTTCCACATTTTCTGCCGACAAACTTTTGGCTATTAAACGCATTCAATCTAATATATCATTAAATGTACGTACATTTTCATCAATAACAAAAAAGTCACCCTCTCCACATTTTTTTATTTGATGAAATTCCATCAAATATTTATTTTATTGCGAAAAAAAACATATTCCTATGGGAATTTATCATGGGGTAAAAATAACTTTAGTGACGAGGAGCGTCGAAAGACCAAAACAATTTGGCCTCTAGATAGCTTGGAAATGATGTAACTAAGAAATCAAAAGTTTTGAAAATCGGTCCACAAATTAAAAAGTTATTTTAAAAAAATCTATTTTTTAGCCCCGATGTTAAATTCCCATTGGAAAATTGTTGTTATGCCCCACCACGATAGCGGAGGGGGCATTTAGTGTTACCCTTGTCCGTCCGTCCGTCCGTCCGTCCGTCCATCCGAGCTTACAAATGGATACATATGTGGCTAGGAGAACAATAGGTTATGTAATATTCTATTGTTCTGTGATTTTATGTGGCTAAAAATGGGTTTATGTGGCTACAGAACAATAGGGATGAACAAAGGAAAAGGTTAGGGTTAGCCACATAAGTATCCATTTGTAGGAACGTCCGTCCATCACCAACCTGTAAGTCGTAAAACTTTTAAACGTAATAGCTACTGACCTGAAACTTGGTATGTAGCTTCCTTATGATGAGTAGATTCCAATTTTTATTTCGATTTTTGATTCAACCGGCGGATCATGGATTATCACCCCTTTTCGACTTATAAGTTGGCATTTTTGTCTGGGTAAGTTGTAAAACTTTTAAGCCGTAATAGCTACAGACCGAAAACTTGGTATGTATCTTCCTTATGATGAGTAGATGCGCAAAGTTTATTATGATTTTTTATTCGACCCCCGGGTCATGGAATTTTTCACTCATTTTCTAGTTTCGCTATAAAATCAATATTTGATGGATTATAGCCCATCCATGTGGGAGAAAAATTGTGATATTTTTTCCATAAATAGTGAAGATGTCAGTGGAAGAATATGGCTTAACTCCATATGGCCCCCTTATTTCCACTGACCCCTTAAACTGGCATGTAGTTATTATGCGTTTCATTTAAATTGCCGTTATCTTCATTTTATTTAAAATTTTAGTGCTTAGTTTTTCATTGCCCATATACATGTTTGCTGCTAGTCTTGTAGTAACCAGGGCTCCAGATAAGGAATTAGTTATTGAGTATTGTCACTCCATCACACTACTGTTTACACATCAACAATTGTTGATAGTTTGCTTCGAAATGAAAACATCTCTTGGCATTTCATTAGAATTGTCTCCTTGGAGACAATTCTCATGAAATACCAAGATGTGTTTTCATGGAAAATAAGAAAAATATGCTATATTTGTGGTCTGTTTATAGTTTTCTGCAGCATGATAAAGGTACCACCGATTTTTTATTGCTTATTGATAGTCGCTAGTTATGATTTGAATTGGGTTTTTGGCAATTTTAATTGGGTATTTAAGCAAATACGCAGCTTATCTGGAGCTATGAGTAACATTTGTTATTTCCGTATTTTATTTATTTAACAAATTTAGGTTGAATTACATGCTGTTGGGTAAACTAAGGTGAGATATGTTTGCAATTTTATTTTGCCTAGGTCCAGCGTTACAAAACATTTTTCACATTTCAAATTCAGTCTGGGACATTTTGATTGGCTGATGTGCATGATTGGCTGGCAGTGTCAACGAATTAGAATGCTTTTATTCTCTCAGGAGCATATTGATTGGTTGATGCTCTTGATTGGCTGGCAGTGTCAACAAATTAGAATGCTTTTCACTGCGTTTGAAATTCCAACCAATTACCATACCCATGTTTTGTTTATTAATGTCAATCCACATGCTTGAATTTAAATGTTTAATTTGAAAAAAATTGTTGTATTAACTAATTGACAATCACCATATACAGAGCTTCAGATAAGTTTTGTATCTAAAGAGTATTATACCGCCAGATTTCAAATTCAATGGGTATTTTACTTTTACAAATGTATTAGTTGATTTTTTCCTTATTAAATACGGGAGCAAATGATAAAAAAAAAACATTTAAAAAAATTTAAAAATTCAATTATTCTAGCTTTTTGCAGCCCAACTAAGTAAATTTCAAATTTATTACAGTATTTTCACTACTCAATTTGAAAATCAATGCGTATTTTCACATTGGTGTACTCCCTCTTTTTATAATCAGTGCATATTCTGCTAAAACAAGTGCGTAAAATGCGCCATTATGCACCTTATCTGGAGCCCTGCATATATCAAGTAAATTATTTTTATATAGCCGGAAAAAATTGGGTTGCATATAGTCGCCATCCTGTCTGTCTGCCG
This sequence comes from Conchocele bisecta, assembly GCA_029237695.1. NCBI lineage: Eukaryota > Metazoa > Mollusca > Bivalvia > Lucinida > Thyasiridae > Conchocele > Conchocele bisecta. The sequence continues at coordinate 65,090,526 of CM055278.1, read as the reverse complement.
AAGAAACTTTGTTTGGCTAAGTTTTTGGCTATCTACTATCTTTTTGTTACCGTAAGTCAGATTGGCTTGAAACTTTATTTGCTTATTTGTCGTTATCCATATTTTCATTCTATAGCGTTCTGTGCTCAAGGTTGTCATGTTTTTGGCGTTAACCCATTAAATGCGGAATACACCTTTACATATATGAAATATTTTATTTTTATGCCACGGGTTTCGAAGAAACGGGTGGCATATAGTGTTTGGACCGTCCGTCCGTCCGTCCGTCCGTCCGTCCGTCCCATCCGTCCGTCCGTCCGTCCGTCCGTCTGTTTGTCTGTTCATCCGTCACACTTTTCGGTTAACCACTTTGTCACAGTTTCTCAAATATGCTGCAGGTGGCATCCGCGTTCGACAGATGCATTTCTTGTTCTTATTATTTCTCAATGAAAGTATATGTTGTGACCACTCATTTGAACCGTCTCGATGAGACGGTTCAAATGGTGGTCACGACATACTTCTAAGCACATGTACAGAAAATATTTGTAATTTTTCACAAACAAAATGACATCCTCAGCATGAAATGGGTTGAAAGTCTTTGAGGGGATACATCCATCAGTGTTCCTGATTCTTGTTGAATGTTGATATTGAGAAAGTTTTATAACTTTGGATCCTGAGGTTATTAGCTTGCTAGTTGATCCAGTGTGTGTGAAAACCTAATCAACGTAGACCCAGTCCAACATGTGACTGTAGAAATGGAGTGTAGTGTAGCTACGGATCAAATAGCACACTCCTGTAGTCTGATAAAGATCTAGATTGCTTGCTTAATAGAAGCATGTCGGGTGTTTCATTGATGGAATGGCGAACAGTGCAGGTCCAGATCAGACTGTGCGGATGCACAGGCTGATCTGGATCTACACTGGTCACAAAATCCATAATCCCAATTCCTCCAGTCATAGCCACATATCAGGTATATAAAACAACAGACTGATGGCATTAGGAAACAATGGTAATGTTTAGAAATACAGTCAAACTGATGCTCCAGGCATGTGTACACAGCAGAAAGGTTTTCGCATGCACTGTTTTTCACGTTTCGTTTGGTGTAGTTTCGTTTTTCATATAGATATACATAACCCTTACAACATTGAATTAAAATTTGTCGTCTGCTGTTTCGGATGTGTTGTGGCCTAGGGGTTAGAACACTTGGCATCCAATCTGGAGGTTGTGGGTTCAAACCTCGCTGTAGGCATCGGAAATCCTTTCATAGTATTTCCATCCCACTGGTCTGTCGAATGATACTTTAAACTGTGGTCCCGTCTCTATGACCTTAGCTGTTGTTGCGACGTTAAACTTGTTCACTTTCACTTTCGTCTGCTGTTTATTTGTATTTTTTTCTGACAATGAAGACGATTTTCATGTAATGACAACAAACATTTTTAAAGGTACATGCTCACTCAGTAGGCACAAAATGTTCTTTTAGTAATTAAATAAGTGTATAGTTGTGTCACTATTCCACCAGTTCTAAGAATTACAAGTGCCCGCTAAACAGATATAATCATTTAGTAATATTTATTTTACTGACAGTGACGCAGTGGTATCGGGCTATTTTCATATGCAAAGGAGGCATGTTTTTTAATTATTTATACTAACTTAATGCGTCACCTGAAAAAGTAATATTTTCGACAGATTATAATATATGATCATTGCACATCAAAAAATAAATACAGGGAATAAATAGTAATGTCCGTTAACAGTTTAAGGAAACACGGTTATCACCCTTAATCTCAGTGTGGAAATGTACGTCTGATATAAAATGTATAATACTGCCAATCAATATGTGGGATAATGGTGAATGAATGTTTATTTTGCCAGAAAATGTCTCGGATGATGTCTCTGATATAAAGATAATTGTCTGCCTACTGAGTGGGCATGTACCTTTAAGACCTAAGACAAATATGGAAAATGAGCAGACGACAATACCCGGTTACTGCCATTCAAGGTTAACCCTTAGACTGCTACTCACAACAATTGTTGTCTGTCGTTGCTTTTGTATCTTCAAGATCTTGCCTTATTTCTCAATAAAAACATGTTTTGACAGCACTTCAGAATCATTTCCAATGGAAATAATTCTGAAGTGCTGTCAAAGCATGTTGTAAATTATTCTAAAGTGCTGTCAACGCATGTTTTTGATGATAAAAATGGAAAATAGAAAATAAACAGCAGATGACAAAAAAATTAAGATAGCAGTCTAAGGGTTAAGCACGAGGGTAATACACCTACCATATAACAACAATAATGGGAGATGATTCGAGTTAACAATTCTTTTGTAATCATGTATTTTTAGCTACTAATGGTTCTATATTTATAGGTCATTTGACTTGTATATGGATATATGCACGAGTACCGCAGCGTGCGATATCGTTGCGCATCGGAATGATTGCTGAACGAGTGGCATATATCCACATACAAATCAAATCAAATAATCTTTTTAATTTATACGTACATCACTTGCAATTTATATACGTCTCAAAAAATATACAAAATTAAATAAAATAAACAATTTAATGGTGATTTAGAAGGAACTATTTTGCTAGGTTCACATACAATGTACTGACCAATTCCGGCACTGACCAATATGAACTTGCGAGACATCAATATGGAAAAATATTGACGGCTTGCTTTCCGTTGTGTTTCAGTGGGAAACGAAAATATGTATATAATAACAAGTGTGATTGGTTCTCTCTGCATGTTGTGTATGTATTTAATAGAAACCTGCATCTTAGCATCGTGCTCACACCCCATTCCCCACCCACTCTGAGTCTGCATGTCTGTATGAATGGGAGGATTGGTTCACTCAAAGGTGCAGGTGTGTGCACGCGATGGGTAATTTATCGATCGGTGTTCATCCTTACCGGAATCCCGACTGGAGACCTGGGGTGCGTTTCACTAAACTTTGTACGACTAAAATGTTCGTAAGTGTAAATTTAGGATCGTCTGTAAATTGCAATTGATGGAATTACATTTATTGAGCATAGGCTGCATATGCAGCCTATGCTCAATAAATGTAAATCCAATAATTGTTTACAAGAAAACATTGTTAATGTGAAATTTACAGACTATCATAATTTTGCACTTACGAACATTTTAGTCGTAAGAAGTTTAGTGAAACGGCCCCCTGGTTTGGCCCTCATGTTCGACTTTGGCATTCTTGTATGTGAGAGTTGAATTTGGTTATACCCCTTATATGAGTAATATGAGTAATACGAATGTTGGTAATCCTATTACGTTTAGAGGAAGGGGCCAAGTGACTTTGGTGTGGTATGGACTTGGCACAAGGTCAGGTTATTCTAATTTCAGGGCTGAATATATTATTTTGTTTATGTAAATATTCTGTTTTTTGGATATTCCCCCCAAATGCAGCAGGTTATATATGGGATCGAACCGTTTGGCCCGACCTTATATGACCTTAGCTGTTGATAGGCCATTAAACACCAATAATCAATCAATCCACTGACCACTTCAGTTGTAGACCATATTACAATTATGACCTATGAAAATATTGTCACGGTCGTACATTCACATTTCAGGAAGGATATTTGCAAACACTGTAGATCTTGATGAGCCGGCTCGTGACGAGCCGTCTCATCAAGTCTACAATGTTTGTCATGGTAATAGTTTTACGTACGAAATAAAAGGGCTCAGTCGAATAAGTACCATATTGCGCTGTGTATTGCGCACACTGGTGTACAAATCACATCTATATTTTAGGGCGAAAAATCGGGAACAAAATAGTTTGCGTCTATAGCGCGCAGCAAATTTTCACAAAAAAAATCGGCGGAAATTCCGTCACGAGTATAAGAAAATTGCTTTCCGAGTTCACATCCACAATGATGAACGTGTGCTGTTAGGCTCTCTCGAAGCTGCTAATTGTAGGCTCCCATGGAGAATGTATATCCATGTTTCTTCTGTAGAAATAACAATAGATTTGCACATAAACTTGAAGGGTGTCAGTGGAATAAGTCTATAACTGAACGAGTCAATGGAAGAAGGGGGTTAACTCCATGGGGAGTTAGCCCCCTTCTTCCATTGACACGTTCAGTTATAGACGACAGTCAGCTGGGGATGGTGCGTTATGTTTATCTTAACGATGAATCCATTCTTGAGGATTCGTACCTAAACAGTGAATTTTATAAGGATTCACCCCTGGAGCCAAGTGATCTGCTGTAATCAGGGTGCCTGGCACTGGGTCAGGACACTGTCGTTCAGTACTGAAAGTTTTTATTGTAAGTTCAATACGGAACGTATTGTACTCCCCAATACAGGTGCATTCCTATGTACATATTTATTACTGATCCTACTGCTTTTGGGAGGGGGCCAAGTGATTCTGGTATGGCGAGGACCTGGCATGAGACCAGGATTATTCTGATTTCAGGGCTGAATATATAGTTTGTTTTATTGTAAATATTCAGTTCTGATTTTGGGATTCCCTCCCCCCCCCTCATGTGTACATGTACTTGAATATGTACATGTACTTGTACAGGTAATATAATTATGGGATTTAGTACTAAATCCATTGACCCGGCCTTAAATGACCTTATTTAGCTGTTGATAGGCTGTTAAACCCCAACAAACAAACAAGTTAGCCTCCTTCTTCCGATGACCCCATCAATTGTTGACCCCAGATTACAATTATGACCTTCTATAAACACAATGTCAAGGTCATAGATTCACGTTTCAGGAAGAGCTCCGACATCTTCTCGCTGTGACGCGGCGTACATGATTTATTGCTCTTGTCCGGCTTGTACATGTATTAGGTAGTAGGTTTTCATGAATCCCTGCATTTTGACCTTTCACCTCTATATTAGACACAAATCCCATAAGCCCCATAAGCCCCATATCGCCAGTCACACCCACAATTATACTGGCCTTGTGTTGTACCTGGTTATTATTGAGACACGCCATATAATTTTGTACATCTGCGTAATTTCATTAAATACGTTTACAAAATTTACATTATTTTCCGTAAATGGTGTCAAAAGTTGACAAAGTTTTCACAGTACATGCGGAATTATATTCCGCATGTACTGTGAAAACTTTGTCAACTTTTGAAGCCATTTACGGAAAATATTGTAAATTTTGTAAACGTATTTAATGAAATTACACAGATGTCCGAAGGTACAAAATCGCATGGCGTGTCTCATATGTCGCTTTGTCCCATGCACCACACTCTCAATACTGTACTTGTGCACGGAGGGTAATGTTCATCACGTGAAACTACTGTTTATGAGTACAAATGAGAGCTATATTATGAGCTCAACCTCACAGTGATGGACATTTTACCGTGAATTGCCTTGTGAATTTGTTTTCTCTTAGTGGCGTTGTTTTTTCTGTATGATTGATCATTGTTGGGTGTTTTTTTTAGGATTCATTGACATTGGGAACCCCACAATGTACGTCTCATAAGTACGTCCACCCATTTGGACCTACAGTGGAACCCCTCTAAACGGAACATCCTTGCGACATCGATGTGTTAAATTAGGACCAGTTTCACTTCCAAATACTGTTCATGATTGTAAAGCACACAGGCATGTGCTTCAGTGCCCTTACATCGGAATTACAGTGGAACCTCTTTAAACTGGACACCCTGGGGACCTCCCAGGGTGTCCGGTTTAGAGAGGTTCCACTGTATTATGTATTCACTATGGGCGACTGTGTGGCAGTGGGTGGGCAGTGGGCGGGCACATCTTGTCTGTGTAATAACTATTTGTGCTAGCTGCTTCATTCATTATGTTACATGTTCATTTGTGCAATCACAGTACCCGGTAGCTAGTTTAGCAAAAATATTCTGATCTCGCGTTTAACCCATACTAGTACAGTAAATTAAGTTTATGTTGGAAACAATAATATTTTTCAAATTTTTCCACAAAAGTACAATTATAAATATGACATTATTTTGTTTTTACGTTTTTGTGCATTCTTAGATTGGTTGGCTTGCCAAGAAAAATACAGTTCAGTAGCCGATTTCATCAAACTTGCAAAGTATACTTTACTAGCAAAGTATACTTTGAGGGAGTAATCATTTATTTTTCCTGAAATGCATTATTTCATATCGAACTAACAACTGCATATATTTGATGATTAAAAGTATGCAGAATTATTATACTGAATTTATTACATTATCACAGCCAAATTTGGCTGTGATAATGTAATAAATTCAGTATAATAAAAATTAATAAATTTATCATAAAATTGAAAATTTCTCCCTCAAAGTATTAGGCGGTGGGCCAGGAAGGCTCACCATGCACCCCCCCCCCCCCCTTGGCAGAGCCAAATGGGTATCAAAATGTTCGTAAAGATGCCCTGAGTCAAATTTTTTTTATTTCAGTTGCATAAGTTGGGACTCACTATGCTTAATTTGCATAAATCCAAGATGGCCGCCATCGAAAAATGAAAATATGGCTATTGGCAATATATTCTGTTATGCATGAGAATTTGTTGAGGTTTCCACATCCAAATAGTTATTTTAAGGCAGGATGACTCAGATGCTTCCAATGCCGTACTACTAAAATGCAAAAGAGGCATGTATATATTCAAAATTGCCGCCAATTTTAAGAATTTGCTTTCTTTTTTAGCTTTTTAAATAACTTTTGTGGACGTTTTCGAGACTTTAGTTCATAACTGAAGACACATGCGCTGTCATGTTCTTGCATACACTTGCATATTTAATAAACAGTTCTTCTTCTGCAGAAACTGGAACTCAATATGCCTAATTTGCATAAAACAAGATGGCCACCATCGAAAAATGAAAATATGGCTATTGGCAATATATTCCGTTATGCATGTTATTTTGTTGAGGTTTACACATCCAAATAGTTATTTTAAGGCAGGATGACTCAAATTCTTCCAATGCCGTACTACTAAAATGCAAAAGAGGCATGTATATATTCAAAATGGCCAACAATTTTAAAAGATTTCTGTCTTTTTTAGTTTTTTAAATAATTTTTGTGGACGTTTTCGAGACTTTAGTTCATAACTGAAGACACATGCTCTGTTATGTTCTAGCATACACTTGCATATTTAATAAACAGTTCTTCTTCTGTAGAAACTGGAACTCAATATGCCTAATTTGTATAAAACAAGATGGCTGCCATCGAAGAATGAACATATGGCTATTGGCTATATATTCTGTTATACGCGAGATTTTGATGAGGTTTCCACATTCAAATAGTTATTTTAAGACAGGATGACTCGGATGCTTCCAATGCTGTACTACTAAAATGTAAAAGAGGCATGTATATATTCAAAATGGCCGCCAATTTAAGTGGATTGCTGTCTTTTTTAGTTTTTTTAATGGACACACTTGGTTATTTAATAAACAATACTTCTGTATTTACTGTTATAACTCGACATATGGTATCATGTTAGTAGTGTTTAATTATCACATTCCAATCAATCTACTTCTGCTGGACAGTACTAATGGACATAATCTGCATACAACTCAGTGTACTGCGTGGCCACTACGTTACTGCTCTACAAAATACCGAACTTTCAAACCCAGACTATAGAAGTGACAACCTGAAAGCAAAGCTAGAAAAGAATGAAAAATACAGCCCTGAAATAGCATTTTGTAAGCTCGATAAGACGGGAAAATACTAATCTTACATTGTATATAGCTCATTGTATACAGATATAGAAAGTGCTGTTAAATGTGCATATGTGCTAGGATCGAAAAATGTGTTAGAAGAAGTTGCATCATATCTCAGAAGTGTAATTCCTGAGGCATATATAAACACGGATGATTTGAGATGGCCCCCAGATAGTTCAGGAGCTTGAAGCAATGACAACAAATGTGATACCCCCTGCGCTTGAACGGTTTTTGAACTATGTTTTGTCAGGCAAATTAGGTGTACAGTCTACAAAAGTTTCCCGACTTGTGTGTTCCATTGGGTAAGACATATGCAGAGCAGTAACCAATGGACAGTGGAAAATGCCTAAACACATAATGGTGTGCATGACTCTTAGACATATGTTTCGTAGTGCAGAACTCACAACGTTGTTGAATCGTTTGGGACATTCCAAAAGTTATTCTGTCTCCCTTGAACTCGAAACAGCTATAGCTGAAGCATTACAACACACATCAACACTACTCACGGCTCAAATAGTTTGTGACCCGAATGTGCCATCAATCTTTCACTCTGAATTTGACAACTTCGATCAACTAATTAATGATCTAACTGGAAAGGGGTCAATTCATACAGCTCATGGTATAATGATGCAGGACATTGACTGTGAAAACGATCATGGCGGAGTCGTACCAGAAATACCAACAGTGTCAAAGACAAAAACTCGCTCGCTTAAACTGGAATCGGTAGAAACTCTACCTGAGTGTTTCATTACGCTACGTAGGAGTCCAGGATATGAAGTCATCCAGTGGACGCATCCTGAAACTGGCGAAATAAATAATGAAATAGCAAACAGAAATCTGCTCTGGATATTGATTCGGTTGCACAGGAGTAAAACTGATCAGGAAGTACCAGCGTGGACCGGCTTTGTGTCTTTAACTGGAGAGACACCTACAAAACTGACAACAATAGACTACTATCCAGTTATCAATAAGCCAATAACGGACTACAAAACAGTTCAGGAGTGTCTACGTTATGCGGAAGACACGACCAAGGAAGTTGGACAGGACTACACAATCACAACGTTTGATCTGGGTGTATGTATGAAAGCATAGCCCATCATATGGAACTGACCAGAGAGGTACAACTCACATATAGCCATGATTGGAACATTTCACATGGCATGTGCTTACATGAAAATGTTAGGAAAGAAAATGAACGGTTCGGGACTCTTAGATGTGTTTCTCTAGAAGCCGACTTGATAGGTGCGGGATCACTTCAAGGTGTAATGTCCGGCAAACACTATGAACGAGCTATGTACTGTCATAAAAATGTCCTGGATGGTCTGGAGAGATTGCTCTTAAATCAGTTTCTTTCAAGTAGAAATGAGGAAAACGTTTTTGAAAGCGTATGTGAAAGTTAATATGAAAACTGTTCTCAGCGATGATGAAGTAGCAAATTACATTAGACAGCTGGTTGAGTACAGAGAAAACGTTCGCCATGGCGTGTTAGGTAAAACTGCACAACTATGGATGTGTTACATGGATCACGTATGGCTTGTACTTCAACTTATACGGGCAGTTTAAGACAAACAACTTTCCTCAGTATGCCCAATGTCTTCATCTTATGCCGGATATCGTCTTCAGTTTTGACGGACAAAATTATGCTCGGTACCTTACATTCTATTCTGTCTCCATTGCCAACATAGAAACATCGCATCCAGGAGCAACTGAGCTGTTGAAGAGGGGTGCAATCAGCGTTGCAAGATCACACTTGTTATTCAAGATGGAAATGCGCTATTTCATTCAATGAAAACGATCCCTCCTAACTTCAAAGATATCGGTGTCTGCTTTGTTTGATATGTTGCCAAAGAAGGCAGACGTCATCTTTAGTACAGCAGACTGGCATCTCTTTCTCATGAACAGTGAAAATAAGGAACAGCTAGTACGTGTAATCTACAAAGTATGGAGCATGGACTTCATGGCCAGTAAGATCAGTGGGAGGAAAGTGATGCTGGTATGTGACGGTAAAGCATACATGTTCACGTCAGCTGACGGTATCAGAACTGAGACAACCGAAATAAGTGCGTTCGAATCAACTCAGGAGGAAACAGACACCAGAGTAATTCTGTATTGCATGTACGGCCAGGAAAAAGGGTACCAAAACATCAGAGTACGAAGTCCAGACAGTGATATATTCTTTGTACTACTACATTACGTGTCACAGCTACAAGATACAACAATCTTATTTGACACTGGGTCAGGAAATAAGAAGAGACTGCCGAATATTAGCGACATCGCCAGTCAGTATTCGGAGGAACATCGCACGGCACTCATGGTTCTGCACGTGTACACCGGCTGCGAGACCACAAGTGCCTTTAAAGGCAAGGGGAAAGTTAACGCAATAAAGTCATTGGCGAAGAAGCCACAGTTGATCCCGACAATTGCGCGTGTAGGTGATACATGGAATGTTCCAGATGCTGTGTACCAAAAGCTAGAGGAACTTACATGTTCTATGTACGGAAATCCCAGATTTTCAGACATTAATCAGTGCCGACTGTTCAAGCTGAAAGAAAAGTGTGATGACAAACTGGATCCTACCAATAGTGTCGATATGGGTTCACTACCACCATGTCAGGATTGTCTGCATCAACATACACGACGTGTTAACTACCAGGTGGCTATCTGGAAACAGTCGCACATACCACTGCCTACTACACCAGAACCAACAGATGGACATGGCTGGACATTGGAGGAAGGAACATTAGAACCCTTATGGACCAGCGGGGAAATAATACCGCCAGAGTTGGTTAACATCCTTCAGGAAACGATGGAAGCAGGCGACAGTTCAGATAAGGAAGATGCAGATTATGTCCACTAGTACTGTCCAGCAGAAGTAGATTGATTGGAATGTGATAATTAAACACTACTAACATGATACCATATGTCGAGTTTATAACAGTCATACAGAAGTATTGTTTATTAAATAACCAAGTGTATACTAGAACGTGACAGAGCATGTGTCTTGATTTGTAAACTAAAATCTCGAAAGCATCCACAAATGTTGTTTAAAAAACTAAAAAAAGACAGCAAACCACTTAAATTGGCGGCCATTTTGAATATATACATGCCTCTTTTGCATTTTAGTAGTACAGCATTGGAAGCATCAGAGTCATCCTGCCTAAAAATAACTATTTGGATGTGGAAACCTCATCAAAATCTCGCGTATAACAGAATACATAGCCAATAGCCATATTTTCATTCTTCGATGGCAGCCATCTTGTTTTATGCAAATTAGGCATATTGAGTTCCAGTTTCTGCAGCAGAAGAACTGTTTATTAAATATGCAGGTGTATGCTAGAAACATAACAGAGCATGTGTCTTCAGTTATGAACTAAGTCTCGAAAACATCACAAAAGTTATTTAAAAAACTAAAAAAGACAGAAAATCTTTAAAATTGGAGGCCATTTTGAATATATACATGCCTCTTTTGCTTTTAGTAGTACGGCATTGGAAGCATCTGAGTCATCCTGCCTTAAAATAACTATTTGGATGTGGAAACCTCAACAAAATCTCATGCATAACAGAATATATTGCCAATAGCCATATTTTCATTTTTTCGATGGCGGCCATCTTGGATTTATGCAAATTAGGCATAGTGAGTCCCAACTTATGCAACTGAAATATTTTTTTTCTGACTCAGGGAATCTTTACGGACATTTTGATACCCATCTGGCTCTGCCAAGGGGGGGGTGCATGGTATGCCTTCCTGGCCCACCGCCTATATACTTTGCTACTAAAGTATACTTTGCAATGTTGGTGAAATAGGCTACAGAACATAGTAGTAAACATACTTGTTTTGGCAGAACAACTATTTATAACCTAAACCATTACATCACATGATCCCATACCCTTGTATTTTGCACCAATTATTGTCTTTCCCGCCTGATGGGTGGAGCGATGGGTAACCACCGGTGATTTTGATTATTTAAGGGTGGGGAAGCCATTGACATGTACATTATTCCACCTTCACAGCTTTTTCTCTTAACAGCTTTAATATGTACTGGTACACCTATCTAGCTAAGTACACTTTGAGGGAGAAATTTTCAATTTATACATACATTTTTTTTATTTAATGGAATAAAATATTTTCTTACCACAACAAACTGGCTGTGATAATGTAATAAATGCAGTATAATAATTTTACATAAATTTATCTATATGACAATGCATTTCAGTGAAAATAAGTAATTACCCCCTCAAAGTATACTTACCTAGATAAGTATGCTTAACAATGTTGGTGAAATAGGCTACTGGTATAGTCCTGCAAGTCAGCTAGTGACAGAATCCATTACCTCAATGTCCCGGCACTATGGTGTACGAACGGGGTCAAAACTAAAATTACATGTGTACCCATATAGAGAATAGTAGGTTAGTGCTGTGAATGGGAAAAAATATCCGGCAAGGCTCAAGAATTTCTTTATTTCTCATCAGAAGTATATGTTGTGACCACTCATTTGAACCGTCTCGCCGAGACGGTTCAAATGAGTGGTCACAAGATATACTTTGGTTCAGAAATAAGGAAAATAGATAGAGAATAGTAGGTTAGTGCCGTGAATGGGAAAAAATATCTGGCAAGGCTCAGGAAACGGGATGGGCGAGGCTCTGCCGAGCACATCCCGTTTCTGTGCCGCGCCAGATATTTTTTCCCATTCACGGCACGAACCTACTATTCTATTTATCCCGTCAACACCTACAAATTGCTGTAAAATGCAAAAATGGTATTGACTGGATATCAAAAATGTTTCATGGCACCGTGTTTCACGTCACATACGCACTGTGTTGACGGGATAAAAAATTTACAGGTCCAGTAAAATAATCAGATGGACCTATATATGTATAGGTGGACCTGTTAAATATGTAGGTGGACCTGTAAATTTATAGGTGGAACTGTAGTGCTTGCAGGTGAACCTGTAAAACATGCAGGTGAACCTGTACATTTATAGGCCCACCTGTATATTTTATAGGTGGACCTGTAATTTTAGTTTTGACCCCATTCGTGCACCATACAGCACCATGTATTTGTATATAAAAGTCAGAGCTCCAGATAACGTGCGTATTGGCTTATTTTATGCACTAATTTTAGCAGAATACAAAATACTCGTATCAATGTGAAAATACGCATTGATTTTCAAATTGAAAATTTAATTAGTTGAACTAAGAGTTTCTAAAATCACAATTAGGGGCACTAAGTGCGTCGACAGACCACATTTTCTAGTTGGTGATGTTTACAAGTTTGACATCATCAAACAATCCCACGAAAACTAATGGCGAGGATGCCCCGGAAGTCATTCTAATGGAAGTTACAGGATTTTCCAAGTTTGGTAGCCAATATTTATTTATAGGTCTGGGGCCCGTTTCACTAAACTTCGTAAAACTAAAATGTTTGTAAGTGCAAAATTATGATAGTCTGTAAATTTAACATTAACAAGGTTTTCTTGTAAACAATTATTGGATTTACATTTATTGAGCATAGGCTGAATATGTAAATCCATCAATGGAAATTTTCAGACGATCCTAAATTTGCACTTACGAATATTTTAGTCGTACGACGTTTAGTGAAACGGGCCCCTGGTCTATCCAGGCTAACTTGCCATATAACATGCTGGCCTCCAAACCAAATGGTCTTGGTTCACATTTCACTCGAGTCACTTGTCATGTCAATGTACCCGTGTTCACGACAGTCATCATAGCCTACCGATATTCATTTTAGTGACAATTTTGTGAAACAAATATTACACGAATCGATCGCTCATTCTAATACAAATGTGCACTAGTATTGGTAGCCCATTATATTGACATTCAGTTGAATTGTGCACTTCCACTCTAATGATTGTACATGTAGTTAACCCTTACAATGCTGAATTAATTTGTGTCGTCTGCTGAATATTTTTTATTTTTCTCATCAAAAACTTTGTTTGGCAGCACTTTAAAATCATTTCCAATGGAAATGATTCTAAAATGCTGCCAAACCATGTTTTTACTGAGAGAAAGGACAAAATATGAATTATCAGCAGATGACTATTTTCGGTTCCCGCATTCTAAGGGTTAAGCAAAATCAAACAATAAACTATGTTCAGTCAGTCAATTCAGTTAATCAATCAATCAAATAGACAATCATTGTAAAAATGGATCATTTTAGTTCATCAGATTATGTCTGTATTTTCAGCTTCGTGATGATTTTACCGGTGACCTTGGCCTAGGAGACAGAGACCAGCCAATGAGATTACAGGTCAACCTGGGGTCACCAGGTGGTGACCAGGTGTGAAGGTGTGATGTAATCATTCCAGTCGATGGCCTATTTGGTAGCGTCATTTGTAGTGATGGTTGGGAGTTGACAATGAACGATGCCGCTGATACAGATCAACAACAAAGGTCAAGTTGAGGTCAAGCGTAGGTCAGCATGTAGGATGGTTTACAACAGACGAGATTTCAGTTACACCAAAGGTCAACCTAACGTCCCCAGTGGAGAACTGTTCAAGGTGATTTGAAGGTTAAATTAAATGACATTAATATGAGAGATGAACTAAGGTCACCACCAGCGAGCCATGCATTCAAGGTTAAATTCAACGACCTTATCACAAGAGGTCAACTTGAATCATCCATTGAGCACAATAGACGATGGTTTGAAGCTCACAAATGATTACATTACACTAATTTGGATGTACCAATAGCTGAACACGAATATTTTTAGACCGGCATGTTCAGAGTCAATATTAAAGGTAATATTTTTGATATTTTGGGGTCTATGAAATCATCAGTATCAGATGCGGATCCAGGATTTAGATCTAGAGGGGGCGTGGATTTTCAAATGAAAATGTAACATGCATTGTCATCAACTTATCTAGCTGCGAACAGTAACTCTTGAAATCTACTCCCGTACCGTCTGGAGTAGATTGAAAGAGTTAGTGTTCGCAACTACAACTTTCCTAAAATGCAAACAATTGTTTATGAAAGTTTTCTCATTTCTCATCAAAAGTATATGCTGTTAACACTCAATTGAACCGTCTCGACGAGACGGTTCAATTCAGTGGTAACAACATATATTTTGGGTGAGAAATAAGAAAAGTCATCAGCTCTTTCCTCATAAATACGTGGGTTAACAACTTAACTCGGCAAATTTTAGAGAGGGTGTACTGGATCCGCCAATGAGTATGACATTTGCAGCTGCTGACTTGCACCGTATTATCCCCTCGCCGATAGGCAGGAGAGAATATATAGAGAATTTCTCATCAGAAGTATATGTTGTGACCACTCATTTGAACCGTCTCGCCGAGACGGTTCAAATGAGTGGTCACAACATATACTTTGGTTCAGAAATAAGGAAAATAGATAGAGAATAGTAGGTTAGTGCCGTGAATGGGAAAAAATATCTGGCAAGGCTCAGGAAACGGGATGGGCGAGGCTCTGCCGAGCACATCCCGTTTCCGTGCCGCACCAGATATTTTTTCACATTCACGGCACTAACCTACTATTCTATTTATCCCGTCAACACCTACAAATTGCTGTAAAATGCAAAAATAGTATTGACTGGATATCAAAAATGTTTCACGGCACCGTGTTTCACGGCACATACGCACTGTGTTGACGGGATAAAGTGTTAGTCCATATACCTTTCATTTTTCAATAATTTATGAACCGCTTCACCGATTTCGATAATATTCGATAATAATATTCAAGGGGATTACCGTAGCTAAGAGTTAAATAGCTTAGTGATAACGATGCCCTTGTTTTACACTGGAAACCTACAGAGGTGGAACTGTAGTGGGTGTACCACAAAATAAACGGTTGGATTTACATCATACAAACATATACATACAAGCATGCACACACACACACGCACATACATACATATGTACATAGGAGTGTTGCATAATCTGTGTAATTTCCCGGTTATTTCCAATTCTCTAATTGTGTCTATGTGTGTTAGCATAAGTCCAGCTTCAACCATTGCATCCTGGGGCTAAGCAATATCTGAAAATGTTATCTTATTTCTCATCAGAAGTATATGTTGTGACCACTCATTAGAACCGTCTTCAATGTTTCGAAATTTGTGTACACGTAAAAATGTATTCTGAATATAGTTGGTGAAATTTTTACATGTGGGAAAAAACTGAGTGTTGTCTGAATTTTTCTCATAATTACAAAACATGTCTTGTGAGGCGTATCAATTTTTGATCGTCCCTCAGTAATGCTAGTTACATGTAATGAGGTGTATCAATTGTTGATCATCCCTCAGTAATGCTAATGTAAAAAACAAATGATTACCATTTGTTGACTGGCTGAGATAATGGACCTTTATCCATTGAGTGGCTAGTGTAGCCCCTGAACATTATTGAATGATCATGCAGTCAGAGGCTGATGTCGGAGACGAAAACTGTTGCTCAAAGGCTTAAATGTGGCCGTCACTGGAGAAATGGGGCTTATGGGTTTTGCGACCAGTGTAGATCCAGTAGCCTATTTCATCAACATTGCAAAGTATACTTTACTAGCAAAGTATACTTTGAGGGAGTAATCATTTATTTTTCCTGAAATGCATTATTTCATATAGAACTAACAAATGCATATATTTCAAGATTAAAAGTATGCAGAATTATTATACTGAATTTATTACATTATCACAGCCAAATTGGCTGTGATAATGTAATAAATTCAGTATAATAAAAATTAATAAATTTATCATAAAATTGAAAATTTCTCCATGAAAGTATACTTTGCTACTAAAGTATACTTTGCAATGTTGATGAAATTGGCTACAGATCAGCCTATGCATCAGCAGTCTGATCAGGACCTGCACTGTTCGCCATTCAATCCAATTTGCCATACTTCCAGCAAGGAATATAGATGCTACATTATAGGACTGCTATTTCACCAGGAGCTACATTGATCGCATATAACACTTTCTCTTGTCACGGCCACAAATGATGCTTGGCTGACGTAATGGCGAACTGGTACGCCCTGATCAGAAGGCTGATCTGGGGCTGCACTGGTCGCAAATGTCATAATTCGCGTTTTATATTCCACCGACCTATATACATGTTTATTGTTACTCCGTGATATTTGTTGTAACTGTTTTGTCTAATACTATAATACTCAACGTAGCATTTTATATATACCGGTAGTCCACTCACTATTAAAGCAAAAGCATAGTACTTTATTCCAATATCTTATAAAAAATAGTACATGTAGCTAAATGTTATTTTAGTAGCTAATATGTGGTAGTGACTGGAATAATGGGACTAACCCTTTCAACACCACAGGCCTGTATAGTGGCATAGGCAAACAGTGTAAATCCAGATGAGCCGGCTCTTGACGAGCCGCTTCATCAGGATCTGCACTTTTTGCAAGTAATTTTCATATTCTTAGAGCAAAAACACCCCCTTCTCATAAATGGACTAGTCTGAAAATCATTTTGTGACGATTGGATTGGTTGCAAAATTAACAGATCAAAATTCATTCCAGTTACTGGAAGGGTTTGTCATTTGTGGACATTTCTGATCTTCTGGCGTATTCCTGAACCCTGATGAGGATGAAAACTATAAGTTATAAGAATTAAGACGGGTGTTTCATTGATTGAATGGCGAACAGTGCAGGCCCTGATCAGGACTGCACAGGCTGATCTGGGGCTACATTGGCCTCATAACTAGTCCCATTTCTTCAGTGACAACCACATATGGCTATACCAGTAGTGTGAACCTAGCTTTTTCTCTTTTTTTTGGCCCTAAATGATAATCTTCTGTGTTAGTGAACTGTTACGTACCATTCCACAATTCCAAGCTAATAATTTATATGGAGTTTCTGAGGCAAGTCCAGAAACAATCGATCGGAGACAATCAATAATGCATTTGTAAAGGTAAAATACACATTGAATTTGAAATCTGGGGTTTAGATACAAAACTTCAGGGTTCAATTTACAGGGCGAAGTGTGTGAAAATCTCTCCCTAAATTGTCCGACTTCTTCCTATTTTGAGTTGAGGGAGAAGTTTTTCACTCTATAAAACAGAAATTTTGGACAGAAATGGTATATTTTCTCAAATTTTTAGTTAAAACTTCTCCCTATTTTGAAGGGCTAGCTTGAACCCTGATTACTTATCTGCAGCTCTGGTGTTATATTTTATTGGAAACAAAGTGTTTATCAGTTCATTTGTACTGTTGTTGTTTGTCAAGTTGATCAAGTTCTGTATTGTCTGTTGTTATTTTTGGGCTGTTGGCATATTTAGCAATGTGTTTCATCCTTGATGGAATCCCTATATCCCTGCTTTGACCCCGGTACATTTCTGGCTTTCAGTAGCCGATTTCACCAACATTGCAAAGTATACTTTTCTAGCAAAGTATACTTTGAGGGAGTAATCATTTATTTTTGCGGAAATGCATTATTTCATATAAATCTAACAACTGCATATATTTGATGATTAAAAGTATGCAGAATTATTAAACTGAATTTATTACATTATCACAGCCAAAATGGCTGTGATAATGCAATAAATTCAGTATAATAAAAATTAATAAATTTATCATAAAACTTATAATTTCTCCCTCAAAGTATACTTTGCTAGAAAAGTATACTTTGCAATGTTGGTGAAATAGGCTACTGGTACACGAGAGTGGAATCCGGCTTTACTCATTAAAGTGGGTGGTTGGTCGGGGCAAACGTGAAGGCGTAAATTAACAGTAGGGGTTCCTCCTTATAGGAATCACGATTTGCCAGTAGTCTATTTCACCAACATTGCAAAGTATACTTATCTAGCAAAGTATACTTTGAGGGAGAAATTTTCAATTTTAGGATAAATTTATTATTTTTTATTATGCTGAATTTATTACATTATCACAGCCAATTTGGCTGTGATAATGTAATAAATTCAGTATAATAATTCTGCATACTTTAATCATCACATATATGCAGTTGTTAGTTCTGTATGAAATAATGCATTTCAGGAAAAATAAATGATGACTCCCTCAAAGTATACTTTGCTAGAAAAGTATACTTTGCAATGTTGGTGAAATCGGCTACAGGTTTGGCCCTTAGGTACGTTTTTATCTTTGGCTCTTTCGTTACCTGGGAGTTGAATTGTGTTATTGCCCATTATAAAAGTAGTAGGATTATTACTGATCCTACTGCTTTTGGGAGGGGGTCGAAGTGATTCTGGTGTGACGAGGATCTGGCATCAGATCAGGATTATTCTGATTCCAGGGCTGAATATATAGTTTTTTATTGTAAATATTCAGTTCTGACTGGGATTTTACCCCCCATTTGTACATGTACTTGAACATGTACATGTACTTGTACAGGTAATATATGGGATTTATTACTAAACCCATTGACCCATTGATCTGTTGATATGCTGTTAAACCCCAACAAGCAAACAAACAATTTACTCATTATAAAAGTAATACGATTAGTACTAATCCTATTACTTTTAAGGATTCTGGTGTGGTGAGGACCTGGCACCAGGTTAGGTTATTCTAATTTCAGGGCTGAATGTATAGTTTTTCGATGTAAATATTCAGTTCTGATTTTGGGATTTACCCACCATCACAACAGATAACATACGGGATTTGACCCTGTTATCATTGCCTAAAATGAACTCGGCTGTTGACAGGCCGTTAAACACCATTAAATCAAACCAAGTATATTGTTGTTTATATATATGTTTAACCCTGGTATTGATATATTAAATTCGGTGTCTGCTGCTGGCTTTTTTACGCCCGTTCATATGCCCGGTCTCGGTAGAGATGAGAGGTATATAGTGTTTGAACTGTGTATATGTGTGCCCACCTATGTTCAATTTAACAACTTTTTTTTTATTTTTGTAAATAATACAATTTGATAATATGAAAAAAATGCTGAAAACCGCATTTTAATTAGCTGAAATATGCGTTTTCCATTATGACATCATCAATGCACAATATATGTTTTATATTTGTTTATATTAAGTGATTTTTTCTCTCATTATACTATTACACAAACTTGATAATTTATGATGAAATCAAATGAAAAATGTAAAAAAAAAAAAAGAAAAAGATTTATTGGGATTTTCTAAATTTTGTTGGAAAAATATTGCATAAATTTGCATAAAATGTACAATTATGAAAGTGGGTGGCAGGTGGGAGCACTCGATGGGTAATTTAACGATCGGGGTTCACCCTTATGTGAGTATTATGATATTCATAATCCTATTTTAGGGGAAGGGGCCAAGATACTTGGTGTGGTATGGACCTGGCACCAGGTCAGATTATTCTAATTTCAGGGCTGAATATATTAGTTCTCGATGTAAATATTCCGTTCTGATTTTGGGATTTTCCCCCCAATGCAGCAGGTTAAAACGGGATCGACACCCGTTTGCCCGGCCTTACATGACCTTAGCTGTTGATAGGCCGTTAAACACTAATAAACAAACAAACAAACAATTATAATTCCAGCACAAAAATATTTACACAATTCCCTAACATTTGATTGGCCCGTAGCAAGTCTCTGTCCAAAATTTATATCCCAGTAAACTCCCACGCCGAACTACTTTACGTAACCGTGAGGCGCAGTTAAAATAATTCTTAAGAAAACGGAAAATAAACACATTTTCTTGATGAATTTATTTCAAATGCTGGAATTATAAGGAATGAATGGCATTTTTGTGGAATTTATCGGGGATATAAACTTGGAAAAGTCGCAGGAATACTGGACGAGGCCTTAAAAAATTTATTTTTTTTCGAAAATTGTAATTTGTTGTCGCTTCGTCCAGTATTCCCGCGACTTTTCCAAGTTTATACCCCGATAAATTCCACAAAAAGGCCATTCATTCCTATAATGAAAACTTGCATAATTTTTTATCTGATTACAAGTTTTACCTGGGAGTTTCTGCATGTCATTTGTAATACCATTATCTACCAGTTTACAAATATATATTAAACATTTTCTTTTTCTATTCATCTGACATTTAAGTTGTTCACCAGAGTTCCTCCAGTCTGCCACTGGGGGTATTTGTGTGCCGACAAACCATATTTTCTTGTTCACAATAAACACATCTTTTATCAACACATGATAATCATCTCTTGTATCAAGTATTGTAATGTCCCTTGTTGTATATTTTATTGTCAGATTAATTGAACTATATTCTGTTGGCTGCTGTTTTTTCTCTCCATTCTTCATTTTGTGATTCTCCCCCCATTTGTATATGTACTTGAACATGTACATGTACTTGTACAGGTAATATATAGGATTTAGTACTAAACCTATTGACCCGGCCTTAAATGACCTTACCTGTTGATAGGCCGTTAAACCCCAACAAACAAACAAACAAACAAAACTCTCCATTCATCACGTTTTTTGGCGGTGGGATTGTGGCGAAGCAGCAAGATTTTGTGTCTGCTGTGGTTTTTTCCTTCAATTTTTTTACAATAAAACATGTTTTGTCACTACATGAGAAGTGGGTGGTAGGTGGGAGCATGCGATGGGTAGTTTAACGATCGGGGTTCATCCTTACCGGAATCCCGACTGGAGACCCGGTTTGGCCCTCACATACGTCTTTGGCATTTTGTATACGACAGTTGAATCTGGTTATACCCCTTATAAGAGTAATCCTACCGGTATTACTTTTAAATAGGGGAAGGGGCCAAGTGACTGGTGCAGTATGGACCTGGCGCCAGGTCAGGTTATTCTAATTTCAGGGCTGAATATGTTGTATCTCGATGTAAATATTCCGTTCTGATTTTGGGATTTTCCCCCCAATGCAGCAGGTTAAAACGGGATCGAACCTGTTTGCCCGGCCTTACATGACCTTAGCTGTTGATAGGCCGTTAAACACCAATAAATAAACAAACAAACACTAAATGAGAAGCATCTCCTTATGAGATGCTTCTCATGTGTTGTCAATGCATGTTTTTGTTGAGAAATAAGTGAATTTTGGAGAGAGAAAATCAGCGTACTTCGATATATCGATGGTCTAGTAACATAAGGTCGTAACTGCTATGCTAAAGCATAGCACTTACGACCTTATGTTACTAGACCATCGAATATGTTTGCCAAATTCAAATCTATAATTGTTACATGTACATATATATCAAACTGCCAGCATATAAGTTGATGTTTGTTATTACGTTTTTAAAGCATTTGTACACTTTGCATTTTGTAACATAAGTATATATCAGATATAAAGCATAAATTATTTATTTATTGCTCAGTGTGTGTGTACAGTAATGCGGGTTTCTAAAGCATTTCATTGCGAAATATTGTGTTAAAACCATGTAGTGTTTCAAAAAGTAAGACCCAGATCGGGGGTCAGTCCCAGCACAGGGGACAATCCCAGAACGGGGGCCGAGTAACGTGATGTCAATCCCAGAACTGGGGTCAATCCCTGAATGGGGGCTGATCCCAGACCATGGGCCAAGTAACGTGATGTCAATCCCAGAATGGAGGTCAATCCCAGAACGGGGGCCGAGTAACGTGATGTCAATCCCAGAACTGGGGTCAATCCCTGAACGGGGGCTGATCCCAGAACGGGGGCCGAGTAACATGATGTCAATCCCAGAACGGGGGTCAATCCGAGAACGGTGGGCTGATCCCAGAACGGGGGGCCGAGTAACAATTTTGCGAGATGTCCCAATCCCGAGAAACGGGGGCCAATCCCAGAACGGGGGCTAATCCCAGAATGTGGGCCGAGTAAACGTGATGTCAGTCCCAGAACAGGGCAAATCCATAACAGTTTTGCTAATCCCAATAACGGGGCCCCTGGGGCCACAAACCTTGACATCAATCCCAGAACGGGGGACAATCCCAGAATGGAGGTCAATCCCAGAACGGGGGCCGAGTAACGTGATGTCAATCCCAGAACTGGGGTCAATCCCTGAACGGGGGCTGATCCCAGAACGGGGGCCGAGTAACGTGATGTCAATCCCAGAACGGGGGTCAATCCCAGAACGGGGGCTGATCCCAGAACGGGGGCCGAGTAACGTGATGTCAATCCCAGAACGGGGGCCAATCCCAGAACGGGGGCTAATCCCAGAACGTGGGCCGAGTAACGTGATGTCAATCCCAGAACAGGGGCAAATCCCAGAACAGGGGCTAATCCCATAACGGGGCCACAAACCTTGACATCAATCCCAGAACGGGGGACAATCCCAGAACGGGGCCGTGAAAAGTAACATCAATCCCAGCACGGGGGCTAATCCCAGAATGGGGCCGAGATACTTGATGTCAATCCAAGAACGGGAGCCAATCCCAGAACGGGGGTTAATCCCTGAACGGGGTCGTGAAAAGTCACATCAGTCCCAGCACGGGGGCCAATCTTAGCAAGGAGGCCAATCCCAGAACGGGGGCCGATATACTTGATGTCAATCCCAGAACGGGGGCCAGTCCCAGAACGGGGGCTAATCCCTGAATAGGGCTGTGAAAAGTGACATCAATCCCAGCACGGTGGCCAATCCCAGAACGGGGGCCGAGATACTTGACGTCAATCCCAGAACGGGGGCTAATCCCAGAACGGAGGCCAAGAAACGTGTCGTCCATCCCAGAACGGGGGCCAATCCCAGAATGGGGGGAGAAGCGTGACGTCAATCCCAGAACGGGGGATAATCCCAGAATGGGGGCCAAGAAACATGACATGAATCCCAAAAGGGGGTCAATCCCAGAATAGGGGCCAAGGAACGGTAACGTCAATTCCAGAAGGGGGACAAATCTGACAATGGCCGGAAAACTGCCCACATGGGGCATTTGCAAGATACGACCGCCGTCGTGGAAACGGGAAAGGCAAATATTTAATTATCTTTGTTGCTACAAATGTTACAGTGTGTAATGTACATATGCACAGTCTGATCAGGGCCTACACTGTTCGCCATTCAGTCACTCACCCATACTTTCATCAGTCAGCAAAAGGACGCAAACCTGTATGTGCAATGGCCATTCTATACACATACAGGTTTTCGTCCTTTTGTATCGTAAATATCTTAAGGTTTTGTCAGCTCGCTTGCCCCAATTGCCGTTCTGTGTCCATTAACTCTTTGCATGCTAGTGGCGAAAATATCCGCCAAATGAATTAGGAGTATATGTTTTATTTCTCTCTGTAAATATGTCTTTGAAATTTCATTAGAATTGCGTCCTCTGGTAACTCCAAGACGTATTAATGATATTTATAGGGAAAAATAAAAGAAAATACAATGAATTTTCGTCTGCTATTTTTTAACTATTTATAGCCCACACATTTCCCAGCATGCAAAGAGTTAAATTATCTCCCATGTGTCTCACTGCAGGGACAGATAAATAACTGAATACTGTAAGTCTGTAATACTGAAGTCTGTAATAAATCTTATCAAACCAAATGGGACAGTTAAGTGATTGTTAAACATAAAGTTTGCAGATGAAATATGGGATTTGACCCTGTTAACCCGGCCTAAAATGACCGTAGCTGTTGACAAGGCCGTTGAACACCATTAAATAAATAAATTGATAAATGATATGAAACTGCGATCAAGTCCATTACCGTATGTTACTTTTTCCACTCGAAATCTTCGTATCCTCAAATACTTATCTGTATATGTATATGCATGTATACAGCGTTTTTGCATGTAGATTTTTCTATTTTTATTACATTTCTGCAAATGAATTTTGCTAAAGAATTCTACTAAATTTGCTTTTTCAGATCGTCACTTTCATATGAAATGATTGCAACTTAATGATTTATTTGATGAACAATAAATGTATTGCCATGTTAACTGTATATTATATAATACTCCTTGTATGTCTTGTGTACAAAACGGACCACAATCTGACAAAACCAGGCTTATTTTATTTCTGACCAGTGTAGAGCTGCTATGAGGGATCGTAGCTAGTTATCTCCCGTTGAATTTATTTATAGAAATACGGTCCAAGCAATAAGGCCATAATCTACACAATTTGGAGTCACTCCAAATTGTGTAGTTTAGGGCCTTATTGCTTGTAAAAAGAGCGAATGTAGCATGATTTATTATGACAAAAGGAGCAATTATAGTGATTTTGATTACTGTTGGTCCAAATCGTCCTACAAATCTGCAATCTGATCTGGGGCATGCCAGATTCATACTTTCACACTTATTAATGTTATTGCAATCAGTGTACACTCAGATCAGACTGCACAGATCTGGTCTTCTCTGTTCGCAAAACTCATATTTTGTAGCATTCAGTAAGAAATAAACACTGAAATACAGCAAAAGATCGGATCTCTATAAAAAGATTTGCAAAGGGAAATAACTAGCCACGATCCCTTATTGACTACAGCCGATAATATGTGACCAGACTGAACAAAATGAGACGCACCATGTGATTTTGTTCCTAAGAACATGTGTGATAACTCATGAAACATAGTGACTAGCGTGGTGGAGTATACTTTGAGGGAGTAATCATTTATTTTTCCTGAAATGCATTACTTCATATACAACTAACAACTGCATATATTTGATGATTAAAAGTATGCAGAATTATTGTACTGAATTTATTACATTATCACAGCCAAAATGGCTGTGATAATGTAATAAATTCAGTATAATAAAAATTAATAAATTTATCCTAAAATTGAAAATTTCTCCCTCAAAGTATACTTTGCTAGAAAACTTTGCTAGAAAAGTATACTTTGCAATGTTGGTGAAATAGGCTACAGGTCAGGGGCCCGTTTCACTAAACTTTGTACGACTAACATGTTCGTAAGTGTAAAATTATGATAGTCTGTAAATTTCACATTAGCAATGTTTTCTTGTAAACAATTATTGGATTTACAATTATTGAACTTTCCAGACGATCCTAAATTTGCACTTACGAACATCTTGTTGGTATGAAGTTTAGTGAAACAGGCCTATGGTTATTCTAATTTCAGGGCTAAATATACATGTATATATTTTCTGAAAATATTCAGTTCTGATTTTTGGGATTTACCTGCCATTACAACATAATAGGGTAACCTATGGGATTCAACACCGTTTACCCGACCTAAACTGACCTTAGCTGTTGACAGACCGTTAAATGTATTAAATCAAATCAAATCGTGGGTGGTGGTCGGGCAAACGCGACGGTGTAAATTAACGGTAGGGGTTCCTCCCTGAGGCTTGTACCTCTATGTCAGAAAAGCGAACGTTAAACCCTATTCACTCACTCACTCACTCCTCCTTATAGGAATCACGATTTGCCTGGTTTGGCCCTTTGGTACGTTTTTTATCTTTGGCTCTTTTGTTACCTGTGAGTTGAATTGGGTTATTGCCCATTATAAAAGTAGTAAGATTATTACTGATCCTACTACTTTTGGGAGGGGGCCAAGTGATTCTGGTGTGGCGAGGACCTGGAATCAGATTATTCTGATTTCTGGGCTGAAGGGCTGAATGTATAGTTTTGTTATTGTAAATATTAGGTTCTGATTTTGTGATTTTCCCCCCCATTTGTATATGTAGTTGAACATGGACATGTACTTGTACAGGTAATATATGGGATTTAGTACTAAACCCATTGACCCGGCCTTAGATGACCTTAGCTGTTGAACACCAATAAACAAACTAGCAAACAAACGCCCAGTTTTGGCAGATAATGGCCCAAATGTACTGTGCAATATTGGCATTGCCTTTCAATACTTACCTCATTTGTGGCTGTGACCGCAGAAATGGGGCTTGTGGGCTTTGCAACCAGTGTAGATCCAGATCAGCATGTGCATCCACACATTCTGATCAGGATCTACACTGTTCAGTATTTCATCAATGAAACATTTGTTATGCTTCTGATATGCAATATTATATTGTTAGCAGGCTGCAAGAGTGTGCTATTTGATCAGCAGCTACACTGGTCACAATCCTAAGCCCCATTTCTCCAGTCACTGCCACATTTTTGTCAAGCCTGCTTGCAGAGAGATTGTCATAGTGATCCCAATAATTTGGCATTAAACCGTCAGCAGTATATTTATACACGATAACTTCCCTGTGTTTTTTTATTCCATGTTGTAATAAGCTGTGATAGCACTGTGGCGATTGGTTTGGAGCATGCGATCAAGATTCATCCTTACCTTAATCCCGACCGGAGACCAGTAGCCGATTTCATCAAAATTGCAAAGTATACTTTAGTAGCAAAGTATACTTTGAGGGAGAAATTTTCAATTTTATGATAAATTTATTAATTTTTATTATACTGAATTTATTACATTATCACAGCCAATTTGGCTGTGATAATGTAATACATTCAGTATAATAATTCTGCATACTTTTAATCATGAAATATATGCATTTGTTAGTTCTATATGAAATAATGCATTTCAGGAAAAATAAATGATTACTCCCTCAAAGTATACTTTGCTAGAAAAGTATACTTTGCAATGTTGATGAAATAGGCTACTGGTTTGGCCCTCACATACGTCTTTGGCATTTTGTATGTGACAGTTGAATATGGTTATTCCCCTTATGTGAGTACATGAATTACGATTATTCGTAAACCTATTTTAGGGGAAGGGGCCAAGTGACTTAGTGTGGTATGGACCTGGCACCAGGTCGGGTTATTCTAATTTCACGGCTCCATGTATTTTTTTTCGATGTAAATATTCTGATTTTGGGATATTCCCCACAATGCAGCAGAGTTGAATTATTGTCAAATAAACTCTATGTATTACCGGTACATGCATAATTTGTTGTTTGTATATAAGACGAGCCATGTGAGTTTGTACATAGTAAGATGTGCGATTTTTCATGAAAAACATTTACATCATTTATGTTATTTCCGTAAATGACGTCAAAGATGGGAAAAAATCTGAGCAAATGCGCAATAAAATTCCATTCCGCATTTTCTATGAGCATTTTGTCAACTCTCGACCTCATATACGGAAAATATCACAGTCTTTGTAAATGTTTTTCATTAAAAATTGCACATTATAGGAATGAATGGCGTTTTTGTGGAATTTATCGGGGTATAAACTTGGAAAAGTCGCGGGAATACTGGACGAAGGCCGGAAGGCCTCGTCCAGTATTCCTGCGACTTTTCCAAGTTTATATCCCCGATAAATTCCACAAAAACGCCATTCATTCCTTATAATTCCAGCATTTGAAATACATTCATCAAGAAAATGTGTTTATTTTCCGTTTTCTTATAAATTATTTTAGCTGCGCCTCACGGTTACGGAAAGTAGTTCAGCATGGGAGTTTACTGGGATATAAATTTTGGACAGAGACTTGCTACGGGCCAATCAAATGTTAGGGAATTGTGTAAATATTTTTGTACTGGAATTATCTACTAATATACAAAATCACATGTCTTGTGAAGTAAACAGTAAATTGCTGTGGTAACTGACTGCTTCAGACTAAGCTATAAGGGTCTAACTACATATTATTATTAACCCATTACTTTCGGAATACACCTTTACGGGTATGAAGTTTATTAAATATTTTAATTTTATTTTTGTCATTTCTCAATGAAAGTATATGCTGTGACCACTCTTTTGAACCGCCTCGGCGAGACGGTTCAAATGGTACTCGTAACATATACTTGTGAGCCCATAGAAGGAAAATATATAGGATTTTCTGCAAACATAACATTTGGCATACCCGCAGCATGAAAAGAGTTAAGGGTCTGACTACAGAATTGGACTGTGTGGATGCACAATCTGAGCTGGATCTAGATTAGTCACATTTACAATCCAATTGAGGCCGTGGGTGGCAGGTGGGATAATGCGGTGGGTGATTTAACGATCAGGGTTCATCCTTACCGGAATCCCAACAGGAGACCTGGTTTGATCCTCACATACGTCTTTGTCATTTTGTATGTGACAGTTGAATCTGGTTATACCCCTTAATATGTGAGTATTACGATTATTCGTAATCCTATTTGAGGGGAAGGGGCCAAGTGACTGATGTGGTATGGACCTGGCACCAGCTCAGGTTATTCTAATTTCAGGGCTGAATATATTTTTTTTCTCGATGTAAATATTCCGTTCTGATTTTGGGATTTTCCCCCCATTGCAGCAGGTTAAAATGGATCGAAACGGTTTGCCTGGCTTTACATGACCTTAGCTGTTGATAGGCCGTTAAACAAATTCAGGCCGGCTATTTCAGAGCAAGCTAAATTTGCTTTTTATGAATACATATTGCTGTATGATGTTGCCTATTGTTATAATAAAATGTCGCAAAGCTACATATATTTTGGTTATTTATCTCGGATAGGTTACATATATGTGGATGTGACTGGAGAAATGGGGCTTATGGAATTGCGACCAGTGTAGATCATGATTGGTCTGTGCATCCGCACAGTCAGATCAGGGTCTGCACTGTTTGCCATTCATCAATGAAACACCCTTAGTGCTTCAAACTTGTAGTTTTGATCCTCATCAGGCTTCACGAGTGCACTAGTAGATCAGTAGCCTATTTCACCAACATTGCAAAGTATACTTTTCTAGCAAAGTATACTTTGAGGGAGTAATCATTGATTTTTCCGAAGTGCATTATTTCATACAGAACTAACGATTGCATATATTTGATGATTAAAAGTATGCAGAATTATTATACTGAATTTATTACATTATCACAGCCAAAATGGCTGTGATAATGTAATAAATTCAGTATAATAAAAATTTATAAATTTATCCTTAAATTCAAAGTTTCTCCCTCAAAGTATACATTGCTAATTTGCTAGATAAGTATACTTTGCAATGTTGGTGAAATAGGCTACAGAAGTTTGAATATCCACAAAGGGTATGACACCGTAGTGCACCCCAGCTTTCCTTATTTCCAGCAAAATGTAGGTTTTCTCGACATAACTCCGTGGGTGGTTGGTCAGGCGAACGCGATGACGTAAATTAACGGTAGGGGTTCCTCCTTATAGGAATCACGATTTGCCTTGTTTGGCCCTCAGGTACGTTTTTATCTTTGGCTCTTTTGTTACCTGGGAGTTGAATTGGGTTATTGCCCATTATAAAAGTATTAAGAGTATTACTGATCCTACTGCTTTTGGGAGGGGGCCAAGTGATTCTGGTGTGGCGAGGACCCGGCATCAGATCAGGATTATTCTGATTTCGGGCTGAATTATTATGTATTCATCTTGTACGGGCAGGCGGGCGGGCACAGCTTGTCCACGCAATAACTAGAGTGCTACTTGACGGATTGTAACCAAATTTGGTATACATGTGTAACACGGCAAGACGAAGAAGCCTATTGATTTTAATTTTCGCACTCTGTATCCTTATCCATGCAATAACTCAAGTTCTACTTGATCGATCATAACCAAATTCGGTATACATGTTTATCACAGCAAGACGAAGAAGCCTATTGATTTTGATTTCCGATGACTGATCTCTCTTGGCGGAACATTTTTAATTTTCGGACTGTATCCTTTGTCCACGCAATAAGTCGAGGTCTACATGACGGATCGTAACCAAATTTGGATTACATTTTTATCACGTCAACATGAGTTATCTCCCCTTGTTGACTGGCCTTGCCTCGGCGGCCCCTGCTCACCTACTCTAGTTATACCCCCGGCATATGAAGAATGTCGAGGAGTATATAATTTTCATATTTCCGTCCGTCCGTCCGTCCATCTGTCCGTCCGTAAGATTCGCGTTATTGTATCCCCCGGACTCCGTCGGGTGATACTATGGATTTGACAGCGGGCCGGACGTCCGCATCCGCCGCAGACACTTCTTGTCCGGAGCATAACTCGAACACCCTTTGGAATATTTTCATGAAACTTCACACATGGATAGACCACGACCCGAAGGTGTGTCGCGCACAAGAATGACAACTCTTGCATAGCTAATTTTTTAGTTATCTCCCTTTTTTTGTTTCGCGCACCCATTTCGTGTCCGGAGCATAACTCCACCACCCTTTGGAATATTTTCATGAAACTTCACACATGCATAGACCACGAGCCGAAGGTGTGTCGCGCACAAGAATGACAACTCTTGCATAGCTATTTTTTTAGTTATCTCCCTTTTTTGTTTCGCGCACTGATTGACCATAACTCGACCACCCTTTGGAATATTTTTATGAAACTTCACACATTCAATTAGACCACGAACCGAAGGTGTGTCGTGCATAAGAATGACAACTCTTGCATAGCTAATTTTTGAGTTTTCTCCCTTTTTTGTTTTCGCATACTAATTTCCTGTCCGGAGCATAACTCGACCACCCTTTGGAATATTTTCATGAAACTTCACACCTGCATAGACCACGACCCGGAGGTGTGTCGCGCACAAGAATGACAACTCTTGCGTAGCTAATTTTTGAGTTAACTCCCTTTTTTGTTTTGCGCACTCTACAAACTGGACAATAATTCATGAAGACCCGTTTTCTCGTGTGCTCTGTACACCTTACCTGTAGAGAGAACAATAGACACTGGGAGAACCATTCACCTGTGCATGTGCTAGCATATGCAAATGTCCAGTCTTGACCACTCTTGACCACAGGTAATTTATACAGGTAAATTACTACATTGGATATTACATTTCCGTAAACTGTGTTGAAAATATTGTGGCATTATGTGGACCTGTGCAGATATATGTAGATAAATATAGGACTATTAAAAAAAAAATTCTGGGCTCCAGTAACAAGCATTATTATATTTAATTTTTACACTTTTTTTTTCCATTTTTTTTTTTCGTTTTTTTTTTCAAATTCTTTTTCAATTTTTGTCTAGTAGCATAAGGTCGTAAGTGCTATATACAGACTATTATCATATAATAAAACAATTATTGACTAGTGAGCCATAGAATATAATCTGATATTCCATGGCTCACTAGTTAATAATTGTATAATATGTTCGGGCCAGTGAAAATTGCTTTCGGGCCCAGGCTTGAGGTCAAGGCGGGACAAGGCGAGGCATCTGATTCCGCGGAATTCTTGTTTACTTATCTCCCTTTGTTGTTTCGTGCTCTGATTTTGTATCCAGAGCATAACTCGAACACCTTTGGAATATTTTTATGCCCCACCACGATAGTGGAGGGGGCATTTAGTGTTACCCTTGTTCGTCCGTCCGTCCGTCCGCACACACGAATGGGTACTTGTTGTAAGCCTACGGGGATCTTATTGGGTAGGGTTAGGATAGTGTTGGGTACTCTTGTTGGGTATTTTTATAGAGTAAAAACCCAACAAGTATTCATTCGTAGGAACGTGCGTCCCGTCCTCCCGTCGTCCCGTCCGTCCGTCCGTCACAAAACTTTAACACTCTGGTAAATGTTTCATAATTTCTTCATCCTTCGACCGATCTCCTTCATATTTCATATACACATTGCTCTAATGGTCCTCTACCGCCCTGTGCCAAATCCACATTCGTCCTGCCCCCGCCAAGCCCAGGGTTAAGATCACATACTTAGTGCTTCAACAACTTTAACGCTCAGGTAAATATCTTATAATTTCTGTTTTCTTTCACGGATCAGCTTCATATTTCATATATGCATTGCTCTAATGGTCC
Organism: Conchocele bisecta; assembly: GCA_029237695.1. Classification (NCBI taxonomy): domain Eukaryota; kingdom Metazoa; phylum Mollusca; class Bivalvia; order Lucinida; family Thyasiridae; genus Conchocele; species Conchocele bisecta. The sequence continues at coordinate 65,058,484 of CM055278.1, read as the reverse complement.
TCTACCGCCCTGTGCCAAATCCACGTTCGTCCTGCCCTCGCCATGCCCAGGGTCAATGTCACATACTTGGTGCTTCAAAAACTTTAACGCTCAGGTAAAAGAAAATTTTGACCTGGAATTTGGCCTCATTTATTATCAAAGCGATATGTGGGACATCCGTGTTCTATGAACACATTTTCTAGTTTATTAAACTTCACACATGCATAGAAGACGACCCAAAGGTGTGTCGCACGTAAGAATGACAACTCTTGCGTCGTTAATTTCTTAATTATCTCCCTTTGTTGTTTGTGCACTGATTTCGTGTCCGGAGCATAATTCGAACACCCTTTAGAATATTTTCATGAAACTTCACACATGCATAGACCACGACCCTAAAGGTGTGTCACGCAAGAATGACAACTCTTGCATCACTAATTTTTTAGTTATCTCCCTTTGTTTTTCCATCACTGATTTTGTGTCCGGAGCATAACTAGAACACCCTTTTTTGTGTATCTGGGGAGGGGGATACACATGCGCTTGTCGACAAGCGTCCGTTTCTAGTTATTTTTCGGGTACCTATTATGTCTACAAACGATTGTCGGATTGACTTAACTTCATATACATGTACTTACTAAATTAGTCGTCATTAATATTTTCATTCTGTGGCCCACTTATGCGGTGTCTGTGCCCAATGTCAATATCAAAAGGCACTTGAAGTTTGCTTTAACGTGTCAAAATTTGCGTTCGTTACCCATTATATCTGTAACCATAAGTCGGATTTTCTTGAAACTTTATATGCTCATTAGTCCTCATCCATATTTCCATTATGTAGCCCACTCAAGCGGCTCGTGTGCCCAAGGTCAAATTACTTGGAAACTATTCGTTGGTCTGACCAGGCAGCGGCCAGGGGTATCCGTGAGCCTCTGCTCACTTGGTAAAGTGCCTTGATTCCCGTGAATATTGAGGTAATGTTCTATTGGATATGATAATACCTTCTTGTCAGCGTGGATAGTAAACAAGTTTAATGGTGCATGCCCACTCAGTAGGCACAAACTGTTCTTTATAGAATGAAATAAGTGATTAATTGTGTCACTATTCCATCTGTTCTAAAATTTACGTGAGACCGCTATACAGATATGATCAGTTAGTAATATTTATTTATACCCCCCCCCCCCCCGCAACGAGTTGTGGGGGGTATACTGAAGTCGGGTTGAACGTCCGTCCGTCCGTCCGTCCGTCCGTCCGTGCGTAAACTTAACATCAGAGAAATATTGTTATAACTTATATTTCCTTCGTCTAAAATGCTCAATATTTCACACATGCATTCCTGTAAGGCTCTACTACCATGCTATGCCAAATCCACGACCGTCCAACCCCCTGCTGATCCCAAGGTCAAGGTCATATACTTAGTCTCTTTACAAAACTTAACATCAGAGAAATATTGTTATAACTTCTATTTCCTTCATCTAAAATGCTCAATATTTCACACATGCATTCCTGTAAGGCTCTACTACCATGCTGTGCCAAATCCACGACCGTCCAGCCCCCGCTTCTCCCAAGGTCACGGTCAAATACTTAGTCTCTTTACAAAACTTAACATCAGAGAAATATTGTTATAACTTCTATTTCCTTCATCTAAAATGCTTTAATATTTTCACACATGCATTCCTGTAAGGCTCTACTACCATGCTGTGCCAAATCCACGACCGTCCAACCCCCGCCGATCCCAAGGTCAAGGTCAAATACTTAGTCTCTTTACAAAACTTAACAACAGAGAAATATTGTTATAACTTCTATTTCCTTCATCTAAAATGCTTAATATTTCACACATGCATTCCTGTAAGGCTCTACTACCATGCTGGGCCAAATCCACGACCGTCCAACCCCGCTGATCCCAAGGTCAAGGTCAAATACTTAGTCTCTTTACAAAAAATAACATCAGAGAAATAAGTTATAACTTATATTTCCTTCATTGAAAATTCTTAATATTTCACTTGTGCATTCTTCTAAGGTTGTGCTATCATGTTGTGACAAATCTACGACCGTCCAACCCCCGCTGCTCACAAGGTCAAGGTCACATACTTAGTCTCTTTACAAAACTTAACATCAGAGAAATATGTTATAACTTCTATTTCTTTCATCGAAAATTCTTAATATTTCGTGCATGCATTCCTCTAAGGCTCTACTACATGTATCATGCTGTGACAAATTCCCGCTGATCTCGAGGTCAAGTTCACATACTTAGTCATCAGCGAAATCGGTTATAACTTATTTTTCCTTGCTCGGATCTGCTTCACATTTCACACACGCATTGCTCCAATGGACCTCTACCACCCTGTGACAAATTCACGTTCATGCCGCCCCCGCTAAGCCCAGAGTCAAGGTCAGAAGCCCACACACTTGGACATTTTTACATATTTTAGGGGTACCTGGGCCCACGCGGGGGGATATTCCGTAAGCCTCGCTTACTTACCAATCTAGTTTACTGGGGGCCGTTTCACTAAACTTCGTACGACTAAAATGTTCGTAAGTGCAAAATTATGATAGTCTGTAAATTTCACATTTACAATGTTTTCTTGTAATTAATTAATGGATTTACATTTATTGAGCATAGGCTGCATATGCAGCCTATGCTCAATAAATGTAAATCCATCAATTTAAATTTACAGACGATCTTAAATTTGCACTTACGAACATTTTAGTCGTAAGAAGTTTAGTGGAACGGGCCCCTGATGGTGACGCGCGGTCGTATCAGGCTATTTCCATATGCAAATGAGGCATGATATCTTAAATTAAATGCGTCATCTGATTTTATTTTTTTTCGACAGATTATAAAGTATAATCATCGCACATCAAAAAATAAATTCAGAGAAAAAATAGTAGTGTCCGGTAGCATGTTAAGGAAACACGATTATCGCCCTTGATACCAGTGTGGAAATTTACTTCTGACATAATAATGCCAATCAATACGTGGGGTAACGGTGCATGAATGTTTATTGTGCTGATCTCTGATATAAAAAAAAAACATGCGCCTACTGAGTGGGCATGTATCTTTAACTTAGAGGTTAGTCATATTATAGACAATGTTTGGCATACAAAATCTAACCGCACACTGGTATAAATAAATCATTGTTTGGCTGGATGCGACTGTGTATTTATAGACTACATCTAGTGTGGCTCGTTGGGAAATCTCCAAAACAACATACAATAGTAATGTAGTAATCGGGTGTCGACATGAATGATGAAATTGTCAACGAATGTCGCAATACTTGGCCTGACTCATAAATTCCATAGACTTGTTTGCATTGTAGAAGTCTGCTTTAGGTTGACGCTTTGTTATTGCGACTATTATTGAATACAAGTGCTAATGTTAACGATCAATATGAATTATGTATAGGTACATTAATGTATAACGTTTGTTATTGTTATAATAAATTACGAATAGTATTAATGCGTGCATAACTTATATCAAAGCTGTCTCGGCCAGATATGTATACTGGTACAATTAATGCGCGACACATATGAAGCAGAGGATCGCGAGTTCGTTTCTCACATAGGAAGTTTTATCCTTTCGCCGATAGGCGAGACGGAGACATAGTGTTAGTCCATGTACGTACGTGCGTGCGTGCGTACGTACGTTAGTAAAACATTTCATTTTTAGCTCGCCTGCACGAAGTGCAGAAGAGCTTATGGCATACCCCCGGCGTCGTCGTGTCGGTATCTCGTCGGCGTCGGCGTCGGCGTCGGCGTCCACAAACATAACGTTGGGATACATGTCTTACAACTTCTGTTTCCTTTCATGGAACACCTTGTTATTTCATACATGCATTCCTCAGATGACCCTCTATCATGCTGTAGCAAATCCATGACCCACCACCGAACCCTTACCCCAAGGTCAAGGTCACAAACTTAGCACATTCATAAACTTAACGTTGGGGTAAATGTCTTATAACATCTGTTTCCTTTCATGGAACGCCTTGATATTTCATACATGCATTCCTCAGATGACCCTCTATCATGCTGTAGGAAATCCACAACCAACCACCCAATCCTTACCACAAGGTCAAGGTCACAAACTTAGCATGTTCATAAACTTTACGTTGGGGTAAATGTTGTGTAACTTCTGTTTCTTTACACTTTGAACTGTTTGATATTTCATACATGCATTCATCTGATGATCCTCTATTGTGCTACAGCAAATACATGACCACCACCACCCCTTTAACCAAGATCAACATCATAAACTTTACGTTGGAGTAAATGTGTTTTTACAATTCTGTTTCTTTACAAGGAATGCCTTGATATTTCATACATGCATTGATCTGATGATCCTCTATTGTGCTACAGCAAATCCATGACCCCACACCCCCTTTCCCCAAGGTCAAGGTCACACACTCAGCACATTCATACATGCATTCCTCATGTGAATAGCTATCATGCTGTAGAAAATCACCAACTTAGTGCGTTCATAAATTTAACGTTGGGTTAAATTTTGTTTCACTTCTGTTTTCAGGGAGGCATTGATATTTCATACATGCATTCATCGTAATATGCTATATCACGCTATAGCAAATCCACGACCCACCTTCCACCACTGACCTCAATGTTAAGGTCCATCGCACACCCCTTAACCCAAGGTCAAGTTATATAATTTATCCCGTCAACACAGTGCGTACGTGCCGTGAAACACGGTGCCGTGAAACATTTTTGATATCCATTCAATACTATTTTTGCATTTTACAGCCATTTGTAGGTGTTGACGGGATAAATAGAATAGTAGGTTAGTGCCGTGAATGGGAAAAAAATATCTGGCGCGGCACGGAAACGGGATGTGCTCGGCATAGCCTCGCTCATCCCGTTTTGATAATATTTTTAATAATCATCCTCTTCACCCATTTTGATAATATTTGGCCACAGTGTGTGTCTAGGGATGGCGCTTTATTTTGCATACGACCCATGTCCGCCCGCCCAATGTCAAGGTCACTGAGGACATATGTTCACCTTGTTTAAAAGGCTTGGCAAATGCGTGAAAGCTTTTTTATTATTATTATCAAGGCTGACAGCGATGGGATTGGCTTCGTAATAACGATGCCATTGTTTATAGACAAATATGTGCGCTCTTCGAAACTGAGATTACACAAAAGCAACATAATATTGACCTGCATCATGTTCATTTAGCTACATTACCATTATGCTTCAGTTTGTTATCTCCATAATCCAAGACTTCAGAGGAATAAATGGGATGAGAACATTAACTCAGGATGTATTGAACAAACGTGTGCAAGTCCTAACTGCACTATTGGTGATCTGAGATTTTTTCTCGATGGTAAATATAGGTGATACGTGGATGAAAGTCATTGGTAGATATAAAGAACACCAACAGAATTCGCTTTTCTATGTATGACTGATTTTTAATGTAAACGGGGTGAGTGTGTTTTACAATCGACGACAAGCTAAGGTGGCCTGATTGGGCTATAGATGCATTTTGAATAGCGGATAATAAAACACGAATGTGCGTCGAAATTCCGCGTAAGCAACGAGTTAGCGAAACTGGAATTAGACACAGCACTATGGCTCAATCACGCCAGTTACCCTCCGGCACGATAACAGAAAGGAAAAGTGAACAGCGATATAGAGACATGACACGTTAGTATAAAATCAAATATGTTGTTGCAGCGCTGGGGTCACACAGAGTGATGCGGTAGCACCTCATGCTGTGATAAGAAGGTCCTGGGATCGATCACCAGTCGGACAGCCAGTTTATCCGTCCCCTAGTGCATTTGTGGGCTGACCCAAGCCTCATGACGACTCGATGCGATGGACTGACTGGCTGAGGTTGAACTTGGGTTATATTCGAAATGCAACAGGGGAAGAGTGTAACGGGAATATGAAGTTGCTGAGCTAGGTCATCGAAAGTACCAGTATCGAAGATAACACGTCAAAAGTAATTTCACAAATATGGCTGTAATGTGGAGATATTGGGCGAAAGTGGTTTGCAACCAGTGTAGATCCAGATCAGCCTGTGTATCCGCACAGTCTGATCAGGATCTGCAGTGAAGGTGTTCGCCATTCCATCAATGAAACACGGAATATATAGTATATATATCGTTATCAGGCTACAAGAGTGTGCATTTGATCTGGAACAGCACGGCCCCATTTCTCCAGTTACAGCCGCACATTTGTATAATATAAGCCTGGTTTTCGTACGGCGCGGTCCAGATATAGTCTATGGAAGAAGGTTCAGGATAATTTAACTGGAGCGTATGATACATGGGCATTGTGCTGCGGGTGCGGGTACGATAATGCCACAATCAGAAGGTCGTTACTTTACTTGATGTAAGAAGATGCAAATCCATATAGTGTGGCTGTGACTGGAGAAATTGGGCTTATTGGATTTGTGACTAGTGTACTTAGCTCCTGAATAACTATATATAGTATCCATAATATAGCACACTCCTGTAGCCTCATAACGATCTATATTGCTTGTTAGAAACACGATATGTGGTAACTAGGGGATTTTTTTTATTGATTTTTTATTGATTTTTTTTTTTTTTTTTTTTTTTTTTGAAAAAGTGAACCTCGATGCTGGGCGGGGGGAGGGGGGGGGGCGTCCGACCGCTCCGACCCACCTGGCTACGGGCCATTGATGTGTGATTCATTGATGCGTAGCATTGCACTCACGCTGTGCATATCTTGAACAGACTGTACAGATGCACAGGTTGATCTGGATATACACTGGTCGCAAACACCTATAGGCCCCATTTTTCCAGTCAGGGCCACAAATTAAGTTTTATATTCAGGAGACATGTTAATAAAGCGGTCGAGCACCCAAATGTGGGAATGAAATCACGGAAATTGGTTTGGCTCGGCTGCTCGGCCGCAACATAAACTTATCTCCAATTTTATTTGCTCTCTGTCACGTTTCCGCTTGGAAAATTTGCATACAGCGGCTGAGAGATCGTGATATTTTTGTGTGTCTCAAACTATTTTTTTTCGATATTAACAAGCACATTATGGAAGTAATATTAAATGAGACAGTTGATCCACACGATTTGCAGGTTTAGAAAATTCACAACCGTGTCTTATTTGATGCTTTCATCGCTGTCATATGAAAATTAGTCATTGGGAGAAACGTCATATTTGTCACTCTGTGGAATAGATATTCGTGTGTTGCTTAATTTAGGACGATACAGCAATATCTATATATATAATTAGATATAGCTACATCATTTTATCAAATAGGAACCAACTGCGCATTGCCAAAATACTGTTTGTGTTACAACTCGTACGGATATAGAGACTAGAACATTCCTATCTATCATATTTTATAATTTGTGTCTCACATTTTCATTTGTTAGTTCCCAAAGCCCTGAATTATTTCTCCGTTATTCTCGTTTGTTGATTTGCCTGCCTGGCAAAATCATTAATGACTCCTATTAACTTATGACGGTTATGTTGTAATTTGACAGACGATGTACAAATGGTGTTTATTCATTACATGGAATGCGTGGCCGAGTTGTGTGGAGCATCAGACTGTTGATCTTACGGTCATGGTTTTGAGCCTCACAGGAGGCAAGAGTTATGTCCTCGATCAAGATACTTCAGTTCACCCAGCTGTAAATGGGTACCGGCTAATCACTGGGAAACTTGATAGTAATTCAGTGTATATGAATAAGATATGATCCTGCACATAATCCCCGAAAAGGGGAAGTTGCAGTATATAAAAAAAGAAAGAAAAACAATTGAAGATCCCAGAATCAAAACTTCTGGTCTAATTTGATCCCAGGTTCGACCGCAGACAGTAGGGGGACAATTGTTGCGATAATCTCGTCTAATATGGCTGTCTTTATTATAACCCTGGCATACGATGTATGTCGAGGGGTATACAGTTTTCGTCATTCCGTTCATAATTTTTTTATGTTAGTTGGGATGGATTGTGGCCTAGGGGTTAAAACACCTGACTTCCAATCCGGAGGTTGTGGGTTCAAACCTCGCCTTAGGCATCAACACTACTTTCATAGTGGTCCCATCTCTATATGACCCTAGCTGTTGGTGAGACGTTAAACCCATTCACTTTCACTTTTTTATGTTAGTCCAGGTGGCGGCCGGGTGTATCCGTGAACCTCTGCACACTTGCTTTAGTAGTATATACTTCATCTGTCTTTTATATTTTCTGAGATTACCTCAGCTAAAGGGTACAACATTTATTCTATGAAGGTCTGTCAATTTACACTATCACCTTTATACATACATACCTTGTCCGTGACTGAACTGCAGAAATGTACCATCACCATATAAAATGCTGATAAATAACAAATTGTTGTCTTCTGCTTTGACAAATATTTAAATGTATTCGGCCAGCCTACTTATAGTATTCAATGAATCTTTTTTCAGAAATTCAAAGCAATGTACCTAGAGCAGACAAAGCGAGGCATTGCGAGCGAGAAGGCTCAGTTTGAGTATGCTTGGTGTCTGGTCAGGAGCAACAGTAATGCAGAGAATAAGGAGGGTGTGTCACTCTTAGAAGGTAACGCGGTCACGGTAGCTTGTGATTACCAATAATTACACAAATGTGTCTGTGACTGGGTTTTGCGGGCATCCAGCACAGTCCGATTAGGATCTGCACTGTTCGCCATTCCATCAATGAAACCACTGTCATATGCTTCTGACAATCAATATCGACCACTGTTAAGCTACAAGAGGGTGCTATTTGATCATAAGCTATACTGGTCATAATTTGTTTAGCCCCATTTCTCCATGTAGGTGAGTGTCATTCAGTGCTTCAGATAAGGTGCGTATTTGCGTAAATACCCAATTAAAATTGCCAAAAACACAATTGAAATTCGAAGTAGTGAGTATCAAAAAGCAATGAAAAATTTGTGGTGTCTTTATCATGCTACAGAAAACAATAAACAGACCACAAATATAGCATATTTTCTTATTTTTCCATGAAAACACATCTTGGTATTTCAAAGAAGACAATTCTAATGAAATACCAAGATCTGTTTTCATTTAGAAGCAAACTATTCAATAAGTGCGGTCTGCTGATGTGTAAACAGTGATTCTATTTTACACAATTAAACTTTTGAAATACCCAATTGCTTCAGGAGTGACAATACTCAAGTACTAATTCCTTATCTGGAGCCCTGATGACCTCTTACATTCGCCAAATCCTGCAACAACTTCATGAACATGTGCTGAAATGTACCGTAATGCTCAAAATAATTAAGTTTTGATGGATTGAGGCTGTTTTCTCCATCAACATGTGTTAAACTTTTGTTGCATTACTTATGGCATGTTGATCAGTAGCCTATTTCACCAACATTGCAAAGTATACTTTTCTAGCAAAGTATACTTTGAGGGAGAAATTTTCAATTTTAGGATAAATTTATTAATTTTTATTACACTGAATTTATTACATTATCACAGCCAATTTGGCTGTGATAATGTAATACATTCAGTATAATAATTTTGCATACTTTTAATCATCAAATATATGCAGTTATTAGTTCTATATGAAATAATGCATTTTTGGCAAAAATAAATGATTACTCCCTCAATGTATACTTTGCTAGATAAGTATACTTTGCAATTTTGATGAAATCAGCTACAGGTTCTGTTTTCGCGATACACTTGTGTATTCATCATTTATACATGTATATCGAATATAACAAAGCAACGTAGAGGTAGGAACAACACAAAACATGCTTCCAGTTAGTGTATCTCTTTATTGGTGTTTTTGTTTTTATTATAGGAATGAATGGCCTTTTTGTGGAATTTATCGGGGTATAAACTTGGAAAAGTCGCGGGAATATTGGACGAAGCGATACAAAATTACAATTTTCGAAAAAAACAAAAAAAAAAACTTTTTTTTTTATTTTTTTCTGAAAATTGTAATTTTTTAAGGCCTCGTCCAGTATTCACGCGACTTTTCCAAGTTTATATCCCCGATAAATTCAACAAAAAGGCCATTCATTCCTTATAATGATCCGAAAGGAAATAAGTACGGGATTTTCAGATTGTGCATCTGATGGGTTTCAGATTTATTTAAACGGACCACTGATGATGACTCGAGGCGAGACTACTTGTTTTACATGGCAGTTGGTTATACAAGAATAAAGGTGAGATACAGGCATACAGACCTCCCTAGAAATGATGTAACGTGTCGGTTTATTTTGCCACAAACGTCAGATTTTGATGGGTCAAAGTTGTTAAATTGGGCGTAGACCCATATTTATCCCGTCAACACAGTGCGTATGTGCCGTGAAACATTTTTGATACCCTGTCAATACGACCTAATCACTGCATATGAATATGTGCAGTTGTCATACTAGTAGGTTATCCGATTTTGAGGATGCGGCTGGAGTTATTTTTTGCATTTTAAAGCTATTTGTAGGTGTTGACGGGATAAATAGAATAGTAGGTTAGTGCCGTGACTGGGAAAAAATATCCAGTTTCCTAAACCTTGCCAGATATTGTTTTCCCATTCACGGCAATAACCTACTATTCTCTTTTTCTCCTTTTTAATACAATGGTTACAGGAAACATATTTTTTTCGAAATCAATACTGGTTAAATACTGAGATATCACAAGGTCTCAAATGCAAAAAAAATACCCATATAATCTCCATACTACTAATCACACTTTTGATACAAACAAATATTGGTGAACAGGGCTCCAGATAAGCTATTAGTAATTGAGTATTTTCACTCCATCATTTCTGAAGCAATTGGGTATTTCAAAATGTTAATTGGGTAAAATAAAATCACACTACTGTTTACACATGAACAGACAGCAATTATAGTTTGCTTAGAAATGAAAACATGTCTTGGCATTTCATTAGAATTGTCTCCTTGGACAATTCAAATGAAATACCAAGATGTGTTTTCATGGAAAATAAAAAAATATGATGTATTTGTGATCTGTTTATTGTTTCCTGCAGCATGATAAAGGTACCACAAAATTGTTATTGCTTTTAGATACTCGCTACTTTTTTAATGATTTTAATTGGATTTTTGGCAATTTTAATTGGGTATTTCAGCAAATACGCAGCTTATCTGGAGCTCTGGGTGAAAATGTAATTGTTACCATGATTACAGAAATATCATATTTTTGTTGAAAATCAATATTGGTTAAATACATGTTACCATGGTTACAGGAGTACCAAGCGGCCCTGAAATACACAAAGGCGATTCTCCAGTTCCAACCGGCCAATCACCAAGCACTGGAGCTGCAGAAATACATCAAAAAGAAAATGGACAAAGGTGACTACCATTGGGGCAGATTGATATATGGCTGTGACTGGAGAAATGGGGCAGATGGGCATTATGACCAGTGTAGCTCCTGATCTGTCATCAAATCACACACTCCTGTTGCCTGATAGCAATCTATATTGCTTGTTAGACGTGTGACATGTGTTTCATTCATGGTGAACAGTGCAGATCCCGATCAGACTGCACGGACGTGCAGGCTGAGCTGGATCTACACTGGTCGCAAAACCCATAAATCCCATTTCTCCTGTCACAGTCACATATTTGGATGGATAAAATAATAGATCATCCCAAATTTTAAATAATTGTCATATCTCAAAAATTATTCATAATAATTCTGTATACGTTCTCATAGTACCACTTCATGGTATAGTCTTTTAAGCTAAAGGTTTCAACTCGATAGTTTTATGTAGTCCTCATCTTGAGATGCAGCAATTTGAAATGTGTTGTTTTTATCCACCTGCTGTATGGCTGTGACCAGAGAAATGAGGCTTACAACATCTATGACCAGTGTAGAGCCTGACCTGTCTGATCAGGGTCTGCACTGTTTGCCATGAAGTCGGTGAAACACATGTCGTGCTCCTAATAAACGGTAATTATCTATCGTTGTCATGCCCGCTTGCAAGACAGCGTGATATAGTCGGCACATTGGCATATGTACGTCCGTTAATGTCTTTCGGTATACTATCAAAGAGGCTGCGGGCACAACATGCAGGCCGCGGCCATCTAGTTATCAGAAACTGGCCACAATTTTCATAAGCCACATTTCTCCTGTCCTGATTTTGGAATACATGCTCAGAAAGACTTATAAGTGGACTCGGGTCTCTGACTATCTCTCTATAATTCCAGCACAAAAATATTTACACAATTCCCTAACATTTGATTGGCCCGTAGCAAGTCTCTGTCCAAAATTTATATTCCAGTAAACTCCACGCCAAACTACTTTCAACAGGTGCGCTGTCAGTGCTGGCAATGTAAACAAATGGCTGCCGTCTGTCAAAATAAACACATTTTCTTGATGAATTTATTTCAAATGCTGGAATTATAAGGAATGAATGGCCTTTTTGTGGAATTTATCGGGGATATAAACTTGGAAAAGTCGCGGGAATACTGGACGAAGGCCTTCCGGCCTTCGTCCAGTATTCCCGCGACTTTTCCAAGTTTATACCCCGATAAATTCCACAAAAAGGCCATTCATTCCTATATTGATTATCTCTCTTATATGTTTATAATAATACTAGAAGTTAGCTTTAGATTTTTGTCCAAATTTGCGTTAAAACTTTTCACATACCTACTGTCTCTGTCACCGTAAGTGAGATTTACTGGAAACTGTGTATGCTTATTGGCCTTCATCCATATATTCATTCTGTGTCCCACTCATGTGAGGGGCCCCCAAGGTCAAGGTCAAATGACTTAGAAGTTTGCGTTAAAATATTTGTCCAAATTTGCGTTAAACTTTTCACATACCTACAATCTCTGTAACCGTCACATTTGCTGGAAACTTTGTATGCTTGTTGGTCATCATCCGTATGTTCATTCTGTGTTCCACTCATGCGGCCCCTGTGCCCCAAGGTCACGGGTAAAGGACTTAGAAGTTTGCATTACAGTTTTTGTCAAAATTTGCATTAAAGTATTCAGGTACCTACGTTCTCTGTAACCGTAAATCGGATTGGCTTGAAACTTTATATGCGTATTAGTCATCATCCATATAGTCATTCTCTGTCCCATACATGCAGCGATTGAACATTTTTGCCTTACAATGTGAACTTCTAACTCAGTTAGAAGTTCACATTGTAAGGCAAAAATGTTCAATTTTTTTTTCTTTTTAAAATAACTCGTCAACCGCTTCATTGATTTTGATAATATTTGGCCACAATTTGTATCTAGGGATGCTGCTTTGTTTTGTATGCATGTACGATACACATCCATCCGCCCAAGGTCATTGCGGACTGACTTTTTAGCCAGGTTTTTTTTTTTTTTTAAAAATCCAGGCTATTGGATTGGCGAAAGCCGGGCGGGCGGGCAGCGTCCACAATCAATGTTAAGTTTTCGTGTTTGAGTCCATTTCTTTGGTACTGTACCACATAGGACCAACAAACTTTCACAGCTTCATAACCAAGGGGTGCCCACCACATATCACTATCCAACATGTTACCTTTTTTTTTAACATGACCCATTTTTTCAGCGCAGTCTACTTAGCCATTTTCAATGTTAACTTTTTAGCGTTTACAATGTTAAGTTTTCGTGTTTAAGTCCATTTCTTTGGTACTGTACCACCTAGGACCACCAAACTTTCACAGCTTCATAACCAAGGGGTGCCCACCACATACAACTATCCAACATGTGACCATATTTTTTACCTTGACCTATTATTTCTACGTAATTGACTTAGCCATTTTCAACATTAACTTTTTAACGTACATCTGGTTAAAGTTTTTTGGTTAAAGTTTTTATGCCCCCGCTACCGAAAGGTACGGGGGCATATAGTGTTACCAGCGTCCGTCCGTACGTCCGTCCCGATATTATATTCTTTAGTAACTTATACATGGCTTCACATATTATGTCAATATTTATACACGTGATACATATGAACATCCCTTACACACTCCACCCCCCCCAGTACTTCGACCTTGACCTTTGGCCTTGACCTTTTCCACTTTAAATGTTCATTTGGCACTTTGGCACAAATCTACGTGCACGTTTCTCAATCCTACAATAACTTCTCAATACTTTTGCCAATCGCTTAAATATTTATACACATGATACATATGAACATGCCCTACACACTCCACCACCCAGTACTTCGACCTTCACCTTCACCTTTTTATGCCCCCGCAACCGAATCGTGATTGGGGCATATATTGTTACCAGCGTCCGTCCGTACTCGGGTAAATGGCTTGTAATCAAATATGCCTCGTTTTCTTTGGCTGCCAGCGGGGGCATTCGTGTGCCGACAGGCCACATTTCTAGTTTGTTATACTATATCTCTGCAACTGCTTCGCCCATTACCTTGAAACTTCAGATGGGTGTTTATCATCATCCATATTTTCATTCTACCCCCCAACCGTGCGGCCCCTGTGCCCAATGTCAAGGTCAAATTACTTTGAATTTTTTTCTTAAATTGTTTTTGTGTACTATATCTCTGCAACTGCTTCACCCATTACCTTGATACTTCACATGGTATTTTATCATCATTGTCGCACCCGCTTGCGGAAAGCGCGATATAGTCGGCAATTTGGCATACGTCCGTCCGTACGTCCGTGTGTCCTGTTAAAGTTTTAAAGTTTTTTGTTTATAGTTTTTCTATCTACTATATCTCTTTTTTTAGTGTCCATGCCTCGCCACAAGGTGCGACATGCAGGCCACGGCCATCTAGTCTACAAAAAGTGGGTATAATTATGTTATCCAAGTGTCTATGCTTGGAAAAAACCTGGCCTTCGTGGCTTTGCCTCGTTTCTTGTTTATGATTATCAAGGCTGCCAATGAGGGGATTAGCTTCGTTTAATGATGCCAGTTCTTGCTTTTAGCTCGACTATTCGAAGTATAGTTAGAGCTTATGTAGTCACCCCGGCGTCGGCGTCACGCCTTGGTTAAGGTTTTTAGTCAAGCTTGTATATGGAATAGTCCTTGCCCTACACCCACCATACTTGGACAACTTCATCTCCTAGTGATGTACATCAACAACCCCTGACCTATAGTTGACCTTGACCTACATTTAACCTTGAATTACTTAGTTAATTCCCCTTGGTTAAGGTTTTTAGTCAACCTTGGTTAAGGTTTGTACATGGAATACTATTGTGCATACATACACCATACTTGGACAACCTTTTCTCATCGGGATGTACATCAATAACCCCTGATCTATATTTGACCTTGACCTACATTTCCTCTTGAATTACCAGGGGTCGAATTCAACTTTATAACACACTAGCATTTTTTCACTAGTGGATTTTTTTTTCTACTAGCAAAACTGGATTTTCACTAGCAATTTCTATGTTTAATTGGATTATGCAATAAGCATGTACATGTATCCTAGTATATGGTTTCAGAGTACATGAAGGTTGTTGCACTCATGTAGTCGATGGAAAAACGTAGCTCAAAAATCTACAGTTACCTACACAAATATTCAATATGAACTTGTTCAGTTTCTTGATGTGATTATACTGCCAGCTTTAGTAATTTGTGAATAATTGACACAGTTTGGAAAAGACATGATCAAACATGTACATTCCTAGTCTACACGTCGTGTGTGTGTGGTGGGAAAAAATGTGTCCACAACTGCATGTGCTTATTATTTCCTAGCTACAGCAAGTTCCATGCTAGCAATTAAACTATTCTACTACCGTTCGTGGTTGTCGATCTATCTAATTCGGTTTCTGGGAAATTCCATTCTATCAATGGCTGGTAAAATAATGTGTATTTGTTAAAATGAAACCGGAAATGTTTATTTTTGTAATAATATTAATGCGCCGTAGTATTTCAATGTGGCCTAGAGGGATGTCGCAATTGATAAATAGCCCAGGCAAAAACGTCCTCATTTACGACATGTGACGTAGTATTTCAATGTCACACTAGAGGGATGTCGCAATTGATATATAGCCGGGGCAATTAAATATTTTAAATGTAAAAAGTTGTGATAAAACTCATAGCCAGTGCAAATGTGTGTATATATGTATAGTTGTTTAGAATTACGTGCACAATATCTTACAAACTTTAAATATATTCTTAATACGTTTTTAATACTTTTAAGACCACAACTACATGACATTGTACAACGTATTTTAATACGGTGCCGCGAAAAATCAGCGCGGGAAGCTCAACGACAACAACAACAACAACAACAACAACGTCCTGATTTACGACCTCCAATGTTCCTATCATCGAGGCGCTTTGACGAGAGCATTTCATGATCCAGATCGCTGTTCAGAACAAAATAATCGCGACAGAACTTTGAAGATTTGGATTTCCTTTTTAGCTCGCAGGCTGCACGAAGTGCAGAAGAGCTTATGGCATACCCCCGGTGTCGTCGGCGTCGGCGTCGGCGTCGCGTCGGCGTCGGCGTCGGCGTCAGCGTCGTCCACAAACTTAACGGCGTCGGCGTCGGCCTCGTCGGCGTCGGCGTCAGCGTCGTCCACAAACTTAACGTTGGGTAAATGTCTTATAACTTCTGTTTCCTTTCATGGAACACCTTGTTATTTCATACATGCATTCCTCAGATGACCCTCTATCATGCTGTAGCAAATCCATGACCACCACCCCCAGCCCTTACCCCGAGGTCAAGGTCACAAACTTGGCACATTCATAAACTTAACGTTGGGTAAATGTCTTATAACTTCTGTTTCCTTTCATGGAACACCTTGTTATTTCATACATGCATTCCTCAGATGACCCTCTATCATGCTGTAGCAAATCCATGACTCACCACCCAGCCCTTACCCCGAGGTCAAGGTCACAAACTTGGCACATTCATAAACTTAACGTTGGGTAAATGTCTTATAACTTCTGTTTCCTTTCATGGAACACCTTGTTATTTCATACATGCATTCCTCAGATGACCCTCTATCATGCTGTAGCAAATCCATGACCCACCACCTAGCCCTTACCCCAAGGTCAAGGTCACAAACTTGGCACATTCATAAACTTAACATTGGGTAAATGTCTGATAACTTCTGTTTCCTTGCATGGAACACCTTGTTATTTCATACATGCATTCCTCAGATGACACTCTATCATGCTGTAGCAAATCCATGACCCACCACCCAGCCCTTACCCCAAGGTCAAGGTCACAAACTTGGCACATTCATAAACTTAACGTTGGGTAAATGTCTTATAACTTCTGTTTCCTTTCATGGAACACCTTGTTATTTCATACATGCATCCCTCAGATGACCCTCTATCATGCTGTAACAAATCCATGACCCACCACCCAGCCCTTACCCGAAGGTCAAGGTCACAAACTTGGCACATTCATAAACTTAATGTTGGGGTAAATTTCTTATAACTTCTGTTTCCGTTCATGGAACACCTTGTTATTTCATACATGCATTCCTCAGATGACCCTGTATCATGCTGTAGCAAATCCATGACCCACCACCCAGCCCTTACCCCAAGGTCAAGGTCACAAACTTAGCACATTCATAAACTTAACGTTGGGGTAAATGTCTTATAACATCTGTTTCCTTTCATGGAACGCCTTGATATTTCATATATGCATTCATCTGATGATACTCTATCGTGCTATAGCAAATCCATGACCCACCGCCCACCCAATCGTTACCCCAAGGTCAAGGTCACAAACTTAGCATATTCATAAACTTAACGTTGGGGTAAATGTTGTGTAACTTCTGTTTATTTACAGGGAATGCCTTCATATTTCATACATGCATTCATCTGATGATACTCACCAATTCATGACTCACCGCCCACCCCTTTCCCCAAGGTCAAGGTCACAATCTTAGCACATTCATAAACTTAATGTTGGGGTAAATGTATTATAACATCTGTTTCGTTTCATGGAACGCCTTGATATTTCAAATATGTATTCATCTGATGATACTCTATCGTGCTATAGCAAATCCATGACCCACTGCCCATCCCTTACCCCAATGTCAAGGTCACAAACTTAGTACATTCATAAACTGAACGTTGGGGTAAATGTCTGTTTCCTTTCATAACATCTGTTTCCTTTCATGGAACACCTTGATATTTCATACATGCATTCATCTGATGATACTCTATCGTGCTATAGCAATTCCATGACCCACCGCCCACCCCTTACCCCAAGGTCAAGGTCACAAACTTTACACATTCATAAATTTAACGTTGGGGTAAATGTCTGATAACAACTGTTTCCTTTGATGGAATGCCTTGATATTTCATGCATACATTCCTCAGATGACCCTCTATCATGCTGTAGCAAATCCACAACCCACCACCTAGCCCTTACCGCAAGGTCAAGGTCACAAACTTAGCATGTTCATAAACTTTACATTGGGGTAAATGTTGTGTAACCTCCGTTTCTTTACACTTTGAACGCTTTGATATTTCATACATGCATTCATCTGATGATCCTCTATTGTGCTACAGCAAATCCATGACCCACCCCACCCCTTTCCCCAAGATCAACATCATAAACTTAACGTTGGAGTAAATGTCTTGTTATAACTTCTGTTTCTTTACAGGGAACACCTTCATATTTCATACATGCATTCATCTGATGATACTCTATTGTGCCACAGCAAATATCCATGACCCACGCCCCCCCCCCACCCCTTTCGCCAAGGCCAAGGTCACAAACTTAGCACATTTATACATGCATTCCTCATGTGAATAGCTATCATGCTGTAGAAACTTAGTGTGTTCATAAACGTAACGCTGGGTTAAATTTTGTTTTCCTTCTCTTTTCAGGGAGCGCATTGATATTTCATACATGCATTCATCTTAATATGCTATATCATGCTATATCAAATCCACGACCCACCTTCCACCACTGACCTCAATGTCAAGGTCCACCGCACACCCCTTATCCCAAGGTCAAGTTATATAATATTCATGTTTTTATACAACTGTGCCAAGTTTGAATGAAAGCTGCCAACAGGCGAGCTTCGTTGTCTTCTGACAACTCTTGTTGAAATTGGCACTCGCAGTTTGTTTGTGAGCGGCTTTGATTTTAACTAGCATTTTTCAGAAAGCACTCGCATTTTGCGAGTATGCGAGTGCCAAATTCGAGCCCTGATTACTTACTTAATTCCCCTTGGTTAAGGTTTTTAGCTCGACTATTCGAAGAATAAGTAGAGCTTATGTTGTCACCGTCACGTCACGCCTTGGTTAAGGTTTTTAGTTAACCTTGTATATGGAATACTACTGGCCCTACACCCACCATACTTGCACAACTTCATCTCCTAGTGATGTACATCAATAACCCCTGATCTATATTTGACCTTGACCTACATTTCCTCTTGAATTACTTAGTTTTTTTAATTCCCCTTGGTTAAGGTTTTTAGTCAACCTTGGTTAAGGTTTTTAGTCAAGCTTGTACATGGAATACTATTGTGCATACAGACACCATACTTGGACAACCTTTTCTCATAGCGATGTACATCAATAACCCCTGATCTATATTTGACCTTGACCTACATTTCCTCTTGAATTACTTACTTAATTCCCCTTGGTTAAGGTTTTTAGTCAACCTTGGTTAAGGTTTTTAGTCAAGCTTGTACATGGAATACTAGTGTGCATACAGACACCATACTTGGACAACCTTTTCTCATAGGGATGTACATCAATAACCCCTGATCTATATTTCACCTTGACCTACATTTCCTCTTGAATTACTTAGTTAATTCCACTTGGTTAAGGTTTTTAGTCAAGCTTGTAGATGGAATACTCCTGGCCCTACACTAACCATACTTGGACAACTTCATCTCCTAGTGATGTACATCAACCACCCCTGACATATATTTGATCATGACCTACATGTAACCTTGAATTACTTAGTTAATTCCCCTTGGTTAAGGTTTTTAGTCAACCTTGGTTAAGGTTTTTAGTCAAGTTTGTACATGAAATACTATTGTGCATACAGACACCATACTTGGACAACCTTTTCTTATAGGGATGTACATCAATAACCCTTGATCTATTTTTGACCTTGACCTACATTTCCTCTTGAATTACTTATGTCCCCTTGGTTAAGGTTTGTACTCAAACTTTGTTAAGGTTTTTAGTCAAGCTTCTATATGCAATACTCCTGGGCATACATCAACCATACTTGGACAACTTCATCTCCTAGTGATGTACATCAACAACCCCTGACCTGCATGTATATCTGACATTGATCTACATTTAACCTTGAATTACTTATATAATTTCCCTTGGTTAAGGATTTTAGTCAACCTTGGTTAAGGTTTTTATGCAGGCCGCAGCCACCTTGTTTGTCAAGCTATGTGTACATCGACAACCCTCGTAGTCGAGCTATGCTGTTCTCCTACAGCTCTTGTTTAATGTATTTGTTGCTACATTATATATATCTTACCCTGAGATCACCAGATGCATCGGCCATTTGGTTTCATTATGTAATGTATTACAATTTGCTGAGGCACAATTACAGGCATTATCATTATTCAACCAACATTTTAAACTAAAAATTATTATTTTTACTGGCATTCAGTGGGTGGCAGGTGGGAGTATGCAATGGGTAATTTAACGATTGAGGTTCATCCTTACCGGAATTCCGACTGGAGACTTGGTTTGGCCCTCACATACGTCTTTGGCATTTTGTATGTGACAGTTGAATCTGGTTATAAATACCCCTTATGTGACTTTTACGATTACTTGTAATACCATGTTAAGGGAAGGGGCCAAGTAACTTTGGTGTGGTATGGACCTGGCACCAGGTCAGGTTATTCTAATTTCAGGGCTGAATATATTTATTCTCGATGTAAATATTCCGTTCTGATTTTGTGATTTTCCCCTCAATGCAGCAGGTTAAATTGGCATCACACCCGTTTGCCCGGCCTTACATGACCTTAGCTGTTAATGGGCCATTAAAAACCAATAAACAAACAAGCTGGCATTCAACTTTTTTTATGGTTTCTTGTCATTCAATCATCACACTTTGCCCAATAACTACTATTTTACCAGAGTGATATCATACACAAATGTACCTTTTTTCTATTTTCAGAAGGTTTAGTGGGGATTGCAATTGTTGGTGGCGTTACTCTAGCGATAGGAGGACTTATTGGACTCGCTCTAGCTAAAAAATAGGACTTGGTGTCATTTCTACAATCGTTGTTTCCAAGTGAGCCTCCGACTGAGAAAATGTCCACTGCTATCGTTGTTTTTATGCCAGCCCCCAGCTGAAAAAGAGTACTTTACAGCAGTTGTCAGTTATAGAGAGAATAAACACCAGGGGCGCGTTTCACTAAACTTCCTACGACTAAAATGTTCGTAAGTGCAAAATTATGATAGTCTGTAAATTTCACATTAACAATGTTTTCTTGTAAATAATTGTTGGATTTACATTTATTGAGCATAGGCTGCATATGCAGCCTATGCTCAATAAATATAAATCCATCAATTGAAATTTGTAGACGATTCTAAAAATGCGCTTACGAACATTTTAGTCGTAAGAAGTTTAGTGAAACGGCCCCCAGCCTCTGTTGGGTACCTGTACTGAATACAGAGGTTCAGATAAGTTTTGTGTCTAAAGAGTAGTATACCCCCAGATTTCAAATTCAATGAATATTTTACTTTTACAAATGTATTATTGGTTTTCTTCCGTATTAATTAGGGAACAAATGATAAAAAGTAAAACAAATTACTGTTTGCTTTTTGCAGTTCAACTAAGTAAAGTTTCAACTTAATTACTGTATTTTGTCTACTCAATTTGAAAATCAATGCATATTTTCACATTGCTGTGAGTATTTTGTACTCCCACTTTTGATAATCAATGCTAAAATAAGTGCGTAAAATATGCCAATATGCAGCTTATCTGGAGCTTTGTGAATGTACCACAGATATTTCACGAGAAAGCCAGAAAACATACTTGTGATAATTGTATCATACTTGTAAATATAAATAAACTATTAAACTCTACCGGTTTGCTAATGAGTCCGCAGGATCTATAACGAAATGCAAAAAAATGTCTTGTACATTTGTACTTCTTGCACATTTACTCTATATAATCACAATTTTGCTCATTCTAGTAACTGAATGACAAACATCGTAGTCCCAGATCAGACTGCGCAGATGCGCAGGCTAATCTGGGGCTACGCTGGTTGCGGTGGTATGCTCGTTGCAAATGTTGTAAATGGGTATATTGTTTTCGTCACGGGTGTCCGTCCGTCCGTACGTCCGTACGTCCGTCCGTACGTCCGTCACGTTTCTTGTAACTCGAAAAACTTTTTCACCTTCATACCTACGCGCCTGATATTTGGTATGTAGCTTCGTTATCATGTGCAGATGCGCAAAGTGAATTTGGATTTTTGATCCGACCCTCCATCATGGATTATCTCCCCCTTTCGGACTCAGAATTTCCCATTTTTTCCTCGTAACTCGAAAAACTTTTTCACCTTCATACCTACGCGCCTGATATTTGGTATGTAGCTTCGTTATCATGTGCAGATGCGTAAAGTGAATTCGGATTTTTGATCCGACCCTCCATCATGGATTATCTCCCCCTTTCGGACTCAGAATTTCCCATTTTTTCCTTGTAACTCGAAAACTTTTTCACCTTCATACCTACGCGCCTCATATTTGCTATGTAGCTTCGTTATCATGTGCAGATGCGCAAAGTGAATTCGGATTTTTCATCCGACCCTCCATCATGGATTATCTCCCCTTTCGGACTCAGAATTTCCATTTTTTCCTTGTAACTCGAAAAACTTTTTCACCTTCACCTTCATACCTACGCCTCATATTTGCTATGTAGCTTCGTTATCATGTGCAGATGCGCAAAGTGAATTCGGATTTTTCATCCGACCCTCCATCATGGATTATCTCCCCCTTTCGGACTCAGAATTTCCCATTTTTTTCTTGTAACTCGAAAAACTTTTTCACCTTCATACCTACGCGCCTCATATTTGCTATGTAGCTTCGTTATCATGTGCAGATGCGCAAAGTGAATTCGGATTTTTCATCCGACCCTCCATCATGGTTATATCTCCCCCTTTCGGACTCAGAATTTCCCATTTTTTCCTCGTAACTCAAAAAAACTTTTTCACCTTCATACCTATGCGCCCGATATTTAGTATGTACCTTCGTTATGTGCAGTGCGCAAAGTGAATTCCATTTTTGATCCGACCCTCCATCATCGATTACCTCCCCCTTTCCGACTCAGAATTTCCCATTTTTTCCTTGTAACTCGAAAAACTTTTTCACCTTCATACCTACGCGCCTCATATTTGCTATGTAGCTTCGTTATCATGTGCACATGCGCAAAGTGAATTCGGATTTTTTATCCGACCCTCCATCATGGATTACTTCCCCCTTTCGGACTTAGCATTTGGGGAAAGTGGGTATATTGCGATGGCGCGCCATCGACTTTTTCTAGTTTATATTTTTTCACTAGTCTGTCCATGTATGTGACTATGAGTCATAGCTTACCTGTTCCAAGAATACAATTAATTTATGAAATTACGCAGATGTCTGAAGGTACAAAATCACATGGCGTGTCTCATTTATATGTGTCTGTGACCAGTATAGATCCTGATCAAATAGCACACTCCTGTAGCCTGATAACCACCTATAATGCTTGTTAGAAGCAGGGCCAGTTGTTTCATTGATGGAATGGCGAACGGTGCAGATCCTGATCAGACTGTGCAGATGCACAGGCTGATCTGGATCTATACTGGTCGCAAAACCCATAGGCCCATTTTTTTCCAGTTGATAGCTAATCAGGAGATTTCAAGTTTGTTTACTCTGTTCACTCTCGCATGATAAATAAACATGTATGATTGTATTGCCACTCAATACAACACAGTGGGTGGTGGTCGGGCGAATGAGACGAGCGTCTGGTATGTTTTTATCTTTGGCTCTTTAGTTACCTGGGAGTTGAATTGGGTTATTGCGCATTATAAAAGTAGTAAGATTATTACTGATCATGCTGCTTTTGGGAGGGACCAAGTGATTCTGGTGTGGCGAGGACCTGGCATCAGATCAGGATTATTCTGATTTCAGGGCTGAATGTATAGTTTTGTTATTGTAAATATTCTGTTCTGATTTTGGGATTTTACCCCCATTTGTACATGTACTTGAAAATGTATATATGTACTTGTACAGGTAATATATGGGATTTAGTACCAAACCCATTGACCCGGCCTTACATGACCTTAGCTGTTGATAGGCTGTTAAACCCCAACAAACAAACAAACAAACAATACAACACAGTGTTTACTGTCAGTGCTGGAAAAAACATATTTTTAGACCACTTACTGCATTGTACGATATTGATTGGTTGATTTGAAAATCAATATTGAAAGTGACCAGTAGGTGCGAGGCAGTTAATACACAAGACTTGGGGATGTAAACAAACTTTCATAATTGTATTAGCTACAACGTTCCCAATTGACTCTAAAATATGGATAATACTTCAAAGACGGTCTAAATACAAATTGTTTTCGTTGATTTATGGGAAAACATAAAAGTGGAGCATATATAGAGAATAGTAGGTTAGTGCCGTGAATGGGAAAAAATATCCGGCAAGGCTCAAGAATTTCTTTATTTCTCATCAGAAGTATATGTTGTGACCACTCATTTGCACGGTTGCCGACACGGTTCAAATGAGTGGTCACAACATATACTTTGGTTCAGAAATAAGGAAAATAGATAGTGAATAGTAGGTTAGTGCCGTGAATTGGAAAAATGTCTGGCAAGGCTCAGGAAACGGGATGGGCGAGGCTCTGCCGAGCACATCCCGTTTCCGTGCCGCGCCAGATATTTTTTCCCATTCACGGCACTAACCTACTATTCTATTTATCCCGTCAACACATACGCACTGTGTTGACTGGATAAAAGGCTAAGCAGGGTTCGTTATCAGGTAACCTGCCCTGTACTGACCGAATATGTACTGACTGATAACATATTGTTGTATCAGGCATTGACCTGACACAAACATCTGGGTTACAACGAAGTGAAAACTGACGTTCCATTGGTCGGATGGCGTCACGTGACGTGTAATGACACAACGTAAACAAGTCCGCGTTCTGTCCATAGATAACAACGTCATTTGTGGTCATTTTCCAGCATAAAACGTAATAAAATACCAGGCTTTTGATATCAAGTTTATCAGGCTCACCTCGGAAACGGTAGGAATTCCTCGGCAAACCTCGAAATTCCTACGCGTTTCCTAGCCTTGCCTGATAAACTTGATATCAAATGACACTAGCCTGGTATTCTCTATGTATATAGCCAGTTGAATGTTTTTTATTTTTTGCCGTGCCCATCTCATTTAGTCTGCAAGTCAACATATTTCTCTTGTTTTATCCTTTAGAATGCTGGGAATTAACTTTGTTGTTTTATATTTTTACTACTTTCTCAATAAATACAATGTTTTACAGCACTTCAGAAGTATTTCCATTGGAGATGACTATAAAGTGCTGTCAAAGCATTGTTTTTGATGAGAAAAATGGAAATAAAAATAAACAGCAGACGACAAAATTTAAGTTAGCGTTGTAATTGTTAATGTACCATTGTTTACATTGTGAGGTAAAAAATCTTCTCTCGAGATGATTCAATGGAATGGGGTGGGTGGTTTTGGGCGAACGTGATGGTGTAAATTAACAGTGGTTTTCCTCCTATAGGAATCACCATTTGCCTGGTTTGGCCCTCAGGTACGTTTTTATCTTTGTCTCTTTTTGTTACCTGGGAGTTGAATTGGGTTATTGTCCATTATAAAAGTAGTAAGATTATTACTGATCCTACTGCTTTTGGGAGGCGGCCAAGTGATTCATGTGTGGCGAGGACCTGGCATCAGATCAGGATTATTCTGACTTCAGGGCTTAATTTATTGTTTTTTTATTGTAAATAATTAATTCTTATTTTGGGATCCCCCCCCCCCCCATTTGTACAGGCAATATATTGGGTTTAATACTAAACCCATTGACCCAGCCTTAAATGACCTTAGCTGTTGATAGGCCATTAAACCCCAACAAACAAACAAACAAACAAACTCTTGACCAGTCGTATCAAACTGATCGTAAATATAAGTAATTGACCTTCATCTGTGATCAGTTTGATATGTAGCTCCATATCTGTTCTAGTAAGCCAGTAAGGCTATGCATGGTTTATTAGCCAGGTTTTTGGAGAAAAAAATCCAGGCTATTGGATTGGCGAAAGCCGGACGGGCGGGCGGCGGGCGGTGTCCACAATCAATGTTAAGTGTTCGTGTTTGAGTCCATTTCTTTGTTACTGTACCACCTAGGACCACCAAACTTTCACAGCTTCATAATCAAGGGGTGCCCACCACATAT
The DNA here is from genome assembly GCA_029237695.1 of Conchocele bisecta. NCBI lineage: Eukaryota > Metazoa > Mollusca > Bivalvia > Lucinida > Thyasiridae > Conchocele > Conchocele bisecta. The sequence goes on along the minus strand of CM055278.1, from coordinate 65,032,269 downwards.
CACTATCCAACATGTTACTTTTTTTTTAACTTGACCCATTTTTTCCGCGCAGTCGACTTAGCCATTTTCAATGTTAAGTTTTCGCGTTTTCTAATGTTAGTTTTTCGTGTTTGAGTCCATTTCTTTGTTACTGTACCACCTAGGACCACCAAACTTTCACAGCTTCATAATCAAGGGGTGCCCACCACATATCACTATCCAACATGTTACTTTTTTTTTAACTTCACCCATTTTTTCCGCGCAATCGACTTAGCCATTTTCAATGTTAAGTTTTCGCGTTTTCAATGTTAAGTTTTCGTGTTTAAGTCCATTTCTTTGGTACTGTACCACCTAGGACCACCAAACTTTCACAGCTTCATAATCAAGGGGTGCCCACCACATATCACTATCCAACATGTTACTTTTTTAGCTAACCTGAGCGAAGCTCATGTGAGCTATTGTTACCGCAATGTGTCCGTCGTCCGTCGTCCGTGAACATTTTCAAACGTCTTCTTCTCGGTAACCATTGGGCCTATGGTCACCAAACTTCATGGTCATGGTCCTTAGGTAGGGGGATTACAAAATTGTTAAAATGACGTCATTACGTAATCCAAGATGGCCGCCGTCTAAAAATAGCACAAATTCTTAAAAGATCTTCTTCTCAAGAACCGCCAACCGGATTTTCGACAAAACTTGGGTAGGAATGATCGATGTACATTGCTCTTTCAAAGTTATTTAATGGTGACCCTGGGGTTAAAAATGGCGTGGCCCGTGGGGTCAAATTGGGGTCAAATTTTAAATTTTTATTTTTGACTGAATATGGTCATTTCATATATCAAATTGAAGGTATCAATGAGGCGATCACTCTGGTGCATTTTTTGTGTCGAAATCGGATTGTTATGTCATCCAAGATGGCCGCCGAAAGGTCAAAAGGTCGTTCTTTTATTAGAGATTTCAAAATTCTTCTTCACATGAACCGCTTGGCCATGGTAGCCAAACTTAAAATTTATGGTCCATGGTGAAGCCTTTTCAGATTTGTTAAAATGGAGGTCATCGCTAATCCAAGATGGCCGCCGTCTAAAAATAGCATAAATTCTTAAAAATCTTCTTCTCATGAACCGCTAGCCGGATTTCGACGAAACTTGGTAGGAATGATCGATGTACATTGCTCTTTCAAAGTTGTTAAAATGGTGACCCCGGGGTCAAAAATGGGCGTGGCCCGTGGGGTCAAATTGGGGTCAAATTTTATTTTTCACCGAATATGGTCATGTCATATATCAAATTGAAGGTATCAATGAGGCGATCAGTCTGGTGCATTTTCTGTCGAAATCGGATTGTTATGTCATCCAAGATGGCCGCCGAAAGGTCAAAAGGTCGTTCTTTTATTAGAGATTTCAAAATTCTTCTTCACATGAACCTATGGAAGCCCTGGAGGGACTTCCGACTTCTTTACTTCCGACTTCCGACTTCATCACTTCTGACTTCATTACTTCCGACTTCATTACTTCTGACTTCCGACTTCATTACTTCCGACTTCATCACTTCCGACTTCATTACTTCCGACTTCATCACTTCATTACTTCATTACTTCCGACTTCATCACTTCTGACTTCATTACTTCCGACTTCCATTACTTCGACTTCCGACTTCATTACTTCATTACTTCCGACTTCCAACTTCATTACTTCCGACTTCCGACTTCATTACTCATTATTCTTCCGACTTCCGACTTCATTACTTCATTACTTCCGACTTCATCACTTCTGACTTCATTTACTTCCGACTTCATCACTTCTGACTTGGAAGTAATGAAGTCGGAATGAAAGTCGGAAGTAATGAAGTCGGAAGTGATGAAGTCAGAAGTGATGGAGTCGGAAGTCAGAAGTAATGAAGTCGGAAGTAAGAATGAAGTCAGAAGTGATGAAGTTAGAAGTCGGAAGTAATGAAGTCGGAAGTCGGAAGTAAAGAAGTCGGAAGTCCCTCCAGGGCTTCCATATGAACCGCTTGGCCCATGGTAGCCAAACTTAAAAGTTATGGTCCATGGGTGAAGCCTTTTCAGATTTGTTAAAATTGAGGTCATCGCTAATCCAAGATGGCCGCCGTCTAAAAATAGCATAAATTCTTAAAAAATCTTCTTCTCATGAACCGCTAGCCGGATTTCGACGAAACTTGGTAGGAATGATCGATGTACATTGCTCTTTCAAAGTTGTTAAAATGGTGACATGTATATACGGGTCATGGGCGTGGCCCGTGGGGTCAATATGACAAAAGAGGTCTGTTATATATCAAATCGAAGGTATCAATGAGGCGATCACTCTGGTACATTTTTTGTACAAATCGGATTGTTATGTGATCCAAGATGGCCGCCGAAATGTCAAAAGGTCGTTCTTTTATTGGAGATTTCAAAATTCTTCTTCACATGAACCGCTTGGCCCATGGTAGCCAAACTTAAAAGTTATGGTCCATGGTGAAGCCTTTTCAGATTTGTTAAAATGGAGGTCATCGCTAATCCAAGATGGCCGCCGTCTAAAAATAGCATAAATTCTTAAAAAATCTTCTTCTCATGAACCGCTAGCCGGATTTCGACGAAACTTGGTAGGAATGATCGATGTACATTGCTCTTTGAAAGTTGTTAAAATGGTGAGCCCGGGGTCAAACAAAAATGGGCGTGGCCCGTGGCCCGTAAAAAAGGGGTCAAATTTTATTTTTGACTGAATATTGTCATGTCATATATCAAATTGAAGGTATCAATGAGGCGATCACTCTGGTGCAATATTTGTCGGAATCGGATGATTATGTCATCCATGATGGCCACCAAAAGGTCCATTTATTCAAGATTTTTAACGTCTTTTTCTCAGGAACCACATGGCCGATGCTGGGTGAAGCATTTTCAGATTTTGTAAAATGAGAGTCATCGTTTAATCCAAGATGACCGCCATCTAAAAATAGCACAATTTTTTTAAAACACATGAACTCAATGTCACATTCTCCTCTGGTGTTCATGGAGTCAGGTGAGCGAATTAGGGCCATCATGGCCCTCTTGTTTTTAACTTGACCCATTTTTTCCGCGCAATCGACTTAGCCATTTTCAATGTTAAGTTTTCGCGTTTTCAATGTTAAGTTTTCGTGTTTAAGTCCATTTCTTTGGTACTGTACCACCTAGGACCACCAAACTTTCACAGCTACATAATCAAGGGGTGCCCACCACATATCACTATCCAACATGTTACTTTTTTTTTAACTTGACCCATTTTTTGCGCGCAATCGACTTAGCCATTTTCAATGTTAAGTTTTCGCGTTTACAATGTTAAGTTTTCGTGTTTAAGTCCATTTCTTTGGTACTGTACCACCTAGGACCACCAAACTTTCACAGCTTCATAATCAAGGGGTACCCACCACATATCACTATCCAACATGTTAATTTTTTTTTAACTTGACCCATTTTTTCCGCGCAGTCGACTTAGCCATTTTCAATGTTAACTTTTCGCGTTTACAATGTTAAGTTTTCGTGTTTAAGTCCATTTCTTTGGTACTGTACCACCTAGGACCACCAAACTTTCACAGCTTCATAACCTAGGGGTGCCTACCACATACAACTATCCAACATGTGACCATTTTTTTTACCTTCACCTATTATTTCTACGTAATTGACTTAGCCATTTTCAACGTTAACACTTTTAACGTACGTCTGGTTAAATTTTTTGGTTAAAACTTTTTTGTTATACTATATCTCTGTAACTGCTTCGCCCATTACCTTGAAACTTCACATGGGTGTTTATCATCGTCCATATTTTCACTCTAACCCCCAACCGTGCGGCCCCTGTGCGCAATGTCAAGGTCAAATTACATTGAATTTATTTGTTAAAGTTTTTTCGTGTACTATATCTCTGCAACTGCTTCACCCATTACCTTGATACTTCACATGGGTGTTTATCATCATTGTCGCACCCGCTTGCGGAAAGCGCGATATCGTCGGCATTTTGGCATACGTCCGTCCGTACGTCCGTGTGTCCGGTTAAAGTTGTTTCGTTAAAGTTTTTCCTTCTACTATATCTATTTTTTTAGTGTCCATGCCTCGCCCCAAGGCGCGACATGCAGGCCACGGCCATCTAGTCTACAAAAAGTGGGTATAATTATGTTATCCAAGTGTCTATGCTTGGAAAAAAACAAAAAACCTGGCCTTCGTGGCTTTGCCTCGTTTCTTGTTTTTAACTTGACCCATTTTTTCCGCGTAGTCGACTTAGCCATTTTCAATGTTAACTTTTCGCGTTTACAATGTTAAGTTTTCGTGTTTAAGTCCATTTCTTTGGTACTGTACCACCTAGGACCACCAAACTTTCACAGCTTCATAACCAAGGGGTGCCTACCACATACAACTATCCAACATGTGACCATTTTTTTACCTTCACCTAGTATTTCTACGTAATTGACTTAGCAATTTTCAACGTTAACTTTTTAACGTACGTCTGGTTAAATTTTTTGGTTAAAACTTTTTTGTTATACTATATCTCTGCAACTGCTTCGCCCATTACCTTGAAACTTCACATGGGTGTTTATCATCGTCCATATTTTCACTCTAGCCCCCAACCGTGCGGCCCCTGTGCGCAATGTCAAGGTCAAATTACTTTGAATTTATTTGTTAATGTTTTTTCGTGTACTATATCTCTACAACTGCTTCACCCATTACCTTGATACTTCACATGGGTGTTTATCATCATTGTCGCACCCGCTTGCGGAAAGCGCGATATCGTCGGCATTTTGGCATACGTCCGTCCGTCCGTACGTCCGTCCGTGTGTCCGGTTAAAGTTTTATCGTTAAAGTTTTTCCATCTACTATATCTATTTTTTTAGTGTCCATGCCTCGCCCCAAGGCGCGACATGCAGGCCACGGCCATCTAGTCTACAAAAAGTGGGTATAATTATGTTATCCAAGTGTCCATGCTTGGAAAAAACCTGGCCTTCGTGGCTTTGCCTCGTTTCTTGTTTGTATGATGTTACGATCTTTGGATATAGAATGTTGCATTTCATCATAATAGACGGTTGACATTAAATTAAAGGAAAATTTGTTGTTTTCGAGTGATTTTTATACGACCGTTTTTAGCTCGCCTGCACGAAGTGCAGAAGAGCTTATGGCATACCCCCGGCGTCGTCGGCGTCGGCGTCGGCGTCCACAAACTTAACGTTGGGGTAAATGTCTTATAACTTATGTTTCCTTTCATGGAACACCTTGTTATTTCATACATGCATTCTTTTTTTCTTCTTATTTTTCCCGTAATAGGTTTGTGGTGGGTCGTGGCCATCCCCCACAAACAGGTACATAATATACATGCAATAATCAGGTACAACTATAAAATATACAATTACATATATTCACCCTCTTTTACTCTTGCAGTACTGGGTAGAAATCACTTTTCTAGTATTTTTTAAGACTTCATGGTTGAGTGGTACATTATAATCGTCACTAATGAGAGACCTGAATTTGCAATAAAAACTTGCCCAAGTTATTATAATAAAACAGTAATACTTATAATATACCCGCAGATGACAATGTCACTCTCCAGCACTGCAAGAGCCAAAGTTTGATTTAGCATATGTAATACATTTAATTGATTATATTTTATCATTCATATTACCCAGGATCCGACTGAACCAGCCCCATTCTGCAAAAAGTGAAGTTCAATCCTACTGTGCATCTACATGCTTAAATCATGTGTTAACCCTTTCAACACTACAGTCATTTAGGTGTTTATAATTCCAGCACACAAATATTTACACAATTTCCTAACATTTGATTGGCCCGTAGCAAGTCTCTGTACAAAATTCATATCCCAGTAAACTCCCACGCCGAACTACTTTGCGTAACCGTGAGGCGCAGTTAAAATAATTCTTAAGAAAACGGAAAATAAACACATTTTCTTGATGAATTTATTTCAAATGCTGGAATTATAAGGAATGAATGGCCTTTTTGTTGAATTTATCGGGGATATAAACTTGGAAAAGTCGCGGGAATACTGGACGAGGCCTTCCGGCCTTCGTCCAGTATTCCCGCGACTTTTCCAAGTTTATACCCCGATAAATTCCACAAAAAGGCCATTCATTCCTATAGTAAACAGTGTATCATCAGGATCTGCACTCTTTGCAAGTAATTTTCATATTTGTTAAAAAAAAAAAAATTAAAAAAAAAAAAAAAAAAAAAAATAAAAAACATTTTATAAATCGATTATTTGAAAAGTATTTTGTGATGAATGGAATTGACCGAAAATTAACATTATATTCCATTCCAGTTATTTACGGCTGAAAGGGTTCACTGTTAAAGTTGTTGTTAACATTATATATTGACAAGCCAATAAACAATCTGTTTCGAACACCACACTGGTTATACAAACAAAACACGACTGGTTCCGTCAGGTCATGGTTTTTGCTTGAACCTGTATTACTCTGTGTACATTATATTCTTCTACTAGATTCATATTATAATTGCTTTATTTCTCAAACCTATAATATGAGATGGAATGGGGGGGGGGGGGGTTGGGGTGGGGAAGGCTCTAAAACAAAGAAAGAAAAATAAGCACAAAAGCAGAGATTTATTATAGCACCCGCAACTAGCTCAACTGAAGATGAAATATTATTTTGGTATTTTTGTTATATAAATTAAACTTGTGAAATGATAAATTCTTCCCAAATTTTTGTAAAGTTTTCAAATTTGTTGTCCATTATTGCTGCCTTCCGGGTTGTTTCATACATTAGTTGAATTCGATGCTTCAGTACGCTGAGACTTGGAACTACTTTTGAACATCGGCACTAATAGAGATAGTATTTAGTTTCTAATAGTATTAATTGTTTGAAGATACTTATTGTTTTTTCGTAAATCCCAAAGATGAATGATTTTTCGTTAATTGTAATAGTTATATTTTTTGTCGCTAACCATTCTTGAAGTTCCATAAATATGTTTTTTGTAGCCTCACAATCCCAAAACAAATGTTTTATTGTTTCCGAAAACTTCTTACAGAATGTACATAATGGACTACTTGCAATTTTAATCTTATTTAGGAAATCATTTGTGGCCAGAATACATGCATTCCTCAGATGACCCTCTATCATGCTGTAGCAAATCCACGACCCACCACCCAACCCTTACCCCAAGGTCAAGGTCACAAACTTAGCACATTCATAAACTTAACGTTGGGGTAAATTTCTTATAACATCATGTTTCCTTTCATGGAACGCCTTGATATTTCATACATGTATTCCTCAGATGACCCTCTATCATGCTGTAGCAAATCCATGACCCACCACCCAACCCTTACCCCAAGGTCAAGGTCACAAACTTAGCACATTCATAAACTTAACGTTGGGGTAAATGTTTTATAACATCTGTTTCCTTTCATGGAACACCTTCATATTTCATACATGCATTCCTGAGATGACCCTCTATCATGCTGTAGCAAATCCACGACCCACCACCCAACCCTTACCCCAAGGTCAAGGTCACAAACTTCGCATGTTCATAAACTTAATGGTGGGGTAAATGTGTGTAACTTCTGTTTATTTACAGGGAATGCCTTCATATTTCATACATGCATTCATCTGATGACCCTCTATCATGATGTAGCAAATCCACGATCCACCACCCAACCCTTACCCCAAGGTCAAGGTCACAAACTTAGCATGTTCATAAACTTAACTTTGGGGTAAATGTTGTGAAACTTCTGTATATTTACAGGGAACACCTTCGTATTTCATACATGGATTCATCTGATGATAACCCACCGCCCATCCCTTACCCCAAGGTCAAGGTCACAAACTTAGCACATTCATAAACTAAACGTTGGGGCAAATGTCAGTAACCCCTGATCTATATTTGACCATGACCTACATTTCCTCTTGAATTACTTACTTAATTCCCCTTGGTTAAGGTTGGTAGTCAAGCTTGTAGATGGAATACTCCTGGCTGTACACCAACCATACTTTGACAACTTCATCTCCTATTGATGTACATCAACAACCCCTGACCTGCATTTGACCTTCACCTACATTTAACCTTGAATTACTTAGTTAATTCCCCTTGGTTAAGGGTTTTAGTCAACCTTGGTTAACGTTTTTAGTCAAGCTTGTACATGGAATACTATTGTGCATACAGACACCATACTTGGGCAACCTTTTCTCATAGGGATGTACATCAATAACCCCTGATCTATATTTGACCTTCACCTATATTTCCTCTTGAATTACTTACTTAATTCCCATTGTTTAAGGTTTTTAGTCAAGCTTGTAGATGGAATATTCCTGGCCCTACACCAACCATACTTGGACAACTTCATCTCCTAGTGATGTACATCAACAACCCCTGACCTGTATTTGACCTTCACCTACATTTAACCTTGAATTACCTAGTTAATTCCCCCTTTTAATCAACCTTGGTTAAGGTTTTTACTCAAACTTGTACATGTAATACTATTGTGCATACAGACACCATACTTAGACAACCTTTTCTCATAGGGATGTACATCAATAACCCCTGATCTATATTTGACCTTGACCTACATTTCCTCTTGAATTACTTACTTAATTCCCATTGGTTAAGGTTTTTAGTCAACCTTGGTTAAGGTTTTTAGTCAAGCTTGCAGATGGAATACTATTGTGCATACAGACACCATACTTGTATAACTTTTTCTTATAGGGATGTACATCAATAACCCCTGACCTATGTTTTACCTTCACCTTCATTTAACCTTGAATTACTTACTTATTTCCCCTTGGTTAAGGTTTGTACTCAAACTTGGTTAAGGTTTATAGTGAAGCTTGTATATGGAATACTCATGGGCCTACATCAACCATACTTGGACAACTTCATCTCCTAGCGATGTACATCAATAATCCCTGACCTATATTTGACCTTGACCTACGTTTACCCTTGGATTACTTAGTTATTTCCCCTTGGTTAAGGTTTTTAGTCAAGCTTGTATATGGAATACTCCTGGGCCTACAGCAACCATACTTGGAAAACGTCATCTCCTGGTGATGTACATCAATAACCAATGACCTATATCTGACAGACCTCATTTAACCTTGAATTACTTTCTTAATTTCCCTTGGATAAGGTTTTTAGTTAACCTTTTAGTTAACCTTTGTTAAGGTTTTTATGCAGGCCACGGCCACCTTGTTTGTCAAGCTATGTGTACATCGACAACCCTCGTAGTCGAGCTATGCTGTTCTCCTACAGCTCTTGTTATAACTTCTGTTTCTTTACAGGGAACGCCTTGATATTTCATACATGCATTCATCTGATGATACTCTATCGTGCTATAGCAAATCCATGACCCACAGCCCACCCCTTACCCCAGGGTCAAGGTCACACGTTGGTGTAAATGTCTTAGCATATGTTTCCTTTCATGGAACGCCTTGATACTTCATACATGCATTCCTCAGATGACCCTCTATCATGCTGTAGCAAATCCACAACCCACCACCCAACCCTTACCCTAAGGTCAAGGTCACAAACTTAGCATGTTCATAAACTTAACGTTGGGGTAAATGTTGTGTAACTTCTGTTTCGTTACAGGGAACGGTTTGATATGTCATACACTGTACATGCATTCATCTGATGATCCTCTATTGTGCTACAGCAAATCCATGACCCACACCCCACCTCTTTCCTCAAGGTCAAGGTCACAAACTTAGCACATTCATACATGCATTCCTCATGTGAATAGCTATCATGCTGTAGAAAATCACCAACTTAGTGCGTTCATAAACTTAACGTTCATTAAACTTCTGTTTTCAGGGAGGCATTGATATTTCATACATGCATTCATCTAAATATGCTATATTATGCTATTGCAAACCCACGACCCACCTTCCACCACTGAGTGAAGGCTGCCAACAGGCGAGCTTGTTGTCTTCTGACAACTCGATGCTCTGTATAATATACTCTAAGAAGAACAGGTTCAGATATACTTTATATAGATATTCAGTCACATGTATGATATAGTCGGCACTTTGGCGTACGTACGTGTCCGGTTAAAGTTTTTGGTTTAGTTGTTTGGTTAAGTTTTTTGGTTAAAGTTTTTGGTTAAGTTCTTTGGTTAAAGTTTTTGGTTAAGTTTTTTGGTTAAATTTTTTGGTTAAAGTTGTTGGTTAAAGTTTTTCGTTATACGATATCTCTGCAACTGCTTTGCCCATTACCTTGGAACTTCACATGGGTGTTTATCATCATCTATATTTTCATTCTACCCCCTCCCGTGCGGCCACTGTGCCCAAATGTCAAGGTCAAATTACTTTGAAGTTTTTGGCTAAGTTGTTTGGTTAAAGTTTTTGGTTAAGTTTTTGTCGCGCCCGCTTGCGGAAAGCGCGATATAGTCGACACTTTGGCGTACGTACGTACGTACGTACGTACGTACGTACGTACGTACGTCGTGTCCGGTTAAGTTTATTTTTTTGGTTAAGTTTTTTTGGTTTTTTAAAGTTGTTGGTTAAAGTTTTTTTGTTATACTATATCTCTGCAACTGCTTTGCCCATTACCTTGAAACTTCACATGGGTGTTTATCATCATCTATATTTTCATTCTACCACCCTCCCGTGCGGCCCATGTGCCCAATGTAAGGTCAAGGTCAATTACTTTGAAGTTTTTGTTAAGTTTTTTGGTTAAGTTTTTGGTTAAAGTTTTTGGTTAACTTTTTTTGTTTAAAGTTTTTTGTTATACTATATCTCTGCAACTGTCTTGCTCATTACCTTGAAACTTCACATGGGTGTTTATCATCATCTACATTTTCATTCTACCCCCTTCCGTGCGGCCCCTGTGCCCAATGTCAAGGTCAAATTACTTTGAAGTTTTTGGTTAAGTTCGTTGGTTAAAGTTTTTGGTTAAGTTTTTTGGTTAAGTTTTGTGGCTAAAGTTTTTGTTTAAGTTTTTTTGTTAAGTTTTTTGGTTAAAGTTGTTCGTTATACTATATCTCTGCAACTGCTTGCTCATATACCTTGAAACTTCACATGGGTGTTTATTCATCATCTAATATTTTCATTCTACCCCCCCCCCCCCCAAACCCCCCCCCCCTTCCGTGCGGCCACCCCTGTGCCCTTAATGTCAAGGTCAAATTACTTTGAAGTTTTTGGCTAGTTTTTTGGTTAAAGTTTTTGGTTAAGTTTTTGTCGCGCCCGCTTGCGGAAAGCTCGATATAGTCGGCACTTTGGCGTACGTACGTACGTACGTACGTACGTACGTGTGTCCGGTTAAAGTTTTTGGTTCAGTTGTTTGGTTAAGTTTTTTGGTTAAAGTTTTTGGTTAAGTTTTTTGGTTAAAGTTTTTTGTTATACTATGTCTCTGCAACTGCTTTGCCCATTACCTTGAAACTTCACATGGGTGTTTATCATCATCTATTTTTTCATTCTACCCCCCCTCCCGTGCGGCCCCTGTGCCCAATGTCAAGGTCAAATTACTTTGAAGTTTTTGGTTAAGTTTTTTGGTTAAAGTTTTTGGTTACGTTTTTGTCGCGCCCGCTTGCGGAAAGCGCGATACAGTCGGCACTTTGGCGTACGTACGTACATACTACGTACGTACGTACGTACGTACGTACGTGTGTCCGGTTAAAGTTGTTTGGTTAAGTTTTTTGGTTAAGTTTTTTGGTTAAAGTTTTTCGTTATACTATATCTCTGAAACTGCTTTTCCCATTACCTTGAAACTTCACATGGGTGTTTATCATCATCTATATTTTCATTCTACCCCCATCCCGTGCGGCCCCTGTGCCCAATGTCAAGGTCAAATTACTTTGAAGTTTTTGGTTAAGTTTTTTGGTTAAAGTTTTTGGTTAAGTGTTTGTCGCGCCCGCTTGCGGAAAGCGCGATATAGTCGGCACTTTGGCGTACGTACGTACGTGTGTCCGGTTAAAGTTTTTGGTTAAGTTGTTTGGTTAAGTTTTTTTGTTAAAGTTTTCGTTATACTATATCTCTGCAACTGCTGTGCCCATTACCTTGAAACTTCACATGGGTGTTTATCATCATCTATATTTTCATTCTACCCCCCTCCTGTGCGGCCCCTGTGCCCAATGTCAAGGTCCAATTACTTTGAAGTTTTTGGTTAAGTTTTTGTCGCGCCCGTTTGCGGAAAGCGCGATATAGTCGGCACTTTGTTGTCGCGCTCGCTTGCGGAAAGCGCGATATAGTCGGCGTACGTACGTACGTACGTACGTACGTACGTACGTACGTACGTACGTACGTACGTACGTGTGTCCGGTTAAAGTTTTTGGTTAAGTTTTTTGGTTAAGTTTTTCGTTATACTATATCTTTTTGTTTAGTGTCCATGCCTCGCCACAAGGCGCGACATGCAGGCCGCGACCTTCTAGTCTGTAAAGTCGTCCTTAACCTGGGTTGTAAGAACCTTATGACACAGCTTTAACCCTTTGAACCCGAAAGCCCGCTATATCGGTTTATGCAAACAGTGCAGATCCAGATGAGCCGGCTCGTAACGAGCCGTCTCATCAGGATCTGCACTGTTTGAAAGCAATTTTCATATTTTTGAGAAAAACAAATACCCCCTTTTTATAAATGGAATAGTCTGAAAATCATTTTGCGATGATTGGATTGGTTGCAAAACGAACATATCGCAGCCCATTCAGTTATTTAGGGGTGAACGGGTTAACCCGGCATACAATTGCGTTAGCTAATAAACAATATTACATAGAGTGGAACCTCTTTAAACCGGACACCCTGGGAGGTCCCCAGGGTGTCCGGTTTAGAGAGGCTCCACTGTAATTAAGCACTCCATGAACAATGTTTGTCATTTTTTGTCATTTTTTGTCATTTTTTGTCATTTTAAATTGTGAACAGATACGACATTGACATAAATGACAGTGAAACCTAATCTCAGTTGAACACAATGGGGTCGCCAAGGTATCCTGATTCATTGTAAATAAAGATTAGTGGCGGATCCAGGATTTCACCAAGGGGGGGGCACATTTGAGGAAATAAAAAAACGGGATATGCTCGTTTGTCGACTGAGCGGTGCAAGGGAGTTGGGTAGGGGGTCCGGGGGTATGCCCCCCGGAAATTTTTTTAATCGAGGAAGCCATTTCCTGCATTCTACGCTCAATATTTCGTAACAAAAAAAAAAAAATAATAAATAAAAAAAAAATCGGGATTTCTGAAGGGGGGGTGGGCCCCCCCCCCCCCCCTGAATCCGCTACTGAATATGGCATTTACCTGCTCGAGTATCGGGTGATATTTGTTGGAAAATGTCGGTCGAAGAAACCTAGAAAGTAGGTGAGCGGACATCTTTTTCATTTATCCCACCGCGACTCGTTTTACACTGGCATATGGATCGTGGCTGGCTGGTGGGAGCATGCGATGGGTAATTTAACGATCGGGATTCATCCTTACCGAAATCCCGACCAGAGATCTGCTTTGGCTCTCAGGTACGTCTTTGGCATTCTTGTATGTGAGAGCTCAATCTGGTTATAACCCTTATTTGAGTAATATGAGTATTCCTAATCCTATTACTTTCACTATGGTGACTGGTGTGGTATGGACCTGACACCTTGTTAGGTTATTCTAATTTCTCTGTAAATTGTGCTCTTCCGTCCTTCTCTTCTCTTCCGTCTAGTTCTGAAGTATGCGGAAATTAATGCATTTTGTTTACGATTCAAATCGGGGAAATTAATACGGAAATTCAATATGGATGAATCGTCTTAGTTACATCCATATGTCTGTCTGGACAAAATGTATAAGCGCAACCAATGTTTTCCCCGCTTTGGGGCGAAGGACACAGTGTGTGGGGTGTATTGACTGTCCAAGGGCCGGGAATTAGGAGGCCAAGAACCCCGTGGATGTGTATATTTAACTTCCCTTCCTATATTAATTTCTATGGTGGCTTATTGCCTAAATTACAATTCGCTATTTTCGCATTTTTATTAAAAGTTGAAACGAACGCAAAAAAAGTTGAACACGAAATTGGCGTTTTCGCGTTACCACTTTCGACTTTGTTAAAGGCGAAAACGCGAAATTTCGGGTCGAAATTTAGACTTTTAAAAAAAATCTAGATGAGAACGCGAAAAATCACAGAGCGAAAAGACGAAATTTGGTAAAATTTCCCATGTGTGAAAATGCGAAATTGATATCGCGTAATTTCGGGTCGAACTTTCGTGTTTAGTGATTTCGACTTTAAATAAAATATATACATGTATATGGGATATAGAATAGGTGAGGTATAGAATATTATAGGATAGTATGGGAGCTATATAGAGAATAGTAGGTTAGTGCCGTGAATGGGAAAAAATATCTGGCAAGGCTCAGGAAACGGGATGGGCGAGGCTCTGCCGAGCACATCCCGTTTCCGTGCCGCGCCAGATATTTTTTCCCATTCACGGCACTAACCTACTATTCTATTTATCCCGTCAACACCCAGAAATGGCTGTAAAATGCAAAAATTGTATTGACTGGATATAAAAAATGTTTCACGGCACATACGTACTGTGTTGACGGGATAATAGAATATTATAGGATAGTATGGGAGCTATATAGAGAATAGTAAGTTAGTGCCGTGAATGGGAAAACATATCTGGCAAGGCTCAGGAAACGAGATTGGCGAGGCTCTGCCGAGCACATTCCGTTTCCGTGCCGCGCCAGATATTTTTTCCCATTCACGGCACTAACCTACTATTCTATTTATCCCGGCAACACCTACAAATGGCTGTAAAATGCAAAAATAGTATTGACTGGATATCAAAAATGTTTCACGGCACCGTGTTTTACGGCACATACGCACTGTGTTGACGGGATAAAGGTCTATATTGGATATTATCGGGTATGTTTGGAGAGTGTTTTTGGGTTGGGAGAAGTAAATATCGCGTGGTCTAAAACAATAAAACAACTCCGGTTACACTACTATTCTCTATATGGACGCAATCGACCGCCATAAGATTAGCCCATCCTTGTACTGAATAGTCATGATTATGTGGTTAATATTCATCGCACTCGGTTAGGAGGTCATACAAAAACATTTCTATATAAACACAAACAACCATGACCCTGTTGCGCAGTTAGCTAAAAATAAGTACACGTCAATTTGTGAAAGTACATCCATCAGCATTTGTATCGGTGGACATAATACGTCACGCGCACCTGCTTTTTTTACCCGTTTTCTGCTACATTTTCTTAAATAGCTCGGCAACTACTGGCGCAATTATTATGCGAAAAATTGCATACTCCGGAAAATTAAACGCTAGCATCTGCCACTGACGTCATTCTAATAACTGTAGCCTTCTCGGAGTTATTTCGAGAAAACTTATAATACAATGTAAGTTTTCTCGAAATAACTCCGAAAATGTTACAGCTACGAGGACGCAGTGATCGACAGACATTAGGAAATTAGTTCCTGGTGCATCTGTGATTTATTGAGTTAAATGTTGCCAGTTGTTGCTGAGATGTGTAAGAAAATGTAGATTGAAGCGGGGCTAAAAAACCGGTCCGCGTGACGTACATGTACTATTCAAATCGTGTACGCTATTATGCAATAACAAGGTGTATGATCACGTGGTAATAACAACATTACGAAATTACACTATGGCTACGTCAGTGGAAATTTCTTATTATTATTCATGTATGCACTCATGTCACATAGCATGACGACATGAGGTAAATACAATACAACCATTATGAAATTACACGATGGCTACTCAAGATAAATTACTATTCAAATGTATAAGTACATTTATAACGACTAGCTGACCATGTAACGGTTACCTTAAAGGTACATGCCCACTCAGTAGGCACACAATGTTCTTTATAGGAATTAAATAAGTGTATAATTGTGTCACTATTCCACCAGTTCTAAAAAGTACGAGTGCCCGCTATACAGATATAATCATTCAGTAATATTTATTATACTGACAGTGACGCGCGGTGGTATCAGGCTATTTTCGTATGCAAATGAGGCGTGCTATTTTTTTTAAATTATGTATACTACTTAAATGCGTCACTGGAAAAAATATATTTTCGACAGCTTATAAAGTATGATCATTGCACATCAAAAAATAAATACAGAGATTAAATAGTAATGTCCGTTAACATTTTACGGAAACACGGTTATCGCCCCTGATATCAGTGTGGAAATTTACCTCTGATATACAATATATAATAATGCCAATCATTACGCGGAATGTTTATTTTGCCAGAAAATGTCTCGGATGATGTAGCTGATATAAATAACATGTTGTGCCTACTGAGTGGGCATGTACCTTTAATTCAAATGTCTGGCCCGGCCTTAAATGACCTTAGCTGTTGATAGGCCGCTAAACACCAATATTAACAAATCAAAAAAAAATACTCGCCGATAGTCTCGAGGGGCTGAATATATTTGTTCTCCCCCCCCCCACCCCCCAATGCAGCAGGTTAACGGGATAGAACCCGTTTGTCCGGCCTAATCATGACCTTAGCTGTTAATAGGCCGCTAAACGCCAATATAAACAAACAAACAAAATACTCGCCGATAGTCAAGAGGGGATATTATAGCGTTAGTCTATGTACGTGTACGTGTAACCCCCCTCCCCCACCCCCACTGGAACAGGTTGAATGCGGGATCGAATCAGTTGGTCTGGCCTTAAATGACCTTAGCTGTTGATAGGCCGTTTAACACAAACAAATAGTCCTTTCAGTTTTCAATAACTTATGAACTGCCTCACTGATTTTGATAATATTTGGCCACACTGTGTATTGGGATGCTGCTTTGTTTTGCATACGACACTCGTCTGACCGGTCAAGGTCACTGAGGACTTGTGTTCACATTGTAAGGCAAATTCGTAAAACTTTTGTTTTCGTTATCAAGGCTGCCAGCGTGGGTTTTAGCTTTACTGAAATAAAATGCCAATTTCTTCGCATTTAGTCAAATAATATGGTAAATTTTGTTGATACATGTAATTTTCGGAAAAATACATACATTAACAAAGTAGAATAAAATACACCTCCGTTAGCATTTGATCAAACAAAATGATGCGGTTGGTTGATACAGGTCATTTGCAGTAAACAAGGTGCATGATCACGTGGTTACAACAAAAACAATGTCGCCCACTCCAAAGTAAGTATTATTTGATATTTTCCTTAATATGAAGCGGATTTTGATGAAATATGGCGCAGCAAACGCGTCTTCATGAGCTGCATTTGGTGGTCCAGGTAGTTTGGCACAGACTTATGTCGTTTTTTGCGAAGAATCGATTTCCGTGTCGGAGACCGACACGTAAATCGATTATTCGCAAAAACGACAGAAGTTTGGGCGAAAATACAGAGATCACCAAATGCAGCTTACAAAACGCGTTTGATGCGCCATATTTCATTAAAATCCGTTACGTAATAAGGACACTATAAAAGAATACGTACTTTGAATCAGATGGTTTCTGGAAATGTCAGTACTTGTTGTTGTTGTTAGTACCACGTGATAATACACCTTGGTAAAAGACGAAAACAAATATATTGAATATCTGAGACATTGCATAAGATAAAGTGCATTTAAAGCGCATTTGAGATTTTCCCGAAATTGATTTCGAAGTTATGTCATATATTCTGCAAATGACGTCGAACGTTGACAAATATTCCGCAGTACACGTGCAATTTAATTCCGCGAGTGCTCTGAAATTTCCGTCTACTTCCGAAGTATGCGGAAATTAATGCATTTTGTTTACGATTCAAATCGGGGAAATTAATTAATTTTCGCATTTTTATTAAAAATTGAAACAAACGCAAAAAAAGTTGAACACGAAATTGGCGTTTTCGCGTTACCACTTTCGACTTTGTCAAAGGTGAAAACGCGAATTTTCGGGTCGAAATTTAGACTTTTAAAAAAAATTTAGATGAGAACGCGAAAAATCACACAGCGAAAAGACGAAATTTGGTAAAATTTCCCTCTTGTGAAAATGCGAAATTGATATCGCGTAATTTCGGGTCGAACTTTCGTGTTTAGTGATCTCGACTTTAAATAAAAAAATACGTGTAGGTGAGAATGCGAAGAGGCGAAGTTAGGTACAAATTCATAGTTTTCTTTAACCCTTACTACGCTGAATTAAATGTTGTCGTCTGCTGGAAATGTTTTATTTTCAATATTTCTCGACAAAAACCTGGTTTTGACAGCACATGAGAATCGTCTCCAGTGGAGATGATTCTCATGTGCTGTCAACACCAGTTTTTTGTTAAGAATTAAGGCAAAAATGAAAAACAGCAGATGGCAATTTTCGTCAAATTTTCGTTAAAGTACTAAGGCGAAATAATGTCGCGCAATTTCGGGTCGAAGTGTCGTATTTTCGCGTTTCGACTTTGTAAAGCATGAACAGGCGATATTACATTATCCCGTCAACACAGTGCGTATGTGCCGTGAAACACGGTGCCGTGAAACATTGTTAATATCCTGTCAATACGACCTAATCACTGCGTATGAATATGTGCAGTGACTGGGGTTATTTTTTTGGCATTTAAAAGCCATTTGTAGGTGTTGACGGGATAAATAGAATAGTAGGTTAGTGCCGTGAATGGGAAAAATATCTGGCGCGGCTCAGAAACGGGATGTGCTCGGCAGAGCCTCGCCCATCCCGTTTCCCAAGCCTTGCCAGATATTTTTTTCCATTCACGGCACTAACCTACTGTCACAGTGTGATGGGAAGGATTAACTGAACTCGACCCGTATCGACGGCTGTTTGGTTTATTTGCGATCTGCAATGGTAGAACAAATTTGCAAACACATGCAAATTCTAACTCGTCTGTCTGGCGTCTAACGGCAGAATGCCTTATTTCACAAATAGTGTTGATTTCTATTCAGGTAAGGTATGCATTCATGAACAATATAACCGCAGTTATATAATTCATGAATGGCTGACACAGACTACGCCTTTAGATACAAGGTTAACTATAATAATCGTTCAGCCGCCAATAATAATGACGCCGGCCGACAAAATAGACCTTATGACGTGTGCGACCAACGTAGTATCAGATCAGCCTGCGTATTCGCGCAGTCTGATCATGATCTGCGTTGGTCAATATTTAACTGATATTATATCGTGCATGTGTTTAATCTCTGCCCGCATAATACTATATAAGTATGTGGGAATGCACATTATGATCAGGATCTACACTGCAGACGTATGTCACAAAGGTGTATTTATCAGCCGGGGCCTACATGTAATAACCGGGCCTACATGTAATAACCGGGCCTACATGTAATAACCATGGGATACAAGTATTTACAATTCGCTAGTGGTATGTTCAAGTTATGGTCAGGTAGAATCGTCTCAAGGAGAGGATTCTATATGGCACTAAACTTGACCAGGCCGGGGAATAAATATGGGCACGCATGTAACGGGTAAATATACTCACAGGATGTTCCGCCGCTATTAGCATGATTAGCATGATTAGTACAAATACTAACCGCTAATATAAGGTTTGATCATGTCCAGCCGTGTGCAAACGTTTGCTGTGGCCCTCGGGAACTGTTTGAACCCGCGGCCGCCGCAGGCTGCGGGTTCAAACAGTTCCCGAGGGCCACAGCAAACGTTTGCACACGGCTGGACATGATCAAACGTTATTGTTACATTTCCAACAAAAAACTGATGTAATTTGAGCATTATATTCAGTATTTTCAGTACTTTTATAAATCGTCCCATTGACGTAGATAATTTTCGGTATGCATATTCCGGGGCCGCGTCATGAACGTCATGAAGTAGTGACGTCATGAAGGCACTTCCGCGTAGTGACGTCATGAAGGCACTTCCATTACGCGCGGCCCCGGAATGAGCATTGCCTAAAGCCATATGCAAACAGCACGCGCTATTTGTTTGCACATATGTGCAAACAACGAAAACCATGTAACAATACTGACTAATATTATTCTCTCATGAACGGGGGTGTCTTCATGCACAATGTCAGTGTGTGACAACAGACGGGCCCGCGGCCGGCAAAGAATAAATGAACACATCATTTACTTTGTCGTAAGTAATCATTACGTCAATGCAAGGGAATACATTATGTAAAGTAATACATGAAACATGTTCATAAAATAGCAAAAGACAGAAGTGGTTACCTGCAATGGTAGAACAAATTTACAAACACATGTAAATTCTAACTCGTCTGTCTGGCGTCTAACGGCGTCTAACGGCGGAATGCGCCGCGATCTCGTAGATCGCACCCGAAATTCAAATCCGAACGAGATTCTACGAGACGTCAGTCAGAACAATAAAATTGTCCCAGGCACCGCATACGGCCCTAAATAGCGAAAAGTAAACAGTGCAAATACATGTACTATTATGTGCTTATAATATATATATGTGATATAGAATAAGTGATGTATAGAATATTACAGGCGCGGATACAGAAATAATTGCAGGGGGGGTGGGGGGGGGGGGGGGGGGTCTGTAATTACAAGTCGGCATAGACGACCTCCGCGAGCGCGAAATCGTAAAGTAGGGGGGTGGGGGGTCTGGGGGTCCTCCCCCCGGAAATTTTTAGATGCCAGATATCGCTGCAGATGCGATTTCCTGACACTTAGGCCACGAAAAAAGTCATCCAACTACATGTATTCGAGTATTGTAGATTTTCTTCTTTTTTTTTTGTTTTGCCGGGAGCAGGGGGGGGGGGGGGGGGGGGGGGGGGGGGTGTGGGGTTGGTGGGGGGGGGGGGGTCCGGACCCCCTGTATCCGCGCCTGTATTATGGGATAGTATGGGAACTATATGTCTATATTGGATATTATCGGGTATGTTTGGAGAGTGTTTTTGGGTTGGGAGAAGTAAATATCGCGTGGTTTAAAACAATAAAACAACTCCGGTTACACTACTATTCTCTATATGGACGCAATCGACCGCCATAAGATTAGCCCATCCTTGTACTAAATATTTCCGTCATTATGTGGTTAATATTCATCGCACTCGGTTAGTAGGTCATACAAAAACACTTCTATATATACAAAAACACTTCTATATAAACACAAACAACCATGACCCCGCTTAAAGTGTTGCGCAGTTGGCTAAAAATAAGTACACGTCAATTTGTGAAAGTACATCCATCAGCATTTGTATCGGTGGACATAATACGTCACGCGCACTTTCTTAAATAGCTCGGCAACTACTGGCGCAATTATTATGCGAAAAATTGCATACTCCGGAAAATTACACGCTAGCATCTGCCGCTGACGTCATTCTAATAACTCTAGCCTTCTCGGAGTTATTTCGAGAAAACTTACAATACAATGTAAGTTTTCTCGAAATAACTCCGAAAAAGTTACAGCTACGAGGACGCAGTGATCGACAGACATTAGAAAATTAGTTCCTGGTGCATCTGTGATTTATTGAGTTAAATGTTGCCAGTAGTTGCTGAGATGTGTAAGAACATGTAGATTGAAGAGGGGCTAAAAAACCGGTCCGCGTGACGTACAGGTACTATTCAAATCGTGTACGCTATTATGCAATAACAAGGTGTATGATCACGTGGTAATAACAACAACAACAAGTACTGAAACTTCCAGAATCCATCTTATTCAAAGTACTTATTATGTTATATTGTCGGTATTACGTATCGGATTTTGATGAAATATGGCGTATCAAACGCGTCTTGTTAAGCTGCATTTGGTGGTCTCTGTATTTTCGCCCAAACTTCTATCGTGTTTGCGAAGAATCGATTTCCGTGTCAGTAGACACGGAAATCGATTATTTGCAAAAACGACAGAAGTCTATGCCGAACAGACGGGACCACCAAATGCAGCTCATGAAGACGCGTTTCCTGCGCCATATTTTATCAAAATCCGTTGCATATTAAGGATAATATCAAATAATACCTACTTTGGATTGGGCGACGTTGTTGTTGTTGTAACCACGTGATAATGCACCGAGAATAAATCCGAGTAATATTAATGCAGATACGCTTACTGTACAGACTGTTATCAATATAACAAGGATAACATTTGATAGGTTTTACGAGAAATATACAGCTGCAGTTACAATCATATCAATTTCTAGAAATTGGTCGTAATCTGTAAATTATATTTCGATTACAAAGTGCTGGAAAACCAGTTATTCATAATTTACTCTCCGAAACTGACCAAAATGAGTGCATTATCAACTATTATAGTCAGGCCCGTAGCCAGGGTGGGTCGGAGCGGTCGGACGACCCCCCCCCCCCCCTCGCCCAGCCTCGAGGTGCACTTTTTTAGCCTCGAAGTCCACTTTTTAGACCCCCCTAGATACCACAGGCACCTTGGGACTTCGAAACGACCCCCCTTCAAACAGGTCTGGCTACGGGCCTGATAGTGGTGTGCTCGCCAGTCATGAGCTAAACTGGTCGATGCCGTTTACTACCACCTGTTTTACCATGTCCGGTTATTCCACTTTCAGGGCAGAATACCTATGTTTTATGATGTAAATATTCCGTTCTCATTTTGCCCTCCCCCCCCCCCCCCCCCCCCCCCCCCACCCTCCCCCCCCCCCTCCAATACGTGATCTAAGCCGTTGGCCCAGCTTTAAATGACCTTAGCTGTTGATAAGCCGTTAAACACCAATATAATCAGATCTTGCACAATTTTAGATTCAGCCTTCTTTTTATGGCACCGGGTTTCGAAGAAACGGGTGGCATATAGTGTTTGGACCGTCCGTCTGTCCGTCCATCCGTCTGTCCGTCCGTCCGTCCGTCACACTTTTCGGTTAACCACTTTGTCACAGTTTCTCAAATATGCTGCAGGTGGCATCCGCGTTCGACAGACGCATTTCTTGTTATATTATGAAATTGTGTAAACTATTGACTTTGCTAAGAAAATATAAAGATTTAATTAATAATTGACAAAATGTACAAAATAAACAAATAAGCTCATTCTAAAATGTTGCTAAAAAGTACTGTATGCAATGTTTATATGTGGCTGTGCCAGGAAAAAATGGGCCTATGCGTTTTGCGATCAGTGTAGGTCCAGATCAGCCTGTGCATCCGCACAGTCTGATCAGGATTTGCACTGTTCGCCATTCCATCAATGAAACAACTGGCGTGCTTCTAACAAGCAATATACATGTAGGTGGTTATTTACAATATTTTTCAGAAAGTCGAATGTTTACAAACTTTTCAGAGTACATGCGGTACTGTGCATTTTTTTTTCATCTTTTGACGCCATTTACAGAAAATATTGTAAATTTTGTAAACGTATTTTATGAAATTACGCAGATGTCTGAAGGTACAAAATCACATGGCGTGTCTCATTTATATGTGTCTCTGACCAGTATAGCTCCTGATCAAATATCACACTCCTGTAGCCTGATAACCACCTATAATGCTTGTTAGAAGCAGGGCCAGTTGCATCATTGATGGAATGGCGAACGGTGCAGATCCTGATCAGACTGTGCGGATGCACAGGCTGATCTGGATCTACACTGGTCGCAAAACCCATTTGCCCAGTCACGGCCACATGTAAGCTACTGATCAAAGAACACACACCTGCAGCACTCTGTTGCTTGCTAGAAGCATGGCTGGTGTTTCATTGATGGAATGGCGACCAGTGCAGATCCTGATCAGCCTGTGCGGATGCAGAGGCTGATCGGGATCTACACTGGTCGCAAAACCCATAGGCCCATTTTTTTTCCAGTCACAGCCTCATATAAACAGTACTTTTTACGCAGATTTCCGAAGGTACAAACTCACATGGCGTGTCTCATAACATAACAAAGCGTGCAAGTCTTTTTTCCAGGACTGTTCATAGTTGTTTAAATGGGAATAATTCCAGCACAAAAATATTTACACAATTACCTAACATTTGATTGGCCCGTTGCAAGTCTCTGTCCAAAATATATAGCCCAGTAAACTCCCACGCCGAACTACTTTCCGTAACCGTGAGGCGCAGTTAAAATAATTCTTAAGAAAACGGAAAATAAACACATTTTCTTGATGAATTTATTTAAAATGCTGGAATTATAAGGAATGAATGGCATTTTTGTGGAATTTATCGGGGATATAAACTTGGAAAAGCCGCGGGAATACTGGACGAGGCCTTAAAATCAAAAGAATTTTTTTTTTTTTTTAATTTGTTTTTCGAAATTGCTATTTGTTATCGCTTCGTCCAGTATTCCAGCGACTTTTCCAGGTTTATACCCCGATACATTCCACAAAAAGGCCATTCATTCCAATAATAACAGCCGCTGAGTTGTTTCTATTTGAACCCATATAATGTATGTGCATAAATAAAGGATTTCCTATCTTGTTGCGTTCAACAAGATTTCTGAAAAAGCTGATACAGTACTTATGTACGAAAACAGAAACAACCAAGCGGTCCTAGTATCATCGTCAGGTCAGGTCCTAGTATGCTTTTGCAAAAATCCTGATATGCCCGTTTAAGAAAAGCTATTCAATGGAAGTTTCTCAAGGTCTTGTACTCATAATGACATAATATGTTGTAAATCAGAACGGTATACATCTGTATTGAAAAGAAAATATTTATGACCTGGGTAGAAAAACTGGTAACAGTATATTCCTAGGGAATCACCGACTTCTTGGAAGATATACATATTAACCCATTTAACGGTTCACACGGGTTGAAGTGACGAACCAAGGTCTATACATACATTAAATATATATAAAAGTATCAATAAATGAGAAACAAACAAGCGAACATTTTTGTACTCCATTTTATAAGGGAGTAGAGAATTTTGCTTATTTTGTTTTCACTTATTGATGCTTTTCTTGTATATTTGATGTATTTATAGACCATGGTCCGTCACCCTAAGTAACTGGAATGGATTTCGATATGTTAATTTTGCAACCAATCCAATCATCAAAAATGATTTTCAGACTAGACCATTTATGAAAATAAAGAAGTATATGAAGTTTGAAGTTAATTCGACTTACCGTTGCAGAGATAATTACGGAAGCCCATTAGGGCCACTTAACTTTTTTTTTAATTTCCATTTATTCAAGATGTTTTCTTGAATGTTCAAGTTCTTTTCTTGAATGTTCAAGATCTTTTCTTGAATTTTCAAGAAAAGATCTTGAACATTCAAGAAAAGAACTTGAAAATTCAAGAAAACATCTATATTTTCTTGAATTTTCAAGAAAAGATCTTGAATAAAGAACTTGTAAATTCAAGAAAACATAATTATTGAAAATTCAAGAAAAGATCTCGAAAATTCAAGAAAGTATCTTGATTCAAGAAAAGAACTTGAAAATTCAATATTTCAAGATGTTTTCTTGAATTTTCAAGTGCTTTAAAAAAAAAGGGAAGTGGCCCTAATGGGCTTCCGTAGATAATGGGTACACAAAGCTTTAGCGTAAGTCTTTCTAAGTGATTTGGCTTTGACCTTGGACATGAAGGCAGCATGTTTGTGGTATGGTATGAACATATGGATGATGATAAAGAGAAAAGTAGGTTAGTGTCGTGAATGGGAAAACATATCTGGCAAGGCTCAGGAAACGGGATGGGCGAGGCTCTTTAACGTAAATGGGACGAACGAACGAACGAACGAACGAACGAACGAACGAACGAACGAACGAACGAACGAACGAACGAACGAACGAACGAACGAACGAACGAACGAACGAACGAACGAACGAACGAACGAACGAACGAACGAACGAACGGACGGACGGACGGACGGACGAACGGACGGACGGACGGACGTTCTTACGAGAGCTACATTGTGAGGTTATTTCCTTTGATGTTTACACTGTGGGGTTAACCTCACAATGTAGCAACTTATTCCGTTATTTTCTTCCTTAACGATTCTCTTACGGAATAAATCGCATAATATGCAAATGAGCTAGCCATTAGTTAATTATATTTGAAAAACACTTATCCAAGTGTCTTAAATAGGGCGGTGGATGGGTTTCAGCACAACACAGCAACCTCACAATGTAGCTCTCGTAAGTACGGACGGACGAACGGACGGACGGACGGACGGACGGAATGATGAAACTATATACCCCTCGACATATTTCGTGTTCGTGTACCAGGGTTATACTTACCTTACAGTAACAATCAAATAGTTTATAATAACTGTTTTCCTTGTTATTCTTTTTGTTTTTGTAAATTATGAGGAAATCTGTTAGTTATCATACTCTGTCAGCTAATATTAGTGTGCAATTTGATATATTGTACACTTTCAGAAATTAAAGAGTGTTTTATTTTATAAAAAGATACAATTATGATAAATGGTGTAATATAGAAAGATACAATATGATAAATGGTGTAATATGAAAAGATACAATATGATAAATGGTGTAATATTATCTGCTAACACAGGTATTGACAACTAAATGTTCAAAAGGAATGATACCACAATGCTCGTGTTACACATTTCTGGCGAACAGTTTCAACACCACATGCATCCACTCAATTGGTACAATGTCAACAACAAGTACTGAAACTTCCAGAATCCATCTGATTCAAAGTACGTATTCTTTCATAGTGTCCTTATTACGTAACGGATATTGATGAAATATGGCGCATCAAACGCGTCTTGTTCAGCTGCATTTTGTGGTCTCTGTATTTTCGCCCAAACTTCTGTCGTTTTTGCGAAGAATCAACGCCAAATCTACATAAACTCAAATAATCGATTCGTCGCAAAAACGACATATGTCTGTGCCAAACTCCCTGGACCACCAAATGCAGCTCATGAAGACGCGTTTGCTGCGCCATATTTCATCAAAATCCGTTGCATATTAAGGAAAATATCAAAAAAATACTTACTTTGGAGTGGGCGACGTTGTTGTTGTTGTAACCACGTGAACGTCGCCCCACTCCAAAGTAAGTATTATTTGATATTTTCCTTAATATGCAACGGATTTTGATGAAATATGGCGCAGCAAACGCGTCTTCATAAGCTGCATTTGGTGGTCCAGGGAGTTTGGCACAGACTTATGTCGTTTCCGACACGGAAATCGATTCTTCGCAGCAAAACGACAGAGGTTTGGGCGAAAATACAGAGACCACCAAATGAAGCTTAACAAGACGCGTTTGATGCGCCATATTTCATAAAAATCCGTTACGTAATAAGGACACTATAAAAGAATACGTACTTTGAATCAGATGGATTCTGGAAATTTCAATATTTGTTGTTGTTGTTAGTACCACGTGATCATACACCTTGAAATGACATGCGCACATCGTACAATAAAGAAAAAAATAATCACAAAGGAAAACACAGTATACATGAAATAAAAGTTAATATTGTAGATACAACGGTAAGGAAAGAAGACGACATGATGACACAAAAACTCTCGCCGCAAAAGAAGGGATGACAGCTACATTGTTCAGCATTGTCATATTAGTATATTAAATTTCGTAATTACTGCAATCAGTATATCCATTTTATGGTACCTTGTTGTATATAGTGTTGTGTACTATGTTTATTGCTGTCTGCATGGGCCCGGTTGCTCAAAACCTATGTTAGCTTAACAGACTGTTAAATCCTTAGCAATGCTAAGGATTTAACAGTCTGTTAAGCTAACATAAGCTTTGAGCAACCGGGCCCAGGATTATAGCATGTATTGTTACCGTGAGTTTTTTTGTAGTGGCACAACTGGAATGACTGTCATATAATATCATTACCACTTGTATTAGTAGTGTCCACCCTATTGTATTTATTCTATATACATTCAGTGTTTTTTCTCAGAATTATTGAATTTGGGATTAAATTCGATTTCTTTGTTCAGCATTTACATATATGGGCCGCGCCATACGAAAACCGGGCTTAATGACAACGTCATGAAAAGCGGTAAACGACGTCGGAAAAACGACGTTTCAAATTGTCTAGCGTCGCCGTAAAAGTTGAAAGTTTGCCCTCCCATTTACGTTTACTGGTGTCAGTTAACATTAAGTGTGAACAGAAAACGGAAAATGATAACTTACTGGAACTTTCACTAATATGAGACACGATACCTTGTACCTCGGTACACATATTATGACGTCATGACTTGACGTCACGTACTTGTGACGTCATTGAACGTGAATACATGTTTGACGTTATGGCCATGGTGTCGTGACAACATATTATAGCAAGGATACTTGCACGAGTTCCTGGCAGCATCAATGACTTAGAAATGTTTCAGGCGCTGTACATTGTCGCCTAACTGTCGTTCTTTGACATTTTTACAATTTTTCGTCGGTTGTCCTTATGAATTCAAAATGGTGAACGCATAATTTGACTGGCTACATATCAGAGAAGTCTTCGCTTACACTGCACTTTGATTCCTAAATAATCTTAAATATGAACAACCTAGTGTATGCCAACGATATTACCATCTATTATCTTGGTAAATTGAGACTTTTGAACAATTCTATCCAGTACTTAGCGAATGATATGCCATATAATGCCACTCATTTTATCATAAATGGAGGTAGACAGGCATCTATATAATGACATAAATATCCGGGGTTTGTATTGAATTTAAAATAAATGCATCAACATATTAATTGGAAATGTGATGGTCATACACTTGCTTTTGTAGTCGAAAGTGCTTTTGTAGTATCAAATCATCAGTTTATCACTTGACTGCATACTAATGTATATCAGGCGATGGTAATGCGATCCTCAAGAAAGACACACGGCGACAATTATAAGGTATCTGCCCGGTATCGTGTTTTTTGTCACAAAGTTAATGTTATAAGCGGCCTACTGCCTATTCGTATACGAAATGTTAAATGATGTCGCTATTATTCCCCAAAATTATTTCAGACAGCAGCAAACAACAGGGAAACGCCTCACTCTGCCTTATTTGAAAATTATTCATACGAAATTACGTTACTTGGGCCGCAATCCAAAACATGACGTTACATTAGCAACTTCAACACGAGCCATAAACATTATTTTCATACTTTGTCTTGGCCTAATGGGAGACACTTGGCCAGGCTACGAGATATCCAATTTGGTTGACATGCGATAAAAGATGACAAATCTATAGGACATGTTCGGATCAACACCCCTTGTATACGCCGTTGATAAAAACGTCGTAATTTCGACGTCATTGATCTAAAACGTCATATAAGTTTTTACCACGCGTCATAAAACTACTTCTAAAATGAACCATAATTGGGATACATTGATAATTTTGGCGGCATATGGCTTTTAAAAGATGTACAATTCAGAATACGCGAAAAAAGTAACAACTGAAAATGTTGTCATTAAGCCCGCTTTTCGCACGGCGCGGCTCATATATACTGACGATGTCATATCGTATTAATTTTAGCCGTTTTTTTTTTAACTCCCGGCTATTGGATTAGCGAAAGCCGGGCTGGCGGGCGGCGGCGTCCATAATGTTAAGTGTTCGTTTTGTATCCATTTCTCTGTTACTGTACCACCTAGAACCACCATACTTACACAACTTCATAACCAATGGGTGCCCATCACGTACCACTATCAGCATGTGACCTTTTTTGACCTTGACATATTGTTTACCCATATCATTACCTGTAGAAAGTCTGCATCAGTAGCAGCGATTTTTATATGTCGGAATTATATAGGAGACTATTACCTTTTCTTACGTAACTTTTAAACTACACAACCGATTGAAAATGCACAAGTCACATTTTAAACTTCAATTATTGTACTTATGATGATGTTTCGATAAAAATGTTAAAATAAAAACATTTTGGTCCTTTTTAGCTTTAAACGTAGTCGGTAGTTTTTATATGATTTATATAGCAAATTGTGATTTTTCTTCTCGATTTTCGTTGGGAAAATTGCAAAATCTCTTTTTACAAGAATAGTTGCAAAAATATCACAGGTATTTCAATTAGCTCATTCATTTTTCTATCTATTGATATAAAAATGATGTTTCTAAGTTAATATTATTTTGGTCCTTTTTAGATAATAATAATGACACCACCATCTGTTTTCATTTTCCAATTAGCCTATCACGGAAATCTTCGGCAATTTCCGTGATATTCGTTGAAACGGGCACCTGCTTACGGTCACCTTAAAAGCTTATATGTTACCCGAGGCATGACCGTGTTGTCGGTAAACCTGTTAGGTTCAACCTATTAGTTTACACGATTACTTACACTGGTTGTAAATATTTGTATCGTTGCATGTTTTCTCTTGATTTCAAGGCAATATTAACGGGATTTATACCGATTATCGAAACTAATTTTGGTGAAAGTGTCACAAATTATAAAATTGTCAATAAATGGAAATGTGTTGACAGGGAATTAAGCAGAATTATCGCGAATTATTTACTGCAAACTAAACCTCATTGAACTATATGTGTACAACCAGAGTAGACCCCGTTCAGAATGTGCGGATGCGCAGCTTGATCTGGGTATACACTGGTTTCAATCGCTGTTTTGCATTAGGCTACATGTATATTGCCCTAAATATTAAGTTAAAAAAAGTTCGCCAGTCTGAGAATATATATAACGAGTACATCGGTCATCTGTAATTATTTACGCGATTTAACTAATTGTTGCTACGACTGTGTGGTTGTTTTCTCCGCATAACTATAGTGCAGGCTACATAATGATTAATGAACAGTGTAAGCCCCTGTCAGACTCATACACGTACACATTTTAAAAATCGATTAGAAAATAGTATACACGCATATAAGGTCTGCATCCGCGCAGTCTGATCATAGTATACACCTATAGCAACTGACATATTATTAATGTTATTTGTGTGAATAAATTTGTAATTCCATTGATAATAGTGCAATTCACATTCATAAGGATGATCATGCTGAACTTGCCTATATTGCTCTGTTTTATTACCAGATTTGTGCAACGTTAAATTATGAGACCCTACTAAAAAGTGTTTCTCTTAAATTTGCAGTACGGCAAACATGTTCTACTGATTTGTAATTTCAGCATAGACTTTGTCTTATTTGATCATCTTTGACATAATTGCACATTGCAATACTTAATATAATTGCATCTTTATTTGATATGGTTAGAAACAATTAACGTAATTCACTTTTTACATACACGGGAATTTTAAATCTTGGTATAAAATATTTGCGATGTTATTTACGGAAAACATATTTAACTTTGGAAATCAATGGTCATAAATGTCATTTTCCATAAAATAAACATGTTCGGAAAGTGAGATACATGTTAACCTGACACGTTAATTCGAATATCACAGTGGTCAATGGTGGACTCGTCACACTACATGTACATGGATTATCGATTTACATATCGATAAAATTGCATACCTCACGTGACACCTGTAGATTTCAGAGCAATTACGGAAAAAGCCGATATCACGGAAATTGCCGACTGACCATGCTGACCATCACGTATTGGTCAGCTGAAATTGACCATGTAGTCACTATAGATTCCCTCAATTTAACAATTCGTTCACGAAATAACAATTCGTTCCCACGGGAACGACTTGTTAAATCGTGGGAACGAATTGCTATATCGTGGAAAATTGAGGGAACGAATTGTTAAATTGAAGGAACGAATTGTTATTTCGTGGGAAGGAATTAATAAAAAAAATCCATGTCCCCAGCGCGGTTCCCTAGATATACAATAGTGTATGCACATGCTTCATATGCTCACCTGTAGCCGATTTCATCAACATTGCAAAGTATACTTAGCTAGCAAAGTATACTTTGAGGGAGAAATTTTCAATTTTAGGATAAATTCATTATTTTTTATTATACTGAATTTATTACATTATCACAGCCATTCTGGCTGTGATAATGTAATACATTCAGTATAATAATTCTGCATACTTTTAATCATCAAATATATGCAGTTGTTAGTTTTATATGAAATAATGCATTTCAGGAAAAATAAATGATTACTCCCTCAAAGTATACTTTGCTAGTAAAGTATACTTTGCAATTTTGATGAAATCGGCTACTGGAGTATGTGTCATCCAGAGACATAAATACTATACACAACATCATTGTTTCCTCATACCATTAAAGGTACATGCCCACTCAGTAGGTACATACTGTTCTTTATAGGAATTGAATAAGTGTATAATTGTGTCACTATCCCACCAGTTCTAAAAATTACAAGTGTCCGCTATACATATATAAATAGTCAGTATTATGTATTTCACTGATAGTGACGCGCGGTGGTATCAGGCTATTTTCATCTGCAAATGAGGCATGATATTTTTTAATTATTTATACTAATTAAATCCATCACCTAAAAACATAATATTTTAGACAGATTATAAAGTATGGTCATTTCAAATCAAAAAATAAATACAGAGAATAAATAGTAACGTCCGTTAATAATTTAAGGAAACACGGTTATCGCCCCTGATATCAGTGTAGGAAGTTACGTCTGATATAAAATGTGTAATAATGTCAATTAGTACGTGGGGCAATGGTTAATGAATGTTTATTTTGCCAGAAAATGTCTTCAGAAGTGTCTCGGATAAAAGAACATTTGTGCATACTGAGTGGGCATGTACCTTTAAAGGTACATGCCCACTCTTTCAGTAGGCACAACATATTATTTATATCAGAGACATCATCTGGGACATTTTCCAGCAAAATAAACATTCATTCACCATTACCCCACATTTGATTGGCATTATTATACATTTTATATCAGACGTCAATTTACACACTGATATCAGGGGCGATAATGTGTTTCCTTAAAATGTTAACGGACATTACTATTTGTTTTCTGCATTTATTTTTTGATGTGCCATGATCATACGTTATAATCTGTCGAAAATATTATTTTTTTAAGAGACACATTTAATTAGCATAAATAATTAAAACATATCATGCCTCATTTGCATATGAAAACAGTCTGATACCACCGCACGTCACTATCAGTAAAATAAATATTACTAAATGAGTATATCTGTATAGCGGGCACTCGTAATGTTTAGAACTGGTGGAATAGTGACACAATTATACACTTATTTAATTCCTATAAAGGACAGTTTGTGCCTACCGAGTGGGCTGTACCTTTAAACTATTGTTACTGTATTGTATATGTTTACTGGCTTAACCCTTTTAACACCACATGCCTGTATAGTGGTAATGGCAAAAAGTGTAGATCCAGATGAGCCGGCTCGTGACGAGCCGTCTCATCAGGATCTGCACCTTTCTGCAAGTGATGTTCATATTGTTGAGAACAAAAACACCCCCTTTTCATAAATGGACTTATCATTTTATGACCATTGGATTTGTTGCAAAATTAATATATCAAAATCCATTCCAGTTAATTAGAAGTGATAGAGGATCGTTCATTTTGAATAGCGGGAAATAATACATCAGTGTGCGTCGGCTTCCGCGTAAGCAACGAGTGAGCGTAGCGAACGATTTGCTTGCATGGACGCCGACGGACGCCGAGTGTATTATTTCCGCTTTTCAAACATGTACGATTGAATATCCTATTTATTACACTTCCACGGCGGATATATATGCACATTTAGTTTATGTTTTAGATCATTATCAATGAATTGTGATGTGCGCATGAATAGTTATACAATGACGTGTTTTCCCGCGTTTTGACGTTAAGTTGTGTGACGTCAAATGTGACGTCATGTACACTTTTTGAAATCCAAATTACGCAGCTGTTTCTATGAGCCAGATATATTTGAGTGCATGTTTGGAATGTGTTCAATCACATTAACATTCTACAGGGATCCTCTAGATTATCGGACACATATGGCAGTTTTTTATGATATTTTTCTTAAAATAGCAGCTACGGGCATAACATTTTCACAGAACAATCGTCGGTTCTTGCTTTCTCAACGCATGCAAACTATTGAGCAAACTGTGCCATCTTTCTCACTTAACATTGGGTCGTAAGATTGCCCCAAAATTAACATCGACAATCAATTATCCGGACAAATGTATAACCGTCTTATAACTTGTATTCTCACCTTAAAATCATAAATTTATCGCCTGAAAACCTGGTGCCAATGCTGACATATTTGTATCTCCTAATTAGGAGATACTAAGTCCTAATTAGGAGTTAGTAGTCCTAATTAGGAGTTAGTATGTCCTAATTAGGAGATACTAAGTCCTAATTAGGAGATAGCTCAGCCAATCAGAAAACACGACGCTTCCTTAACATGTGTTTAGAAACACCAACGGGCCGCACGATTTACCCAAATCTAGATAATTACCCAAATCTTGCCCAAATATACATGTTCTGGCTATATATACCATACAATAACTGTATATATATATATTATTATTGATGCTAAGCAGCTAATATATCAATATCGGGCATGTACCTGTCCATTTCATGGCTCATATTATTGTTTTAGAGTATATAAAAAAGTCCTCGATATAATATAGCCAGGGGAGATAACCACTATCATTAAATCGAAGGGAGATAATCAACCAATATTGCAAGCAGACCAGTGTTGTTATATATTATTATTTATGTTAGACCCGGATAGCATCCGCATAGTCCGATCAAGGTATATGGGCCTACGGCTGAGAAAAGAGACATTACAACATTCAAAGGACAAGTGGCACACATTGGAGATGCAATTCCAATTGCACTCTCACAGTAGTGTTAGATATTTTTTTCTGATGTCATTAATGCTACTCCTTGACCGGAATATGGATATGGAATATCGTACATTCTGATCAGTCTGTAGTGAGATTCAGACTGATCGATCAATATGTGACTACGCTGATCGCATATGTTGAAAGGTTCCCTTTCTCAGCCGGGGGCCTGTATAGCCCGTGTTACAGAACAGAACACATCTTTTATTTTGTTTCAAAGTTTCAGTCCACACGCAGGTGGAATAAGAAACATTAAGCAACACATATAATAGATAAATGACGTCTATAAGTCGGTGTGCCATGACAAAACGGGGTACATACATTACATGCACTACCAGGGCTACATATATATGGGCCGCGCCATACGAAAACCGGGCTTAATGACAACGTCATGAAAAGCGGTAAACGACGTCGGAAAAACGACGTTTGCAGCGTCGCTGCAAAAGTTCACATTTTGCCCTCCCATTTACGTTTACTGGTGTCAATTAACATTAAGCACAGACCTAGAATAATTCTAGGTCTATGCATTAAGTGTGAACAGAAAACGGAAAATTATGACAAAATATTATAGCAATGATATTTGCACGAGTTCCTCGCAGCATCAATGACTTATAAATGCTTCAGGCGCTGTGCATTGTCGCCTAACTGTCGTTCTTTGACATACATTGTCACTCTTTTTCGTCGGTTATCCTTATGAATTCAAAATGGTGAACGCATAATTTAACTGGCTACATATCAGCGAAGTCCTCGCTTACACTGCACCTTGAATCCTTAATAATCTTAAATATGAACAACCTAGTGTATGCCAACGATATTACCATCTAGTATCTTGGTAAATTGAGACACTTTTGAACAATTAAATCCAGTACTTAGCGAATGATATGCCATTTAATGCCACTCATTTTATCATAAACGGAGGTAGACACTCAACTATATTGTAGGCACCTGCAGTCTGGTTTTTGTCAGGATGATTATCCAGATATAATAATATCGGATTCGCCGAGTAAAGATTTTTTACAAGTTATAAGGCACGTATTTTGCTCCAAAATGCGCCAGAACGCAGGAAATGCGATGTAGATTTCAAAAGAAATCCGGGGGAGGGGATGCTGCCCCCGGACCCCCCTAGCGCTATCCCGAGCTCCGATAATATAGTCAAGTATTGCAAAATAGTTACGCCCCCCCCCCCCTAACCCGAAATCCTGGATCCGATGGTCATACATTTGCTTTTCGCACGATTTGTAGTATCAAATCATCAACTTATCACTTGACTTCATAATAATGTATGTCTGAATAAGGCGATGGTAATGCGAGCCTCAAGAAAGACACCTGGCAACAATTATAAGGTATAACGCTACCAAATCTGCCCGACGTCGTGTTTTGTCACAAAGTTAATGTTATAATTAAGCCGCCTACTGCAGATGTACACATGCACTGTCTACAAACAAATACTCCATTTGCAGCAATTCCTTATTTGAAAAGTATTCATACGGAATTACGTTACTTGGGCCGCAATCCAAATAATGACGTTACATTAATAGCAACTGCAATAAACATTATTTTCATACTTTGTCTTGGCCGAATTGGGAAACACTTGGACAGGCTACGAGATATCCAAATTTGGTTTACATGCGATAGAAGATGATAAATCTATAGGACTTGTCCGGGTATTTAATCAACACCCCTTGTATACGCCGTTGATAAAAACGTCGTAATTTCAACGTCATTGATCTAAAACGTCATATAAGTTTTACCACGCGTCATAAAAATACTTCTAAAATGAAAAATAATTGGGATACATTGATCATTTTGGCGGCATATCGCTTTTAAAAGATGTACAATTCAGAATACGCGAAAAAGTAAAAACTGAAAATCTTGTCATTAAGCCCGGTTTTCGCATGGTGCGGCTCATATATAATTGATCACAATCAATTAATAATATTCATACCGCAATTCTGGCATTTGTAGTGGGTGGTTGTTTGGGAGTGGGATTTATTGATCGGACGCCAAACACCAATAATCAGTTAATCAATCAGTCAATCTGCCATTCATTGTATGCCGCGTTTTAATTCTGCCATTTGTCGTGGTGGTTGATTTTGAGTGTCAGCTATTAATCGGGCATTACTCCAAATACGGTATAACAAACAGTGTTGTACTTTATCAGACTGCGTGGATGCAAGGCACTCCAAATACGGTATAACAAACAGTGTTGTCCTTTATCAGGCTGAATGGATGCAATGTGATCAGGGAGTACGCTGGTGTTACACATGTACTCAATTAATTACCCCCCCCCCCCCACCGGACACAATTCCCCCATGACATGTCGTCTTGCATATTTCCTTAACACAAAACTACGGGATAATGAATAGTGTTGTACTTGATCAGACAGCGTGTTTAATTACAACGTGCACAGTATATGCTAATATGATTATATGATTAGTAATAGGACTTACTAACTCCTAATTAGGACTTAATATCTCCTAATTAGGACTTATTATCTCCTAATTAGGACTTACTAATTCCTAATTAGGACTTATCATCTCCTAATTATGACTTAGTATCTCCTAATTAGGACTTATTATCTCCTAATTAGGACTTATTATCTCATAAATAGGACTTATTGTCTCCTAATTAGGAGTTAGTATCTCCTAATTAGGACTTATTATCTCCTAGTTAGGAGTTAGTAACTCCTAATACTTAGGACTTATTATCTCTTAATTAGGACTTATTATCTCCTAATTAGGAGATAACAATATTTCTGCATTGGCACCAGGACGCTTCCATAGGAATGTTTTCAGCAAATTTACTAAAATGTTTATCTTGGCGATATATTATTCACACTGGCATGGAAACAGCAAGCACCCGAGTGACTTAGATGTGTTCGTTGCAAAATCGGATCAAATGAATGCGTTTAATTAACAGCTATTTTCATTGTCCGGATAATTGGTATGACCCTGTAGATTAGTCGAGACCCTTTCCACAATTTTCAAATAACTTTATTTTGACTGTAATCAAAATTAAACATTTTGAATAGTAGCTCATGGTTTCCAAGAAAACAGGCGCGCAATTACGGGTGTTCTCTTCCCGGTGTATTATTTGTAAGGAGTTGATTACGGGTTTTCTCTCACAGCGAAACCTGTGCAAATAGTTTGCAAGAGTGTAATAAAAAAGGTTAATGGCGTTTTCGAACTTATTTCACATATTGCAAGATATAACCCCAATGAATTACATATTACTTAATCAATAAGTGTTCGACATGAACTGGAAAATCAATACTCGGATGGGAGATACATAGTAACATTTGGCTGAACTATAAATATGTTATTGTTCACATATTGCACTTTTAAGGAACTAAATGCTGCGGTCGCTAGCGCTCCTTCGCATTTAATTCCTTAAAAATGCAATATGTGAACAATAACGCATACTTTATACGTAGACCCTGCTCTGTCACTTCAACCCGTGCAGTCAATGTGTATTTACTGTCTGATTCACGAAACCTGCCCAAATGTTACAGCCATATAAGCAATTCAAAAACAGTATTTTTTTCGATAATATTAACTTTTATCCAAATTTAAGAATGTGTCTTATTTTTATTTCTTGAAATTTGGTCAAACATTGATTTTTTTTTTACGATACATTGATTTCTCTATGGAAATTTAACTTGGGAGCAGTCAAAAAACGAAAAATTCAGGAAATTACTTTCGAAACCTGTCTAGATAACTTGGAAATGATATAATTAAGAAAACAAAAGTTAAAATTTGAAAATCGGTCCACTATTTCTGAAATTAGAAAAATTTCCCCGCGTTAAATTAACATCGGGAAATTGTATTTTCGTACTAAAATCAATATTGGACCAAATTTCACGAAATAAAAAGAAAGCTCATTCTTAAATTTACCGGGTATGGAAGGTGTTCGAACCAATTCCCACCCTTAAATATAAGCCGAATGAATGAATGAATGAATCAAATTTTACTTTAATTTAATATTATCGAAAAAAAAAGATTGTTTTTGCGTTGTTTATATAGCCGTAAAATTTGGGCAGCTTTCGTGAAACAGACAGTAGTCAATATGCATATTACATTCTATTTAAGATCCACCGTTCTATACAGCCAGACATTCTATATTTGTCGCCAACTAGGATCTAAATATAAAATTTCACGAAATAAAAATAAGGCTCATTCTTAAATTTTCCTTCAATTTAATATCATCGAAAAAAAATATTGTTTTTTCGTTGTTTATATAGCCACAGACAGTAGTCAATATGCATATTACATTCTATATACGATACACCGTTCTAGACAGCCAGACATTCAGACAGACAGTAGTCAATATGCATATGGTTTCTTAGTTACACGTAGAAAACTGCACAATAGACGCACATTCTGTTGAATAGTGAAGGCTCTATACAGCCAGACATTCTATATTTGTGGCCAACGAGTATAGTTATACTTAATCTAAATATAACAACATGAAATTAATGAAATTTCCAGTGTAAAAAAAGAACATGCTCCAATATTCCGGGAAAAGATCAGTGAATACCGAGTATGCGGTCAAATGGCCTGTGTATAAATACCATAGTTGTCATGGGGTCTTCATAGTGAGCTTAGATTTGGAGACTGAGCATCTGACTTTACTCTTGAGTGGAACTTCTTCAAGGAATAGAGAACCCGATTGCCGTTAAGGTAACAAATTAAACATTCGTAGAATCAGCTCTATACAATAAGCCGCAATTGATATCCGTTTGTACATTGACCTGTCATTTCCATAATACCGGCTCAAAATAATAATAATACTAATAATAATAATTACTAGTAATAATAATGAAAAATAAGTAAATAAAATAATTACTTCTAAGTGAATGAAAATAATGTCATCGCAAAATTAGGCCATTGCAAGTAATTTGTTTAACCCTTTCACCCCTAAGTAACTGAATAGGCTCCGATATGTTAATTTTGCAACCAATCCAATCATCGCAAAATGATTTTCAGACTATTCCATTTATTGTTCTCAAAAATATGAAAATTACTTTCAAACAGTGCAGATCCTGATGAGACGTTACGAGCCGGCTCATCTGGATCTGCACTGTTTGCATAAACCGATATAGCGGGCTTTCGGGGTCATTACATATTGATAGAGCAATACCCACATTTTGAAAGAAAAATGGGTATATTGTTTTCGTCACGGGTGTCCGTCCGTACGGATGCGTGTGTAGATGCGCAAAGTGAATTTCGATTTTTGATTCGACCCCTGGTAATGGATTATCTCCCCTTTTCGACTTAGCATTTTGGAAAAAGTGGGTTTATTGCACCACCCACTGTGCTCTAGTTATATTGTTGTATTTATCGCAACTCTAACGTTTGTCATACATCAATACTATAAAAGAATGTGCAATATTTACTCATTTATGTGAATCTATTTATTTAAGTAAGCTTTCAGCAATAATACGATATGTTGAACAATTCTGCAAAAACCATTGTGCCGAAAATTTGGAAAAGTGTTCCTGTTGTTTTTTTGCATAATTGGAAATTATTTGTTTGTGTAATTTATAGTATTTATTTATATAACGATTGCTGTCTTGTATATTATATTAAATATATTTATAAATGTATTTATTTATTTATTTATTTTACCGCGAGACTGTCAGTGGGATTTTTGTATTTGTGTTAGATATACGCCCGTAACTGACGTTATTAGTTCTTTAATAAATTTTTTTTTTATGTATTGAACATATTCTATTGTTTATTCAGATATTATAGTTTTAATTA
Organism: Conchocele bisecta; assembly: GCA_029237695.1. Taxonomy (NCBI): domain Eukaryota; kingdom Metazoa; phylum Mollusca; class Bivalvia; order Lucinida; family Thyasiridae; genus Conchocele; species Conchocele bisecta. The sequence continues at coordinate 64,992,108 of CM055278.1, read as the reverse complement.
ATTAATTAATTTACGTAAATATAAATTCCCGCATTTTCTCGTTGCGACTTTCAACTCTGTGCTCGGCGAACTCGTTATTATTATTACTATTATTATATTCGTATTTCTGAAATTAGAAAAAAATTCCCCATGTAACATGGGGAAATTGTATTTTCATAATAAAATCGATATTGGACCAAATTTTACGAAGCAAAAAGAAGGCTCATTCTTAAATTTTGATATAATTTAATATTATCAAAAAAATATTCTTTTTGCATTGTTTATATAGCCGTAGCATTTGGGCAGGTTTCGGGAAATAGTCAGAGAGAATAGTAGGTTAGTGCCGTGAATGGGAAAAAATATCCGGCAAGGCTCAAGAATTTCTTTATTTCTCATCAGAAGTATATGTTGTGACCACTCATTTGAACCGTCTCGCCGAGACGGTTCAAATGAGTGGTCACAACATATACTTTGGTTCAGAAATATGGAAAACAGATAGAGAATAGTAGGATTAGTGCCGTGAATGGGAAAAAATATCTGGCAAGGCTCAGGAAACGGGATGGGCGAGGCTCTGCTTGTTCATGCATTGCAATAGCTCAAGTGGTATACATTTTTATTACGGTAACGGAAGAACTCTATTGATTTTTCCAAAATATATATTAGTTATCCGCACATGGTGGCCACCTTTAATTTTCGCATTCAGTTCATTTCGATTACATGTTCTACTTGAAGGAGCTTAACCCAATTCGGTTTACATGTTATCATTGAAGGATGAAGAACCTATTGATTTAAAAAACACACACACACGCACACACGCACACACGCACACACGCACACACACACACGAACACGCACGCACACACACACACATACACGCGCGCGCACACACGCACACACACACACACACACACACACACGAACACGCACGCACACACACACACGTACACGCGCGCGCACACACACACACTACTTCTATTATTATTAATTATTATTATTATTTCATCTTATCGTGATTATTATATTTCCAGTGTGCTGCCACGCCCCTGTCTCTGCACACACTACTTCTATTATTATTAATTATTATCATTATTTCATCTGATCGTGATTATTATATTTTCAGTGTGCTGCCACGCCCCTGTCTCTGCACACACTACTTCTATTATTATTATTCACTTGATCGTGATTATTATTTCCATGTGCTGCCACGCCCCTGCTCTGCACCTTTTATTATTATTAATTATTATTATTATTTCATCTGATCGTGATTATTATATTTTCAGTGTGCTGCCACGCCCCTGTCTCTGCACACACTACTTCTATTATTATTAATTATTATTATTATTTCATCTGATCGTGATTATTATATTTTCAGTGTGCTGCCACGCCCCTGTCTCTGCCCAGCTGTTATCCCCAGTCGACCCAGATTTCCATATAGGACACTATGGAAAGTACATGGGGGAAGAGGTATGTCAATATAAATAGAAGTATTAAATGTGCCTTCCTTCTTTCCCAGGGCGGACAAATTTTGAAATCTAGATGTCCAGAAATGCACTTTCCTGTGTTTTATGGCATTTAAATTCAGTCTCCAACTGGTGGTAAGCTGTGATCTATGTAAAACTCCGTGGCTGAACGGGGGGGGGGGGGGGGGGGGGGGGGGGGGGGGGGGGGGGGGGGGGGGGGGGGGGGGAGGAGGTTGCAACCCAGGAACCCCCTTCCAGATCCGCCTCTGCATGTTTCCTCATGCATATTTGTGGCTGTGCTTGAGACATGGGGCTTAAAGGTTTTGCGACCAGTGTAGATTCAGATCAGCCTGCACATTTGTGGCTGTGGCTGGAGCCATGGGGCTTATGGGTTTTTTTGCGATCAGTGTAGATCCAGGTCAGCCTGGGCATCCACACAATCTGATCATTGTCTGCACTGTTCGTCATTTCAATCAAGGCTTAGGAAACGGGATGGGCGAGGCTCTGCCGAGCACATCCCGTTTCCGAGCCGCACCAGATATTTTTCCCATTCACGGCACTAACCTACTATTCTATTTATCCCGTCAACACCTACTAATGGCTTTAAAATGCAAAAAAATAATCCCAGCCACCGCACATATTCATACGCAGTGATTAGGTCGTATTGACAGGATATCAAAAAAATGTTTCACGGCACATATGCACTGTGTTGACGGGATAAATCATTTTATGTGCCGTGAAACACGGTGCCGTGAAACATTTTCGATATCCAGTCAATACAATTTTTGCATTTTACAGCCATTTGAAGGTGTTGACGGGATAAATAGAATAGTAGGTTAGTGCCGTGAATGGGAAAAATATCTGGCGCGGCACGGAAACGGGATGTGCTCGGCAGAGCCTCGCCCATCCCGTTTCCTGAGCCTTGCCAGATATTTTTTCCCATTCACGGCACTAACCTACTATTATCTATTTTCCTTATTTCTGAACCAAAGTATATGTTGTGACCACTCATTTGAACCGTCTCGGCAAGACGGTTCAAATGAGTGGTCACAACATATACTTATGATGAGAAATAAAGAAATTCTTGAGCCTTGCCGGATATTTTTTCACATTCACGGCACTAACCTACTATTCTCTATATGAGGTTGCAGGAATGTGACAGGAGCTGCACTGGTCGCAACACACATAGGCCCCATTTCTCCAGTCACACATTTCAGACACGACATGTGAGTTTGTACCTTCGGACATCTGCGTAATTTCATGAAATACGTTTACAAAATTTACAATATTTTCCATAAATGGCGTGAAAAGTTGACAAAATGTTCAGAGTACTTGCGGAATTAGTTTAAACAATATTTATTTCAAATATTATACATGTACATTTGTATATATGCATCAAAATACATATAAAGTAACGGTGGTGCCTCATTTGTATCTGTCCCGACCCTCACCCCACAACCCCACGCTGCCGAGTACATTGACCGAGCTGATTTCCTTATAATCCAAGTTCGATAACGAAGCGCAGAGTTCAGTCATCTAGGAATCTTGGGTTATCTCCACGTCCAGTATTTGTTATTATCCCGTCAACACAGTGCGTATGTGCCGTGAAACACTGTGCCGTGAAACATTTTTGATATCAATACGACCTAACCACTGCGTATGAAAATGTGCGGTGGCTGGGGTTATTTGTATTGCATTTTAAAGCTATTTGTAGGTGTTTACGGGATAAATAGAATAGTAGATTAGTGCCGTGAATGGGAAAAATATCTGGCGCGGCACAGAAACGGGATGTGCTCGGCAGAGCCTCGCCCATCCCGTTTCCTAAGCCTTGCCAGATATTTTTTCCCATTCACGGCACTAATCTACTATTCTCTATAACCTGGATTCCCTCATGACAGGTTATAGTATAGGGAGACACATTTGTTTAGTTTATTCGTTAGATATTTCACTTTTCGGGAAATATGAACATGGATTTACCATTACCATACATGCTAATTGACAGTATATAGAGAATAGTAGGTTAGTGCCGTGAATGGAAAAATATATCCGGCAAGGCTCAAGAATTTCTTTATTTCTCATCAGAAGTATATGTTGTGACCACTCATTTGAACCGTCTCGCCGAGACGGTTCAAATGAGTGGTCACAACATATACTTTGGTTCAGAAATAAGGAAAATAGATAGAGAATAGTAGGTTAGTGCCGTGAATGGGAACAAATATCTGGCAAGGCTCAGGAAACGGGATGGACGAGGCTCTGCCGAGCACATCCCGTTTCCGTGCCGCGCCAGATATTCTTTTTCATTCACGGCACTAACCTACTATTCTATTTATCCCGTCAACACCTACACATGGCTGTAAAATGCAAAACATAGTATTGACTGGATATCAAAAATGTTTCACGGCACCGTGTTTCACGGCACACACGCACTGTGTTGACGGGATAATATACTCTCTTTTTTTATATCAAACGCGAATTGTTTGATATCAGAGGCAATAACCGTGTTTCCTTAAAATAATATTTACTTTCCTTACCGTTTTTACACGTAATTGACCTTGAAGAAAACAGGGCCTTCGTTGCCTCGTCTCTTGTTTTTGCATATATGAAGTCTAAATATTTGAATAACAAATCATATGTTTGTCACCATTATTGGTCCAGCAGTTGCCCGATTTGCTGTTCCGACACCCCTGTATTATCATTGATCGACGCCACCCCCCCCCCACCCCCACAATTCCACAGGGAATAATGTGTAGCAGGGAAGGTAAAATGGACACCATTTACATAATAACGTTTATAATTCAACGGAGAAAAAAATTGCCGTGAAACAAACTATCCCCCGTCCCCGCCCAACACACACCCTACCCCCCCCCCCCCCCCCCCCCCCCCCCCCCCCCCCCCCCCCCCCCCCCCCCCCCCCCCCCCCCTCCCCCCCCCCCCCCCCCCCCCCCCCCTCACTAATTAAAGTACTATAAGTCCTAACTCCATTGGTTTCTAAGCATACTTAGGAATAATAAAACCAGTGTACCATCCCTGACTTATGTGTCGTTTTTGCGAAGAATCGATTTCCGTGTCAGAGACACGGAAATCGATTCTTCGCAAAAACGACAGAAGTCTGTTACGCATTATTCACCCCACCAGTGTTAACTATGCATATTGCTTGATTTATTGTTTGGTTGATTGATTGACACGCTGGAATTGGACATCTCTCAGTCAACCAATTAATTAATAAATGAATCGATCAATCGATCAATGACTCTCTCACTCATTCAATCAACAATTAATCAATGTCAATAAATCAATCAATTAATCAATACATCAGTCAATCAATTCCGATTTTCATTGACTGACCGACCGACCACGACCGACCGATCGATTGATTGATTATCTATTTTTCGTTCCAGCGGGATTTCGTCAAGTAACTACGAGAACAAGGACCCGGAAGGAACACACAACAGTTCGTGTATTGCCAGAAATGCCGGCGGCTTCAGTAGCAGCTCCTACTACGACTCGAAATGTAGCGGATGTGTCCGGGATCGGTCACACTCAAGTTGGGGCTCGGGGTGGCCCGGCGGCAGCTCGGGCACCAAGAAGGTCGCTAAGGTCGTTATTGGGTCGCTGTACGCTTCCAAGGTCACCAAGTCGAAAGGAATTTGGGGATAATTTTGCCATGATGAAACGACTTTTGGATCAACCTGCCATAGTGAAGTGACCTTGGAGTCCGATTGTAATGGTGGAACGACTTTGGGGGTAAAGTTTCCAAGGTGAAACGACGTTGGGGTCAAATTGTCATGGTGAAACGACTTTGGGGTCAAATTACCATGGTGAAACGATATTGGGGGTCAAAATGCCCTGGTGCTCTGCGGTCAAATTACTCCGGCGAAATGACTGTATGAATGAAGTAGGCATGAGTTGTTGCTTTACGATGTTCAACGATGTTTGACATCCATCTTGTTTCGTCACTGATTTTCATGATGGGCGATACGAATAACTGCGAAACTTACCAAACTAGACATTAACCATTTCACCTCAAAGGAACTGGAATGGACTTTGATATGTTAATTTTGCAACCAATCCAACCGTTGTAAAATGAGTTTGAGACTAGTCCATTTAGGAAAAGGGGGTGTTTCTGCTCTCGAAAATATGAAAATTACTTGCAAAAAAGTGCAGATCCTGATGAGACGGCTCGTTACGAGCCGGCTCATCTGGACTCTGCATTGTTTGCAAACGCCGCTATTGCGGGCTTTCGGATTCAAAGGGTTAACCCATTGTACAGTGCAATCTCTCTACGACAGCCAGTCCTCGTGTACGCCGTCTTACAATACAGTGGAACGCCTCTAAGACGGACACCCTGGACACCCCATTGTGCTTTATTTAGATGGGTTTCATTGTCCTGTCTGTTCATAACTGAAAATGACAAAACAATGGTCATCGAGTGCTTAATTACAGTGGAACCCTCCAAACCGGTTTAGATAACAGTTTGTATAGGATAACAGTATTGTCTGTTTCTTCAGGGGACAGTTGGCTCAATACAATAAACTTCTATATAGAAGGTCTAGGGGATATGTCGTTGGACTTCAATACCGGAGGTTGCGAGCTCAATCCTCACCCTAGGAGTTAAAGTGCTTGCGTAGTATTTCCATCCCACTTGTATGTCGGATGAGACTTTAAACTGTGGTCACGTCTCTATTATGACCTTAGCTGTTTCTGGGACTTTAAACCCATTCACTTTACTGATTACGCTTGTCTGTTGTTCCTTTAAAGATGGGGTCCCGCACATCAGGATGTACTGTATGGGTTTTTTTTGGTTCAGCATTTAGAGATATCATTAAAGGTACATGCCCACTTAGTAAGGCACAACATGTTCTTTATAGGAATTATATAAGTGTATAATTGTGTCACAATTCCACCAGTTCTAAACATTACAAGTGCCTGCTATACAGATATAATCATGTAGTAATATTGAATTTACTGATAGTGACTCGCGGTGGTATCAGGCTATTTTCATATGCAAATAAGTAAAGGTGTTTTTTTAATTATGTATACTAATTAAATGCGTCACATGAAAAAATCATATTTTCGACAGATTATAAAGTATGATCATTGTACATCAAAAAATAAATACAGATACTAAATAGTTATGTCCGCTAACATTTTAAGGAAACACGGTTATCGCCCCTGATATCAGTGTTGAAAATTAAGTCTGATACATGTATAAAATGTATAATAATGCAAATCAATACGTGGGATAATGGTGAATGAATGTTTATTTAGTGACACAATTATACACTTTAATTCATATAAAGAACAGTGTGTGCCTACTGAGTGGGCATGTACCTTTAATATGTACAAAGAGCGTTTAATTTTATTTACCGGGGACACATATTGGTGCTATCTTATAATTCCAGCATTTGAAATAAATTCTTAAAAAAATGTGTTTATTTTCCGTTTTCTTAAGAATTATTTTAACTGCGCCTCACGGTTACGGAAAGTAGTTCGGCGTGGGAGTTTACTGGGATATAAATTTTGGACAGAGACTTGCTACGGGCCAATCAAATGTTAGGGAATTGTGTAAATATTTTTGTGCTGGAATTATTTTGGATTATTTGTATGACGGAAATCAATAATCTTGCGGTCAGGGGAGATAACCGGTTTTCTTAAACTATTAACAAAATTTGATATTTATTCAAAGGAAGTCGATATTTATTTGTCCATTACAATTTCTTGTGTTCAATAACTATACTTTATAAGATATTGACAGCAATCGTGTTTAAGTTGATACACATACTTGATTTAAATAATTAAAACTAATCACACTGTCTTCACATGCACATACACTGGTGATCATCACTACTAACACTGTATTGAACTATTTCCTTAGACCGTTATCTTATTTTTTTGTCGACTGCTGTTTATTTTCTATTTTCCATTTTCATCATCAAACACATGTTTTGACAGCCCTTTAGAATAATTTACAGCATGCTTTGACAGCACTTCAGAATCATTTCCATTGGAAATGATTCTGAAGTGCTGTCAAACCAAGCGGGTACCCGTATATTTTTTAAAAACTGTTGGAATACTTACACAATTATAGACTTATTTAATTCCTATAATAACAGTTTGTGCCTAATGTGAAGCCAAGTGTGACGAACGTCATGTTTTATTTGACCATTGGCTGCATACAAAACCCATTACCTGATACATAGGACACCAGTCGTGTGTCTTGATTGATATAAAGTTCATAAACAGGGCTCCAGATAATGAATTAGTAATTGAGTATTGTCACTCCATCATTTCTGAAGCAATTGGGTATTTCAACATTTTAATTGGGTAAAATAAAATCACACCACTGTTTACACATCAACAGACAGCAATTATTGAATAGTTTGCTTCGAAATGAAAACATGTCTTGGCATTTCATTAGAATTGTCTCATTGGAGACAATTCTAATGAAATACAAAGATGTGTTTTCATGGAAAATAAGAAAAATATGCTTTATTTGTGGTCTGTTTATTATTTTCTGCAGCTTGGTAAAGGTACCACACATTTTTTATTGCTTTTTGATACTCGCTACTTCTGATTTCAATTGGGTTTTTGGCAATTTTAATTGGGTATTTAAGCAAATACGCAGCTTATCTGGAGCCTGCATAAAGTTCGGCTCGACAAAGTTGGCATTCGTTGGCAAGCCTGGGAATTCCTAATAGCATTTCTCCAATCACAACCACATGTGTATATATTATATGTGACAACAATAAAACTGTTTATCCATGTTATGACCAGTGTCATTTCTTATTTAGTAATTTTCTTCAGCCTTAAAATGGGATATGGCAATTTATCCCGTCAGCACAGTGCGTATGTGCCGTGAAACACGGTGCCGTGAAACATTTTTGATATCCTGTCAATACGACCTAATCGCTGCGTATGAATATGTGCGGTGGTTGGGATTATTGTTTTGCATCTTAAAGCCATTAGTAGGTGTTGACGGGATAAATAGAATAGTAGGTTAGTGCCGTGAATGGGAAATATATCTGGCGCGGCTCGGAAACGGGATGTGCTCGGTAGAGCCTCGCCCATCCCGTTTCCTAAGCCTTGCCACATATTGTTTCCCATTCACAGCACTAACCTACTATTCTCTATATCAGAGAAACATGGTAAAACTTTGAAAAAAAATGGCATATTCAGCACCGTATGAAACGAAACGCTTTTATCCCGTCAACACAGTGCGTATGTGCCGTGAAACATGGTGCCGTGAAACTTTTTTGATATCCTGTCAATACGACATAATCACTGCCTATGAATATGTGCGGTGGCTGGGGTTATATTTTTTGCATTTTACAGCCATTTGTAGGTGTTGACGGGATAAATAGAATAGTAGGTTAGTACCATCAGTTGTTCCTATTGTATTCTAATTTTCAAAATGGCTGCCGTTCTTATTTATCATGCACAAACTATTTGGACTGATTTTTCCCAGACTACATGTATAATCATTATGAAAGTAAATTATATTTGACTAAAGTCAATTTCAAGTCACTGTTTATGACAAACATGTTATATTTCAAAATGGCCACTGTGTGTATGTAGGAACTTTCTTAATTATTGATAGAGTGCTTGCAATCAGTTTCATCACCATCTGCATTTGTCTCCATCTTGTTGGTGTTCCTGAAAGGCAGTACTGGTACAATCGCACTCAAAATGCGGTCAAACGAGTTGCTTACATAACATATATACCCTATGCAAACTTGTATGCAGGAAAGTGCAGAAGAACTGTCAAAAATGCAGTTTTCGTGTGATTAAATGACTTTTTCGGCATTAAAACACCATGTGCACATGTTCAGTATGTGTAGACGACGTGAGTAAAATCTCAGAGTTGGAGACTGTTGGAGAGGTTGAATACACTCTACATGTGTACCTAAATGTATACTTAATACAGAATTGTATGCAGGAAACTGTAGAAAAACGGCCACGTTGAAAAGGCAGTATTGTTCCATGGTCATTATCATTATTTACGATTACCACATGGTCATAAGAGATCACAATTCCTGTGTCAATATAAAAGTGATCAGTGCCTTGATGGTCCAAATAGCGTATCACTTCTTGAAATTGTCATATTATGACTTGACAAAGCCAGAGACACTGCATTATGGTGTGCCACAAAGGCAAGTGAATGGCTAATGCTTCCATATCATTGATTCTCGCAGAAAACTAATATGCTCATGGTTGAACATGAATAATGAGGCATGTTATTTGGCCGGAAACGGTTTCGTTATGTGTTACGGACTGACTGTTCAAGTGGAGTAAGATCACTTGCCTCTCATATCCAATAAATAAATACTCTGTTCATGTCGTCACAAATTACACGATAGTTTACTGCTGCTGAAGCAATATGGCCTGTCAATGAAACAAGCTTCTGGCAAAAACATACTAGTTACTGATACACTATCACATGAGTCAGTAACAAACATATATTCTTACTTTATTAAAGGTATGAATTCACAGGTACATGTAGTATTTGCGAACTTACCTGTCAGTGATCACGAGTTGCAAGAAATTTCAAACTTGACTGAGTAAGATGCACAATTGATTCTGCTATACAAACGAGTCTAAAGGGATAACTCAATTGCATAACGCAATGTCCGCAGAAGATAGTGGCGTTATAGGATTATAGAGATAAACTGAAAGGCTCTGAACACATAATAATTCTGAGTCCTTTTGAGTCCAAAATGTTCTTGTAAAATGGTAGAAAGATTGAAGATTGAAACTGAAATGCCAAAGAAACTCTGATATCACACTAAGTACCAGGCCACCAATGACAACATTTTGCTACAACAAACATTTCCAAATGGAATGAAAATAGTTTCTGGTAACTGTTAACAACAACAGTCACACAGCATGAAATCCAAAATGGCCATTGGACAGTTGAAAGGGATTTACAGTAAGTATAGTTACCAAGTACACATGTGTCAGATGTCCGATGTCCAGTGGGTTAGCTGGGCAGTAATAATTGTGCAACACAGTTTCGTAAAAACAAAAGGTGAATGTACATACCTATATTTGGGTATACTGTAATATAAAAAATCCCATAACCGGCAGGGAATGGTCACCTGCACAGTTATTGATGAGACAGCGGCTTCTATCCAGTTTACTGAGCACTGGTGAGCAGGTATTTCCAATACATGTTTCGCATTGTGACAAGATCAAATCCAGTCATCAACAGAGCAAGAAACACTATGATAAAATCATAGTAGCTTTACAATTAAAATAGCTAAACATTGACGACCAAGCTGGACTCCATAAAGACAGCAAACTGTTGAGACGAGTTGCAGTCTGCTAGTACAATGCCAGCACTTACAGACTGCAGATGGTGCATGATATCACCGTAACATACGCTTTCTCATGAAGCAATGGAGGACATGAGTATTTACCTTTGCAAAGCGATAGACAATACCATAATATACACTTTATTGGCTAAAATGGATGGTTTGCCATATTTTCTTCTTATTATTTTAAAGGAAACAACATGTGCTGACCAATATATCGTTTGAGGAAACATAACTATAAGCCACAACAATACGTAATACATGTAAATACGTAATACAACAATACGTAATAGATGTAAATCCTTGAAGTGGCAATGTATGTGACACACTTATTTCCAGCGGCCATTTTGAAGACAATGGCGTCTGGTACCACAGTACTAGTTAGCAATAATCTCAACAGTTTATGTTCATTGTATTATGAGTATAAGCTGAAGAAACAAATATCACCACTGCATTAAACATGTATACTATTATCAATAATAAATAATAATAAAAAACACCACATATAACGTTGACGTTAAATATAAATTAATTTCAATGGAGGCCATTTTGAAATTCAAATAAACGGCCATGCGGCTATTAAAAAAATGGAACTAACTAAAATTGTGTTATATTTTGTATATATATATATATGTTTTCAAGCAGACACACACGTTCCAATCACAATATCATTTGAAAGAACATAACTACAGTCACAGAAATTCTAGAATGTGTAACAAATCTTTCATGTGGCGTTGTACATAACACACTTAGTTTCGGTGGCCATTTTGAAAATAAAGATTGCTCGTAACACAATACCAGTTAGCAATAATCTCAACAGACTGTGTTCAAAGAAATACGCGTATAACCAGAAGGAAAAAACAAAATCTTACCACGACATTCAAAAATGTAAAATAAATACTGGATTTCCAATTTTGAAATGGCGGCCATTTTGCAAATCAAAATGGCTGGTACATGTATCTTAAAATGTATTGAACTCATCCTGCCAATATTTCTTGTCCATAATAATGTGTTTTCCGCTGCAAAAACACCACACATAATGACTTTGACCTCAAAATATAAATTTCAATGGAGGCCATTTTGGATTTCATGATGTTGGCCATATGGCTTATAGAAAAGAACGGAACCAACCCCAGTTTTGTGGTCTATAGATGAAAACAAAACCTTGGTTCAAACAATGTAGCCAAAAAAATCACAAAACCTAAAATAGCGACATAACAGTATACACTATGTACACACACTCAGATAAATCTCAAGGTGCATGATCACGTGGTTACAACAACAACAACGTCGCCCACTCCAAAGTATGTATTATTTTATATTTTCCTTAATATTTAACGGATTTGGATGAAATATGGCGCAGCAAACGCTTCCTCATGAGCTGCATTTCGTGGTCCAGGGACTTTGGCACAGACATATGTCGTTTTAGAAGAATCGATTTCCGTGTCGGAGACACGGAAATCGATTCTTCGCAAAAACGACACAAGTTTGTGTGGACTACCATTGGTCAGAAACTGCACTGGAGAAATGGGTCACGGTCGCCGATCTACACATTCAATGTCAATGATTCATTTCTCATTCTGCCGATGATTCATTTCTCATTCTGCCATTTTGCTTCAACTATCTCCAAACAGTCAAACGTTGACAAACCAATTCGTATTTAAACTCATTTGCGTTATAATTGTACACATAATTCATGTACATGTAGATCTCCCGCGAGTACTGACGTCATGTATTGTGTATCGCAAGGTACATCTGCCCCAGTTAAATCAATAATACACGCGCTGTGGCCTGTGTTCTGACTGCTGTCTGTGTTTATAAACAGAATGTGTGTATTGGGCCATTTGAGGAAACCTTTTGTAATATTTGTGTAGATACCATGGATACTAAGATGGTGTATACTGTAAATAATGCATGTAGACACATAGTTGCGAACACGTAACTTCGCAACTAGTAGACACAGATCCAATACCATTTGTTTCACAAGGTTAGATCTATTGTTAGAATACGACGTCATATAATGTCATTTTCGAGCATAAAACGTTACCTGATAAATAGAATACCAGGCTAGTGTATTTTAATATCAAGTTTATCAGGCTCGGCTCGGAAACGGTAGGAATTCCTCGGCAAGCCTCGGAATTCCTACGCGTTTCCTAGCCTTGCCTGATAAACTTGATATCAAAATACACTAGCCTGGTATTCTCTATATATGGGCATGCTCTCAGGTCTAGCTATGTCCCGGCTACTTTTATGTTTGACCCTGTTTACATAATTGAGGGAAAATTCTGAATATTTTTCTTATTTCTCCTTCAAAGTATATATGCTTATATGGTGTGACCACTCATTTGTAATCATAATATAACCAAAATAACTGTCCATAAAGAAGTATAATATTGATATATTGGGTTATATTTTCGCATTGAAATATTTAAACCTGCAAGTGTACTCCACCATCTAGTAAAATGGACTAAGACCGATCTCAACCAATCAACGTAGAGATGACATAGACTATCCTACGCAAACTAATTTTTGTGGACAAAAATGAATTCTGTCCCACAAAACTGAATTTTCTTCACAAAACTCAATTCTGTCTTACAAAATTGAATCCTTTATAACAAAAATGAATTTTGTATACGAAACGTATGCAGAATTGAATTTTGTGACACAGAATTGAATTTTGTGACACAGAATTGACAGAATTGAATTTTGTGACACAGAATTGAATTTTGTGATTTTTAGTGTTACAAAACTCAATTTTGTGCACATAATTAACCTGTCCTGCATGGCGCCCCGTACATGCGCAATATAAGATATCAACTTAGGTTTAAACGTGTTTACTGATGGGGGTGGGGTGGGGGGGGGGGGGGGGGGACTGGTTAGTGCCGACGGCCGGTTAGACCCGACCACGCTCTAACATTTGTGCAGACATTTGTTACCGCAATATCAGCTTGTTACATCGCCTTGTGTTTGTTTTGGGAGTGTTACGGTACCATTTTGTCTTTCGGAGAGTCAACTCGCCTTGCAGTGAGCGAGTATCGTAGCCTATTGTTCTGAAACAAGCAACTGAACTTCGAAGTCAGAGTGCAACATGCAAATCTCAGCGGAAATTACATCAGCTAAGTTCACGACGTCATAATTATCTTGTGACGTCGTCAGACTCCCGAAGACAGGGTTTCTTGCGACGCGGCTCATATAGTGCAGACGCATATTAATTATATAAAGATACGCACTGAATAGTGTTTCAGACTCATTCAGAGTGTAACAATATAGTGTCTACTAACTTGCACATAATGAGTTACAGGCCCGTAGCCAGACCTGTTTGAAGGGGGGGGGGGGGGTCGTTTCGAAGGCCCAAGGTATATATAGTATATAGGGGGGTCTAAAAAAGAAGTTGACCTCGATGCTAAAAAAGTGTACTTCGAGGCTGGGCGGGGGGGTCGACGACCGCTCCGACCCCCCCTGGCTACGGGCCTGATTTACTATATGTATATACTGTCAGCCGGGTGTACATATATAGTAAATATATGGTTAGTGCCGTCGAATATAAAATATATTCGGTTGAGCCTTAGACAGCTTTATTGGGGCGAGCTTTAGCGAGCCCCAATAAAGTTGTCGTGGCGAAACAGAATATATTTTATGTTCGACGGCACTAATCATATAATATTGAATTTATACCGCATACTGGACTTAATTGTTTGAACGTGTGTGACGTCATGTTTTTGACGTCATTCCCTCGCCATACGTCACAAATCTAGCGACGTCATTCAAAGCAAAATGGCAGCTTCCACGCTAGATAGATTCTACATTGTATCTGATTAAATCTTCGATTTATTTACGATGAGCTTCAATACTGGCTGGCTTTAGACTCCACATTTGTCATAATAGGCATTAAAATGATGACGGACATGTCCGTGTCGTCGTTGGTTATGTCGCATATACTGTGAAAATGGACAAAATTCAGCTGAATTGACAGCGATTTAGATTTTAAAATTCGCCGCCATCTTGAATTTGCTGTTGGGAATGACCAATCAAAGGCTGCGATTAGGGGTCAACGGTGAAAAAATAAAGGCAAAATCGGCACTTCATGTATATTAGGCTACTTCAGGTATATTAGGTTACTTCAGATATAAACACCATTTATTCAACCCCCTTTATTATGCTACATGGAGCAATGGTTGCGGTATAAATGCAGGTACACTGAAACCTCTCTAAACCGGACACCCTGTGAGGCCGCCGGGGTGTCCGGTTTAGAGAGGTTTCACTGTAAATCAGGCATTTGAACATTCTGAGCCATAGCGGTGTGCTATTCGATCACGAAAAGACGTTATCACCTGAGATAAATGACCAAGAAACTCATCAAAATATGAATCACAGATATTTTCTTGTTGTCCGGTTTAGAGAGGTTCCACTGTAGTACGATTGTCGGTTGTCTATTCATAGGCGTAGGAGCGTTTCAATTATTGGGGGTGGGGGGGGGGGACAAACTATTTTGCTACATGTAAAATTATATATGTTCGGTATGCTAAGTTTGTGACATTGACCTTCGGGAAAGGGGTGGTGACCTTGACCTTGGAGAAAGGGTGGGGGGCGTGGGTCATGGATTTGCTGTAGCAATCATCAGATGAATGCATGTATGAAATATCAAAATGTTCCCTGTAAAGAAACAGAAGTTGTAAAAAGACATTTACTCCAACGACTGGCAACGTTATGTTTATGATGTTGATCTTGGGGAAAGGGGTGGGTCATGGATTTGCTGTAGCACAATAGAGGATCATCAGATGAATGCATGTATGAAATATCAAAGCGTTCCCTGTAAAGAAACCGAAGTTACACAACATTTACCCCAACGTTAAATTCATGAACATGCTAAGTTTGCGACCTTGACCTTGGGGTAAGGGTTGTGTGGTGGGTCGTGGATTTGTTACAGCATGATAGAGGGTCATCTGAGGAATACATGTTTGAAATAGCAAGGCGTTCCATGAAAGGAAACAGATGTTATAAGACATTTACTAACGTTAAGTTTATGAATGTGCTAAGTTTGTGAGCTTGACCTTGGGGTAAGAGGTTGAGTGCTGGGTCATGGATTTACTACAGCATGATAGAGGGTCATCTGATGAATGCATGTATGAAATAGCAAGGTGTTCCATGAAAGGAAACATAAGTTATAAGACATTTACCCCACGTTTGTGGACGCCGACGCTGACGCCGACGACGCCGTGGGTATGCCATAAGCTCTTCTGCACTTCGTACAGGCGAGCTAAAAACAGGTCGTTGAAAATATTCATCCGAATCTCCACAAAAAGTAGTCCTTCGATCTGGTTCACACGAACGAAACTATAACACAGGCTGTAAACATCCTATGTAAAAAGAAACAAATGGACATAACTCCAAAGGAGAAATCTCACATCTCACGGTGTCGAGCCTGGAATACACTTGTGATGGGGAGAGAAGTAACTTCTCACCCCAACACAAGTGTATTCCAAGCTCGACATGATATCTATGAATGTGTATTCCATACAATATTCAACTTATGCTCCGGACAAGAAATAAAAAAAAGAAAAGAAAAAAGAGCGATGAAATTATCCAAATTAGCGATGCTAGAATAGTCATTCTTGCGTGCACACCTTTAACTCAATATCTTGTTTGCGTGTGTGAAGTTTTGTTAAAATATTGCACACGCTATTCAACTTAACCCTTACACCGCTATCTTAATTTTTTGTTGTCTGTTGTTTATTTTCCAGTTTTATCACTATGCTTTAACAGCACTTTAGAATCATTTACAACATGCAAAGTGCTGTCAAAACATGTTTTTACTGAGAAATAAGGCAAGATATAAAAGTAGTAACAGCAGACGACAATTGTTGTGCGTAGCGGTCTAATGGTTAATATGGTCCAGACAAGAAAATGTCTCCAGACGTGACTGCTTGACCAAGTCAAATTCATAATATTTACACTGTCCTTAAATTCATAATGGAAACGCCCATTCAACGTATTGCGTTTATATCCCAGTACATTACATTAGCCCAACTTGACGTCGCATCCGTGTTCTATGAACACATGTTCAAGTTTACTATAATTGTTATAAAGCTGACAGATAATCCTTGTCATATGTTATCTTGCATGAAAATAGTCTAAACTTACTACAAATTCGGCTGCAACTAAGATTTGTAAAAAGCATAGATCGAAAATCAAACTTTTTTTTTTTTTTTTTGTTGTTGTTGACGTTCCCACGCTGGCTTTTCGTGGCAACGTATAAAATACCGTATAAAATACGTAAGGCATGTTTTAAAATCACATTAAAATCGTATTTAAAGTTTGTAATAAAATGTGCACATAAATCAAAACTACTGTACATATATACATTGGCACTGGGTTTCTGTCTATATTGTATTTCCTGGTACTAGTATGTGCTTGTAGCGGTGGGTGGCATTCTCTCCGTGCAGTCGGCCGATGCATCATCTATATCCTTCCGACATTTCGTATTACATTCCTTATTGCCAGACACTCGCAACCACTGGTCCCACATTTGTTACTACAGCATTTTGTTTTATGTATCTTATACAGGGATTCCGCTGGCGATCGTCACTTTCGCAATTGGCGATACAAATAAACAATTTGATTTTTTTTTTTTGAAGTGGCGATTTTTTTATTTTCCCCTGCGGAATCCCTTATACATGTATATTTATTTACGCAATTTTGTTTCCTCCCCTCTGTGTGCCAAAAGTCTAAAGGGACAACAAAATAAAAACAAGTCCAAGGCGGTATCACATATTTGAAATTACAGCATATCACATGTTCGACATCACCACATATCCATCCAACCTATTAACCGTATTCCAGCTGTATACTAATTTAAAATTTAAAATTTGGCACAGTCTTTGAGTAGCAATACAAACAAATGTTTGGAGAGGCACGGGCCCAAGGTCGTCTATAATAAAAATATAAACACGATTCGCTTAAGAACAATTTACATATATATTAACATATGAATACTGTATGCATAGCTGTCACTGTCGCCACCGCTGCATTTATCACACGTTTGATTGGGCAGAATTAGGCACGGGCCCAAGGTCGTCTATAATAAAAATATAAACACGATTCGCTTAAGAACAATTTACATATATATTAACATATGAATACTGTATGCATAGCTGTCACTGTCGCCACCGCTGCATTTATCACACGTTTGATTGGGCAGAATTCTACTACAGTCAGATCGTCTCGCTCCTTTACATAGACAATTGATCTATGAGGGGATGACATGGTTATACACAGCTTGCTATCGGTCGCCATTGCTGTATTTACTATCTGCAGTGTTACCAACAGTTGATCTGCGAGAGGATGGGGGTTGTTGTTGTTGAGATCTACATGTCTGTGTAAAACCCGCACTTATTTTTCACGGCACCAACGTACTTCCAGTAAACGCTTGCTCTCTTGTGTCAGTCTCTGCATGGTAAAAAGAACTGTCGCACGAACTTAGGGTGAAATTATTCACAAACTTTAGCTTAACATTGTCTCATATATATATGATCAGTATAAATGACGTACATACACACAATTTCGTGCAATTATTGGAGGGGCCAAAACATACTCTGCCCCCCTCCCCCCCCCCCCCCCTCCCCCCCCCCCCACTCTCACTGCTTATCTTATATAAAGTTACGCACTGAATAGTGTTTCAGACTCATTCAGAGTGTAACAATATAGTGTCTACTAACTTGCACATAATGAGTTACAGGCCCGTAGCCAGACCTGTTTGAAGGGGGGGGGGGGGGGGGGGGGGGGGGGTGGGGGGGGGGGGGGGGGGGGGGTCGTTTCGAAGGCCCAAGGTATATATATAGGGGGGTCTAAAAAAGTTGACCTCGATGCTAAAAAAAGTGTACTTCGAGGCTGGGCGGGGGGGGGGGGGGTCGACGACCGCTCCGACCCCCCCTGGCTACGGGCCTGATTTACTATATGTATATACTGTCAGCCGGGTGTACATATATAGTAAATATATGGTTAGTGCCGTCGAATATAAAATATATTCGGTTGAGCCTTAGACAGCTTTATTGGGGCGAGCTTTAGCGAGCCCCAATAAAGTTGTCGTGGCGAAACAGAATATATTTTATGTTCGACGGCACTAATCATATAATATTGAATTTATACCGCATACTGGACTTAATTGTTTGAACGTGTGTGACGTCATGTCTTTGACGTCATTCCCTCGCCATACGTCACAAATCTAGCGACGTCATTCAAAGCAAAATGGCAGCTTCCACGCTAGATAGATTCTACATTGTATCTGATTAAATCTTCGATTTATTTACGATGAGCTTCAATACTGGCTGGCTTTAGACTCCACATTTGTCATAATAGGCATTAAAATGTTGACGGACATGTCCGTGTCGTCGTTGGTTATGTCGCATATACTGTGAAAATGGACAAAATTCAGCTGAATTGACAGCGATTTAGATTTTAAAATTCGCCGCCATCTTTGATTTGCTGTTGGGAATGACCAATCAAAGGCTTCGCGATTAGGGTACGGTCAACGGTGAAAAAATAAATAAACAAAATCGGCACTTCATGTATATTAGGCTACTTCAGGTATATTAGGTTACTTCTTTATATAACACCATTTATTCAACCCCCTTTATTATGCTACATGGAGCAATGGTTGCGGTATAAATGCAGGTACACTGAAACCTCTCTAAACCGGACACCCTGTGAGGCCGCCGGGGTGTCCTGGTTTAGAGAGGTTTCACTGTAAATCAGGCATTTGGACATTCTGGTGCCATAGCGGTGTGCTATTTTCGATCACGAAAAGACGTTATCACCTGAGATAAATGACCAGAAACTCATCAAAATATGAATCACAGATTTTATTTTTCTTGTTGTCCGGTTTAGAGAGGTTCCACTGTAGTACGATTGTCGGTTGTCTATTCATAGGCGTAGGAGCGTTTCAATTATTTTGGGGGTGGGGACAAACTATTTTGCTACATGTAAAATTATATATGTTCGGTAAGCTAAGTTTGTGACCTTGACCTTGGGGAAAGGGGTGGGGTGGCCTTAACCTTGGAGAAAGGGGTGGGGGTGGGGGGGGGGGGGCGTGGGTCATGGATTTGCTGTAGCAATCATCAGATGAATGCATGTATGAAATATCAAAAACGTTCCTGTAAAGAAACTGAAGTTATAAAAAAAGACATTTACTCCAACGACTGGCAACGTTATGTTTATGATGTGATCTTGGGGGGAAAGGGGTGGGTCATGGATTTGCTGTAGCACAATAGAGGATCATCAGATGAATGCATGTCTGAAATATCAAAGCGATTCCTGTAAAGAAACCGAAGTTACAACATTACCCCAACGTTAAGTTCATGAAACATGCTAAGTTTGCGACCTTGACCTTGGGGTAAGGGTTGTGTGGTGGGGTCGTGGATTTGGTTTGTTACAGCTTGATAGAGGGTCATCTGAGGAATACATGTATGAAATGCAAGGCGTTCCATGAAAGGGAAACAGATGTTATAAGGATTCATTTTACCACGTTACGTTTATGAATGTGCTAAGTTTGTGAGCTTGACCTTGGGGTGGGGTAAGGGTTGAGTGCTGTGTCATGGATTTGCTACATAATGAGAGGGTTATCTGAGGAATGCATGTATGAAATAGCAAGGTGTTTCCATGAAAGGAACAGAGTTATAAGACATTTACCCCACGTTTGTGGACCGCCGACGCTGACGCCGACGACGCGGGGGGTGGGGTATGCCATAAGCTCTTCTGCGCTTCGTACAGGCGAGCTAAAAAAACAGGTCGTTGAAAATATTCATCCGAATTCTCCACAAAAGTAAGTCCTTCGATCTGGTTTCACACGAACGAAACTATAAAAAACAGGCTGTAAACATCCTATGTAAAAAGAAACAAATGGACATAACTCCAAAGGAGAAATCTCACATCTTTTGACACGGTTGTCGAGCCTAGCATACTCGTGTGTTGGGAGAGAAGTAAAACTTCTCACCCCAACACAAGTGTATTGCAGGCTCGACATGATATCTATGAATGTGTATTCCATACAATATTCAACTTATGCTCCGGACAAGAAATAAAAAAAAGAAAAGAAAAAAGAGCGATAACTAAAGAAAAATAGCGATGAAATTATCCAAATTAGCGATGCTAGAATAGTCATTCTTGCGTGCACACCTTTAACTCAATATCTTGTTTGCGTGTGTGAAGTTTTGTTAAAATATTGCACACGCTATTCAACTTAACCCTTACACCGCTATCTTAATTTTTTGTTGTCTGTTGTTTATTTTCCAGTTTTATCACTATGCTTTAACAGCACTTTAGAATCATTTACAACATGCAAAGTGCTGTCAAAACATGTTTTTACTGAGAAATAAGGCAAGATATAAAAGTAGTAACAGCAGACGACAATTGTTGTGCGTAGCGGTCTAATGGTTAAATATGGTCCAGACAAGACAAAATGTCTCCAGACGTGACTGCTTGACCAAGTCAAATTCATAATATTTACACTGTCCTTAAATTCATAATGGAAACGCCCATTCAACGTATTGCGTTTATATCCCAGTACATTACATTAGCCCAACTTGACGTCGCATCCGTGTTCTATGAACACATGTTCAAGTTTACTATAATTGTTATAAAGCTGACAGATAATCCTTGTCATATGTTATCTTGCATGAAAATAGTCTAAACTTACTACAAATTCGGCTGCAACTAAGATTTGTAAAAAGCATAGATCGAAAATCAAACTTTTTTTTTTTTTTTTATTGTTGTTGTTGACGTTCCCACGCTGGCTTTTCGTGGCAACGTATAAAATACCGTATAAAATACGTAAGGCATGTTTTAAAATCACATTAAAATCGTATTTAAAGTTTGTAATAAAATGTGCACATAAATCAAAACTACTGTACATATATACATTGGCACTGGGTTTCTGTCTATATTGTATTTCCTGGTACTAGTATGTGCTTGTAGCGGTGGGTGGCATTCTCTCCGTGCAGTCGGCCGATGCATCATCTATATCCTTCCGACATTTCGTATTACATTCCTTATTGCCAGACACTCGCAACCACTGGTCCCACATTTGTTACTACAGCATTTTGTTTTTTATGTATCTTATACAGGGATCCGCTGGCGATCGTCACTTTCGCAATTGGCGATACAAATAAACAATTTGATTTTTTTTTTTTGAAGTGGCGATTTTTTTATTTTCCCCTGCGGAATCCCTTATACATGTATATTTATTTACGCAATTTTGTTTCCTCCCCTCTGTGTGCCAAAAGTCTAAAGGGACAACAAAATAAAAACAAGTCCAAGGCGGTATCACATATTTGAAATTACAGCATATCACATGTTCGACATCACCACATATCCATCCAACCTATTAACCGTATTCCAGCTGTATACTAATTTAAAATTTAAAATTTGGCACAGTCTTTGAGTAGCAGGTAGCAATACAAACAAATGTTTGGAGAGGCACGGGCCCAAGGTCGTCTATAATAAAAATATAAACACGATTCGCTTAAGAACAATTTACATATATATTAACATATGAATACTGTATGCATAGCTGTCACTGTCGCCACCGCTGCATTTATCACACGTTTGATTGGGCAGAATTCTACTACAGTCAGATCGTCTCGCTCCTTTACATAGACAATTGATCTATGAGGGGATGACATGGTTATACACAGCTTGCTATCGGTCGCCATTGCTGTATTTACTATCTGCAGTGTTACCAACAGTTGATCTGCGAGAGGATGGGGGTTGTTGTTGTTGAGATCTACATGTCTGTGTAAAACCCGCACTTATTTTTCACGGCACCAACGTACTTCCAGTAAACGCTTGCTCTCTTGTGTCAGTCTCTGCATGGTAAAAAGAACTGTCGCACGAACTTAGGGTGAAATTATTCACAAACTTTAGCTTAACATTGTCTCATATATATATGATCAGTATAAATGACGATACATACACACAATTTCGTGCAATTATTGGAGGGGCCAAAACATACTCTGCCCCCCCCCCCCTCCCCCCCCCCCCCCCCCCCCCCCCCCCCCCCCCCCCCCCCCCCACTCTCACTGCTTATCTTATATAAAGTTACGCACTGAATAGTGTTTCAGACTCATTCAGAGTGTAACAATATAGTGTCTACTAACTTGCACATAATGAGTTACAGGCCCGTAGCCAGACCTGTTTGAAGGGGGGGGGGGGGGGGGGGGGGGGGGGGGGGGGGGGGGTCGTTTCGAAGGCCCAAGGTATATATATAGGGGGGTCTAAAAAAGTTGACCTCGATGCTAAAAAAGTGTACTTCGAGGCTGGGCGGGGGGGGGGGGGGGTCGACGACCGCTCCGACCCCCCCTGGCTACGGGCCTGATTTTACTATATGTATATACTGTCAGCCGGGTGTACTATATAGTAAATATATGGTTAGTGCCGTCGAATAAAATATATTCGGTTGAGCCTTAGACAGCTTTATTGGGGCGAGCTTTAGCGAGCCCCAATATAAAGTTGTCGTGGCGAAACAGAATATATTTTATGTTCGACGGCACTAATCATATAATATTGAATTTATACCGCATACTGGACTTAATTGTTTGAAGTGTGTGACGTCATGTCTTTGACGTCATTCCCTCGCCATACGTCACAAATCTAGCGACGTCATTCAAAGCAAAATGGCAGCTTCCACGCTAGATAGATTCTACATTGTATCTGATTAAATCTTCGATTTATTTACGATGAGCTTCAATACTGGCTGGCTTTAGACTCCACATTTGTCATAATAGGCATTAAAATGTTGACGGACATGTCCGTGTCGTCGTTGGTTATGTCGCATATACTGTGAAAATGGACAAAATTCAGCTGAATTGACAGCGATTTAGATTTTAAAATTCGCCGCCATCTTTGAATTTGCTGTTGGGAATGACCAATCAAAGGCGGCGATTAGGGGTCAACGGTGAAAAAATAAAGGCAAAATCGGCACTTCATGTATATTAGGCTACTTCAGGTATATTAGGTTACTTCAGATATAAAAACACCATTTATTCAACCCCCTTTATTATGCTACCATGGAGCAATGGTTTGCGGTATAAATGCAGGTACACTGAAACCTCTCTAAACCGGACACCCTGTGAGGCCGCCGGGGTGTCCGGTTTAGAGAGGTTTCACTGTAAATCAGGCATTTGGACATTCTGAGCCATAGCGGTGTGCTATTCGATCACGAAAAGACGTTATCACCTGAGATAAATGACCAAGAAACTCATCAAAATATGAATCACAGATATTTTCTTGTTGTCCGGTTTAGAGAGGTTCCACTGTAGTACGATTGTCGGTTGTCTATTCATAGGCGTAGGAGCGTTTCAATTATTGGGGGTGGGGGGGGGGTGGGGGGGGGGACAAACTATTTTGCTACATGTAAAATTATATATGTTCGGTATGCTAAGTTTGTGACCTTGACCTTGGGGAAAGGGGTGGTGGCCTTAACCTTGGAGAAAGGGGTGGGGGGGGGGGCGTGGGTCATGGATTTGCTGTAGCAATCATCAGATGAATGCATGTATGAAATATCAAAACGTTCCCTGTAAAGAAACAGAAGTTATAAAAAGACATTTACTCCAACGACTGGCAACGTTATGTTTATGATGTTGATCTTGGGGAAAGGGGTGGGTCATGGATTTGCTGTAGCACAATAGAGGATCATCAGATGAATGCATGTCTGAAATATCAAAGCGTTCCCTGTAAAGAAACCGAAGTTACACAACATTACCCCAACGTTAAGTTCATGAACATGCTAAGTTTGCGACCTTGACCTTGGGGTAAGGGTTGTGTGGTGGGTCGTGGATTTGTTACAGCATGATAGAGGGTCATCTGAGGAATACATGTATGAAATAGCAAGGCGTTCCATGAAAGGAAACAGATGTTATAAGACATTTACCAACGTTAAGTTTATGAATGTGCTAAGTTTGTGAGCTTGACCTTGGGGTAAGGGTTGAGTGCTGTGTCATGGATTTGCTACATAATGATAGAGGGTCATCTGAGGAATGCATGTATGAAATAGCAAGGTGTTCCATGAAAGGAAACAGAAGTTATAAGACATTTACCCCACGTTTGTGGACGCCGACGCTGACGCCGACGACGCCGGGGGGTATGCCATAAGCTCTTCTGCGCTTCGTACAGGCGAGCTAAAAACAGGTCGTTGAAAATATTCATCCGAATCTCCACAAAAAGTAGTCCTTCGATCTGGTTCACACGAACGAAACTATAACACAGGCTGTAAACATCCTATGTAAAAAGAAACAAATGGACATAACTCCAAAGGAGAAATCTCACATCTTTGACACGGTGTCGAGCCTAGCATACACGTGTGTTGGGAGAGAAGTAACTTCTCACCCCAACACAAGTGTATTGCAGGCTCGACATGATATCTATGAATGTGTATTCCATACAATATTCAACTTATGCTCCGGACAAGAAATAAAAAAAAGAAAAGAAAAAAGAGCGATAACTAAAGAAAAATAGCGATGAAATTATCCAAATTAGCGATGCTAGAATAGTCATTCTTGCGTGCACACCTTTAACTCAATATCTTGTTTGCGTGTGTGAAGTTTTGTTAAAATATTGCACACGCTATTCAACTTAACCCTTACACCGCTATCTTAATTTTTTGTTGTCTGTTGTTTATTTTCCAGTTTATCACCATGCTTTAACAGCACTTTAGAATCATTTACAACATGCAAAGTGCTGTCAAAACATGTTTTTACTGAGAAATAAGGCAAGATATAAAAGTAACAGCAGACGACAATTGTTGTGCGTAGCTGTCTAATGGTTAATATGGTCCAGACAAGAAAATTTCTCCAGACGTGACTGCTTGACCACGTCAAATTCATAATATTTACACTGTCCTTTAATTCATAATGGAAACGCCCATTCAACGTATTGCGTTTATATCCCAGTACATTACATTAGCCCAACTTGACGTCGCATCCTCTATGAACACATTTTCTAGTTTACTATAATTGTTATAAAGCTGACAGATAATCCTTGTCATTTGTTATCGTGCATGAAAATAGTCTAAGTAATTACTTACTACAAATTCGGCTGCAACTAAGATTTGAAAAAAACATAGATCGAAAATCAAACTATAGTTTCGCAGAAACATTTTTGTTGTTGTTGTTGTTGTTGTTGTTGTTGACGTTCCCACGCTGGCTGATCGTGACACCGTATATAATATTTGGCGCGGCACGGAAACGGGATGTGCTCGGCAGAGCCTCGCCCATCCCGTTTCCTAAGCCTTGCCAGATATGTTTTCCCATTCACGGCACTAAACTACTATTCTCCATTTATTTCCTCGTATTATTATGTGCTTGTAGAGGTGGGTGGGATGCTTTCCGTGCAGTCGGCCGACGCATCATCTATATCCTTTCGACACTTCGTATTACATTCCTTATTGCCAGACACTCGCAACCACTGGTCCCACATTTGTTATTACAGCATTTTGTTTTATGTAGCTTATACAGGGATTCCGCTGGTGATCGCCACTTTCGCAATTGGCTATACAAATAAGCAATTGGCGATAAAATATTACAATTTTGTTTAAAAAAACATTTTAAGTGGCGATTTTTTTATTTTCCCCAGCGGAATCCCTGGCTTATACATATATATTTATTTTCGCAATTTTGTTTCCTCACCTCTGTGTGCCAAATGTCTAAAGGGACAACACAATACAAACAAGTCCAAGGCGGTATCACATATTTGAAATTACAGCATATCACATGTTCGATATCACCACATATCCATCCAACCTAGTAACCGTATTCCAGTAGCATATTTCATCAACCTATCAACACTTGATCAATCAGGACCAGTAGCCTATTTCATCAACATTGCAAAGTATACTTTAGTAGCAAAGTATACTTTGAGGGAGAAATTTTCAATTTTATGATAAATTTATTAATTGTTATTATACTGAATTTATTACATTATCACAGCCAATTTGGCTGTGATAATGTAATAAATTCAGTATAATAATTATGCATACTTTTAATCATGAAATATATGCATTTGCTAGTTCTATATGAAATAATGCATTTCAGGAAAAATAAATGATTACTCCCTCAAAGTATACTTTGCTAGTAAAGTATACTTTGCAATGTTGATGAAATAGGCTACAGCTGTATATTAATTTAAAATTTAAAATTTGGCACAGTCTTTGAGTAGCAATAAAACAAAATGTTTGGAAAGGTACGGGCCCAAGGTCGTCTATAAAAAAATTATAAACACGATTTGCTTAAGAACAATTTACATATATGTTAACATATGAATACTGTATGCATAGCTGTCACCGCTGCCTGTATCAAATGTTTAATTGGGCAGAATTCTACTACAGTCAGATCGTCTCGCTCCCTTACATAGACAATTGACCTCAGTACACAGATAGACTGCTTCCGGGTCGGTACCCTCAAAAAATAGTCCGGAGAAAAATGCATATGTTTGTGTTGCAGGTGCTTTGAGACAGGTTCGGGTGCACTGATGTGGTTTATTAATGCATGTGGAGACAGTGTTTACACAGGGGCTCTAGTACACAGCCAAGATCTGCAGTTTGGAATGGATTATTTTGTGTGGCAGGACACATGTAACTGAAGTGTGATGCGGCTCTGCGTCTGTTGTGACGTGATGATTTTTGACCCCGCTGTCATGTTTCCTTTCCTGTCAGAAAAACGAAATGGTCACCGGGTGTTGACAAGTTGGTGAGAAGACGGCATGATACAGTCGTCAAAGACATTGTAACTCAATGTGTGATTCCAATGTTTATGCTTTTACAGGCGGTGAGTGAAATGACCCCTAAACGCTATATGTTTAATATACAGTTCTATCTGTGTGTTTAGGCCAATTGATCTGTGAGGGGATGACATGGTTATACACAGCTTGCTATCAGTCGCCATTGCTGTATTTACTATCTGCAGTGTTAGGTTAGAAGACACCAAATGGTGCGAAACCGCCCAGGGTGTATGCAAAAGTAGTCCGGTATAAAAAAATAGTGCGGGTGTTTTGAGGTCACAGACACCGTTTGCTTGCAAATCTTGATCCATTACTACCCAGTTTCACTTGAGGAACATTTTGGGGTGCCTTCAACACCAGTTTTCAGCATATTTGTAGCATTTAAAAGAAAACACTGACCCTGTTGGTCACTTGATGTAAACGGAGTTTCCGTGGCCAAAAAATGTACACAATATTGGAGGATATGACAAGGTTGGATTTTTCTTTCTTAGGAGTAAGTGAACCTATTGTTTAGTTCATGCAGAACCAGTACAGACTGGCTGCAGGTCATGTACAAGTGGGTCCCACAGCATCCATACGAATAGTGAAAGTAGGAGAGACTGGCCTTATTGGATGGCATTCGGTTAAATTATATAGTAAAACTATTTGGTGGTGTCTAACCTGTTACCAACAGTTGATCTGCGAGAGGATGGGGGGTTGTTGTTGTTGAGATCTACATGTCTGTGTAAAACCCGCACTTATTTTTCACGGCACCAACATACTTCCAGTAAACGCTTGCTCTCTTGTGTCAGTCTCTGCATGGTAAAAAGAACTGTCGCACGAACTTAGGGTGAAATTATTCACAAACTTTAGCTTAACATTGTCTCATATATATATGATCAGTATAAATGACGATACATACACACAATTTCGTGCAATTATTGGAGGGGCCAAAACATACTCTGTCCCCCCCCCTCTCACTCGCACCCCCCCCCCCCCCCCCCCCCCCCCCCGCCCCCCCCCCCCCCCCCCCCCTGCTCCTACGCCTATGCTATTATGTCTGCTATCTTTGTCACATGTACTTGTTGGAAATATATTTTGTACTACTTCATGTGCCAAATGGCTTAAAAGTGTTTCAATAAAACAAGCAAACCCTATGATCACGATCTTCTACATTGAGTGAAGATGCCCCATTTAGGCCCCGAGTCAGTTGTCGGTACCAACGATTTCTGTAGCCGATTTAATCAAAATTGCAAAGTATACTTTTCTAGCAAAGTATACTTTGAGGGAGTAATCATTTATTTTTCCTGAAATGCATTATTTCATATAGAACAAACGACTGCATATATTTGATGATTAAAAGTATTAAGAGTTATTATACTGAATTTATTACATTATCACAGCCAAAATGGCTGTGATAATGTAATAAATTCAGTATAATAAAAATTAATAAATTTATCCTAAAATTGAAAATTTCTCTCTCAAGTATACTTTGCTAGGAAAGTATACTTTGCAATGTTGATACAATAGGCTACTGGTGCCAATATGTTTAGACATTTATTATATACTGTATATATTTCTGCATGATAGACTTTTAAAAGTAGTAGTTTAATCCCACTAATTTGCATAATACTGTCAATTAGCACGTCTGGTAATGGTCAATCAATTTTCAACAACGTGTATGTTCACGTGGTAACAACAACAACAACAAGTACTGAAACTTCCAGAAGCCCGATTCAAAGTACGTATTCTTTTATTTTGTCATTATTATGTAACGGATTTTGATTAAATATGGCGCATCAAACGTGTCTTGTTAAGCTGCATTTGGTGGTCTCTGTACTTTGACCCAAACTTCTGTCGTTTTTGCGAAGAATCGATTTCGATATCGATTTTTTGCAAAAGCGACATAAGTTTGTGCCGAACTCCAGGGACCACCAAAATGCAGCTCATGAAGACGCATTTGCTGCGCCATATTTCATCAAAATATCAATTAATACTTACTTTGGAGTCGGTGAGCTTTCAACACTTTCAGCCATTGTTGCTGCTTTTGTAACCACGTGATCATGCACATGTGCCCGAAAAATATCATGTTTAAACTATAAGCAAACTATAGTCTGTTTCACGAAAGCTGCCCAAATTTTACGGCTATATAGACAATTAAAAAACCATATTTTTTTCGATAATATTAAATTAAATGAAAATTTAAGAATGAGCCTTCTTTTTATTTCGTGAAATTTGGTCAAATATTGATTTTATTGCGAAAACAAAATTTCCCCATGTTAAATCCCCATAGACATCTTCACGGAGTGAAGATGTCTATGGGGATTTAACATGGGGAAATTTTTTAGAATTTCAGAAATACTGGACCGATTTTTATAATTTAACTTTTGTTTTCTTAGTTACATCATTTCCAAGCTATCTAGCTAGGTTTCGGAGTCAATTTCCAAAACAAATAGTTTTTTGACTTGTCCCACAACTCCTCTACCACTTTTTCCCCATGTTAAATTCCCATAGACAAATCAATTTTTCGTAATAAAATCAATATTTGACCGAATTTCACGAAATAAAAAGAAGGCTCATTCTTAATTTTTCCTTTAATTTAATATTATCAAAAGAAATCTTGTTTTTGAATTGTTTATATAGCCGTAAAATTTGGGCAGCTTTCGTGAAACAGACAGTAAATATGTCTATACATTGGAACCTTTCTAAACCGGACAGTAAGAAACATATGTGATCTTATTTTTCCTGGGTTTCTTGGGTATTTATCTCAGGTGATATTGTCTGTTCATGATCACATAGCACACAACTATGGCTCATAATTATCAAATGCCTGATTTACAGTGAAACCTCTCTAAACAGGACACACAGTGGACCTCCGAGGATGTCCGGTTTAGAGAGGTTTCACTGCATTATAACCTGGCATGTGGGACTCTAGCGTTCATTGCACTGTGCACGTGCTTCTGGCGACAGCTTTCATGTGTGAGCGGAGAAACGCACCCGAGGCAATAGCCCACGGAGATATTGTCAGCTGAAATTACTGTCTGTTCCACATTTTGCTGCCGACGAATATTTGGTCATTAAACACATTAAAAAATCTAAAAAATATTTAAAAGTAAGTACTTTTTCGTCAATAACAAAAAGGTCACCCTCCCCAAAATAGTTTATTTGATGAAATTCCATCAAATATTGATTTTATTGCGAACAAAAGATTTTCCTATGGGAATTTAACATGGGGGCTAAAAATAGATTTGTTTTAAATAATTTTTTTATTTGTGGACCGATTTTCAAAATTTAACTTTTATTTTCTTAGTTACATCATTTTCAAGCTACATGTATCTCGCCAGGTTTCGGAGTCAATTTCCAAATGTTTTCAAGTTTTTTCGCAATAAAATCAATATTTGATGGAATTTCATCAAATAATTATTTTTGGGGAGGGAGACTTTTTTGTTATTGATGAAAAAGTACTTTATTTTAAATATTTTTTAGATTCAATGTTTTTAATAGCGAAAGGTTCGTTATCAGCAAAACGTGGAACAGACAGTAGGAGCTACACTGGTCACACATCTCACACGAGTAAGCACAATTTCTCAAGCCACAGACACAGACACAAACTATACACTACCACCTGTGCTAATCTTCCCAATATTTGTCCTCATTTCAACATTACAAATAGCTTTAAAATGCAAAAAAATAACCCCAGCCGCATCCTCAAAATCGGATAATCCAACCGCACATATTAATACGCAGTGATTAGGTCGTATTGACAGGATATCAAAATTGTTTCACGGCACCGTGTTTCACGGCACATACGCACTGTGTTGACGGGATAAAATGTATTATCCCGTCAACACAGTGCGTATGTGCCGTGAAACACGGTGCCGTGAAACATTTTTGATATTCTGTCAATACGACCTAATCACCGAGTATGAATATATGCGATGACTGGGGTTACATTTTTGCATTTTAAAGCCATTTGTAGGTGTTAACGGGATAAATAGAATAGCAGGTTAGTGCCGTGAATGGAAAAAATATCTGGCGCGGCTCGGAAACGGGATGTGCTCGGCAGAGCCTCGCCCATCCCGTTTCCTAAGCCTTGCCAGATATTGTTTTCCCATTTACGGCACTAATCTACTAAAGTTTATCCAGCTACATTATTAATTTGCCTTTTCGTGTTCATGTTTCATGATTGATGTTTACATTCCTAGTTCTATTTAGTATCTTTTGAGATCGTCAACGAACACGGGTGGCTATTCCAGCTTCTGTGTCCAACTAGTGTAGCTCCTGATCAAATAGCACACTCCACACTCCTATATTCCTTGTTAGAATAAAAGCATGACGGGTGTTTCATTGATGGAATGGCGAACAGTGCAGATCCTGATCAGACTGCGGATGCACAGGCTGATCCGGATATACACTGGTTGCAAACGAGCCCCATGTCTGAAGTCACAGCCACAATAGTGAATAACCGCATTTCATCGCTGCGGTTCATTGCATGCATTCAATTCATACAATGAATAGAATAAAAATATGTATTCGATTTCGGCCAAAACTTGCGAACTTGACACGCCCTATTTCACCGACTTAACTCGGAAAGAACGTGCTCAACCAGTGAAATGTCGCGTTTGAATGACTTCGAAACATGTTCACACCAGTCCGTACCAGCCTCAAATATAGCAAACAGTGTATTAATTACATGTACGTCAAATTATCATCGGTGGATCAGTGTATATCATGTTCATCATCCGGGTTGCTTGTGTGAGTGAGAACAAAATCAAATGTGTGACCATTGCCCAGACTGTTGATCTTAATACGAATCCTTACGCTGGTTGGCTTTGGGTTTTTAAATAAACTTGCTTTGCGGATGAGCATGTATACTCGTGGACAAAAGTCATGTCTCCTCTACTTGAATCAATATTCCATGGCATTTCTTACATTAGCAAACCATATATTAAAGGTACATGCCCACTCAGTAGGCACACACTGTTCTTTATAGGAATTAAATAAGGGTATACTTGTGTCACTATTCCACCAGTTCTAAAAATTACGAGTGCCCTCTTTGCAGATACAATCATTTAGTAATATTTATTTTACTGACAGTGACGCGCGATGGTATCAGGATATTTTCATATGCAAATGAGGCATGATACCTTTTAATTATTTATACTAATTAATGAGTCCAATAAAACATATCTATTTTCGACAGATTATAAAGTATGATCATTGAACATCAAAACATAAATACAGAGAATAAATAGTAATGTCCGTTAACATGTGAAGGAAACACGGTTATAGCCCCTGATATCAGTGTGGACATTTACATCTGATATAAAATGTATAATACTCCCACTCAATACGTGGGGTAATGCTGAATGAATGTTTATTTTGCCTGTAAATGCAGAACATTTTGTGCCTACTGAGTGGGCATGTACCTTTAAAGAGTCTTCTCATTATGTTGTGGCTCTAAATCTGCCTTTAAATTTCATACACGCTTACCCGTTTAGATTGGCACAAACTTTTATGGGTCAAAGTCACAATTCCCAAAGGATACATGGCAATGGAATTTGAATGAATTTGTTTTAATCATGTTCATTCGGTAAAATCATTATTCTAAAAAACAATCACAAGAAAAATTACTGGAATCCGCGTTATTTCAGCGTAGTTCACGTGAACACAATTCACTATACAGTTCAGAGTAAAGGGAGGTAATTTGAAGAATTAAAGATTTTAATGGTTCTAACTTACGTTTCAACCAAATTTTTGAAATTATTCTGTGTTTTTCTGTATCACAGATACTGTGTGCATGTTTCTGTACCACAAACTCATAATTGTTACATGTCTGCCGTTATTCGACACCGTTCACAGCCGTGTTCAAACATACAGCGCGTTCTCATTTCGGTGCCAAGTCAACACCTACGTAATGCATGTGTCTAATGACGTTACTAGAACGCGCCATTACGTCACCAGTTTAGTTTAAACATAGTTTATTGCATATAAATACAATAGGCTCGGGCTACAAGTTCTCTCAACATTAGTTACAGCCCTCACCTAATTGTTACAAAGTACAATAATTCAACAGCAATGGCGATACATGAATACATGTATACAGGCATACAAACACGGATACAAACCAATTATCAAGCGATAAATAAATGTTTACATAATGTATGGAATGAAAACGGACAGAAAGGTAGAGAAGAGGTGGATAGTGAGATATGTGATTTGGAGAAAGAATAAAAGTTGTTTTTGTCGCCAAGTACATATACTACATGAGCAAATCCATCAATGTATTAGTGCTAGTTGCAATAAATTTCAGTGATCATTAATAACCGGTGGTTGTGGATGATATTGGCAAATCGAATGGAATACATCCGATATGGATTACGTTACATACATCTATCAACGAAGTTACTCAAATCGTTTTGTAGTTTTTAATATAATTTTGTACAGAATTGAAGATAATAATATTGTTTTCATTGTTTTGTTCAGGTATGCCGTTCAAAAGCATGTGCGCGTTCAGGTTATGAAATCGTTGCAGTGACTGGCGTAGAATGAGACGCTGTGCATGATATTTGTTGCATTCAAAGAAGTAATGTTCAGCGTCTTCTACAATTTCGCTACACTCGCAGTAGGGAGTTTCTCTGATATGGTTATTGCAAAGATCGGAATTGAGACTGCTACATTTATTACGAAGTCTTGCATGCATAACTGACGAAAACCTGTCTCCCACTAAGTAATATGGTGGTATTTCATATTGAGTGTATAATTGTTTGGCGCATGCTGTTTTAAAGTGTCTAAGACTATCTACATTTCTCATTGAAGGATCAGTTTCATTCCAGAGTTGTACCACAGATGGTATAAATGATTGTTTGTATACTTCCAGTCGAGTAGTCGGGACATTTATATCAAATTGGTTTCTAAGGTTGTAACGAGATACGTTATTAACAGTGGGAGGAATCAGGTTGGAGATATAACTAGGTACTTGATTGTTGGTTGCTTTGTACATGATCGAAAGCTTTTGAATACTACGTCGAACAGATAAAAGTTGCCATCCAACTTCTTTCCTTAAATTATCAAGTGACACTGACCGTGTTAAACCGGTTACTATTCTCGCAGCTTCATTCTGAATTTTTTCCAATGAATCTTTTTCGTATTCTGTACATCCACCTCCCTAGACCGACGAAGCATATTCGAGTATAGGTCTCATATAAGATATATAGATTTGGTTTAAAGACTGTCTGCTTATCTTAAATTTTAGGTTTCGCATTATTGCCAACACTCTCGCAGTCGAATTAATTATATTTTGTATATGTGTATGCCATTTCCCGTTATTGCTCAGCGTTACACCGAGATGTTTATGGTCGTCGACAAAGGTTATAGGCGTGTTTTGAAAGATTAGGTTTACAGGTCGATCGAGTAGTCTTAGGGTTAAAAGCATCGCTTCAGTCTTGTTAGGATTGAAACTGACCAACCATTGTTTAGCCCAGTCAGCAATAGTTAGCAGGTCATAATTTATTATGCCTTCTAGGTCATCAGTATTTGTTGTGGAAAATGATAGAGAACTGTCATCAGCAAATAATCGAACAATACTTAGTAGATGGTCAGTTATATCGTTGACATATATTAGAAATAGTAAAGGACCGAGCACCGAGCCTTGCGGTACGCCAGCAGTTATTAACTTGGTATCTGAGGTTGTAGACCGTATTGATACAGACTGTTTCCTATCCGACAAGTAGTTTTCGATCCAGTGTAAGATACAACCATTTAATCCATTTTGCCGTAACTTAAATAGTAATCCCCTATGCCATACTCTATCGAAAGCCTTAGAAATATCACAAAATACTATACATGTAGATTGCCTTTCATCAAATGCCTGACATATTTGATGGTGAATGTCTATAAGTTGGTATACCGTAGAATGGCCTGGTATAAAACCAGATTGTCTATTGTAAATCAAATTCTGTGAGTGCAATTATATATATATGTTTAAACATTATTCTCTCCATTACCTTACCTAGACAGCTTAATAACGATATAGGTCGATAATTTGAAGGCGTCTGCGGACACCCTTTTTTAAATAAAGGAATTACATTTGCCAATTTCCACGCCATCGGAAACTGACATTCATTGACAGATCTATTGAAGAGGATCGCTAGAGGTTTTGAGACAGATGTAATAGTTCCTTTTAGCATTCTATGACTAACTAAATCGTGTCCACAAGCTTTATTAGTTTGTAAAATCTTTATAGTATCTCTGACCTCAGATTCGTTTATATTAATCATATCAAGAACTTGGTTAGTTTTTAATTCAAGCGGCGGTAAAGTAGAGTTGCTATCGTCAACCGTTGATATTGAAACGAAGAAGTTGTTTAGACAATTAGCTTTTTCAACATCAGAAAAACAGACAATTTCATTATTACCGTCAGTCGTTTTTAATGGTGGAATAGTTCCACTTGATTTGCTATCTTTCACAAAATGTCGAACTAGCTTCCAGAAGTATCTTTTGTTATTTGAAAATGATTCTGTCAAATTAAACTCTAAGTCATTGTAAAATGCTTCTCTTGCATGTTTTTTCATATTATTAACTTTGTTCCGAGTTGTTTTGTATTTATTCCAGTCGTCCACCCTTCCAAATTGTATTGCTTTCTTACGTAATTTGTCTCTTAATTTGCTTATTTTACGAATATCGGAATCATACCATGGTTTATCATTAGGCCGTACTGTGACTTGACTGCATGGAATGCATCGCTTAGCTAGCTCAATGAATTTAGATGTAAATATATTAGATGCATCATCTACACTGCCATTATTTAAATTTGTCCAATCAGTGCTAAGCATGAGTTCGTTAAATTTAACAAAGTCTGCTCTTTTATAATTCCATACAGTTCGTTTGTATGAAGTATTGTGTGAACTATCAGCAGGTATAATGACACATGTAGTCATATGATCGCTTATGTCTGGCAAAACAGCCAACAACACTCGCTTTTGAGAATGTTCTGTTCTTGGTTAACAATAATTGGATCTAACAAGGTTGAAGTAGTGGCTGTTTCACGCGTTGCGGATGTAATTATGTTTTTCAATGAATTCATAATCATAACATCTTTTAATTTGTGGTTATGTACATTTAATTGATCTTCATTTAGATCGCCAACAATAATGATATTATTTGTTATATCACATACCAATTCTATATTGCGATTGAACAGTTCCCAAAATTCTATATTGGATGACGGGGGGCGGTAAATCGTGCCAATCAAAAATGTCTTGCGGCTTGTTTTAACCTGAATCCAGACAGTTTCATCCCAAAATATTTCTAAATTCTGCATTCTATTTGCTAACAAATGGTCTGCAACATATACTAATATTCCCCCAGAATGTGGCGACTTGTCCTTTCGGAATGGTAGGCTATACCCATTAAGTTGTAAACTGCTGGTTTCTATAGCGCCCGTTAAGTGAGTTTCTGTAAAACATAGAATATCAAAATCTGTGAAAGTGTCCTCGATATAACTCACCTTATTACGGATACTTCTTATATTTAAATGTTTAAATAAAATTGAAAAACATCCACTCTCATGTTCAGGCCCTGGGTTTCTTTCTACATCACCAGATATCAGTAGCAAAAATAAAAGATACTATTGTTAGACACATATTTAGATTGAGTAATAATCTGGGGCCTCTACAATTAGCTAGTTTAGTCAAACAATTACCTATATCCGTTAAAACATTCAATAATATATTGAAAATATTTAAATATATTGTAGACGCAATGCATATCGGACGTTTCCTACAATTAAAGTTACCTATGGCAGCCCTCCAGGAAGTTATATCATTACCCATTCGGCTTTTTAGTTACATCAGCTAGGTGGATGGCCGCCATAGGTGTCCACATTGCCAGCTTCATCCAACCGCACCGGATAATATGTATATTCTCAAGTCCCCCCAATATAGTGCATGCACATATAATAGTGACATTCAGACGACAAAGAAGTTTGACTGATAGACAGAGGACAAAGCGAGTAAGAAACACAGAGACTAGTAGAACAGCAACAAGCTGATATGAAAGCGCACATGTAACATACATTTTGCTAACGTGTGATTGTGTTTATGTGGCGGGATGGATAGTTCAATGAGCCACTCTCACCTCCAATATAAACTGCTAAGTAATCCGTGTTGAATATAAGTCAGTTAACGACCAGATTAGACTAGACCCCGATCAGATCATGTGTCGAGCAGACCAGAGGCCACCCTGGTCACTCATGCATTAATTCAGAAGTATAATGCTTTCTGTATTGCTATAATAATACAGGCGTAAAAAACGCTCACATGTGTCACTGAGTAAAAACGATACATTTCATTTGATTTACGTCACCAGATTAGTTCACAACGGTCGCACTGAAATTTTGAAATTGACGCGGCTGCATCACGCGACGTGTACTGCGGCTCCGGAATATGCATAATAAATCAGCTGTTTGAGTGAAACGGGCTATCAAAGTAGCGAAAGTAACTAACTGCATATATGCTCAAATTACACGATGTTTCCGTCGGAAAATGTAACAATAATGTTCCATAATGTCCAGCCGTACTACGACCTTGGGGTTCAAACAGTTCCCTCTTGCCACGGCAAACGTTTACCCATGGCTGGCAGGCCCGTACGCAGGAATTAATTTAAGGGGGGGGGGGGGGGGGGGGGGGGGGGGTGGGGGGGGGGGGGGGGGGGGGGGGGGGGGGGGGGGGGGGGGGGGGGGGGAGGGGGGGGGGTGCGTTATCAAATTATGAAAATTACTTTCAAAAAGTGCAGATCCTGATGAGACGGCTCGTCACGAGCCGGCTCATTTGGATCTACACTTTTTGCCAATACCACTATACTATACAGGCCTGTGGTGTTGAAGGGGTTAAGAGGGGTGCGTACACACCCGTCGCACCCCCTCTGCGTACGGGCCTGGCTGGACATTGTAGAACCTTATATTCGCAGTATCATTTACTTTGTGGTTTCTCTAAAGTGGAGATAACTGTGTCATTGACTATCAAATCTGGAATATCAAAATTGCTTTTTGATCAGGAAGGTCATACCAGGGGGCCGTTTCACTAAACTTCGTACGACTAAAATGTTCAAAAGTGAAAAATTATGATATTCTGTAAATGTGACATTAACAACGTTTTCTTGCAAACAATTAATGGATTTACATTTATTGAGCATAGGCTGCATTTGCAGCCTATGCTCAATAAATGTAAATCCATCAATTGAAATTTCCAGACGATCCTAAATTTGCACTTACGAGCATTTTAGTCTTACGAAGTTTAGTGAAACGGGTCCCCAGGAAGGTGCAGAACATAACTAATTGTCAGTTGGAAAATATCACTGTTGGCAAGCTGTTTGTAAGGGGACCAGACTTTTGTCCATGAGTATATTGACCGGTACATCTAAATTTATTTCACAGTGTGATTTTATTCACAATGGACTGGGTACAGGTATATCACAGGTAAGAAGTTATTTCTTGACATTTTTCATTATCCGGCCTAGCTTAGATAATCCCAGCTATACGGATGACTTTTACTATTTCATCTCTCTTTTATGTTATCTGTATCATTATAGGCCATGAAAAGAATAGTGTGTTTGCGAATATTTATTTTATGAAAATTTCATTTGAACGTCTCTAAACCGGACACTGAGCTAATCTGAGTTCTGAGTGCATAGCTATAATGACATTGCATTACATGATTGACGGAGTAGTCTTTCACATGTGCGTTTGAAGCGTTCTTTGTTTACTTTCTACTTCGTGGAAAGTGACGTAAGAATGTCGCTAATACACACTTTATGAGGTGATTTTATGATATGTTTATGCCCGCGGTATCGGTAGAGCCGGAGTTTCTCAATTCTGTCATTATAGGAATGAATGGCCTTTTTGTGGAATTTATCGGGGTATAAACTTGGAAAAGTCGCGGGAATACTGGACGAAGGCCAGAAGGCCTCGTCCAGTATTCCCGCGACTTTTCCAAGTTTACATCCCGATAAATTCAACAAAAAGGCCAATCATTCCTTATAATTCCAGCATTTAAAATAAATTCATCAAGTAAATGTGTTTATTTTACATTTTCTTAAGAATTATTTTAACTGCGCCTCACGGTTACGGAAAGTAGTTCGGCGTGGGAATTTACAGGGATATAAATTTTGGACAGAGACTTGCTACGGGCCAATCAAATGTTAGGGAATTGTGTAAATATTTTTGTGCTGGAATTATTATTTTATAATTTCAATACAGCACACTTGTGCATAAATGCCACACAATCATGTTGCCCTTAATATGACCATCACCATTTGACCTTCACAACTGTGCTTATGAATACTTATCGCATTTGGTTAATTAACTATGCCAGTTTTTTCAATCTGCCACCGGGGGTATTCGTGTGCCGATAGGCCACATTTTCTTGTTGTCTTATATTGTGAATTGTCTCTTAATATAGCGAAGTATGAACGTGAACGCTCGATAGGTTTTTTCTATATTTTAGTGCGCGTAATGTAAATGCTATATCGCAAGTTTTTAACGTTGATTGTGGTGTAGCGATATCGTGCGATATTGCATATAAAACGGAAAACGTGCAGCTTATATAATATCAGCAATACGGATGTGTTTTACTATTGCATCTGTCTTTTATAGTTTCTGTATCCTTCCTGAAGGATACAGATACTATAAAAGACATATGAAATAGTAACATAAATCCGTATAGCTGATATTATCTAATATCCTAGCTGCACGTTTTTTCCGTTTTATAGGCAACAGGCTGCACTATATCGCTACACCAAGCTACACTGTCAAAATGTACGTAATAGCATTTACACTTCGCGCACTAAGATACATACAAAAATTGACGTTCATACTTCGCTATATTGTTATTGAGAGACAATACTACGATATGACAACATATTACCATAAACTTGCCTAATAAAGTGTGTATTAGCGAAATTCTTAGACCACTCTACACGAAGTAGAAATTAAACAAAGAACACGTCAAACGCACATTTGGAAAAAGACTACTCCGTCATAACTCTTATGTAATGCAGTGTAATGAAATGTAATTAAGACTTATTTATTATATACCTACCGATGAAATACATAGTTATACGATGTAAATAAAAGTCATATGTTCTCATCGATGAAATAAACAACTTCCGGTAAAAATACGACTACTTCCGCTATCTATATTCATAAAATCTATGTGAATCGGAAAACAGCGCAAATAGGCTGCAAATACAAAATTTAGTAAACTGTATATTTCATACATTTAAACTAATAATATTTGATATAAAACTAGTAAATTGCCAAAAATAATAGAACAGGGGAATCATTTTCCCATAGAAGCCATCTTTTCTCTTGTTGTTGTTCAATATTCAACATAACGAAATGTAAATGTCGGATAAACACCTTGATAAGGTAAAATAACCAATTTCTGCATGTGTGTTCTTTATTAATAATTTATTGTTACAGTTTTGACAGTTTTATATCGCTAACATATCAAACACGCCGGATAACCGATTGCAAAAAGCACTCTTCCATGTGTTACATTAAAGAGATGGGGTTAAATTGCTACTCTCGCGAGAAGTATGGAGCGGGGTAGAAATTTTGTTTCTAAGGTCACGTGAGCTAAAGTAGATTGTTTATTGCGCATTTCGTTGTTTCCGTGAGATAACTGGAACCATGCGAATAACCGTAACGGTATTGTACGGAAGCCCATTAGGGCCACTTCACTTTTTTTTTTACTTTCTTGAATTTTCAAGATGTTTTCTTGAATTTTCAACTTATTTTCTTGAATTTTCAAGATCTTTTCTTGAAAATTCAAGAAAAGATCTTGAAAAGTCAATTGAAGTTAACTTTTCCTGAATTCAAGATCTTTTCTTGAAAATTCAAGAAAAGATCTTGAAAAAAAATTCAAGAAGAACTTGAAAATTCAAGAAGAAAATTGATTCAAGAAAACTTAAGAAAAGATCTTTAAAATTCAAGAAAAGAACTTAAAAATTCAAAAAAACCACCCCGAAACCCCCCTCCAGATCCGCCCCTGACATGTGATTGATTATTGTTTTGTTATTTATGCCATGATCGATCACTCTCCAGTGGTGGCACTGTGTTTCACAAACAATAATCAAATTGTGTTACTTGTATATCAGCATAGTTGCGAACAGTAACTGTTGCAATATACTCAAGTACCGTCCGTGATCTGGCGACGGACGGTACAAGAGTCGGTTGCAAGAGTTACTGTTCGGAACTAATATGAGAATTTCAAGGCATATCGATTTACTTTGCAATGACGTTCTTTAGCTATTCATTGAAGATAATCCCATCAAAAGTAATCCTTTGGTGATCATGGTGATAGCGTACCTAAATATAATGGCAACCTCGCTTCGTGCAACCTCGTTGCCTTTCATCAAAATAACATTATCTTACAGTTTGAATGTCTATTTCTTAAGGATTATAATTAGTTTAAACATATTTTACAAATAACATATTATTTACAAATAAGGTCTCGATAGTAGTACAGTGCAACCTCTCTACAACAGCCACCCATGGGAAGACGCAAAACTGGCTGTTGAGAGGTGGCTGTTGTAGGGAGGTTAATGCTGAATTAAATATTGTTGTCTGCTGTATATTTATTTTCGTCGATAAATCTCAACCAAATACATGCTTTGACAGAATTTTAGAATCATTTCCATTGGAAATGATTCTAAAGTGCTGTCAAAAACTTGTTTTTGTTGAGAAAGAAGGCAAAAGCAACAGCAGACGACAATTTTCGTGATCAGCTCTCTAAGGGTTAGATACAGAGGAAATCATCCATTTGGGATATAAAATAGCGGCTGTTATAGAGAGGGTGTTGTTGTAGAGAGGTGACCGTTCGGGGGAGGTTCGAATGTATATACAGTATTATACACATCGGATTGGATTGAAAGCAGGCCGATATAAATCCTCTTCCTAACACGTGGTTTCGTATCACAGGCCGTAGGAACCTGGGGCCGTTTCACTAAACTTCGTACGACTAAACTGTTCGTAGGTGCAAAATTATTATAGTCAGTAAATTTCACATTAATACAATGGTTACTTGTAAACAATTATTGGATTTACATTTTATTGAGCATAGCCTATGCAAATCCATCAATTGCAATTTACAGACGATCCTAAATTTGTACTTACGAACATTTTAGTCGTACGAACTTTAGTGAAACGGGCCCCAGGACATAACAAACATAATTAGTACTGCCATTAGCATAGTGGGATTTTAGTCTTGTTTTATGTTCCTAGTTTCTGCTTCCTGCGATACCCGGTACATGCATTGTACATGCAAATATACTTGCACTAACCAATTTTTAACAAAAATAGGAAAACAACTATTTTGGCTCGTTATTATACAAATACAAATATTTAAACCAGATATATTTCACCAAAATTTAAATGTATACTTATAAGTACGCTTTGAGGGAGAATTTTCAATTTAAGGATAAATTTATTAATTTCTATACGACCGTTATAGTCGGCACTTTCGTACGTGCGTGTGTCCGGTTAAAGTTTTTGGTTAAGTTTTTTGGTTAAGTTTTTTGGTTAAGTTTTTTGGTTAAGTTTTTTTTATTTTTTTGGTTAAGTTTTTTGGTTAAGTTTCTTGGTTAAAGTCTTTCGTTATACTATATCTCTGCAACTGCTTTACCCATTACCTTGAAACTTCACATGGGTGTTTATCATCATCTATGTTTTCATTCTACCCCCCTCCCGTGCGGCCCCTGTGCCCAATGTCAAGGTATAATTACTTTGAAATGTTTGGTTAAAGCTTT
This sequence comes from Conchocele bisecta, assembly GCA_029237695.1. Taxonomy (NCBI): domain Eukaryota; kingdom Metazoa; phylum Mollusca; class Bivalvia; order Lucinida; family Thyasiridae; genus Conchocele; species Conchocele bisecta. The sequence continues at coordinate 64,948,808 of CM055278.1, read as the reverse complement.
TGTCGCTACCGCTTGCGGAAAGCGCGATATAGTCGGCACTGTATATCCGTCGGTACGTACGTGTGTCCGGTTAAAGTTTGTTAGTTAAAGTTTTTCCGTCTACTATATCTCTTTTGTTAGTGTCGATGCCTCGCCCCAAGGCGCGACATGCAAGCCGCGGTCATGTAGTTAAAACAACGGTACGTATTATGTTTTACCGCTGGGCGGAGAAAAAATGCATAGTTTGTGTACACAGCTCCTCTGAAACTCTTCAGTCAATCGATCTGAAACAATACACACTTCTTCTACGTATATTGAAGATGTGCACCTTCGTGTTTTTATGCCGAGAAAGTATTGTTTAACAAAAATATCACCTTTTTAACTTAGCAATTTGTTCTACATTTGTCTATACAATTCTATATAGGGTACAGAGTTTGTGTACACAATTCCTCTGAAACCGTTCAATCGATCGATCTGAAACTATGCACACGTTTTCTACACATACTGAAGATGTGCACCTTTGTGTTTTTATGCCGAAAAATAATATTCTTTTAACAAAAATATCACCTTTTTAACTTAGCCATTATTTCTACATTTGTGTATACAATTCTATGTAGGGTACATATTTTGTGTACACAACTCCTCTGAAACCGTTCAGTCATTCGATCTAAAACTATAGATACGTCTTCTACACATATTGAAGATGTGCACCTTGGTATTTTTATGCTGAAACAATATTATTTAACAAAAATATCACCTTTTAAACTTGGCCATTTTCTTCCACATTTTTGTATCCAATTCTATATAATTTCTACTTTACACATCGCTACCTAAATTAGTATATATGTTTAGCACAACGAGAGGAATACATAATGCTATAGAGTTTCAAATTCTCAGTAATGTTTTTTGCCTTGCTTGCTTGCTTGCTTGCTTGCTTGCTGTCACAGCTTCACATTTCTGCATCTTCCCTGTCTGGCACATCTTCGACGGGCGTATTTTGTGACTTACGGCACTCTTGTTATTATACTGAATTTAGTACATTATAACAGCCATTCTGGCTGTGATAATGTAATACATTCAGTATAATAATTCTGAATATTTTAATCATCAAATATATGCAGTCGTTAGTTCTATATGAAATCATAATGCATTTCGGGAAAATAAATGATTACTCCCTCAAAGTATACTTAGCTAGATAAGTATGCTTAGCAATTTTCGGCTACATATCTAAGCTAGAAGGATTCACTATTAATAGTGTGTAATAGTTACTGCCCTAATTGAGGTGTTCATGTGTTTGAACAACCTACATGTGCCTATGGAACACCGAGCCGCATGGGCACATGTAGGTTGTTTAAACACATGGACACCTCAATTAGGGAAGTAATTGACTTACACATCGACTTACCGACTACATCTGGTTAGTATTCAGTGGAAATTGTGAACTGTTTCTATAATTATGACAGCCGATCAATAACAAAAAACAATAAATGTTGAGTGATAAATAGAGATTTCTGAGAATGGAAGCCGAAACTGAAGATTGTATTCGTACACCGAACCATGGAGTTACGAATCGCAAATAATCGTGTATGGTGGTTAATCATCGCACCCTTCGACTACGAAAACATTTATCACACTGAAAAGGCGATCAAGCTAAGTTGTTAGAACTATTGTTTTATGGCGTAAGACCCGTGATCGGGGTTGATAAAAAATAATATAATTATTATACTGAAGAGAAAACTAGCGCTGCGAAAGCTAGTTTTGTGTGCAACTGATGACTAATTTAGTTTGTGCTATTGTCTGAATACAGACTATAACGTATTTGTAAGCCAATCGCTATCCACACCACAGTTACGAAACTATACCAATATGTGTATTACATGTATGTATAAATGGTTGCTGAGTGATGTGAACACATACCACTTCACCAGAGAGCATCGATTTATAGCACTTTCCTACGATTTACTGAACACCCCTAGGGTACATTCCGTGTACTAATGTCAACAGAAACATGGAGATTCGCCAGGTATGAATATATGTTTTCATTTTTAACACTGTTCTACATTTATTACACTTTAGTCATGTTTTCCGTGAGTCTTTCTGTTAACATATTTCGTCCATAAGTCAGCTACTGACCCAGGTTTATCCCCGCAACCCGATTACAAGTGAGATTCGTGTTTTTGTTTATCATCATCCATTTATCCATTTGATAGCCCAACCAAGATGTCCGTATCCGCAAAATTAATGCCAACGATTGAAATGTCACTGCATCTATTCTTTGTCTGAGTAGAGGGGCAGGTGGAGTGGGAACTTGTGTGGACAGTCCCTGGAGACGGAAAACATAAAAATCGGCCGTCTTTAATTCATACCTCTCGGAATTAAAGACGTGATTAATTGGAATGTGTTGTCGGTCTAATTCGTGTCTCCTGGTTATTTTTTTCAAATTCCCAGTGGATTAACAAACCCTTTATTAAAAATACATGCATATCCAGGCTGCACCAATCTGATTCTCGCTACTCGCGTGGGTCGCCGGTTGATAAAACAATGTATGTACATTACATGTATGAGTGACCAGCACAGATTCTCACCACCATTTGTAGTTATTCGGTCGATATATTGATCAAATTCTGCTAGTCGGTGACAATAATAACTTGAATTGCGACCAACGTATCCCCTGATCAAATTGCGCAAATGTGTAGACTGATGTGGGCTACGGTCGCCGTCGTAAGGTCCCTTTTCTCAGCACGTATTCAGCGTGTCACCAAATGACCACAGCTGCACAGCGTGTGTGGTTTACCGTGTTGCATATAGAGGCAAACTTTTCTATTGTCTGCAGGGTGTTCAAATCACTTACCAACCTCTGACCAACAATAGAGTCGATGTGTAAATAGAGGATATTCATATTTTTGCAACGAATAGGACATATATGTTCATCGAGTGGTGTGAAATGTCCATATTTCACGAGTGCCTTACACCACGAGATGAACATATATGTCATATTCGTTGCAAAAATATGAATATTCTATTTATTATATACCGCTCCATGGAAATTAGCAGTTTTTATACCCCCGCAACGAGTTGTGGGGGTATACTGGTGTCAGGTTGTCCGTCCGTGCGTGCGTCCGTCCGTCCGTGCGTCCGTAAGCTTAACATCAGAGACATATTGTTATAACTTCTATTTCCTTCATCTAACGTGCTTAATATTTCACACATGCATTCCTGTAAGGCTCTACTACCATGCTGTGCCAAATACATGACCGTCCAACTCCCGCAGATCCCAAGGTCAAGGTCAAATACTTAGTCCGTAAACTTAACATCAGAGAAATATTGTTATAACTTCTATTTCCTTCATCTAAAATGAGCATTATATCACACATGCATTCCTGTAAGGCTCTACTACCATGCTGTGCCAAATCCACGACCGTCCAACCCCCGCAGATCCCAAGGTCAAGGTCAAATACTTAGTCTCTTTACAAAACTGAACATCAGAGAAATATTGTTATAACTTCTATTTCCTTCATATAAAATGCTTAATATTTCACACATGCATTCCTGTAAGGCTCTACTACGATGCTGTGCCAAATCCACGGCCGTCCAACCCTCGCTGATCCCAAGGTGAAGGTCAAATACTTAGTCTCTTTACAAAACTTAACATCAGAGAAATATTGTTATAACTTCTATTTCCTTCATCTAAAAGGCTTAATATTTCACACATGCATTCCTGTAAGGCTCTACTACCATGCCGTGCCAATCCACGACCGTCCAACCCCCGCTGATCCCAATGTCAAGGTCAAATACTTAGTCTCTTTACAAAACTTAACATCAGAGAAATATGTTATAAACTTCTGTTTCTTTCATTGAAAATTCTTAATATTTCATATGCTGTGACAAATCCCCGCTGATCTCGAGGGCAAGGTCACATACTTAGTCTCTTTACAAAACTTAACATCAGAGAAATCGGTTATAACTTCTATTTCCTTGCTTCCTTCACACACGCATTGCTCCAATGGACATCTACCACACTGTGACAAATTCACGTTCATGCCGCTCCCGCTAATCCCAGAGTCAAGGTCACAAGCCCACACACTTGGACATTTTTACATATTTTAGGGGTACCTGGGCCCACGCGGGGGTATTCCGTAAGCCTCGCTTACTGACCAATCTAGTTTAGACTGTATACGGCAATGAATGTGTATTTGCAGCCTATTTGTTGTCCGGCACTGCAGATGCGCGTTATGAAAATAGATAGCGGAAGTAGTCGTATTTTTACCGGAAGTTGTTTATTTCATCGATGAGAACATATGACTTTTATTTACATCGTATAACTATGTATTTCATCGGTAGGTATATAATAAAATATGTATATTATATTAGTAAACATAGAAGTAGAAATAGAAAAAGAGCAACAGCAGATCGAAAAAAAAGATATGTTCACACACCAAGCCACCCCACGCTCACATTAAGTCTTGGTTGACTATGTACAAAAGCAGATACAGTGGAACCCCTCCAAACCGGACACCCTGGTACGTCCCCAGGGCGTCCGATATAGAGATGTTCCACTGTAAAGCAGTCATATGACCACTCCAAGACATGTATTCATGATTTGCAATCACCAACAGACTGTACCATGCATGTTTGGAATGTGTTCAATCACATTAACATTCTAGATTAGTCGAGGCCTTTCCCAAATTTTCAAATAACTTTATTTTGACTGTAATAAAAATTTAACATTTAGCATTGTAGCTCGTGGTTTGCAAGAAAACAGGCACGCAATTACGGGTGTTCTGTTCACTGTGTATTATTTGCAAGGAGTTGCTTACGGGTTTTCTCTCACAGCGAAACCCGTGCAAATAATTTTCAAGAGTGTAATAAAGCAAATAATTTGCAAGAGTGTAATAAACACGGGTAATAAATCACATCAGCTCCGTTTACAGCCATATATTTGATTATAAAGAATAGTAGGTTAGTGCCGTGAATGGGTAAACATATCTGGCAAGGCTCAGGAAACGGGATGGGCGAGGCTCTGCCGAGCACATCCCGTTTCCGTGCCGCGCCAGATATGTTTCCCATTCACGGCACTAACTTACTATTCTATTTATCCCGTCAACACCTACAAATGGCTGTAACATGCAAAAGTATAACCCCAGCCACCGCACCGCACATATTCATACGCAGTGATTAGGTCGTATTGACAGGATATCAAAACTGTTTCACGGCACAGTGTTTCACGGCACATACGCACTGTGTTGAAGGGATAAACATGACTCATGCACCCTAATACAGATCATCGTGACATAACTTTCTCCAGGAGCTATACTGATCGCAAATCCCATAAGCTCCATTTCTTACGCCATACAAATAGTTCTAACAAGTTAGCTTGTTCGCCTTTTCAGTGTAATTAGTGTTGTTTTTGTGCTAAATATCTACATGTAATATGCATGTTTCTGAAAATTGGCGAAAAAAAATACAATTTTCTAAAAAAAATCAACAAAAAAAAAGACTATTTTTTTAATATTTTTTTTCCATTTTTTGTTTTCGCCAATTGTTTATTTTTATCGCCAATTGCGAAAGTGGCGATCGCCAGCGGAATCCCTGGCTGTGTGGTAAAACGCAGTCATGAGTTCACGTTTTTATTTTAGTTAAATTAGTTTCGCTAGCGTCGATAATGTAAATTTCTTTGTAAGTGTGGCACTGTTTTACATATTTAGACCACTGCCAAACAATATAGTCCAATCATATTGGAGTATTTCGTCCGTATATATCCCATATACAGACGAAATGATCCTATCTATTAAACGTGCAGGCACGTGAAGCACACCTCAAGCGACCGAACCCAATTTTGACGCTGAAATTTGAGAAAGTCATCTTTATCGCCATACGTAATGTGTGTAACATAATTTTTATTCATTTTCATAATTAGAGTAAATGAGCTCGAAAGTCGTCCATTTTTTTAATTTTCATTCCAGTGAAATTACCACCAACTTTCGAGCACATTTACTCCAAATATAAAAATGAATCACATTTATTTTACACAAATAACGTATGGCGATAAACATGGTTTTCTCAAATGTCGGCGTCTGTTCTCTCGTACCGATATATGTGACGCGTCATGACAAATCGTGCCCAATTGGGGCTGCGATCAGCGTAGCCCCAGATCAGCCTGCTCATCCGACAGTCTGATCATGGTCTACGCTGTTCGCTGTTCGTCATAGGAACATTCATAGTGCTTTTAATAATTGCGCACATGTTCTCATGACGCGCCACATATGTGAAGCGTCACGACAAAATGTGCCTAGATAGGATGCGACCAGTGTAGCCCCATCAGCCCGACCATACGCATAGTCTGATCAGGGTCTACACTGTTCGTGGACATTTCACATAATATGTCAGTGACGCGCTTTTGCGACGTTAAAATGGGCGGGACAGAATAAGATGAAAATAGAAAAATAAGTCAATTAACAGTTTTATTGAAGTATGTCTTCCATGCCGCCAATTCAATTTTTACCTTCCAATTTGTATCAACGTATTTGGCCCAACGTATCCATAGCACACTATATAGAAGTACACAGTAAACTGTGGCGCACATGTGTAATGAATGATTGTGGAGAGTGTACAATGTACATGTAGCATTGAGTTGCACGGGGAAGTCTGACGTATGGAGTACTCAGGTGCGTAGCTGGTGCATTTTGGCATGTCGAGACCGGGTCATTTTCACTATGCGGTGTATGACTAAAACGTCCAATTTCAATGAACGTGTGCTGACCAATTCGACTACATTACTTCCATTTGCTTCAAATGAAAAATATTACGTTCATACATGTATGTATTATCTGTGACGCTTCCAATTGTCGTGAAATGGAATACATTTCCGTTTTGTATACCCAAAATAAAATAGTTAGATACGCACCTGAAAGTCACGTGGTCTAAGTCAGATAGACACTTCGTGGAGTTGGACACGAGATATATCACTCGACCTAACGGTCTCGTGATATATCTCGTATCCAACTCCACTCAGTGTCTATCCTATACGTATCATATGTGGCTGTGACTTGAGAAATGGGGCGTATGGAATGTGTGACCAGTGTAACTCCTGATCAAATAGCACACCAATGTAGCCATCTTGTTGATTGGTATTGCTTGGCATGTGTTTCATTGATGGAATATTGCGAACAATGCATATCCTGATCAGACTGTGCTGATGCACATGCTGACCTGGATATACACGGGTCACAGTACCTCAAATAGCACACCAATGTAGCCAGATGTTGTTTTGTATTGCTTGTTCGAAGCGTGGCAGTGGAAAATATAAAATAAACAGCAGACGACACAATTTAATTCAGCAGTGTAAGGGTTAAAATGTATGCCATCAACAATAGTCTGCTTGTGCATGTTTGTAAAAGGTATTATATGTACTCGAGTTCAACGCAAATGTTTGTATATATATTTATCTTATAAACATACTAGGCCCTGTGCTAAAATCAAATAATTCCAGCACCAAAATATTTACACAATTCCCTAACATTTTGATTGGTCCGTTGCAAGTCTCCGTCCAAAATTGATATCCCAGTAAACTCCATGCCGAACTACTTTCCGTAACCGTCAGGCGCAGTTAAAATAATTCTTAAGAAAACGGAAAATAAACACATTTTCTTGATGAATTTATTTCAAATGCTGGAATTATAAGGAATGAATGGCCTTTTTGTTGAATTTATCGGGGATATAAACTTGGAAAAGTCGCGAGAATACTGGACGAGGCCTTCCTTTTCCAAGTTTATACCCCGATAAATTCCACAAAAATGCCATTCATTCCTATAATAGTGACCATTCTGACATAACTTGGTTGGACGGTGCATATTTCGGTGTTGTATGGATTATTCCGGTTTCTCTGGTGGCTTGGGTGCATTGTTTCCAACATACACTTTGTGGGTGGTTGGTCGGGTGAACGCGACGGCGTAAATTAACGGTGGGGTTCCTCCTTATATGAATCACGATATGCCTGGTTTGGCCCTTAGGTACGTTTTTATCTTTGGCTCTCTTGTTACATGGGAGTTGAATCGGGTTATTGTCCATTATACAAGTAGTAAGAGAATTACTGATCCTACTGCTTTTGGGAGGGGGCCATCTGATTCTAGTGTGGCGAGGACCTGGCATCAGATCAGGATTATTCTGATCTCAGAGATCAATATATAGTTTTTCATTGTACATATTCAGTTCTGACTTTGGGATTCGCCACCCCCCCCCCCCCCCCCCTCACACACACACACACACCCACCATTTGTACATGTACTTGAACATGTACATGTACTTGTGCAGGTAATATATGGGATTTAGTACTAAACCCATTGACCCGGCCTTAAATGACCTTAGCTGTTGATAGGCGGTTAACCACAACAAACAAAAACCAACAGACAATTTACGTCACCTCCCGTGAATTATACAGTCAAAGGGGCCCAACAGATCGGAACGGTGAATGTGTATATAATTGGCGATGTCTGTCGTGTGTAATGTTTGAGCATTAGTAGTTGCACAAAACTATGTAAATTATCCAAAAACCAGCGAAATCCACCAAAATCGACCCACATTTACAAAACTACCCATATGACCCCAAACTAGTGACCATCTGTTCAAACGCCTGTGGGTGGGATCACATGCATTCGGCGTGTTTAAATCTGACTTTGGTCGGACACGACCTCGTATCCTAACAAATTCCGCGATTTTATTAACGCTAATGTGAATATTTCGGCGGAAAGTGCACATGTTCATTTGAGAATTATTGTTATCTAGCTAAAATAGCATAGTTAGAACATAATTATGCAAATAATATCGAATTACAACAGCTTTTTCTAGGTCGGACACAACCTCGTATCATAACAAATGAATTGATGTGTTTCAGGCTCTGAAACACATCAATTCATTTGTTATGATACGAGGTTGTGTCCGACCTAGGAAAAGCCAATATTGTAGTGGCAAGTTCATATGATAATTTGAGAATTATTGTTATCCTGCAGAAATACATAGAAGTTACAAGTTTAAACATGTTATTTTGTTATGATACGAGGTCGGTTCCGACCAAAGTTAGAAGTTTTGTTCATATAAATAGAGTTATATCGATGAAAGCAGAAACACGCCGAATGACTGTGGGTTGGATCGGCGAAGGTGGACGGGCGAAGGTGGGCGGAGGGACGGTACATAGAGAATACCAGATCAGTGTTTTAACCCTTTCATCCCTAAGTAACTGACATGGACTATATTCAAGCTCAGTTTGGGACTGTTCCATAATGCATAAAACGGGTCATCTTGTAAAGAATAAAACAATATCCACAAATGGTGTAGATTTTGTTGAAACGGCTCGTTACGAGCCGGCTCATCATGATCAACACAGTTTGCAAATAATATGAAAGAGGTATCTAGTGGTGAAAGGGTTATAATACGTATAGCACGGTTTGTCCCCATGTACGAGGCGATAATCCGCGAGCCCCAATCGTGTAATAGTTACTCCCCTAATCGAGGTGTTCATGTGTTTGAACAACATACATGTGCCCATTGATGGAACACCGAGCCGCGTTTAAACACACGAACACCTCGATTAGGGCAGTAACTGACTTACACATCGACTTACCGACTACCGTTGGCTAGTATTCAGTGGCAATTTTGAATTTCCATTTGACATTAAAGGAACTGTCTCTACAGTTATGACAGCCTATCAATAACATCCATGTACGTATGCTGCCAGTGGGAGTGTGCCATTGACACATTTCTGATTATTATTTGTGTTTGATGTCTAACGTATGGGTATACAAAGCATGCTGTATAATATGCATTGGAACATGCTTGCATAAATCATACTAATTCACAGAGAGTGCCAGGCTAATGTAGTTTGATATCCAGTTTATCCTTGATATCGAAAGACACTAGACTAGTATTTTATTTATCAGGTAATGTGTTATGCTAGCCAATGCTCAAATGTAAAACAGTTTTCGTTGAAAAGAACGCGGACTTGTTTACGTTATGCGATTAGTCTGACGTCGTTCGGTAACGTCATGTGACGTCGTTCGTCCAATAGAACGCCACTTTTCGATTCGTTGTAACCCGGATATTCGTATCAGGTCGATTACTTATACGGTAGTATGTTATCAGTCAGTACGTATTGGGTCAATACAAAGCTCGTTTCCCGATAACAAATAAGTAACCAGTACAGTGGAACCTCTCTAAAACGGTCACCCTGGGAGGTCCGCAGAGTGTCCAGCTTAGATAGGTACCACTATAACAAGAAATGGCAGCGTTAAGCAAAGCTTATGCCCTCGCTGTCTGCCTTGATAATGATAAAACAAGTCATCGGTGACCTTGATCTTGGGCGGTCGTACTGGCAGCCTTGATAATAAAATAAGGATATCAACAGTATTGCCTTACAAATTTGCCTTATTACAAACAAGGTGAACATAAGTCCTCGGTGACCTTGACCTTTGACGGTCGGATGTGGGTAGCATGCACACCAAGTCACCATCACAGTGTGGCCAAATATTATCAAAATCGGTGAAGCGGTTCATGAGCTTTTGACAAATGAAAGGTGTTACTAACGTACGTACGCATGTACGTACGTACGCACGTACATGGACTAACGCTATATCCCCTCTTGCCTATCGGCAAGGGGATAATTAAACATTCCATGCATATTTGCAATCATTTTCAACCATGAACAAACTACAATCAATGCCGTATAAATGAAACGCAATATGGTATCCAGGGTGTCCGGTTTACACGTGTATACATAACCCACCACGTTTACACGTGTATACATAGCCCACCACATCGACGAAGTGACCAGCACCCGGCCATATAGAATATATTTGTAATTGAAGGGCCTCTCATCGCCTGGAGCAGTGCGTACAACTGTACCTGCACGTGCAGCATATGAATGCATATATCTATTATTGGGTGGTCAGTTATAAAAGTGATTTACGAGGGGTGTTCAAAAATTTATTTCCCAACATACATGATCCCAATAAAATGAAATGACATTAATTTAATGAATGAAAACTATAATTAAAACAACAATCAAATTTAAAGACACGTGGTATTATGTATGTTCATAAAGTGATGAAACATGTTTAATTTAGGAAACAATAATTTAATGGTAGATTTACATGGACTGTCTTAACCAAATCGTGCCTATTAGTCGTCTGGAAAAGAATCAGTATTTGGTACATTATGCTTATTATACCAAATCATAAATAGCGTTGCGAACGCTAGTTTAATTGACAGTCGATGGTAATTAGTTAAATTAATTCCACACGTGTCTATAAAGAGCAACATATTATATGTGTTTATATTATACGTTTCAAACTAAAAAAGTGTTATGTTTCACAAAGTGTGCTTCCTGGTACTGAAATAGCGAACGGAAATGCGTTACCAACTTATCTCCCCTATTCATCAAAATCAATGGTAGTACATTGCATATGGTATAAGAAAACACACATTCCTTGGCCTTCGATTGAATAAAATGGTGCGGGTCGTGTGGTATATGGCATTTGGAGTCAATAAAGAGCAAATAAAAGGAAAGGAACATTGAATATCTTTGACATCATCTGAAACATCATGTGATGCACTGTTTCTTTAAAATACGTTAGGATATGTCTGTTTTCATATATCATCAGTTGGGTCTCTGTAGAGTTCACATCATTAACAAGTAAATCCTTCATAATTTTAGCCACTGTATTTGCACATGCAGTTTCAGTAATAAACCAACTTAAGTGATTGAACTTAAGTAAAAATACAGTTGTTATTCAACAATGAAACGTGCCATTTTGTACTCTTCTCAGTTAATGCATAAACTTGACTTTCGTAGGTAGCGTATTAACATAGTATGTCCTAGTTTCATATAAACTGGGATCAAGTGAACAATATTCTCGAGCCAAAGAAAGCAATACAGCTATGTTCTATAAATATGCACTGATCACAAATTATCAATACGTGTAGTTTAAGTTCCACTCGTATGTTCGACACTGTTCTGTTACTTTCTGAACGCCCCTCAATTATATCCCTATTTTTGTCTTTCCACGTGCTAAACTATACGTAAACAGAAATATACTGTCGACGACTTGTGGGAGATTCACCAGGTAAGCTTTTATTTAAAGTATTTCAACAATGTTCTACATTATATTTTAGAAATTTCTGCCGCCCGTCTGTATATATACTTTTCGTTATACATCTGTCCACGGCATTAACACGATTTGTGATTACATATGCGTCACTGGCACGGATAAGGACCTTGTAGCATTTGTAAGGCTAATATGTGTACCTTTATCATCATTCACCATCCAAATTAGCGTTTTATGTTCTACATGTAATAATTCTGCTGATCGCAAAACATCAACAATTGCTACATTGGTGACATGTAGTAAATATAGGACATGGTATTGATCGAATGGCGACCAACACATGCAATGATGCAATGATCTGGGCTACGCTAGCCATCGTAAGACCGCTTTTCTTAGCCGGTGTTCCTTGTGTCACAATGACCATAGACACACCGGTTTGCCGTGAGGCACGACTTTTTCGTGCCAGGTTTGCATACAGATGCAAACTTTTATTTTGTCTACAGAGGTGTTCAAGTTGCTTACCAACCTCTGACAAACAATAGAGTCGATATGTAATGCAAGGTTAGCGTTTGCATAAGTAGGGTATTGAGTTGCTAGTTAGGTTTGAGGCGGCTTTCAGCTGCGCCGAAAACCTATTGTATTCGTTGGTTTTTTTTTGTTTTTTTTTGTTTTTTTATTCAGCCGTTCAGTCTACAGCCCAAACCGCTGCTCGGATCGACTTCAAATTTTGCATGCCGATTCGGATCAAGTGTGAGCAGAGAATCAGAGATTTTCAGAAATATCTTAATGCCACTTTCCACGAAACCGGAAGTGACGTCATATTTTCTATAACTTTCTATAACTTCCTTATTTTCCAACCGATTTCAAAAATTATTTTTGCATTGGAAAGCAGCTGACAACATTCTCTATCTCGGCCTCGCTGACAGTTCTCGGCTATCTGGTCAAATAAGAGAGCTATAGGGATTTGAAGTTGAAATATGTACATACTTTTCAACGATTTTGCCGAATTTTTGCCGAATTTCGGCTGATAACGGGTGGTCTTTGCAAACGTTTTCTAATTTGTACAGTAATGTCAGCAACATAATTTCTTGCCAGTGTGATAGGGGAGTGTCAGGCGCATAAAAGATGATAATTTTCAGAGCTCTATCTTGACTACTTCCGGTTCTATTGGATGTCAAAGATGAACGTCTTTTTTTCAAGTTTTCAAAATAGAGCAAACGGGTGTGACGTCAGCTTCGTTATTTATCAATAGATTTCAAAATTTCTTGCTGCGGTCGATATTTCAGTCATTTAGCTAAAAACTTTCCCGCATTTGTGCCCGGCCTATATGGTGAAAAACAAACGAAAACTTCACTGGCGGAATATTGCACATATGTAATTTCCGTTTTATTAGGTGTATTTACAAATGGCGTAAACTGCAATCTAGGGGCGATAACTATCGAAAAATAATCATCCGCTGACTTACGGGCTCCCTCCATCTACACCAAACCGCTGGTCGGATCGACTTCAAATTTTGCATGCCGATTCGGATCAAGTGTGAGCAGAGACTCAGAGATTTTCAGATATCTGTTAATGCTACTTCCCACGAAAACGGAAGTGACGTCATACTTCCTATAACTTCCTTATTTTCCAACCGATTTCAAGAATTCTTTTTGCATCGGAAAGCTGACAAAATTCTCTATCTCAGATTCGCTGACAGTTTTCGGCTGTCTGCTCAAATAAAGGAGCTATATGCATTTGAATTTGAAAAATGTACATACTTTTCAACGATTTTGCCGAATTTCGGCTGATAACGGGTGGTCTTTACAAACGTTTTCCAATTTGTACAGTACTGTCAGCAACATAATCTCTTGCCAGGGTGATAGGGGAGTGTCAGCCGCATGAAAGATGATAATTTTCAGAGCTATATCTTGACTACTTACGGCTCTATTCGATGTCAACAAAGATGAACGTATTTTTTCAAGTTTTCAAAATAGAGCAAACGGATGTGACGTCAGCTTCGTTATTTATCATTCGATTTCAATTGTTTTTGCTGTAGTCGATTTTCTGTCCTTTAGCTAAATCTTTGGCTGAGGATCGAACCCGGTATCCCTCGCTCCGAGCCCATCGCTCTACCTCTAAGCTAACCGGCCCCCCATCGGTGTGATGATGCGAACACAATAATGTTGGACTGTTCATTCTAAAACTTCAGAAATTCTTTTTGCAACCGATAGTTTACACCTTGGGCTAAAGCTTAGTTACACATGAAATCAATGTTTGAGGCTCAAACCGTTGATGCAGCTCAAGCTGCTCTAGTTTGCCTCCTTATGATCAGTGACCTGAGAATGTGGATTTAATGAATATATCATAATACACGTTGTTGAACCTTATATGTCACAGAAACGAATATATCACACGTGTGAAGTATTCGTGCGAATGCGTCACATATTTCGGTGAATACTGGCCGAATTCGGCCGAATACATCACAAACCGAAAATCTCACCCAAATACTTTTCACTTTTTGGTATAAAGGAATATGTTACACAATCGCAAATTTCAAACTTGACCGAATATGGTCATATCATTATAAAATCGAATGTATCGACAAGACGATCACTTTGGAGCATTTATTGTCGAAATCTGATCATTACGTAATCCAAGATGACCGCCGAAAGGTCAAAAGGTCATTATTTTATTAGAGATTTCAAACGTCTTATTTTCATGAACCGCCGGGCTAATATTGGACAAACTTCACAGTTATGGTCCGTGGGTGAACACTTTACATATTTGTTAAAATGGAGATCATCGCATAATCCAAAATGGCCGCCGTCAAAAAATATGTCAAATTCATAAAAAAACGTCTTCTCACGAACCGCCAGACGGATTTCGATGACACTTGGTATGAATGATCGATAGTTAACGCTGTTTCAGATTTGTTCAAATGGTGGCCCCTGGGTCAAGAAAGGGCGTGCCGGAGGGGTCAAGTAGGGGTCAAATTTCAGATTTTACCGTTTATGGTCATGTCGTATATCAACTCAAAGGTATCGACAAGAAGATCACTCTGGAGCATTTTTGGTCGACATCGGATGATTACATAATTTAAGATGACCGCCCGCCGAAAGTTTATTAGTGATTTCAAGCGTCTTTTCCTTGTGCATCAGACTGTCTGTTATATATACCGTTTATCATTTATTCATATTTGTTCTGCATCACATTTGTTAATGCTGTTTTATACTGTTCATTGTACATTGTTCTCAATTGTTATGTTTCTAGCCAACTATTACTATGGTGGACAGAACCATTTTGATGGTACATTTATATATACATGTAATAGACAGTCTGGACCATTTCTGACTTACTATATAATTTGGATAATAATTTCAGGTGAGCGAAGCAGGCCCATTTGGGCCTCTTGTTATATTACTTTTTAATCTCCATGTCTGTGATATAGCGTCTATCGCATGAAATGTAAACTTCTATGATAATAGTAACTAAATATAAAACATTATGGTACAAATTGTTAACCGATGGTCAGATTCGCCTGTTCAATATTTACATGCCCAATACACTTTACATAATTCTATAATAATGTTCCAATCATTGGGTGTTCTATTTAGATGATTAAAATAATATCAGCTTTAGATTTCAAAAGCATATTTTATCATCAGTCATATTCATATTCCCGCACCACTCCCCTACAGGGGAGTAGCGGGGCTTTATCTGGGCATACTGGGCATACACCGGGGCTTTAACCGCCGATAATAGTGACATTACAGGTTCTTTAACTGTTGCTAAAAATGTGCTGCGACGTTAACCAACCAAATTGCCCTGCACTGCGGGACATTTTACAAAGGACATTTACTGGATTTAGCAGCATAATTATTTTAAAGCCCCTCTATGGTGGGTGGGGGTGTGGAGCGAGTATTTAGTACTATATACACATATATTATGGCATCATTTTCAGACATAGTTTACCTTTGAATGCATGCATGCCCCTTTAAACTGTGACCTTGCGGAATGCATCATCACTATCATAAGCTGGGTGTCATTTACAAGTTACATATGCTTATTCGGCTTTACGTAAATATACAAATACAAAAGGCATGACCTAATGTATTTATGTAAGACCGTGAAAAAGGCACTCAAACTCAGCCGTTTTCACGGTCTTACAAACAAACGGGCCAACGGTCATTGACCTGCCATTTTTGGGCTCAAATGCCAGGGTTTGGAAGGTCCTCGAGCCAATTCCTACCCTTATATATAAGATAATAAAAGAACTCGTATTTTTAGAACTGATGGAATAGTAACACAATTATATACTTATTTAATTAATTTAAAGAACATTTTGTGCCTACTGAGTGGGCATGTACCTTTAACAAACAACACATACTTCTTAGCAGGGAGTTATGTTTTGATCTATAATAAGTAACTTTCATCTTAAGATACGCAAAGTGCATGCTACGAAGCGTGCCGCCATTTGTACACCAATAAATGGCGCGATAGTCAAGTAGGATTAATTTGCCATTATATGAGATATGTGGCTCTAACTGGAGGAATGTGGCTTATGGGCTTTGTGACCAGTGATGTGATGTATTGGTGTATAACGGCATATCAACAGCTAATGTCATTTAAGGTAGGATCAACGTGTTCGATCCCTCATTTACCTTGTCTGCATGCGTGGCATGACTTTCAAATAAGCCGGCGAATATGCCTGCTCTACATGTATTCTGTTTTATTCTATCCCCCGGACTCCGTCGGGGGATGACTCCGTCGGGGGATACTATGGATTTGACAGCGCGCCGCGTCCGCGTCCGCGTCCGCGTCCGCGTCTTTTGGAATATTTGCATGAAACTTCACACATGCATAGACCACGACCCGAAGGTGTGTCGCGTACAAGAATGACAACTCTTGCATAGCTAATGTTTTAGTTATCTCCCTTTTTTGTTTCTCGCACTGATTTCGTGTCTGGAGCATAACTCCACCACCCTTTGGAATATTTTCATGAAACTTCACACATGCATAGACCACGACCCGAAGGTGTGTCGCGCATAAGAATGACAACTCTTGCATAGCTAATTTTTTAGTTATCTCCCTTTTTTGTTTCGCGCACTGATTGACCATAACTCGACCACCCTTTGGAATAGTTTTATGAAACTTCACACATTCAATTAGACCACGAACCGAAGGTGTGTCGTGCACAAGAATGACAATTCTTGCATAGCTATTTATTTTAGTTATCTCCTTTTTTTGTTTTCGCTCACTGATTTCCTGTCCGGAGCATAACTCGACCACCCTTTGGAATATGTTCATGAAACTTCACACATGCATAGACCACGACCCGGAGGTGTGTCGCGCACAAGAATGACAACTCTTGCGTTGTTATCTCCTTTTTTTTTATTTTGCGCACTCTACAAACTGGACAATAATGCATGAAGACCCGTTTTCTCGTCTGCTCTGTACACCTTTTCTCGTGTGCTCTGTACACCTTACCTGTAGAGAGAACAATAGAGACTGGGAGAACCATTCACCTGTGCATGTGCTAGCATGTGCAAATGTCCAGTCTTCACCAGTCTGACCACAGGTAATTTATACAGGTAAATTACTACATTGGATATTACATTTCCGTAAACTGTGTTGAAAATATTGTGGCATTATGTGGACCTGTGCAGATATATGTAGATAAATATAGGACTATTCGGGCCAGTGAAAATTGCTTTCGGGCCCAGGCTCGAGGTCAAGGCGGGACAAGGCGAGGCATTTGATTCCGCGGAATTCTTGTTTTGTTTACTTATCTCCCTTTGTTGGTTCATGCTCTGATTTCGTATCCAGAGCATAACTCGAACACCCTTTGGAATATTGTTATGCCCCACCACGATAGTGGAGGGGGCATTTAGTGTTACCCTTGTCCGTCCGTCCGTCCGTCCGTCCGTCCGTCCATCCATCCGTCCGTCCGCACAAACGAATGGGTACTTGTTGTAAGCGTACGGGGAACTTATTGGGTAGGGTTAGGATAGTGTTGGGTACTCTTGTTGGGTATTTTTATACAGTAAAAAACCAACAAGTATTCATTCGTAGGAACGTGCGTCCCGTCCTCCCGTCCGTCCGTCCGTCCGTCCTCGGGTAAATGTCTCATAATTTCTTCATCCTTCGACCGATCTGCTTCATATTTCATATACACATTGCTATGATGGTTCACTACCGCCCTGTCCTGCCCCCGCCAAGCCCAGGGTCAAGGTTACATACTTGGTGCTTCAAAAACTTTAACGCTCGGGTAAATATCTTACAATTTCTGTTTTCTTTCACGGATCAGCTTCATATTTCATATACGCATTGCTCTAATGGTCCTCTACCCGCCCTGTGCCAAATCCACGTTCGTCCTGCCCCCGCCAAGCCCAGGGTCAAGGTCACATACTTAGTGCTTCAAAAACTTTAACGCTCGGGTAAATATCTTATACTTTCTGTTTTCTTTCATGGATCATCTTCATATTTCATATACGCATTGCTCTAATGGTCCTCTACCGCCCTGTGCCAAATCCACGTTCGTCCTGCCCCGCCAATACCAGGGATAAGGTCACATACGTGTTGCTTCAAAAACTTTAACGCTCAGGTAAATATCTTATAATTTTTTTCCTTCCATTCACAGATCAACTTCATATTTCATATACGCGTTGCTCTAATGGTCCTCTACCGCACTGTGCCAAATCCACGTTCGTCCTGCCCCCGCCAAGCCCATGGTCAAGGTCACATACTTAGTGCTTCAAAAACTTTAACGCTCGGGTAAATATCTTATAATTTCTGCTTTCTTTCATGGATCATCTTCATATTTCATATACGCATTGCTCTAGTGGTCCTCTACCGCCCTGTGCCAAATCCACGTTCGTCCTGCCCCCGCCAATCCCAGGGTCAAGGTCACATACTTGGTGCTTCAAAAACTTTGACTCTCAGGTAAATATCTTATAATTTGTCTTTCCATTCACGGATCAACTTCATATTTCATATACGCGTTGCTCTAATGGTCCTATACCGCCCTGTGCCAAATCCACGTTCGTCCCGCCCCCGCCAAGCCCAGGGTTAACATTACATACTTAGTGCTTCAAAAACTTTAACGCTCAGGTAAATATCTTATAATTTCTGTTTTCTTTCACGGATCAGCTTCATATATCATATATGCATTGCTCTAGTGGTCCTCTACCGCCCTGTGCCAAATCCACGTTCGTCCTGCCCCCGCCAAACCCAGGGTCAAGGTCACATACTTGGTGCTTCAAAAACTTTAACGCTCAGGTAAAAGAAAATTTTGACTTGGAATTTGGCCTCATTTATTATCAAAGCGATAAACTTCAAACATGCATAGTAGACGACCCAAAGGTGTGTCGCACGTAAGAATGACAACTCTTGCGTCGTTAATTTTTAGTTATCTCCCTTTGTTGTTTCATGCACTGATTTCGTGTTCGGAGCATAACTCGAACACCCTTTGGAATATTTTCATGAAACTTCACACATGCATAGACCACAACCCTAAAGGTGTGTCACGCAAGAATGACAACTCTTGCATCACTAATTTTTTAGTTATCTCCCTTTGTTTTGTCCGTCACTGATTTTGTCTCCGGAGCATAAGTCGAACACCCTCTTTTCAAACTACTTGTGTATCTGGGGAGGGGGATACACATGCGCTTGTCGACAAGCGTCCATTTCTAGTTTTATCGCATTGTTATCCCCCATTCGAATGTTCATGTGACATTATCGTCTGGACAATATTTTATTTATTTTTTTCGATTTTTTGTAACATGTGACGTATTCGTTTTTGTTGCAAGAGGTAGTGATGCCTAACGTAAACGTCACACATTTGTGTGATGTATTCGTACGTATTCTTCACCATGTGTGACGCATTCGCACGAATATATCACACGTGTGATATATTCGTTTCTGTGACATATAAGGTTCAACACATGACATATTAACCGTTTCAACACCACAGGCCTGTATAGTGGTATTATAAGGTTTGATCATGTCCAGCCGTGTGCAAACGTTTGCTGTGGCCCTCGGGAACTGTTTGAACCCGCGACGGTCTCAAACCGTGTGCAAACGTTTGCTGTGGCCCTCGGGAACTGTTTGAACCCGCGGCCGCCGCGGATTCAAACAGTTCCCGAGGGCCAAAGCAAACGTTTGCACACGGCTGGACATGATCAAACGTTATTGTTACATTTCCAACAAAAAACTGATGTAATTTGAGCATTACATGTATATTCATTATTTTCAGTACTTTTATAAAATCGTCCCATTCACGTAGCTAATTTTCGGTGTGCATATTCCGGGGTCGCGTCATGAACGTCATGCACGTCATGAAGTAGTGACGTCATGATGGCTCTTCCGCGTAGTGACATCATGAAGGCACTTCTATTACGCGCGGCCCCGGAATGAGCATTGCCTAAAGCCATGTGCAAGCAGCACGCGCTATTTGTTTGCACATATGTGCAAAACGGAAACCATGTAACAATGGCAAATAGTGTAGATCCAGATGAATATATGAACTATAACTATTACTTAGCGATGGGGTTTATCCTTACGGAAATCCCGATATCCTTGGTTTGGCCCTCATGTACGGTGTTGACTTCCTTGCACGTGAGATTAGAATCCGGCATATACACCCATTATAAAATAGTATGATCCTATTACTTCTGCCTGTGGAGCTAAGTGGTGTGGTAAGAACCTGGCACAGGTCGGGTTTTTCTAACGTCAAGGCTGAACGCATACGTTTTATCCTAGCGCGTAGCGGAAAATACGATATAGGATGCGAACTTTGTCCGTCCGTTACGCTTGCCATTTCCTTATACACTCATTATGCATGTTTATCATCATGAATCTTTTCTTTTGCCGCCCGAGTCATGCCCGCTCCCCCACCCCCACCCCAGTGCACTTTGTCAATGTCGAATGACTGACTTCGTTGCCGTATTAAAGAAACGTTGTGTGCATGTTTATAATCCAACAATGGGATGGGTTGTGACTTGGTGGTTAGAACACCTGGGGCCCGTTTCACTAAGCTTCGTACGACTAAGAAGTTCGTAAGTGCAAATTTAGGATCGACTGGAAATTTAAATTAATGGATTTACATTTATTGAGCATATGCTGCACATGCAGCCTATGCTCAATAAATGTAAATCCAATAAAATATTGCTGATGTGAAATTTACAGACTATCATAATTGTGCACTTACGAACATTTTAGTCGTACGAAGTTTAGTGAAACGGGCCCCTGACTTCCAATCCGGATGCTGTGTGCTCAAACCTCGCCTTGGGCATCAAACATACTTTCATAGTATTTCCATCCCACTGGTCTGTCGGATGAGACTTTAAACTGTGGTCCCGTCTCTATATGGCCCTAGCTGTTGCTAGGACGTTAAACCCATTCACATTCACTTTATAATACAACCACCACAGCGATGGGATACATGCCGTTGGCGGCGTTCTTATATATACAGGTTGCATGATCACGTGGTTACAACAACAACAATAATGGCTGAAAGCGCGCCCACTCCGAAGTAAGTATTATTTGATATGTTCCTAATAGGCAACGGATTTTGATGATGAAATATGGCGCAGCAAACGCGTCTTCATGAGCTGCATTTGGTGGTCCCCGGAGTTCGGCACATACTTATGTCGTTTTTGCGATGAAATTCTTCTCAAAAACGACAGAAGTTTGGGCCAAAGTACCGAGACCACCAAATGCAGCTTGACAAGATGCGTTTGATGCGCCATATTTCATCAAAATCAGTTACATAATAAGGACAAAATAAAAGAATACGTATTTTTAATCGGTGAGATTCAGGTGTTGTTGTAACCACGTGATCATATACCTTGATGGATTTACATTTATTGACCATAGGCTGCATGCAGCCTATGCTCAATACATGTAAATCCAGCTATAACAAATTTAGACAGCCGGAACAAGCCGTGGTAGTGTAATCTGTAGCTGATAACAAAGAATCAAGCCGAATCCATGTTTCGCACCGTTCCATAAATCTCATATCAAATGAAAACTCGTTTGAGATACTTTGTTTATGTTTTGCATTTCAAACGTCTGACTGATGAAACGAATACCTAATTATGGTGCAGGTGTGTCATATCACTTTTATGAAATGTGAAACAGCACGTCATACCAATGTTTTCATGTGCTAAATGATCTCAAACGAGTTCAATTTGATATGAGATTTAAGAAGCTCGTAAGCAATTGTATACACCTCACCAAAAGGCTCCGTGCATAGTTGTGCGTCACGTGGTTCATCTCATAGCAAATGGAAACTGGTTTGAGATACTCTATTTATGTTTAGCATTTGAACTGTCCAACTGATACCATTTTTCAACTTTATTTGAGTGTATTTGTTCATTTATGGTCTATAGGCATGCGCCAGGATGTAAATTCTCTCAGCCAATGAAAATTCTCAAAGTATTAGCAAACTGCCACAGAAGTTTCAGCAAACTGCCACGGAAGTTCAGGCTCGGTTTAGCAAACTGCCATGGAAATTCAGGCTTGCTTTAGTAAACTGCCACGGAAGTTCAGACTCGGCTTAGCAAAACTGCCACAGAAGTTCAGACTCGGTTTAGCAAACTGCCACGGAAGTTCAGGTTCGGTTTAGCAAACTGCCACGGAAGTTCAGGCTCGGTTTAGCAAAATGCCATAGAAGTTCAGGCTCGGTTTAGCAAACTGCCGTGAAAGTTCAGACTCGGTTTAGTAAACTGCAACGGAAGTTCAGACTCGGTTTAGCAAACTGCCACAGAAGTTCAGACTCGGTTTAGCAAACTGCCACGGAAGTTCAGGCTCGGTTTAACAAAATGCCATAGAAGTTCAGGCTCGGTTTAGCTAACTGCCGTGAAAGTTCAGACTCGGTTTAGCAAAATGCCAAGAAAGTTCAGGCTCGGTTTAGCAAACTGCCATGAAAGTTCAGGCTCGGTTTAGCAAACTGCCATGCAAGTTCAGGCTCTGTTAAAATGCCATGAAAGTTCAGGTTCGGTTTAACAAAATGCCATGAAAGTTCAGGCTCGGTTTAGCAAAATGCCACGGAAGTTCAGGCTCGGTTTATCAAACTGCCATGAAAGTTCAGGTTCGGTTTAGCAAAATGCCATGAAAGTTCCAGCTCGGTTTAGCAAACTGCCACGAAAGTTCAGGCTCGGTTATTTCATCTGACATCGAAGCACATGTTCATTTTGTTTGGTCGCGCCTACTTTAGCAGAAGGCGCGATTATAGTCGCCACTTTTTCCGTCGTCGTCATCGTCGTCGTCATCGATGTCGTCCGCGTCAATAATGTCAAACAGTTTGTACAAGTTTCTTCGGCATGGTATAACTTTAATAGTACTTGGCCGATTGCTTTACTATTTGGACACTTGACACATGTGAGCATTATGAAAACACACATGCCGCCATTAATATAATATTGAGATTTGTTATGCCCCATCACGATAGTGGAGGGGAATTTAGTGTGTCCGTCCGTCACCAACCTTGTAACTCGTAAAACTTTTAAGCCGTACTTAGATCTGAAACTTGCTATGTAGCTTCCTTATCATAACTAAATTGGCACAGTTTATGTCGCTGTTTGATTCCAACATCGGTTCATGAATTATGTTCCTACATGTATTTCGTCTTAGAATTTCTCAATTTTGCCTTGTAACTAGTACTGAAATTTGGTATGTAGCTTCATTATGATGAGTAGATGCGCAAAGTTTATTTCGATTTCTGATTCCACCCATGGATCATGGATTATCTCCACCTGTTCGACTTAGAAATTTGCCCCGTTTACTATTAAAACGTTATGTGGGGCATCTGTGTTCTATGAACACATTTTATAGTTACCTTCTCATTTTTGCGGAAACACTTTTCAAAAAGTTTGTAAAAGTTTCTTCATCATCATAAAACTTGATTCAAACTACTTGATGGATTACTTCAATATTTGGACACTTGATACATGTAAGTATTTGGAACACACGTATGCCCCCATTAACATGACATTTACCTTCACATGGTTGTGGAAACACTTAGCCATTGTTTTACGTCAAACAGTTTGTACACGTTTCTTCATCATCATATCACTTTACTTTGCCATGATGGATGGCTTCAATATTTAGAAACTTGATAAATGTAAGCATTTGGAACACACTCATGCTGCCATTAACATGACATTGACCTTGTTCGTGCCCATGATCATTACGGTCAGATGCCTCGGCAGGCGGCCGCCGCTTCCGTGGCGGAATTCTTGTTTATGCCCCCTATGCGATGTTCCGTATGTCCGTATGTCCGTCCGTACGTCTGTACGTGTACATTTAACGTCGAGAAGTAACATATAATACTCTTAAATACTACGCGAAGTATTTAATTGCTGCAATAATCGGGACACTTTAATCACCTGAACATTTGTGACACACTCGCGCCACCGTTACGATATTCACCTATATCACGTTTATATGCGAGATAGATGTTATGTCCCTTGGCTACATATCGAAATTGCCATTTCTAATTTGTACTTCCATAATATCTAAAGATATGATCAAACGATATCAATTATAATTAGCCGTCTGTCTATTACATACACGTATACCTGCAGGTGATAGAAAACACATGCATACTGTTACACATATGCAACTCGTTGATGTACACGTACATGTCTATATACGATCTTACATGAGTGATACTATTATGGTATGTCGTAAACCATTACAGACGGGATACAATTATAATAGTCCATGCATGAAACTACGGAGAAAAACATCGCTATTTTCTTCATTTCATCTTAAAAGTATATGTTGTTACCACTCATTTGAACCGTCTCGAAAAATAAATAAATAAATAAATAAATAAATAAATAAATAAATAAATAAATAGGAAAATCTTTTTTTCGCAATAAAATCAATATTGGATGGAATTTTATCAAATATAATTTTTTGGGGTGTGTGATTTTTTTGTTATTGATAAAAAAGTATTTATTTTTCAATATTTTTTAGATTTAATGTGTTTAATAGCCAAAAGTTCGTCGGCAGCAAAACGTGGAACAGACAGTAGTGACCACCATTGTACAACAATAGTTTGTGTCAAGAGTATTAGTAGGGATATTTCTTTATTTAATTCCGATTAACATCCATTTAACAATAACATTGGCATATTGTTATTCTGTATAAGAATTATGAGAGACTATAATAGTAATTGTATTGTATCTATATAATGCATGTAGTATTGCAAGTATAAGTTTTACCATCATAATATGTTGTTTTTGTTCATTAGAAACAGAAATACTAGTATTTGCTGTATCATGTCCGGTTATTCTAATTTCAGCGCTGAATATCATGTATATCCCCCCTCCCAATACAGCAGGTTGAATACGGGATCGAACCCGTTGGCCCTGCCTTAAATGACCTTAGCTGTTGATAGGCCGTTAAACAGCAGCAAACAAACAATCAAACAAACAAACAGAAATACTAGTACGTTAACAAAAACGAAAGGATAATTAATTTTAAAAACAAATCAACCAAGAAATCAAGGCAATTAACTGGTCAATAGTGATATAACCAAGTAATTAATGCAATGAGCAATCGGTCGGTCGATCGGTCAGTTAAAACGATATGTTGCTATTTATAACTATGACTGGAATTTGGGACCAGTCTAGACTGTACTTTGGCCCAAACTTCTGTCGTTTTTGCGAAGAATCGATTTCCGTGTCTACAGACACGGAAATCGATTCGTCGCAAAAACGACATAAGTATATGCCGAACTCCCGGGACCACCAAATGCAGCTCATGAAGACACGTTTGCTGCGCCATATTTCATCACAATCCGTTGCTTATTAAGCATGTTAAGGAAAATATCAAATAATACTTACTTTGGAGTGGGCGCGCTTTCAACATGTTTAGCCATTGTTGTTGTTGTTGTAACCACGTGAGCATGCACCGGATACTCTAGCTACTGTAGTTCAATGACTAGTGGATATGGACCTAGATTGTACACAAGTGGCGTAAATCCGATTTCTTGTCATAGCCACGTTTTTATATGGTGGGCTATTTCTGCCAACTACGTAACGTGATAATGCGATAGCTCAGCAGTATTGACACACCTTATAAGTCGTCTTGCCTACATATGTATCGCGTTAACACGACGTACTAAGACATCAATGTGAGGTTATTTAGGCAACATATTAACTAACAAGAAATCTTGTCAAAGACATGACACTGTCCACGAGTGACATCGACTATCGTGTAAATGTCTAAATAGTTTTCTCGTCAAATAAAGTCAGTATGACGACTTAATACATTCAATTCGCGTCTTGATCAGTTAGTAAATCGTCTTGACGCGATAAGTATCGCGTCAAGACGACTTACTAACGGATCAAGACGATACGTTTTTGACGCGATTTCATCTTATTTATCGCGTCAATTTATCTCGTCCTAGCCAATTAGTAAGTCACCATGACGCGATATACACGTACGTGGTTAAGACGACTTATAAGTGTATTACGATGACTTAGCTACCGCGTTATCAGGTTGTGTAGATGGCAGAAATAGGACACCTTATGTTTACCATTTCAGTTCTGAGATCGCTACAACAACACATACTATAGGTGACATAAGCGAGCGACAGCCATGTATTTACGTTTTCTACTCAAGAGAAGGAATCTCTTCCGGGTTTTATGCGCTTGCGCGGCAATTTTCTGCCTCCACACCATGTGGTTACTTAGCGGAATACACGTCACTACTGTAAGCGAGTCGAAGGTTGCATCCGACGAATACATAGATGTCCAGATACCGGCAAATCGAACATATCCACAAATCAACCGTGCATCCGGTGGGAACCAGGATTTTTGTAAACTTCCGGTTCTACCGCCGGATCATTCGGATACATTCACGTACGATTTACCGGATATTACGGAATATAAATTTGTGACGGGAAAACGGTTCCAAGAGTATGCTATTCCAGTTAAATCGGAGACGGTGGCTTATGGACCAAATCTTGATCACGTGGACGTTTTCCTGGTTCCCTTTTCGCACGTGGATCCCGGTTACGGTAACACAATGGAAGGTTACTATAGTCGCCAAACAAAACACACCCTCACGCACATGGTGGACAAGCTGCACGAATACAGGAACATGACGTTCCAATGGGCGGAAACGGTGTTCCTAGAAAGGTGGTGGAGGGATATCGACAGCAACGTTAAGGATAGAGTCCGTGAATTAATACGCAGAGGTCAATTGGAAATAGTCCTGGGATCATGGGTGATGCCGGACGAGGCGATTACACACTACGTTGCCATTGTGGACCAGCTGATAGAAGGTAATAATTCCACACTGTGTGTGATCACGTGGTCTATTGTTCTGGTTTTGCGTAATGGCGACACCCATGTGTTGTGATGTAAATCTTAGTTTTCATCAATACGGCACACGGTGGGTATAGTACATCACGGGCTTGATTCGATATAGCGCAGATTCCCCGGAAAATTGAATAGCAACACTCGCCGATGTCCCCGTCCTCGTAGGTATAGCTGTTTAGGAGTTATTTCGAGAAAACCTACATTTTGCCGGAATGTCCGCAGGTGTTGCTATTCATTTTTCCAGGGTAGCTGTGCTTTATTGCGTCACAATTGCAGAGCACTCCATCCCAATAGTAGGTGCCCGTGTTGTACTATACCCACAGTGACTGCGGTTTCATCTAATGATGACCATCTTCCAGCCGTTGACACAAGTCCGACATAGTATTACCACATTTAGCATGCAGCAGTACGTCTGTAGTGTAGTAAGTCTGAACATTATGTAGAGAAAGTTCTAAGAAACGTATTTTGAATTTGGAAGCCGCAAAAGCTATGTACAGAATGTACAGACTAACTACAGAAGAAAAGTGTGTCTGTGACTGTAGAAATTGGGCTTATGGGTTTTGCGACCAGTGTAGCTCCTGATAAAATAGCACATTCCGGTAGCCTGATAACGATATATAATGCTTTTTAGAAGCATAACGAGTGTTTCATTGATGGAATGGCGAGCAGTGCAGATCCTGATCAGACTGTGCGGAAACCCATCAGCCCCATTTCTCCAGTCACAGCCACATATTCACGTTTCACGTTCAGTTTGCTCTGAATGACGTTTTTCGGACTTGAATACGATTTTTTTCACACCAACTTGTAAATGTGAGTAATTAATTAATCCAGTGTATTACACGTATCGTCAATATATTAATGCAATCTTATACATATTCTCGTTCGCTTATGCTTCCGTTTGGTAACACAAAGAACGGTAAACTATAAAATAGCAGATTTATAATACATTGTATATGTATTAGTAGTATTACAACTATTTTTCCCTGTGGAGATTTTCAACTAGATGCGAAATTAGTCAACGGCGTCTGTTCACATAAACGTATTGGATACGTCTAAGTTTTCTGCTCGTTGGCGTGTGAAATGATGTGATAAACATAATATCAAACTCTTTTCCATTTGATATGAGCTTTATGAAACTCGTCAGCAATTGTATCAAGGTATATGATCACGTGGTACTAACAACAACAACATCAAGTACTGAAACTTGCAGAATCCATCTGATTCAAAGTACGTATTCTTTTATATTGTCCTTAATACGTAACGGATTTTGATGATATATGGCGCATCAAACGCGTCTTGTTAAGCTGCATTTGGTGGTCTCTGTATTTTCGCCCAAACTTCTGTCGTTTTTGCGAATAATCTATTTCCGTGTTTCCAACACGGAAATCGATTCTTTGCAAAAACTACATAAGTCTGTGCCAAACGACGTTTGCTGCGCCATATTTCATCAAAATCCGTTGCATATTAAGGAAAATATCAAATAATACTTACTTTGGAGTGGGCGACGTTGTTGTTCATGTAACCACGTGATCATGCACCTTGCGTATGCACCTCGCCAGAGGCTCGATGCATAAAGTGTGCGTGTCTCGTTTCATACATTTCATATCAAATGGAAACGAATCCTGTAAATTGTAAGCAATATGTGTGATAACATGATGTTAGAAGGTGTGACGTAATGTTTGACGTCATTGTTAGCATATTTTACTACATGTTTATCCCCTCGCCGATAGGCAAGAGGGGATATACGTACGTGCTTACGTGCGTAAATGGCGTGCGCACCGATTTTGATAACAGTTTGCCACATGGTCACAGCTAGTTAATAAATTTTCTGAATTATTCAGTGTAAGCAATATAGGAAAACTCATTTGTGGCACACTGACTGGCGAAATGGGGCTGATAGGTTTTGCGACTAGTGAAGATCCAGATCATCCTGTGCATCCGCACAGGTCTGATCAGGAATTGCACTGTTCGCCATTCCATCAATGAAACACCTATTACGCGTCAAACAATATACTAATAGAGTGTTATCAGGCTACATGGGTGTGCTATTTGATCAGGAGCTACAATGGCCACGGTCGGTGGCAGGTGGGAGCATGCGATGGGTAATTTAACGATCGGGGTTCATCCTTACCGGAATTCAGACTGGATACCTGGTTTGGTCCTCACATACGTCTTTGGCATTATGTGACAATTGAATCTGGTTATACCCCTTATGTGAGTATTACGATTATTCGTTATCCTATTTTAGGGGAAGTAGCCCTGTGACCTTGGTGTGGTATGGACCTGACACCAGGTCAGGTTGTTCTACCCTCATTTAATAAATATTACAGTGGAACCCCTCTAAACCGGACACCAAGAAAACACACGTGCTCTTATTTTTGATGAGTTTCTTGGTCCTGTATCTCCGGCGATAATGTCTATTCGTGATCGCATACCACACAACTATGGCTCAGAATGATCAAATGCATGATTTACAGAGAAACCTCACTAAGCCGGACACCCTGGGGACCTCCCAGGGTGTCCGGTTTAGAAAGGTTTCACTGTATATTTAACCATCACCCATGTCAGATCATCTATCACTTCATGTCACCAATGGGTGGTGGAGAATCTCGAGACGATCCCCGCGGAACAGTTGGTCCAACGATCCGTTCGGCGAGAGTGCTATTTGATCAGGAACTACGCTGGTCACACATCCCGTAGGCCCCATTTATCCAGTCACAGCCACATGTGTTAGGTAGTATATCTTGTTATCACTTCAGGTCACCAATGGGTGGTGGAGAACCTCGAGACAATCCCTCGGAACAGTTGGTCCAACGATCCGTTCGGCTACTCGAACACGATGCCGTATCTATGGAAACGGTCCGGAATCGACAACATGGTCATTCTCCGGATCAACCAGGCTCTCAAAGGCACGCTGATGACCCGGAAGAGCTTGGAGTTCAACTGGCAGCAGTACTGGGGTCAGAAGACGGACGACGAGATTCTGTGTCACATTATGCCGTATAGGGGGTATTGGATCGGCGACGTTTGCGGACCGTATAACCAGCATATTTGTCGGGAGTACGCATTCCATCGGACGAATCCCGTGGACAAGGTGGTGTTCGTTACGGAGCAAAATGTCGCGGAACGAGCGCGGATTTTGTACGAGCAGTACCGTATAACTGCGGACCTTTACCAGCATAATGCATTGTATATCGCGATTGGAGAGGACTTTTCGTTCACTTCACCAGGGGAGTATGATTTATTGTACAATAATTACGATATGTTGTTTAAGTATATAAACGCCAAACCGGAATGGAAAATGAATATAAAATTCGGAACGCTTGCCGAGTATTTTAAATCCATTCGCGCGCACCAGGACGCGAAAACTGCGCAGGACGGCAGTCGGTTCCCAACGCTTAGTGGGGATTTCTTCCCGTACACAGATTACCAGAACGACTTCTGGACGGGGTACTATACAACCCGGCCCTTCAATAAACAACTGTCCCGCGAGTTACAGACCACCGTCAGAGCCGCGGATACTTTTAACGTGTACGCATACGCGTTCTGTAAGCAGATGGATGTTCCGTACACAGCGTACGTGGACGTCACTAAAGCGTTACAACATGCACGTCGCGAACTTGGCATGTTCATGCACCATGACGGAATAACCGGCACGTCTGTCCAGCCAGTCATTGATGACTTTCAAACTCGGTTATTCAAAGCATTGCAGAACGCCCATATCGCACTGAGAAGAGCTATACTCACGCTGGTGTCTCTTGGTAAGGCGTCAAGTGAAGACTCTCTGCGACCGGTTACCAAGCGTGAAAACAAGGGGTCTCTGGCGGAAGACGTGCTACAAACCGTGACCAAGACGACGAGACTAGTTGTCGCGAACCCGACCGGCAGATGGCGGAGATACGCCGTGTCGGTTAACACTCCATCTAGTACTGCGGTTGCAACGTCTAATGGGGATTCGGTTGGCGTTCAAACATCACGTGCTCGCATCGTTGCTGGATACAAAACGTACTTTGTTGCCACGTTACCTCCGTTTGGTATAGCTACATTTACGCTCCAAGCAACAAATAACGCGAATGTGACAAAAGAAAATGAAATAATACCTAGTCGTGAAATTGTGTTTGAAAATGCATACATCCGGGTTGAATTCGATCCAGTTTCTGGCTTCGTGAAGCGAATTATGGACTTGCAGGGACATGCGTCCACTAATGTAAATACCGAGCTGCTGGCATATACTTCCAAATCGAGTGGAGCTTATATATTTTCCCCAACTGGAGAGGCAAAGGAATACTATACGAACAAACCACAGGTGCAAGTGAATAGAGGCGGCATCGTGTCTGAAATAACCGCCATCTACCGGGGCTTCCGATGCACATCAAAACTATACCATGTTTCCGGATCACAGGGAAAAGGTTTACACATGAATATGGAAATAAACATGAAAGAAAATAAACTCTGCGATCGAGAGATTATCGTGAGATTTAAGACGGATATTCAGAATAGAAACATATTCTTCACCGACCAAAATGGCTTCCAGCTGATGGGGCGTAAAACGTACAGTAACCGTCCAATTGAACAGAATTATTATCCAATCACAGCGATGGTTATTTTGGAAGACGACACAAGAAGGATAACTCTGCATAGCGGGCAGCCGCATGGCGCTGCGAGTCTAAAGAGTGGGTGGGTCGAGGTTATGCTGGACAGGTGCCTGACTCGGGATGACAACAAGGGACTCGGCGCGGGGGTTCGTGATAACACGGCTACCGTAGCAGAGTTCATTCTACAAGCCGAAACAAAGGTTAAAGCGTTTGAAATATCAGAAGAACGATTTACATACCCGACCAAAAACGCAATTTTGGTCAATGAAATCCTGTTAAATCCCGTACACGTATTTATTTCTGAGAACAGTGATACTCTTCAAGAATTCGCGCCAACACTTCATACGTTACCATGTGGTGTAGAGATTGTCGGATTGCGTAATCTGGCAAAGGGAAATTTGAAATATAACGGAACCAGTCTAATACTACACCGGAAGTCAATGCATTGTGGGTTTATGGAGGATGGCGAATCGACCAATAACGAATGTGACATGAAGATGTTGACGTCAGCAGAAATGTTGTTTCCAGAATCACGAATTGAAAAAATCAAAGAAACATCGCTCTCACATCTGATTGATAAAGATAACATCGGCGTACAGGACAACTTAGTGCCTGGTGAAATGGAGCTAAATGCATATTTAATTGACTTGGGTCATTTAAAGCAGTAAATGACTTAATTTGGCATACACACATACGCATGTATTATCATTCTGTTCAACCGGGTGGTGGATTCATAAACTTTATATCAATAGAATGGTATTCGATTTATCAGGTAACGTTTATGCTAGCCGCTGGTAAAATGACTGTCTGGAGAAATGGGGCTTATGGCATTTGTAGTCAGTCAAGCTCCTGTGGGCCGTTTCACTAAACTTCGTACGACGAAAATGTTCGTAAGTGCAAAACTATGATAGTCTGTAAATTTCACATTTAATAACAATGTTTTTTTGTAAACAATTATTGGATTTACATGTATTGAGCATAGGCAGCCTATGCTCAATAAATGTAAATCCATCAATTGAATTTCCAGACGATCAAAAATTTGCACTCACGAACATTTTAGTCGTACGGAGTTAAGTGAAACGGCCCCCTGATCCTACCTGGCATTCCAGTAGCCTGCTTTTCTGTCTGTTAGACGCATGTCGGGTGTTTTACCATGCAGACCCTGATCAGGATCAGACTGCACGCATGCGCAGACTGACCTTGGACTACACTGGTCGGAAATGTTATAAACCCCATTTCTCCAGTCAGGGTCACACGTAAAAATAGTTTTCGTTGAAGAGAACGCAGAACGCCCGGGTATGGAAGGTGTTCCGAGCGAATTACCACCATTAAATATAAGCCGAATGAATGAAGAACGCATATTATGACGGTAGTGACGAAACGTGAACAAGTCTGTGTTCTTTTCAAAGGAAAATAACCATGATATATGTGACCAGCGGCTAACATGAAACGTTACCTGATAAATAGAATACCAGGCTAGTGTACATTGATATCAAGTGTATCGGGCAAGGCTATGGAACGCGTAGGAATTCAGAGGCTCGCCTCGGAATTCTTACGCGTTTCCTAGCCTTGCCTGATAAACCTGATTATGATATCAACAGACACTAGCCTGGTATTCTCCATATGGGCATTATTCATACAGCTGAAACACTGCCACCAGTCGCTAGTATGGCAGCTACTGGTCGCCACAGATTCTAAAATAGCCACTTCGCTATTAACATGTCATAAATGGACATACCAGCTACGAAAAATTTCGACTAACTTTTGGTTATTAAACTCATTAAATCTAAACAATATTTAATTGTAAGTACGTTTTCATCAATAACAAAAAAGTCACCCTCCCTCCAAAAAAGTATGTTATGAGATTCCATAAAATATTGATAATTGCGATTTTCCTATGGGAATTTAACATGGGAGCTAAAAATATTTTTTTTTTAAATAATTTTTTATTCGTGGACCGATTTTCAAAACCTAACTTTCTTTTCTTATTTGCATCATTTCCTAGCTATCTTACAGTTTTTGGAGCCATTTGGCTACTAAAATTTCAGAAATGGACATACTGACTATACTAAATATTTCAGAAAAAAATTGAAAAAATACTTTTTACATATATTGGAGCAAAGGTAAAATAGAATTATCTTTCTTCCGCGTTGTCAGTTCAGTTTGGCTGCTAATTTCAAAAATCCTAACGCCAACCTAGATTTATCGACGACATCGATGTGATGGTGACATTCAGCGTTCGTGTGTATTCATCCATGGCTTGATAGCAGGGGCTCCGGAAGCATCATAAGATTGGTCCGGCGAATCTCGTGGGTGCCCCCATTACCAATCCAAAGTGTATGTTGTTACCACTCAGTTGAACCGTCTCACCGAGACGGTTCAACTGAGTGGTAACAACATACACTTTTGAAGAGAAATGAGAAAACTTGCAGAACAAAATATTTACATTCCATTTTTTTTATGAATTCGAAATATGTCAAAATTATTGATCCGGCAGTCGCCGGATCTGCCGGATCTATTCCGACGCCCCTGCATAGTGGCTACAGCATTTGACTTTTCTACCGAAGATTGTGAGTTCAATACTACGTTCATAGTATTTCCATTTCATTGATCTTTCGGATGAGACTTGAAACCGAGGTCCCGTCTCTGACAGACAGCCGTTGCTGAGACGTTAAACACATTCACTTTACGTTATAAGTTAAATACATTATATCGTCTTGAAAATGGATTAGACCACCTTACTGTCGGAGGTTGTGGGTTCAAACCTCACATAGGGCATCAAAAATACTTTCATAATATTTCCATCTCATTGGTCTGTCGGATGAGACTTTAAACTGTAGTCCCGTCTCTCTATATGGCATTATCTGATGAGACTTGAAATCGAGGTCCCGTCTTTAAACTCACAGCCGTTGCTGGGACGTTAAACACATTCACTTTACGTTATAAGTTCAATACATCGTATCGTCTTGAAAAGGGATTGGCTGTGGCATAGGGGTTATAACAACTTACTGTCGGAGGTTGTGGGTTCAAACCTCACCTAGGGCATCACAAATACTTTCATAGTATTTCCATCCCATTGGTCTGTCGGATGAGACTTTAAACTGTGGTCCCGTCTCATTATATGACATTATCTGTTGCTGGGGAAATAATACACGAGTGTGCGTGTAGCTAACGAGTTGCTTGCACGGACGCCGACGGACACGAGTATAAATATCCTATTTATTACACTTCCACGGCGGATATATATGCACATGTAGTCTATTTTTTAAATTAAAAACAATGAATTGTGATGCGCGCATGAATAATTACACAATTACGTGTTTTCCCGCGTTTTGACGTTACGTTGTGTGACGTAAATTTGACGTCATGTAAACTTTTTGAAATCCAAATTACGCAGCTGTTTCTATGAACCAGATATATAGAGAATACCAGGCTAGTGTATTTTGATATGAAGTTTATCAGGCACGGCTAGGAAACGCGTAGGAATTCCGAGGCGTGCTGAGGAATTCCTACCGTTTCCGAGCCGAGCCTGATAAACTTCATATCAAAATACACTAGCCTGGTATTCTATTTATCAGGTAACGTTTAATGCTCGAAAATGACATTAGATGACGTCGTATTCTATGGACAGAACGCGGACTTGTTTACGTTGCGTCATTACACTGACGTCATCCGGTAACGTCACGTGACGTCATCCGACCAATGGAACGTCAGTTTTCACTTCGTTGTAACCCGGATGTTGATATCAGGTCAATGCCTGATACAACAATATGTTATCAGTCAGTACGTATTCGGTCAATACAGGGCAGGTCACCTGATAAATTTGACTGCATGTTTGGAATGTGTTCAATCACATTAACATTCTAGATTAGTCGAAACACTTTCCAAGTTTTCAAATAACTTTATTTTGACTGTAATAAAAAGTAAACATTTGGCATGGTAGCTCGTGGTTTCCAAGTAAACAGGCGCGCAATTACGGGTGTTCTCTTCACGGTGTATTATTTGTAAGGAGTTGATTACGAGTTTTCTCTCACAGCGAAATCCATGCAAATAATGTGCAAGAGTGTAATAAATATTATTTATGTATGAAAACTGTGATTAGTACCGAACAGAAAAGATGCAATAACACGCAGAGCTCCAGATAAGTGGGAAATTTGGAGTCGAAAAAAGGGAATAATTCCCTAAGAGTTTAGAGCTCCAGATAAGGTGTGTATTGGCGTATTTTACGCACTTATTTTAGCTGAATACGCATTGATTATCAGTGGGAGTACAAAATACTCACAGCAATGTGAATTTACGCATTGATTTTCAAATTGAGTAGTGGAAATACTGTAATAAAGTTTAATATTTACTTAATTGAGCTGAAAAAAGCAAACACTGTTTGCTTTTTGCAGCTCAACTAAGTAAATATTAAACTTTATTACAGTATAATTAAGTGAACAAGTAATAATACACTCAAATGGATGAATGTTTAAAGTTGTTTTATGTTTTTTTTTATCATTTGTTGAAGAAAATCAATAATCCATTTGTAAAAATAAAATACTCTTTATACACTTTAGACACAAAGCTTATCTGGAGCACAGAACCCGTATCGCAAGGACGGTACGATAAATTTGCACATGTCCGCAACTAAACACTGTTATACTTTGTTTATTGTTTGTACACATAGGATTTCTTACACAGGTTGTAGTATTAATTTATATTTATTTTGTAATTACAAGTTGTATAGTGCCTATGTAGTCACATCGACGCGATTATTTTTGTACAAAATAAAATCTTGTTTGCTAATGATAAATAAAATCTTACGAACTGAAACGTCTTATCGTTGTGAAAGATCTTACTCGTCTTTTGACATCAAGTTTATCAGACAAGGTTAGGGATCGAGCAGAAAGTCCCAGGCTCGCGGAGCCTGGAAAACATATACAGTTGTCAAAACACACCAGCTACACCAGCATGGTATTCTAGTTATCAGGTAGCACATCATGCAATATGGACAAATATGTGGCTGTGACTGGAGAAATGCGGTTTATGGATTTTGCGACCAGTGTAGATCCAGATCAGCCTGTGCGTACGCACAGTCTGATCAGGATCTGCACTGTTCGCCATTTCATCAATAAAACACCCGTGTGGGTGGTGGTCGGGCGAATTAACGGTATGGGTTCCTCCTTATAGGAATCACGATTTGCCTGGTTTGGCCCTCAGGTACGTTTTTATCTTTGGCTCTTTAGTTACCTGGGAGTTGAATTGGGTTATTGCCTATTATAAAAGTAGTAACAGTATTACTGATCCTACTGCTTTTTGGAGGGGCCAAGTGATTCTGGTGTGGCGAGGACATGGCATCAGATCAGGATTATTCTGATTTCAGGGCTGAATATATAGTTTTGTTATTGTAAATATTCAGTTCTGATTTTGGGATTTATTCCCACATTTGTACATGTACTCGAACATGTACATGTACTTGTACTGGTAATATATGGGATTTAGTACTAAACCCATTGACCCGGCCATAAATGACTTTAGCTGTTGATAGGCCGTTAAACCCCAACAAACAAACAAACTTATGAACTGAAGCGTCTTATCGTTGTGAAAGATCTTAATCGTCTTTTGACATCAAGTTTATCAGACAAGGTTATGGATCGAGTAGAAAGTCCCAGGCTCGCCGAGCCTGGAAAACATATGTATACAGTTGTCAAAACACACCAGTATGGTATTCTATTTATCAGGTAGCACATCATGCAATATGGACAAATATGTGGCTGTGACTGGAGAATTGCGGTTTATGGATTTTGCGACCAGTGTATATCCAGATCAGCCTGTACATACGCACAACATTGTGCTATAAAGATGCGGAGCAGCGGTATACCTATAAAAGAGAACAGCACTATAGAATACAAAATCTAGTGGTGAACAACCAATCAACCCCTTACAAGAAATGTGCCAAATTTCTAGGTATGATATTAGACGACAAATTAACCTGGGGTCCTCATGTAACAAACAGACCTAGTCCAACGGTGTAGGAAGAACCTTAATCTAATGAAACTTATATCAGGTACATCATATGGAGCAGACAAACCGTCTCTCCTACGATTCTATAAAGCATTAATACTATCTAAAATGGACTACGGCTGTATGTTATACAAAGACGCAGCGGCCAGTCATCTAAATAAACTAGAAATAATTCAAAGAGCAGCATTAAAAGTAGCAACGGGTGCCTATCAATCAACTAGAGCAGCAGCAATAGAAGTAGAAACAGTTGTACAACCACTGGATCTGCGACGTGAATGTAATTTACTAAAATACTGGGCCCGCACCCAGCCACATGGTGCTAACCTACCACTTAACGAACTAATAAAACCCAAACGTACATATAAATACAACATGTTAAGAATTAAAAGAGTCCTAGTAAAGCGAATAAAAAGTATCGCTCTAACAATAATAAAATAAAAACATGTTATGTAATGAACGCAATAAGCCTAACAGAAGAATATGGACTAAATGACTGTAAAATACAACCATTCTTCACACACATACCTTATTACCCATTTGAAATCACAGCAAGATCTGACTTTACAGAAATGATAATAGATAATAATAGGGATCCAGCCCTCAGCCTTAAAAACGCAACAGATTACATTCACCACCATTGGAAAGACACGCTACAGATATACACGGACGGTAGCAAAAACTCAGAACTAGGAATAACATCAGCTGCTTTTGTGGTACCCCAACTAGATCATACAGAACAATATAAGTTGGCATCCACTCTAAGTGTATTTACAGCAGAGCTTATTGCCATAGAAAAGGCCCTTATATACAACCTTACGCTAAATGACTACAAAAACACCGTAATTATAACAGATTCATTAAGCTCTGTTCAAGCTATTAATTCAGGTACATCTAAAACGAGACCCGATAAAATACAT
The DNA here is from genome assembly GCA_029237695.1 of Conchocele bisecta. Lineage (NCBI taxonomy): Eukaryota > Metazoa > Mollusca > Bivalvia > Lucinida > Thyasiridae > Conchocele > Conchocele bisecta. The sequence continues at coordinate 64,909,896 of CM055278.1, read as the reverse complement.
GACATTTTTTTTAAGACACTAATAAGCAGAACAGTGGAACAGGGCAAGCTTATAAATATAGACTGGGTCCCTTCCCATATTGGAATACCCGGTAATGAAGAAGCAGATCGCGCGGCTGCTTCAGCACATTTGACAGGCACTGATGAATTAACACTACATACTCATAGAGAAATATATTCTGTTATCTGGTTATTAGCAAAAAATCAAGATACAAATGGCAAACACGTTGGAATAACATTCATGAAAGTAAGCACGGTGGGCACATACTGCAATCAATGATTCCCACAATCCCAGTTTCGTGTAAATTATACAGTAAGGACAGGCGGGCAGACAGAATAATCACACGACTTAGGCAGAAATGGTATAAAGGCAAATCGTTATCCACAGGGCAGCAATATTGATATAGATATAAACTGTAGTCAGTGCGATGAAGACGAAATAGAAGAACTGGACCACTATTTCTTCTTCTGTCCAACGCATGAATCAGCAAGAAAAGATTTAGCCGCTGTTTGCTTAAAAAATAATATTATATCGTCCCCATCTAATTTAATATTCCCCCCTAAATAATGTGAAACGGAAATACACTTAGCTGTACTAAAATACATTAAGGCGACAGGGTACTGGAATAAAATATAACATAATACCGCTGCTCCAAAAATATAAAAAAAAAATAATAAATTCTGCACAATTAAATAATATAATGAATCATACTTCAAAATACATGTACACATGTATACACCGGTACTAAGGGTAGGAACACAATAAAAATACGATGGAGTTGTCCTAGCTAAGTTAGGCCCGTGACACTAGGCCCCATTGTCTCCATCCCAGATATGAAAACTACTGTAAATATCGTCACTGGTTGACAATGTTGCAGGATCCATGTACGCAGCTTATGTTACGATGTATATACATGTAGTTAACGTTAACATGTATTAGGTGGGGTGCGGTAGCCCAACACAATCAGAACCAAATTTCAAAACATAGCAACATATAACTAATATAAATATAAGACAAGTGATCCACCAATGGGTCTGTACTCGATCGGAACTGGCCCGAGCAAGTATCTCTGGTATGGATTGCCTTATCGAGGATTAGTACTGGGAAATTAACGAGACGATATGTACAGGCTCGTGTAGGCTAACGCATGAAGTTAAACTAAATAAATTAAGACAAACCCAATCTGAAAAAGTATATTAGTATCAGGTTGTAAATATAAATATAAGACAAGTGATCTATAACATGTATTAGGTGGGGTGCGTTAGCCCAACACAATCAGAACCCAATCTCCAAACATAACAGCATATAGGTTGTATATATAGCATTACATGTGAATTTCATGTTGTTTTTTTAGAATCTTAAGTTAAATGTGCCTGTATGCGGGAGGTATATAAATGTACGTATACATGTATGTTTCGTGTGAGGCATTATACTTTGGTATGCGGACGCCGAGAACTCGATACGTAGGAGCTTCACCTGGGCCAGTAGCTGGCACTGTGTACCACTGTTGATTGTTTCGCATGATACAGACGCATGTGAAAGTGCAACAATTAATACATTTGTACATGTACTTCATGTGTACAGGCTCATGTGGGCTAACACATGAAGTTAAACTAAATAAATTAAGACAAACCCAATCTGAAAAAGTATATTACATATTAGTATCAGGCTGTAGATATAAATATACGACAAACGATCTCTCCCCCATCCAATGGGTATGTACTCGATCGGAACTGGCCCGGGAAAGTCTATCTGGTATGGATTGCCTTATCGAGGATTAGTACTGGGATATTAACGAGACGATATGTACAGGCTCGTAGGGGCTGATACATGAAGCTAAACTAAATAAATTAACGCAAACCCAATCTCCAAGCATAACATAGTATAACCAGTATGACAACCAATATATTCGACAATATATAGATGTATATATATATACAGATTACCTATGTAATAATAAATATACATATCACTGCCCACCCCTCTCTCTGTACCATACACAATTCCGATGACACCATATACATGGACTAGGACAACTTGCAACCTCTACCCCAACTCCCACTGACCAATAATCGTCTTCCAATACTGGCGACCGCACCCTATACTTTTTTTTATTTTTTTTTTCTTCTTCTTCTTCAGAGGTTAATGATGGCAGCCAATCGCCTCCTGTTTAACCCTTAATCATACATGTTCTCTTGTTTTAAAAGATATGTTGTAGAACCAAATGGACATCGTTGCGGTGTGGCCGGGCGCCGGGCACGGAGTGACATTAGCTGATGCCGTCATTTGGACCGGCAGTAAAGAGCCGGCATTGGTCCCCGGTAGCTGTTCGATCACAGCTCTTCACCTCTACACCGACGTATGTGAAGTTGTCATTACTTGCCGGAGGAGGTGGTTTTCCCCGGGTACTCCGGTTTCCCCACCATTCATCTCACGGAGTAATGCAGAATAGACCGGAATTGGCCGCCCGAATTACTCTTATTAAACATTATTGACTGTAATATGCATCGTCTGAAATCAAATTTAACATTTTGGACCATGACCGGCGGTATGGTATGGGACACTCACTAATATATGGGCAATTGCTATACCGCCGTGTATTATCTTCTCTTTTTCTTTCGTCTTCAGAATATGTGAAACACATTGTCATATAACCAAACAGTAACAGATAAACGCCTGAACTCGAATAATAGCAAATCGTATATAACGATAAGCCGCGAAACGACAGTAGCTGGGCCAGAAAACATATTACATCATACTTTGCATAACCAAATATCGATCATTCCCAGCCTGATATGTTATGCCCTGACCAATTGTCAAATATCATCATTATATAGGATAACACTGTTACGGCTGAATCTCCATATATCACATGCACTCATACTCAGCCTTTTCACGGTCTTACATACCGGCTTCGTGCGATAGGAGAATGAACTAGCTAGGTTAAATTAACCACCTCATTGCCTCCTTCATTTAATGCACATATTTCGACTGTATGGACGATATTAGTAAATTCGGAAACAAACGGGCCAACGGTCATTGGCCTGCCACTTTTGGGTTCAAATGCCCGGGTTTGGAAGGTCCTCGAGCCAATTCCTACCCTTAAATATAAGATAAAAAAAAAAACTCTACATGAGTGGGTGGTAGGTGGCAGTATGCAATGGGTAATTAACGATCGGGATTCATCCTTACCGGAATCCCGACAGGAGACCTGGGGCCCGTTTCACTAACGAACTAAGCAAGTACTTTTGTCATAAGTTATAACTTAAGTCCGGAGTACGTGCTTAGTCCGTTTCACAAAACGTCTTAGCAAGAACGACAATCGAAATTTACGATGGAAAACTAAGACAGGTAGCTAGTAGTCTTAAGTTATAAGTTAAATATTTAAGTCGGAACTTATGAAATAAACAAAGATGGATGCCCCCATGTGAGCCGAGGTGGAGAAAACGATTCACCGACAGCAGGTAAATTTTCCTGCATATAAACCATATATGCTTACATATAGATAGCCACACCTGTGCTAGTTACCCGTGTATTGCTATTTGTGATGTAGGTCATTTCGTTACCAGTATTCGTTATGCCCAGTTATCGACAACATTTACAACCACTGTAGATCCAGATGAGCCGGCTCGTAACGAACCATCTGTATGCTGTACATGTATGACTGTTTGTATGTTGGTGTCAGTCAGTTGGTCGGTGTCAGTTGGTCGGTGTCAGTTGGTCAGTGTCGGTCAGTTGGTCGGTCGGTCAGTGTCGGTCGGTCGGTCGGTCGGTCGGTCAGTCGGTCGGTCGGTCGTTTCGGTACTTTCTCGGTGCGGATCGGTCGGTCGGATCGGTCGGTCGGTCGGTCGGTCGGTCGGTCGGTCGGTCGGTCGGTCGGTCGGTCGGTCTGTTGGTCACTGTCGGTCACTGTCGGTCAGTGTAGGTTTGTCAGTGTCGGTCGGTCGTTCGGTCGGTGTCGGTATGTCGGTGTCAGTATGTCGGTGTTGGTCAGTTGGTTTCGCACGGTCAGTGTCAGTCGGTCGGTCGGTCGGTGTCGGTCGGTCGGTGTCGGTCGGTCGGTGTCAGTCGATGTCGGTCGGTGTCGGTCGGTCGGTGTCAGTCGGTGTCAGTCGGTGTCAGTCGGTGTCAGTCGGTGTCAGTCGGTGTCAGTCGGTGTTGGTCAGTGTCAATTGGTGTCAGTCAGTCAGTCGGTGTCGGTCGGTCGGATCGGTTCGGTCACTTCGGTGTATCGGTCGGATCGGCTCGGTCGGTCGGTCGGTCGGTCGGTCGGTCGGTCGGTCGGTCGGTCGGTCGGTCGGTCGGTCGGTCGGTCGGTCGCTATCAACTCTAGATCGCTACCAGACCCGTTCCAGGGGGCCGTTTCACTAAACTTTGCAGAATTATGATTATCTGTAAATTTCACATTAACACTGTTTTCTTGTTAAAAATTATTGGATTTACATTTATTGAGCATAGGCTGCTATGCAGCCAGCCTATGCTCAATAAATGTAAATTCATCAATTGAAATTTCCAGACGATTCTAAATTTGCACTTACGAACATTTTAGTCGTATGAAGCTTTGAGAAATGGGCCCCCTGTGTGGTACCAGAAATAGTTACTGTTCATTATAACACACCCATGTAACAGGTCTGATTGTTGGTATATATATTTTAACTTGCCACCTCATAAATACAATGATAAGCACATGTATATTACCAGAAATAGTTATTGTTTCGTATAGCACATCCAGCTAACAATGAATCTGGTACCAGATCAGGCTATTGTAAGTGCAATTAAATGTAGAGCTGTGTTTATGATACCGCCACCCTCTCCCAATAAAGGTGAGGTACTGGTTCTGCCTGGTCATCACTATTAACCCTTTCCACACCACAGACCTTTTTCTTGGTGTTTGCAAAAACAATGTAGATCCAGATGAACCGGTTCATATGGATCTGTCTCGTCAGGATCTGCACTGTTTGCAAGTACTTCTATATCATTAGGAAACACCCATTTGTTTATGAATGTACTGATCTAAATGCTTTTTTCTAACAATTGATTGGTCTGAAAATTAGTTGGACCATTCCAGGTCCATTACTTGGGTCACACACCTTGAGAATGTCAACGACACAGTAAACCAGACTCGTTTGTTACTTGCACTGACACCGTGGACATCACATTTTTCGATTTTTTATTAAACATGCATATCAACAGTATACATGACTTTATATAGTCTGTGTTTCCCATTTGGCCAACACCTGCTGTTACACTACTCTTATATTTAATACGTTGTATCGTAGCCCGAAGACTTTTAACCCTTAGAATGCTAAAAAAGAAAATTGTCATCTGCTGATTTTAAATATTTAGATATTTATTTCAGCTTGAGACAATTCTACTGTGCTGCCAAAACACGATTTTGAGACGAAGCGAGAATAAAATACCAAATCAGCAGACAAAAATTTTGGTTTTCAACGCTTTAAGGCTACTTGTTTGTCAGTATCTCTGTTAGTACAACCAAATACCACACATTCTTTCCCCATCATATATTGTTAATAAATCCCGATAATAATTATTATTGATACACACAGAGCAATGTAAATACGCTCTGGAACAATGGCTTCGCCGAAGTAGGAAGCTGACGGCCAGCTATTTTTAGTAACAGGAATACACACTGCATGACGTCAGCTCAAAACCTCCTATACCCAAAACTGTTAAAATGCGGGCAACCCGACCCAGTTAAATGTGTATGTTGGTGTATTGTCGAGCTTGATGTTTTGTATGTAAAGGTACATCATACCCACTCAGTAGGCACAAGGTGTTCTTTATAGGAATTAAATAAGTGTATGATTGTGTCACTATTTTACCAGTTGTAAAAATTACGAGTGCCCGCTATACAGATATAATCATTTAGTAACATATAGTTTACTGATAGTGACTCGCGGTGGTATCAGGCTATTTTCATATGCAAATGAGCCATGATTTTTTTTTTATTATTTATATTAATTAAATGAGTCACCTAAAGAAATTATATTTTCGACAGATTATAAAGTACGATCATTGCACATCAAAAAATAAATACAGCGAATAAACAGTAATATCGTAAAAAGCAAACACGGTTATCGCCCCTGATATCAGTTTGGAAATTTACGTCTAATATAAAATGTTTACTAATGCCAATCAATACGTGGGGTAATGGTGAATGAATGTTTATTTTACCAAAAGATGTCTCAGATTATGTCTTTGATATGTAAAGAACATTTTGTGCCTACTGAGTGGGCATGTACCTTTAAATTGTTTGTTTGTGTCTGTGGTTTTCAGTGGGTGGTAGGTGGGATCATGCGATGGGTAATTTAATGATCGGGGTTCATCATTACCGGAATTCCGACTGGAGACCTGGTTTGGCCCTCACACTTCTTCGGCATTTTGTATGTGACAGTTGAATCTGGTTATACCCCTTATGTGAGTATTACGATTATTCGTAATCCTATTCTAGGGGAAGGGGCAAAATGACTTGATGTGGTATTGACCTGGCACCAGGTCAGGTTATTCTAATTTCAGGGCTGAATATATTTTTTTCTCGATGTAAATATTCCGTTCTGATTTTGGGACCCCCCCCCCCCAATGCAGCAAGTTAAAACGGGATTGAACCCGTTTACCCGGCCTTACATGATATTAGCTGTTGATAGGCCGTTAAACACCAATAAACAAACAAAACAAACAAACTGTGGTTTTCAACTGTAATATGTAGATTCCTTTCTTTTTCTATTGGTTATCGGCCTCTAATCAAGTTCGAAAGTAAGAACATGGTATAATAGCATTTTTATTGACTATGAAAAATGTTACGACAAAATAAATCGATCTTTTTTATGGCAAAAAATGATAGCTGAAAATGTAAGCACTAAAATGACTAAAGCATTAAAAGCTATGTATTCTGTTGTACGATCAGCAATAAAACATAACCAGAAAACATCCGAATTTATCGAATCACATATGGGGGTAAAACAGGGGGATCCAAGCTCATCTCTATTATTTATGTTGTTTGTAAATGATATAATTGAAAACATAAACACCAATATAGATGGAATTTTTACTATAAACGAATTGAGAATATTTCTCCTACTATATGCTGACGATCAGGTATTATTCGCAACCTCACCAGAATCTGTGCAATCGATGTTAACTGACATAGAAAATTATTGTAACACGTGGAGATTAAAAATAAATACAGGAAAACAAAAGTATTAATATTTGAAAAAGGGCGACATACCAATTATGACTTTTTTCTATATAATGAAAAATTAGAAATTGTAACATCTTTCAAATATAGGTAGGTATATTTTTTCAAAAACGGAAACTGGGCTAGAACACAAAAATGTATATCTGAACATGCATCGAAAGCAATGTATAGACTATTTTCTGTATTCAATCATTATGAATTTTCCACACATGAAAAATGTAAATTGTTTGATAAATTGGTGTCTAGTGTTTTAAATTACTCATCAGAAATATGGGGGTTTCACAAAGGAAAAGATATTGAAAATATTCATACTAAATTTCTTCGAAAAGTATTATGTGTCAACAAATCAACTAATCTAATAGGGCTATACGGGGAATTAGGTAGAGTTCCACTGAGCGTAATTCGTAAAGTTCACATAACCCGATATTGGATAAAACTATTAAAATTAAACGACAATAATGTAACCAAAAAAATGTATAACATGTTGAAAAGCGACGCAGAAAATAATGTATCGTATAACAATACAAATTGGGCTTATCAGATAAAAACAATGATTAATGACATAGGGTTAACAGAGTTATGGGTTAATCAAGACACATTATTACATAATAATAACACATTATATCATGCAAATAAAACAGAGAATTTTAGATAATTACCACCAATCTTGGTATAATGATATAACTAGATCTCAGCGACTTTCATCGTATGCTAGATATAAATCTTCACTAACTTTAGAACCGTACTTAGATATTATAATGAATAGAAAATATAGAATTTCACTATCACGATTTCGATTATCTTCGCATTCTTTAGAAATAGAAAGAGGCAGATATCATAATATTCCCAGGGATGAAAGAATTTGTAAATGTTGTAATTTAAACTCGATAGAAAGTGAGTATCACTTTCTTTTAGTCTGTCCTCTTTACACAAACATAAGAAAACAACATTTAAAACCTTATTTTTGTAGATGGCCAACACTAAATAAGTATGATCATTTAATGACATCGACCAATCGAAAAACAGTAATTAATCTGTCGAAATATGTTTATTTTGCCAGCAATTTGAGAAAAGAATTACTGGAAGAATAAACTTATTTTTATTTAAGTTGCTAATACTGCAAAGTGATCATTTTGGTGGCATCTATTAGTGTATAATTACAATTAACAAAAGCTTCTCCATTTATATTCCGTAAAACATGTATTTTATGTGCACTACACAAGTTTTATGTTAAAGGCTAGAAGCATTGTATTGCTTAATGCTTAATAAAGGATATTGTATTGTATTGTATTGTATAATGACATTTGAAACTGTAGTGTAACAAAAGCAATCAATGCTATTTATACATAGTAAATATATATTCTGCACTGTTTTTTGTGTCTCAAATTGTTGTTCTTGTCCTAATTAAAATACAGATAATTCAGGTAATTGAATATGTGATAAATCAGTGGGCTGTGATATGACACAACCACGCTTATTGCATTTGCAGTTAAGTAGTGTCTTCTATTGTCGCAATTTCATGCAAATATCCATTCTGCACACACATTATTATCGATTAACCCTTTCAACTCCCCGTGCCTCTCTCTTTATCCCAATGATTGCAAACATTGTAAATCCAGACGAACCATCTCTGCAGAGTATTTAATCGGACGGAATCTAACGTTTAAACTTGGTTTGATTCAAATTTCTCTGCAGCATGCTCAGACTTAACTACATATGTAATGCTGCTAAATTTGGTATTGGCAGACTCGTAGTGTTAACGGCTGGAACATGGTCATCATTATAATGAAGAAACCACAGTCGAATTGATGAAAAAGAAGAGACCTCATGGGTGCCGCCATTACTCCAATTAACACCATAATTCTGATAATTCATATTTTGTCTTTTCTCTCAGTAAAAACATGGTTTGGCAGCATTTTATAATCATTTCCATTGGAAATGATTCTAAAGTGCTGCCAAACCAAGTTTTTGATGAGAAAAATATTCAGCAGACGACACAAATTAATTCAGCACTGTAAGGGTTAAACCTTTTTCCCATGATGTATAAATCTCTACTCCCACGGCATAGTGAAATGTTGCATCCAACAGATTCAACATATTCACTCTGGCGTCATTTTTCAATTAACCCTTTCACCCCAGTAACTGGAATGGATTTTGATTTGTTAATTCTCCGACCAATGCAATCATCATAAAATAATTTTCAGACTAGTCCATTTATGATAAGAGGGTGTTTTTGTTCTCAAAAATATGAAAATTACTTGCAAAAAGTGTAGTCCATTTATAAAAAGAGGGTGTTTTTTTTTCTCTAAAAAGTATGAAAATTAGTTGCAAAAAGTGCAAATCCTGATGAGACGGCTCGAGCCGGCTCATAGGATCTACACTTTTTCCCAATACAACTATACAGGCCTGTGGTATTGAAAGGGTTAGAAATGTGTGTGGTGGTGGGGAGTTTGGCGACCTGTCTATAGCATCGGTATACTATTCTCTATTCTATCGGTATACTAATGTTATGTGAGTATTACGATTATTTGTAATCCTATTTTAGGGGAAGGGGCCAAGTGACTTTAACGCTTACCTGATTAAAAGGACGATCATTTGACTAGAATTACGTGATTCATTTGGCGCAAAAGTGAACATCATTTTTTTTCTACAGAAATTGCACTTTCAACAGGTAATATCCTATTTTTGTTAGTAAAGATCGTTATTTTAATGCGTTTTCAGTACAGCCATACCTCTTCTAGAATGAGCCAGAATGCACCAAATCACATGTACGTGATAAAAAATTTCCAGGGGAGCATGCAACTGGACCCACCTAGCTACCTCCCGCACTCCGCGCGGTCGACCATAGCAGCGCTTTAATTTTTTTCTGGGGGAAGGCCCGACAATGTACGTCTTCTTGTTTCCATGACAGTCATACATGTACATTCGTTAGTTAGCATTTCACGTCAGATTGGCCCCAGTTCTGGGTATTACACATGATATTTGTTAGAAGAATGCTCCCACCCACTACTTCAGAGTTGAATTTGGGAAAATGCATTATGAAAGTAATAAGATTGCTACTCCTCACTAATCCTTTAGGGATAATGGCTATGTGTATGTGTGGCGGTGACACGGCACCAGATCAGGCTCTGTTGATTCAACCCCGTTAAAACAGCTATGGTCATTTGAAGACAGGTTAACGGAGATTAGAAAATTAACTGGTGTCGAGTCTACATGCTATGTATATATTTAGGTCCGAAATGGTTAAAATGCAAGTTGTGATTTAACTGGATGTTTGGCAGAATATTTTGTGATTTGTGGCTGGTCTATCACCCAGTCGGTGTCTATGGCTGGATAAATAGTTGTCTAGCATTTGTGCTCGGTCTATCATATGGCCCATTCACTAAATATAGTTCTGCCAAACCTTCACTTAACTCACAACTTAGATGTTCAGTGAATAGTCAAGTATACAAGACAGTTTTAGTAGTTAATTGTATTTTAATATACATGTTTTGTACACATTTATGTTGGTATCTATTCAACGTCTCTTGTATCGGAATCCTGTGAATTCCTCGGATGGCCAACTGTCTCTTATCTTCTTCACGGCGCAGGATGGAATGACTTTCCGAACACCCTTGCCGAGTATATGCCACACCCATCGTGTAAACCGTCTGTACCATACATGTCTGTAGAGCCTGTAAATAAATAATATAATTTTTTTTTAAATGGATCCACTATTAATGATAACAATGACTAATCCTTGATATTACATGTATATATCTTTATATTTTAATTTCATGTTTGGTGCCCTATGATTCGCTGAATATATTTTTTCTCGATGTAAATATTCCGTTCTGATTTTGGGATTTTCCCCCCCAATGCAGCAGGTTAAAATGGGATCGAACCCGTTTGCCCGGCCTTACATGACCTTAGCTGTTGATAGGCCGTTAAACACTAATAAACAAACAAACAAACATACTTATTTTACAACCTTGTACAATGGTGTATGGAGCAACCAAGCAGTTGAACTATAAGTAGAGGGTTTGAAATATGCAGTGTTCAGAAATTGAATCACTTACAAATACAGCCTAGGCAATATAAAATTTTCTGAATATCATTCCCACCTGTATCTAAACAATAATGTCAGATTAATTATTTTTTAGTTACTATTTTTTTTATTTAATTTATTTATTTGAAGAAAAATCATCATTTCTTTAAACAATACAATCAATTTTACAAACATAAAAAAATTCACCCACCTGACTCATTTTGTTCTTCAAAATTTGGATGTTATTACGTAAATTAACTTTATATGGCCTAATCAACAAGTAGTGGCTCATTTTGATATAAACTGAACTATTTGCAATAAAGTATTTACCACATTTTATGAAATTGTGTTTTCTGTTTTTGCTTTGTTGTATGAAACATATATTAGACGAGCCACATGATTTTGTACCCAAGAATATTTTCCGCAAATGAGGCCGAAAGTTGGCGAAAATTTCATAGAAAGTCTGAAAATTTCATATATTTTCGATGTCATTTGTGAAAAATATGGCGCATATTCTTTGGTGTAAAATCACGTGGCTCGTCTCATATATGTGTGTGGCTGTGACTGGAGAAAAGAGCTTGTCAGATTTCTGACCAGTGCAGCTCCTGATCGAACAGCACACTCCTGTAGCTAGTTCTGGGTACATAACTCTAACTGCATTTCATTAAACTGCATTAGATATAATAAGAGTTGTGACGAAGTATCCTTTCCGAATGTGTGTTTGAAGCGTTCTTTGTTTACTTTCTACTTTGTGGAGAGTGACCTAAGAATTTTGCTAATACACACTTTAATAGGTAAGTTTATGTCATATTGTAGAATTGTCTCTCAACAATATAGCGAAGTATGAACGTCGTAAATGCTGTTAGTGTGGTGTAGCGATATAGTGCAACTTGTTGCCTATAAAGCGGAAAACATGCAGCTATCCTGTAGCATAACAATCTATATTCGGTGTTCCAAGCATGCCATGTTTTTCATTGATGCAATGAGGAACAGTGCAGATCCTGATCAGACTGCGGATGTCTGGATCTACACTGGTGTCAAAACCCATAAGCCCCATTTCTCCAGTCAAAGCCACATATAAGTGTTGATGATAATTGTAAGCAACTCTACATTTACGTTACACCAATAACTACTTACTTGTGTATTGGTTCATCATCACCGACATGGCCATATCCATCCAGAAATTCGTAAAACGAAGTTTCCACGACGTACTGGTTGATGCAGTTGCCATGAAACCCGGGGTGTTCCGTGATGCATCGCAGTCCCAGTTCTTCGATCAGCGTGTTGACCGGTGCTATCTCTGTACAGCGTTTGCTCTCATTGGCAGTCGGCATCGGTACACATCATCCACAGTCACACCTGAAAATGGAATGAAATATAGGTTAACATCACACCAACACAGATGGGTGTCACTGAGCGTCAAAAATGGTTGATGACGAAAATTTATCGCGAATTATGACACCATATTTCTTTGGTCCTGATCTTGACCATGTGGATGAATAGTGATAAACAAGCACATGAAGTTTGACGTACCTACATGGCATGAATAGAGCAAATGACGGAACAAACAATTCACTATCTGATGAAGGGGGAAATATGCATTCAGCTTACTCCATATGGTCTGGTAAATTGCACAATTGCCTATGATTATTCTGTCAAACAGAGCCCCACTAAACGGGCTAAATTTTCATATAATTTCACACCAAATGTTGGTGGGATTTCTCCACAATGCAGTAGGTTAAACAGGGGATCGAACCTATTGGCATTACATTAAATAACCTTAGCTGTTGATAGGCCGTTAAACACCAATATATCAAATACACCAAATGTTGGTCGATACCTACTGTCTGTTTTACGAAACCTGTCCAAATATAATTATTATTTTCGCAATAAAATCAGCTATGGTTGAGTACATTGCAAGTTACTGTTCGCAACTAATGAGCGAGGTGAAAATATGTATACATGTTTCTCATTGGTTTATGGATGGTTTTATAAAATGCTGCCATGTTTACGACCGCAAAACACGAGGAAATAATCACTGAGAATGGGCTATTATTGTGACAAAAAGATTATACAATTTACACAGCACATGTCTCTGTACAGAAAGTTGAGAAACTACAAAAGACAGATGAAACAGTAAAAGTTATATGTAAAGCTGTGTTTATCTAAGCTATTATATTGGACAATGTTCAAGTACTACAATAAATTGAATAATTATAATTTGATGAAACACAACATCTGGTGGTATCTTATTTTCACAATGCTGGAACTAATGCAGTCTGACAAAGTGGGTGTGGTTAGTCTGTTAGCCGTAAACGGACGGTACGTGAATATTACTTATTATGACTCCGCAACTCATGCGGGGTATGCCAATATATTCCCCGCAAACCACATCGTAATTTATGAGTTAATCTCCGTCAAATACTGACGTGTTTTGTAAAAAAATATGTTGAAATTTATACCAGTTCGCATGTCCACGTCGTTCGTGCCAGTCGATCTCTGATTCGCCGCTGTCCGACTCGTCTGACGATGAATCATCGGATACAGCAAACCCATCCTGTGTTGTAGGTTCGTACAAATATCCCTGTGCTTGAATTGGCGGAGAATGCAGCAAAAAGTACCCGTCATTGGCGTCAAATTGTTCTATATCTTCCATTGTTTCTCGCGACTGAATCACCTCATTGACGTCATTTCCGGTTTGGGTCATTTTTCGGTTTCATTTTACACAGGTGCGAATATACCGGTAAAGCACGCATCTGTTTTATACATTAACCTCCATTCGACTTTATATTTTAATTTCGGGTTTTCGACGTTTTTTTCATATGTTCATGAAGAAAATGGCTATATTAAAAGATAAAAAATCAACAATGATGTTGCATTTCTCCTTTAAGTTTGTGTTGTGAAACCAAATAAGCAATGACTTAAGTCGGTCATAACTTTTGTCATAAGTTATAACTTAAGTTCGAACTTATGAACAAACTAAGATTTGTTAGTGAAACGGGCCCCTGGTTTGGCCCTCATGTACATCGTTGGCTTGTTTGTATGTGCCAGTTGAATCTGGTTATACCCCTTACGTGAGTTTACGATTATTAGTAATCCTATTAATTTTAGGGAAAGGGTTCAATTAGCTTTGGTGTGGTATGGACCTGGCACCAGGTCAGGTTATTCTAATTTCAGGGCTGACTATATAGTTTGTTTCGATGTAAATATTCCGTTCTGATTTTGGGATTTTCTCCCCCAGTGCAGCAGGTTATATACGGGATCGAACCCGTTGGCCCGGCTTTAAATGACCTTAGCTGTTGATAGGCCGTTAAACACCAATACATCAAATGCAATCAAAATCTACCAGCATGGTATTCTATTTAACAGGTAACGTAAGATGGACACATATGTGACTGTGACTGGAGAAATGGGGCTTATAGGTTTGGCGACCAGTGTAGGTCCAGATCAGCCTTTGCATCCGCACAGTCTGATCAGGACCTGCACTGTTCGCCATTACATGAATGAAACACCCGTCATGCTTCAAACAAGCAATATAGATGATTTTCAGGCTACACGAGTGTGCTATTTGATGAGGAGCTACACTGCTCACAAATCCCATAAGCCAAATTTCTCCAGTCACAGCGACATATAACGCGGGTTTTCCTTGAAATTATATGAGCTTTGTTCGAATGGGGTTTTATTGGTGTTTGTCATTCTTTCATCTCCTTGTTGGGCCCGTACGTTGGTTGTGGGGTGAAATGTACGTGTCCCAACAAAGACTTCTCGAAAATACATAGGACGGTTGGTCAGGAGCATCCAAAGGGCACATTTAACGATGGGTTTCATCCTTAACGGAATCCCGATATCCCTGGTGTGACCCTCGGGTATATTGTTTTTGCTTTCTGCTACGTGAGAGTTGAATCCGGTTATGCTCATTACAAAAGTAATAGGATTAGTACTAATCCTATTACTTTTGGGGAGTGGGGCTAAGTGACTATGGTATGGTGAAGGCCTGGCACCAGGTTAGGTTATTATAATTCCAGATCTGAATATATATTGTTATGTAAATACATTGTATTCAATCTGATGCTGGGATTTACACCCCCTCCCCGATCACAACGGGTAGTATATGGGATTCGACCCCGTTAACCCGGCCTAAAATGACCTTAATTGTTGACGAGCCGTTAAGCCATCGATCATCAAATCGATCCCATACATACAGACAAGACATGTGATTTTCTTCCTAGGAATATGTACAACATGAAATATATTTATGATATGTTCCGTAAATGACGTCGAAAGTTGACGAAATGTTTAGCGAGGACGCGGAATAGTATTCCACATTTGCTATGAAAGTTTCGTCAACTTTCGTCATAATTTACAGAAGATATCACAGTTTCTGTCAATATTTTTTCATGAAAAATCGTACATTTTAGGTGCAAAATCGCATGGCTCGTCTCATACGAGCACGTGCCATGCGTTTATCATGGCGGCGGCATGGCGTCATGCGTCAGATGTTCACATGTGTTGTCGTCATAATTTATGTGGCTGTGAATATATAAATGGGGCTTATGTGTTATGCGACCGGTGTAGATCCAGATCAGCCTGTGCATCTGCACAGTCTGATCAGGATCTGCACTGTTCGCCATTCAATCAATGAGACACCCGTCATACTTCTAACACGCAATCATAGATCGTTATCAAGATACAGAAGTGTGATATTTGATCAGGAGCTACAGTTTAATTCTGTTTCACCAACCGTTTTCTCACCATATCCGAGATGGGTTTTAACCATTTCATCCCTAAGTAACTGGAATGGATTTGTATATGTTGATTTTGCAACCAATCTAACAATCCCATTTTGTCAGACTAGACCATTTATGAAAAAGGAGGAGATTTTGTTCTGAAAAATAAAACAATTACTTGCAAAACGTGCAGATCCTGATGAGACGGCTCGTCAGGAGCCGGCTCATCTGGATCTACACTGTTTGTCAATACCACTATACAGGCATGTGGGGTTGAAAGGGTTAACCAGAAAGGAACAGCATACCGTGGAACCCCTCTAAACCGGACACTCGGGAAAATATAGATGTTATCATTAGATGTGTTTCGCTGTTATGTATCTCTGATTAGAATGACTTTCATGATTGCAAAAGACTAGAATGTGTCATGAATTGCTCACATGTCTGATTTACAGTGCAACATCTCCAAACCGGACACCCTGGGGACCTCCCAGGGTGTCCGGTTTGGAGAGGTTCCACTGTAGAACTTATATCATCTTCAACTTTCTATGTCATGCAGTGCAAAGAAGCCAGTTTACTGGAAGTAATGTAAAAGGTTAGAAAACGTTGCATAGCGATATTTACTATTCTATCACAATTACACACAATTAAAATATAACTCATAAGCCGTAGATATGATATAGACCTTGCTATTGAAAATGTTAGGAACATATATTATAACTAGAAATGTTGCCTGTCGGCACATGAATGCCCCCGCTGGCAGCCAAAGACAAGAAACGAGGCAAAGCCACGAAGGCCAGGTTTTTCCAGACACTTGTATAACATAATTATACCCACTTTTTGTAGACTAGATGGCCGTGGCCTGCATGTCGCGGCTTGGGGCGAGGCATGGACACTAAAAAAAAGAGATATAGTAGATGGAAAAACTTTAACCAAACAACTTTAACCGGACACACGGACGTACGGACGGACGGACGTATGCCAAAATGCCGACTATATTGCGCTTTCCGCAAGCGGGCGCGACAATGATGATACACACCCATGTGAAGTATCAAGGTAATGGGTGAAGTAGTTGCAGAGATATAGTACACGAAAATCCTTTAAGAAAAATATTCAAAGTAATTTGACCTTGACATTGGGCACAGGGGTCGCACGGTTGGGGGTAGAATGAAAATATGGATGATGATAAACACCCATGCGAAGTTTCAAGGTAATGGGCGAAGCAGTTGCAGAGATATAGTATAACGAAAACCTTTAACCAAAAAACTTTAACCAGACGTACGTTAAAAGGATAACGTTGAAAATGGCTAAGTCAATTACGTAGAAATAATAGGTCAAGGTAAAACAAAATGGTCACATGTTGGATAGTTATATGTGGTGGGCACCCCTTGGTTATGCAGCTGTGACAGTTTGGTGGTCCTAGGTGGTACAGTACCAAAGAAATGGACTTAAACACGAAAACTTAACATTGTAAACGCGAAAAGTTAACATTGCAAATGGCTAAGTCGACTGCCCGGAAAAAATGGATCAAGTTCAAAAAAAGGTAACATGTTGGATAGTGATATGTGGTGGGCACCCCTTGATTATGAAGCTGTGAAAGTTTGTTAGTCCTATAAGGTACAGTAACAAAGAAATGGACTCAAACTTAACATTGATTGTGGACGCCGCCCGCCGCCCGACGCCCGACGCCCACCGCCCGTCCGCCCGCCTAGCTTTCGCCAATCCAATAGCCTGGGTTTTCTTTCCAAAAAAAAAACCTGGCTAAAAACGAGACACATTTGAAAACAAGCAAACAGAAATTATAAGCCATTTACCCGAGCGTTAAGGTTTCGAACGCACCAAGTATGTGTGACCTTGACCCCGAACTTAGCGGGGGCGGGGCGAATGTGAATTTGTCACAGGGCGGTAGAGGACCATTGGAGCAATGCGTGTGTGAAATGTGAAGTCAATCCGAGCAAGCAAGCAAGACGCCTACTATATGCCCCCCTCACCATTCGGTGGCGGGGGCATAAAAATAATTTAACAAGAACATAAAACCTCTTACAAAATTAAAACGTGGTTGATATCCGGCGACATCCGGATGGATAACCGTAGTAAATTTTAACATGTAGGTATGGTAATTATTATATAGTGAATACATTTATTCTAAGTACTAGATATTGCTAAAGCTCAATTACAAATGATTTCAGTTCATTGCAATCGATATGCACTGCACTTTCCGGAGTGACAGCGTGTTTTCTATATGTATGACTAAGACTGGTCTCGAAAGCTTGTCCAGAGAATGCAGGAAATACCGTGTTTAATGAAATGGTGCTGTGGCTTACATAAAAGGAAGGAACATTGTACCCGCACTGCAATCCTTTCCGATGGACAATTAAACTGGTCCCATTATATGATAAGTCGTTTTTTACTAAATTTCGTAAACCGACGATTGCTAAATCTGGTGGAAATTCTGAAAGCATTGGTGTAAATGGAGTTCTTGATTTATAGTCAACATTTGTAGTTCCGTAGAGCAAAATTGGATTTTGCAAATACTCGTTTATAACAACATTCTTTAAAGTTGCATGTGTAAATATGTCGTTTTCCAACGGACCCGGTGTGTCCCTAAATTCAATGTTAAGTATCAAATCACTCGCTGTTTGTTTTAGATCGCCAACACCGCCTCCTAAGCCCCGCCCATCATCCATATTCATTGTTCTGTCCAGCATCACTTCCAGCCATCCTTCTTCTAACGAGGCGAAACCATGCGATTCCGCGGTGTGTAAAGTGACACGTTTCGTCTCATCTTCCAGAATAGCCATCGTGGTAATTGGGTAATAGTTACTTTCTATACTTCGATTGCGGTATGTTTTCCGTCCGATCAGACTGAAACCATTCTGGTCGGTGTAGAATGTGTTATTGTTCTTCACGTCCGTTTCCAGTCTTAAAATAACCTCAGTATTTGATATTTGAAGGGTTTGACTTAAATCGATCTCGGTCCTTAGATAGATTCCTTGGCCAATGATGCCAGTGTCATTATAAATACGAAATCTAACGGTGTAAGAGTCCGCTTTAATTGTAACTTCAGACATAACAGATCCTTTAGTAGTCGTTATTTTAGAGCTTAATTTAATATCCTTTGCTACATTATGTGGTCCGAAAATATACGCACCGCTCTTATGTGAAGTATAATACAAAAGTGTAGATGTAATATTGGTAATTCGTCCATCAGAATGAATTATCCGAGTCATCATACCAGAGGCATTATCAAATGTAATTTTCATAAAACTGTTTTCAATATATAGTGGTTCTCTATTGGAACTGTGTTCTCTTTCTTTCACCATCACATTCACTTCCTTATCACTAGCATGCTCTGTAACTAAAAATGTTTTAATGCTCAATGGAGACAAATCCACAGGAAATTGTAAAACAATACCATCTCCCGAAATATATCTAGTGATTTGACACGGAATACTACTACCATTTTCATTGACAACATTTACATTTCCCAGTTGTCGTTTTATTCGTAAGTCAACAATGTCATTCCGGTGCTTCCACTGTATTCACAACTATAATTCTCAAAGAGTTCTTCGTGACACCAGGTCCGCTTGTTATATCAAACACAGCTGTTCGCGTAACCGACGTCGAATCTTTCTTTTCAATTCCTTCTTTAAACACTTCTACATCCACCAAACCGTTTTCAGACAAAACTGTACTAAGGACAAGTTTAAGAGCCTCTCTTACTTTGGTGTATGCTCTCCAGAGACGTACTTGATAATCTGCCACGACGTTTTGCATGGACGTTCCTGTAATACCGTCATGATGGTGGAACATACCCAGCTCACGTCTCGCCAAACGCATATTCTCGGCAACATTAGCATGGTGTATAAACGTAGCATTTGCAACCTTACATTTATAGTAGAATAATACGTTGAAGATGTCAGCCGCTCTGATAAGTGATCCTATTTCTCTAGCAAATTTCTTTAACGCAGGTCGTGTAGAGTAAAATCCAGTCCAGTACATGTTGTCATAGTCGGAGTATGGGAGAAAATCTCCTTTTAATGAAGGAAAGTCAGAACCGTCGACTAACTTCTGCGTTTGTTGAATATTACGGATTCGATCAAAATAACCTTTTAATGTACCAAACTTAATATTCATCTTCCAATCAAGTTTTGCGTTGATGTAATTCATCAACTTGTTGTAATTTTCAAACGTATCGCCCCATTGCTGTGACCGACTAAAAGAAAAGTCCTCACCGATGGCCATATACAGTGTGTCATAGCGATAAAACCTGGCAGTGTATTTATATTGTTCATACAGTATCCTCGCTAGCCTGTCAATGTTATTGTCTGTGACACTAATTCCTAGCGCGGTTGGATCACCAAGGTGCAGATAATTAAACTGTCCACACTCGTCCTCTCTTTTCCCACACACGGTATCCAACCAGTACCCAGGATACGGCATCACGTTACACAGTATATCTGTCCTGTTGTCCCATCTCCAATATGGCCGCCAATTAAATTCAAGGTTCCTATGTTTCATCAATGTTCCCTTTATCGCCTGGTGTACTCTATTGATTACCATGTTATCAATTCCAGACGCTTTCCACAAGTACGACATGGTACTTGAGTAACCGAAAGGGTCAATCACCCACGCGGTCTTTGGCTTGACCCCTAAATTCTCCATCAGCCACTGGTGACCCTCGATGAGTTGGTCAATGATGGGAACATAGTAGGTGATGGCTTCATCTGGCATAACCCACGATCCCAGCACTATCTCCAGTTGACCGTTGGCTATCAGCGTCCTGACCTATAACAAACAAGTAGTATAATTTGTTTTATTATCCAACTCCTTATATAAGTTGATATTCCAGTGTTGGCTAATTCCCTGGGTTTTGACGTGCCTGTGCAATAGTTTTGATTGCCCAGTCAATAGTTCCGATTGCCAGTAAAAATTCACCGCTAAAATCAAGATGTCATGATTTTTGTCGAAGATTACGTCATAAAAATGAATGTAATTTAGATTGGTCTGTCGATGCGCCCCACGCCAAATTTACGTACATTGTGGCACATACACGGTTACAGGTGGAGTAATAAAACGGTTACTTCATGGTAATTCGGGGAACAGTCAAAGTCAAAACAGATTGCCACTCGGTGCCGTGGACGACCCGAGGCACTGTTGCCCTTTGGCAATTTGAATTGGGTATTTAAGCAAATACGCAGCTTATCTGGAGCCCTGATTCAAATAGTATACATAACCATACCAAATACGAAAGCATACGGACAATCGAACTATCGAAATAACTGAAACAAAACACCATTGTCAACTATACATCGATACATGATTGTCACATGCATCCACTTACCTTTCTCTTTAGTCCGTCGTCTATGTCCCGGAACCATCGCTCCAGAAACACAGTTTCAGCCCATTGGAATGTCATGTTCCTGTTCTGTGATAGCACATTCACCATGTTTGTCAATATCCCTGCAAATAATGCATTGGTTGCAGAACTGCTGGTGTTTTATCAAGGTCTATTCATCAAGTGGGGGTATGTAACATACCCCACTTGATGAACAGCCCTTGATATTATATTACGAGAATTGTAAATATAATCAGGGAACGATGGAAGAGAAGCAGTAATATGATCTAAGCGAGCAACGACAAACAGAAACATACAATGTGCTAATGGCAGCTGAAGAACCCAGGTAAACTAAAGTGTAACTACTAAAACCATATAAAATAGACAAGCATATTGCAGTACTGCTGTAGTCTTCAAAGGGAAACGAGAGGCACTCTATGACTAGAAGTGTACGATGAAGAGTAGGCAATTCCGCTGGCGATCGCCACTTTTCGCAATTGGCGATAAAAATAAACAATTGGCGATAAAAAATTACAATGTTCGAAAAAAATCATTCTTGAAGTGGCGATTTTTTTATTTTCCCCAGCGGAATCCCTGATCACATCAAGTGACGGTTAACCATGCACCAGTAACTCAGGGATCATCCAATTTAGTACTAAAGAGTGTACAAATACGAAAGAAGAGCAATGTACACTTCCTACTAGCAAACATACGCAAGTGTCAAACGACAATAAACCCAAAGAGACTAAAGAGTCCAGGGGCCCGTTTCACTAAACTTCTTACGACTAAAATGTTCGTAAGTGCAAATTTAAGATCGTCTGTAAATTTCAATTGATGGATTTACATTTATTGAGCATAGGCTGCATGTGCAGCCTATGCTGAATAAATGTAAATCCAATAATTGTTTACAAGAAAACATTGTTAATGTGCTATTTACAGACTATCATAATTTTGCACTTACGAACATTTTAGTCTTACGAAGTTTAGTGAAACGGGCCCCAGATTCACCATAGATACATATAGCACAAACTTGTACACCAATGGTTGCAGAGCACAAACTTTTACACCAATGGTTGCAGAGCTTTCATCTTGTCGCAATATTAAACAACAACCAGCATGATTGGAGGTGCTTTCACCATAGCAAACTATAACTGCCGGCTCATGTAACGTTTTATGCTCGAAAATGACCACATATGACGTCGTTATCTATGGACAGAACGCGGACTTGTTTACGTTGCGTTATTACACTGACGTCATTCGGTAACGTCCAGTGACGTCACCCGACCAATGGAACGTCAGTTGTAACCCGGATGCCTGATACAACAGTATGTTATCAGTCAGTACGTATTTGGTCAATACAGGGCCGGTTACCTGAGAATCATCGGTGTTCATTCATCATAATGATGATGTCGTACATCAAATAATTCAGATACATACCCCTTACAAACAGGTTATAATATTCCTCCATCGTATGGCCAAATCCCGGATCGGCATGAGAAAACGGAACCAGAATAACGTGCAGTTCGTCGGTGTTGTTCGATTCGGGCGGGTCTGGTATTAGATATTTCCCGTACTTGTCGAGTGTGTAGTCCGTGATGTCTGGTAGATCGTACGTCGTTATGTCGGCGTGGTAACCATGGCGACGGTTGGTTTGGCTACAATCCGGACAATCATCACTTGGTGTGGTTGTAGTCGTCTTTGATGATATCTGGATTTCACTATCACCAAGATCTACATCGTTGTTAACCTGCACGAAAAAGAAATACGTCAGGCCATACAAAAATACTTTTATCGTCATCGGTCATGGAGAAATCAAACTGTACTATAAATTCGCGACGTGATCAATAACAAGAGTTGTCAGAAGACAACGAATCTCGCCTGTTGGCAGCCTTCACTCAAACTTGGCACAGTTGCATAAAAAAACATGAATATTATATAACTTGACCTTGGGTTAAGGGGCGTGCGGTGGACCTTCACATTGGGGTCAGTGGTGCAAGGTGGGTCGTGGGTTTGCTATAGCATAATATAGCATATTAAGATGAATGCTTGTATGAAATATCAATGCGCTCCCTGAAAACAGAAGTAAAACAAAATTTAACCCAACGTTAAGTTTATGAACGCACTAAGTTGGTGATTTTCTACAGCATGATAGCTATTCACATGAGGAATGCATGTATGAATGTTTTAAGTTTGTGACCTTGACCTTGGGGAAAGGGGTAGGGGGTCATGGATTTGATGTAGCACAATAGGTGATCATCAGATGAATGCATGTGTGAAATATCAAAGCGTTCCCTGTAAAGAAACAGAAGTTACACAACATTTACCCCAACGTTAAGTTGATGAATATGCTAAGATTGTGACCTTGACCTTGGGGTAAGGGTTTGGTGGTGGGTTGTGGATTTACTACAGCATGATAGAATATCATCAGATGATGGTCCAGCGGGGGGTATAAATATCAAGGCGTTCCATGAAAGGAAACAGATGTTATAAGACATTTACCCCAACGTGAAGTTTATGAATGTGCTAAGTTTGTGACATTGACCTTGGGGAAATGGGTGGGATGTGGGTCATGGATTTGCTATAGTACGATAGAGTATCATCAGATGAATGCATGTATGAAATATGAAGGTATTCCCTGTAAATAAACAGAAGTTACACAACATTTACCCCAACGTAAAGTGTATGAATGTGCTAGATTTGAGACCTTGACCTAGGCGTAAGGGTTGGTGAGGAATGCATGAATGAAATATCAAGGCGTTCCATGAAAGAAAACAGATGTTATAAGACATTTACCCCAACGTTAAGTTTATGAATGTGCTAAGTTTGTGACCTTGACCTTGGGGTAAGGGATGGGCGGTGTGTCATGGATTTGCTATAGCACGATAGAGTATCATCAGATGAATCCATGTATGAAATATGAAGGCGTTCCCTGTAAATAAACAGAAGTTGCACAACATTTACCCCAACGTTAAGTTTATGAACATGCTAAGTTTGTGACCTTGACCTTGGGGTAAGGGTTGGGTGATGGATCGTAGATTTTCTACTCCATGATAGAGGGTCATCAGATGAATGCATGTATGAAATATGAAGACATTCCCGGTAAATAAACAGAAGTTACACAACATTTACCCCAAGGTTAAGTTTATGAACATGCTAAGTTTGTGACCTTGACCCTGGGGTAAGGGTTATATGGATTTGCTACAGCATGATAGAGGGTTATCTGAGGAATGCATGTATGAAATATCAAGGCGTTCCATGAAAGGAAACAGATGCTATAAGTAAATTTACCCCAACGTTAAGTTTATGAATGTGCTAAGTTTGTGACCTTGACCTTGGGTTAAGGGTTGGGTGGTGGGTCATGGCTTTGCTACAGCATGATAGAAGGTCATCTGAGGAATGCATGTATGACAGGAGCGGTAATAGTAACTTTATAGAACATAAGTTTTTGTTTGAGATGTTCGTCTCTGATCTTTTAAAATTATAAAATATATTTTAAAAAAATCCGCCCTCCCGCTTCATATTTCTGAGAACCAAAGTACTAATTTTATGGCATTAGTAGTCATGGTAATATATCATGTCGACAATGACAGGCGATGCCATTACAGTCGCCGTACATGATGACCAGTAGCCTATTTCACCAACATTGCAAAGTATACTTTTCTAGCAAAGTATATACTGAGCAAAACTAGAAACGTCCCTCCATGTTTAAGGAAAGATTCATCAAAAACCAAAAGGGTTACTTTTAAAAATCAAAATGGAAAAACAAGTTCATTCATTTCTGTATCAAAGCCAATAAATTGCATTTGGATATCTTGTTAAATATTCGAGAGATAACCGGCCAAGGGCGGTAGGGGTCAAAATCAAAAATCACAAAAACCCAGAAATGTGTTACTTAATGTTTAGAGATGGAATTTCAATAAGTAATGTGGCAAATTCAGTAAATCTCGTTAGTACCGAGTGTGGCCACCATTTGCATGAATGCATGCAATGATCCTACGCCGTATCGACGTGACGTAACGCAATACCAGTGCGTTGGGCAAATTCCTCCATTCCCGTTGTAACGCCCGTGTAAGATCGCGAACATTGTCAATCTGATGGTTAGCTCGTGCTTTGCGGCCCAGCTCATCCCATATGTGCTCAATGGATTGAGATCCGGGGAGACCGCGGGCCATGGCATGACGTCGACGTTGTTTTGCTGTAAGTATTGAGTGGTGACCCTGGCTACGTGAGGGCGGGCATTGTCGTGCATCAATGTCACACCAGGACCATGCTGACGGATAAATGGTAAGGCATGTGCATTTAGCACATCTGCAACATAACGTTGTGCATTGATGTTGCCCTGTACAACAACCAAATCTGTCTTCCGGTTTCCCATGATCCCACCCCAGACCATTACGCTCCCTCCCACAAACCTGTTCTTCTCAACAATGCAACAATCGGTGAATCTTTCATTTTTACGCCTGTATACCCGTAATCTTCCGTCAGCATGACTAACTGTGAACCGAGATTCATCGGTGAACAAAACTCGGTTCCAGTCAGCCCTTCTCCAGTTCAGATGACGTCGCGCCCATAACAGTCTGGCAGCACGGTGACGTTGGGTCATTATCTGACCAGTGTACGGGCGGCGTGCCCGGATTGGTTGGGCGTTACGACGTAACCGGTTGCGAATGGTCTGCCCTGAGACACCGTATCGCCTAGCAGTGACTGTGGCTGCCAATCGACGTTGACGTAAGTGCGTCAACGTAATGTAACGATCGGCTCTAGCCGTCGTTACACGAGGCCTACCAGGTCGCTGCCGGTCGTGAACAGCCCCAGTCTGCTGGTACCGGGCTGCAAGACGATCAATCGTCTTCCGACAGCAACCAAACCGAGGCGCGACCGCCCTGGCGGCCATCCCACCCGCAAGCATCCCAATTGCCTGATTTCGCTCGTTTTCGGAAAGCCGTGGCATATCGAAAACAGTGAAAAATTAAAAAAGTTTTTTAATTTTCCGAATAGCCCCTATCGCATGAATGGTACGACATGAACTGAATCACCTTATCGATGACAAGTATAGCGTGCACGTGCAAAAAGTTGAAATCAACGTTCCGGTCACTGGCCGCTATGTAAACCGTGTGTATCGGCTAAACTCTACACGATCGTATTCTGAACATCGCCACGGTTTAAAATACATGTACTTTGAACATGTGGTACATACATAGACAGAGCTACACCGGCTATAAAACAGTGACGTTTCTAGTTTTGTTGAGTATACTTTGAAGGAGAAATATTTAATTTTAGGATAAATTTATTAATTTTGGCTGTGATAATGTAATAAATTCAGTTTAATAATTCTGCATACTTGTAATCCTCAAATATATGCAGTCGTTAGTTCTATATGAAATAATGCATTTCAGGAAAAATAAATGATTACTCCCTCAATGTATACTTTGCTAGAAAAGTTTTATTTGCAATGTTGGTGAAATAGGCTACTGAACTGTGTACACTATTTCAAATAGAGTTATATTGCATGAGTTGGAATGATACATGCTCATAGAATAGGGTGGACATACATCCTTAATGCTTAGAATTTCGACGATAGCAGCCGAGCATTGCGCAGGTGGTATCACACTCGAAAACGCAGAAAATGTTCCGCAACAAACAATCCCCAATTAATAGTTGAACGGGTCAGCGAAATAAGGGAGCTAATTCCCTCATAGAGTTATCACACTTCTACTGACCGTTTCAATAACATAGGCGTTTTGTTTTGTAGGTGTGATTTTAATGGATATGCCGACCGATTGTTACAAATAGGACATACAACAACAACAAGCAAAAGTTGCTAAACGACCCCCCCCCCCACCAGAGATTCCGCTGGGGAAAATTAAAAAATCGCCACTTCAAAAAAAAGAAAGAAAAAGGAATAACCAATAGGATAAAAATAAACAATTGGCGATAACAAATTACAATTTTCGAAAATAAAAAATGATTTTTTTTTCTCGAAAATTGTAACTTTTTATCGCCAATTGTTTATTTGTATCGTCAATTGCGAAGATCGACAGTGCCCCCCCCCCCCCCCCCCCCCCCATGTTCAAGACTATTGAGAATACATGCAATCATGGTAAAAGCATCACATGAAGAACAATTAAAATACAGATGGGTAAGCCTGTAACAAAGCTACGAAATTAATATGTACATGTACTTACCGTATTTATAACTTTACGTTTCATCACATCGACAGCATGCATCAAGTCTAGCCGGTAGTCGTTGCCATGGTAATACTGTTGCTTCACCGAGATCCATAGCAACCAGGCGATGATCAGGAGAAGGGAGACTATTCCAACTCGCTTCACAAATCTCCACGGCACGAGTTGTCTCAGGGTTGGCATGGTTAGCCTTCTATTGGTTGCGGAAACGTCACACTTCAAATAATCCCGTATCGTCCGTAGCTGCTATGGACACTATGGGATTATTTGAAGGGTTAAGTTTCCGAAACAAAATATTTATCGGACGGTGTTTACGGTGCTCATGGTCATAGAAAATATACTGGATTTTCACATCATCAGACAAACTGTTTTTTTTTTTATACTTTAGCATGTTTAGTGAGAGCAAAACATATACTGGTACATAAGAGTATGGTCGGAGTAGTATTTCAAACGTGCGTTTGAAGCGTTCGTTGTTTACTTCCTACTAGTACTTCGTGGAGAGTGACCTAGGAAATGTGCTAACACTATTAGGAGTTTATGACAATATTTTTGTCTCATACGTATTGTAGAATTGTTTCTCAAGAAAAATTTAGCGAAGTATGAACGTGAACGCCCTGTAGGTTATTTTTCTATATGTTATTGCGCGAAATGTAAATGCTATTACGCAAGTTTTACCATTGACTGTGGATTAGCAATATAGTGCAACATATTGCCTATAAAGCGTGCAGCTAAACGAACACAGTCTACATATATATATCACACTCAATTACTTTTGTATCTGTACAAAACCGGACACTAATAAAACATTATAAACACTATCACAGTAGGTATTCCACTGGAATACCTAATGTTATAGTATTTTTCCACTGTGTCAGTCGGCTTACTGGTTCGCTCGCTTCTAGTAGTAGTAACATTGTAGCAGACTTAAGAAAAAAACGAGAACACCTGCTTTCAAAACTGGATACACCATGCTATATGCATACAGACTGTATGCCATATTTATGTTATAACTTCACATTTTATTTTAATAATATTTTACAATTTACTGTCCAAGGATGTGGTCCGAAAAGTCCATGATCCTACACATCCTGGTCCGAATGGCTTCGGTCCGAAACGTGCAGTGACCGATTTGGATGTCGGTCCAACTCTTATTAGACCAGCACCCTTTTTGATTTGGTAAATAGTGTGTGTTTTGACGAGTACACTCCCCGGTCCCTCTGTCATAGATAGCATACGTACGTGTGACTCTACATTCACGGTTAAATAGGCCGTAATATTTCAGAGTTATTTATTTGGACAGGCTGTAGAAATAGCAAATGGAGTAAATACGTACTAGGGGAAATAACTGTAATTATTTATTGCCAGTTTATTTTCGGATTGTAGGTCGTATATTTTCTGGTATTTCTCCACAGTTTTCGCCCCTTGTATTGATTGGTGCCATTTGTTTTGTGGCGTCGGATGGTCGGTGCAACACTAGTATATAGTCCAGGCCCGTACGCAGGGGGGTGGGGCGGGGGGCTAAATTCGCCGAGGTCCGCTATTTTTCAAACAGTAATCTCAACAAATACTGCAATGCATTAATATACAGGTAATTTGCATGAAAATGTCACAATTTACCACCGTTGAAATCCGAATTTAAATGACTTCAAATGCAAGAGAGTGCATTTCATGCCATCTAGCTTCAAAAAAGTCCAAGGGGAGCATGCCCCCGCACCCCACTAGCGTACTCGCTCCACTAGTCTACGTGGGGCTCGCCCCTGACGCACCCCCAATAGAAAATCCTGCGTACGGGCCTGTATACAATACTGCGAACATGAATGGGATGCTCATCAGTGCAAGGTTTATGTGTATACATTGTTTTCTATTTACCAATTTACTCTCGTTCATATTCTATGCAGGTCCGTCAAATTACACCAACGCCAGGGGCATTTTTCGCTAAACTTCGTACGCTGCTAATTTCCTAAGAAGATTTTAACAGTCATTTTCTTTCGATATGAATTGGAGCGAAACACCATAACATTTCAACCACACACCCCATATAGCCAACATGTACTATATGAATGAATGGCCTTTTTGTGGAATTTATCGGGGTATAAACTTGGAAAAGTCGCAGGAATACTGGACGAAGGCCGGAAGGGTCGTCCAGTATTACCGCGACTTTTCCAAGTTTATATCCCCGATAAATTCCACAAAAAGGCCATTCATTCCTTATAATTCCAGCATTTGAAATAAATTCATCAAGCAAATGTGTTTATTTTCTGTTTTCTTAAGAATTATTTTAACTGCGCCTCACGGTTGCGGAAAGTAGTTCGGTGTGGGAGTTTACTGGGATATAAATTTTAGACAGAGACTTGCTACGGGCCAATCAAATGTTAGGGAATTGTGTAAATATTGTTGTGCTGGAATTATAAACACTTTAGATCCAGGGGCTGTTTCACTAAACTTCGTACGACTAAAATGTTCGTAAGTGCAAACTTAGGATCGTCTGGAAATTTCAATTGATGGATTAACATTTATTGAGCATAGCCTATGGTCAATAAATCCAATAATTGTTTACAAGAAAACATTGTTAATGTGAAATTTACTGACTACATGTATCATATTTTTGCACTTACTAATATTTTAGTCGTACGACGTTTAGTGAAACGGCCCCCAGATGAGCCTACTCATAACAAGCCGTCTCATCAGGATCTGCAGCATTTGTCCGTATTGGTCAATTCTAAAAGAAAATCCGTTGTTTTTCTTCAGAAACGGACTAGTCCTGCTAGTTACGGGAAGGATTGGATTGAATTGTTTCGTTCACTGTTCTAATATAAGGTTTGATCATGTCCAGCCGTGTGTAAACGTTTGCTGTGGCCCGAGGGAACAGTTTGAACCCCAAGGCTGCAGGCCGCGGGTTCAAACAGTTCCCGAGGGCCACAGCAAACGTTTGCACACGGCTTGACAAGATCAAACGTTATTGTTACATTTCCAACAAAAAAACTGATGTAATTTTAGCATTATATTCAGTATTTTCAGTACTTTTATAAATCGTCCCATTCACGTAGATAATTTTCGGTATTCATATTCCGGGGCCGTGTCATGAACGTCATGAAGTAGTGACGTAATGAAGGCACTTCCACGTAGTGACGTCATAAAGGCACTTCCATTACGCGCGGCCCCGGAATGAGAATTGCCTAAAGCCATATGCAAACAGCACGCGCTATATGCGTGCAAACAACGGAAACCATGTAACAATACATATTTGTATAATATGAAATAGGCACTACCTATGACGGGCGACGTTAGTATATGAAACTAAATTTACCAATTGATAGCTTTACCATGATGTTAGTATGCTATAAGCATGATAAACGGTACCGTAGTATATTGTAGTATTGCAGAACTACTTCCCGCAACTACCACGGTGTTACAACTTGTCTATTATAATTAAATGGTGTCATTGTCGCACTTCTCTCATTTGAACCAGATACAATTAGATATTTCCGTTCATATATAGTACATTAATAGCCTAGGTATAGTGGAGCGCGTGGTCGAGCGGTCTGAGGCGTCGGTCTGCTGATCTTACGATCGTGGGTTCGAGCCTCGCGTGCGTTGTGTCCTTGAGCAAGAAACTTTATCCACACTGCTTCAGCCCACCCAGATGTAAATGGGTACCTGCTAAATACCGGGAACATCGATTGTATTTGATTGTATTTTATTGTATGTACATGTACTTATGAATACAAATATGATCCACTAGTGATAAGCCTCAGTATACTGGCAAAAGCAAAGCATAATAGAAACTGTATTAGTACATTTACGATCATTTTAAGAAAAAATAACAAGGCTAAGAATCTTCAGTGATATTATTCCCAATTTTCGCAATCTCAGTCGTCATTGAGCACGACTGTCACTTCGAGAGTTATACACATTTTGCCCATTTTTGGTATGAATTGTGTTAAGTTTTACATTTACTTTTTTGATTAACCCAGTGCTGTGTCAGATGTGTTTGTATCCTGGACTACAGCAACAGGTGCACTAGACGCACACTTGCAATGCATACGTTGTTCTGGTAGTCGTGTTCCCCAATTATCCCGGATCGCTTGACTATGTCTTGTATTTTTAAACTCACATCAGCGAATTTAAGTGCAGCGTGGCGGCTATAGAAATTCTCCAGGTGTGTCCTTCCAGTGATGCTATTATTTTCTCGATCCCTGGTGGTCTTTGAGCACATTTTGACCATTTTTGTATTATTTTTGTCCTTTTTACATACAGCTTCACTTAAGCTGTTGGTAAGAGGTACTTGTGTCATGAACTGTGAATACAGCACAGGCTGTGACACACCCGAGCAGGCGCAATATAACAGCAGTTACAATACATACTTGTTTCTGTTAGTCATGTCCACAGAGTAGCATGGATCGCTTGACTTTGTCTTGTAAACAAAATCACAACATGTGCGCTTTCTATCCAATGCTATTGAGAGAGATATAGTGTGCGTCTATCTAACGATGTTGAAAGATAGAGAGAGAAATATTATGGTTTCTATCTAATGATGTTGAGAGAAGGTGGGTAATGATAGAGAAAGAGACACACAGAGAGACATAGACAGACAGAGAGCGAGATAGAGAGAGAGAGAGCGAGATAGAGAGAGAGAGAGAGAGAGAGACAGACGAGAGAGACAGACGAGAGAGACAGACAGACGAGAGAGACAGACAGACGATAGAGACAGACAGACAGACAGACAGACAGACAGACAGACAGACAGACAGACAGACAGACAGACAGACAGACAGACAGACAGACAGACAGACAGACAGACAGACAGACAGACAGACAGACAGACAGACAGACAGACAGACAGACAGACAGACAGACAGACAGACAGACAGACAGACAGACAGACAGACAGACAGACAGACAGACAGACAGGCAGAGAGATGAATGTGGGAGAGAGATGGTGTTAAAATAAATACGGAATAATGAAACTCCATTTCGTTGCAATTATTTTTTTTTCCCATAAAATTTTCCAATGCGCATTTAAGGCATTTCTACTCTCACGGGGGACTCTTCAGCGTTGTGATAAAAGCAACTTCAGTCTTCCTAACGACAACACAATTTTGAAATGCAGTAACTTCGTAAGCTATATTATGTATACTTTCCGATGTTATCTACATTTTGTTTTAGAAGCAGTTGGCCCTTCAGGCCAAATTATTCGTCGCCCGTATTAGTAATACCACGTGTCGTAAAAACACCGTCTGTGCTTGGTTTATCGGTTTACGGTAAAACAAATTTTACACTTTCAATCATATGTTCAACCTAGTTTCACTGAATGGTAAGTTTTCATATACGCGTAACATAAAGCGGGCGACAAAGAGTCGCCCGTATTACTAACGTTACATGGACCTTGCTTGTTGCAAACAGTGCAGGGGGCCGTTTCACTAAACTTCGTACGACTTAGATGTTCGTAAGTGCAAAATTATGAGTGTCTGTAAATTTCACATTAACAATGTTTTCGTGTAAACATTTATTGGATTTACATTTATTGAAAGGCTGCATATGCAGCCTAAAAATAAATGTAAATCCAAACATTGAAATTTCCAGACGATCCTAAATTTGCACTTACCAACATTTTAGTCGTACGAAAGTTTCGTGAAACGGCCCCATGATCCTAATAAAAAAATGCTGATGAAATAACATGTTTATTATCGGGAGTTGTAAACATGTACTTGGAAAAATGCACACGGTGTATTCAATACTCGAATAAAGAATAATTTTACGAACACATTTCAAATTGTAACATTTATTAATTAACCGAAATGTTTGCATGTTAAAGGTACATGCCCACTCAGAGGGCACAAACTATTCTTTATAGGAATTAAATAAGTGTATATTTGTGTCACTATTCAACCAGTTCTAAAAATTATGAGTGCCCGCTATACAGATATAATCATTTAGTAATATTTATTTTACTGATAGTGACACGTGGTGATATAAGGCTATTTTCATATGCAAATGAGGCATGGTATTATTTAATTATTTATACTAATTAAATGAATCACCTGAACAAATAATATTTTCGACAGATTAATAAGTATGATCATTGAACATCAAAATATAAATACAGAAAATAATTAGTAATGTCCGTTAACATTTTAAGGAAATACGGTTATCGCCTCTGATATCAGTGTGGATATTTACCTCTGATATACAATGTATAATAATGCCAATCATTACGTGGGGAAATGGTGAATGAATGTTTATTTTGCCAGGAAATGTCTCTGATATAAAGAACAGTTTGTGCCTACTGAGTGGGCGTGTACCTTTAAGTTTACAAAATAATAATTTTAACATATTAAACCATAATTATAGCTGGCGATGTACAGTGATTCTGAAGTATATGTGTATGTTGTGTTGTATATATTGAGGGATCGTAGATAGTTACTATCTACGATAAGTTATTTCCATTTCAATTTATTTATAGAAATCCGGTCCAAATTGTATATACAAATTGTATATTGTATATATTGAAGTATCGCTTGTAAAAAGGGCGTAAGTAGCATGATTTGTTTTGAATTCGAAATTGAGCCACTATAGTGTTTTCGACTTGAGGTGATCCAGATCATCCTACATATCTGCGTGATATGTAGCCTATTTCACCAACATTGTAAAGTATACTTTCCTAGCAAAGTATACTTTCAGGGAGAAATTTTCAATTTTAGGATAAATTTATTAATTTTTATTATACTGAATTTATTACATTATCACAGCCATTTTGGCTGTGATAATGTAATAAATTCAGTATAATAATTCTGCATACTTTTAGTCATCAAATATATGCAGTCGTTAGTTCTATATGACATAATGCATTTCGGGAAAAATAAATGATTACTCCCTCAAAGTATACTTTGCTAGAAAAGTATACTTTGCAATTTTGATGAAATCGTCTACTGATCCGGTCATTATCACAGTCATTGGTCATTATCACAGTCCTCACTATTATTATTATTTTGCAAACATTGTAGACTCAGATTGCGAACAGATCTAGAGTAGACCTATATCAGACTGCACAATGGTTATACTCTAGATCTGTTCGCAATCTGAATTATATGACCATTCAGTAAGAAATAAATGTTAGAATACCACAAAGGACCGGATCTCGATAAATATATTGTTCAAAGGGAAATAACTACTGCCTGTTCCACGTTTTGCTTCCAACGAACTTTTGGCTAGTGAACATATTAAATCTAACAAATATTTAAATTCCAGTAAGTAATTTTTCATCAATAACAAAAATGTCACCCTCCCCAAATTTCTTATTTGATGAAATTCCATAAAATATTGATTGTATTGTGTAAAAACTATTTTCTTATGGTAATTTAACATGGGGTGAAAATGAGGTGGATGCTGAGCAGGAGAGTCAAAAAACGAAAAAAAAGAAAGTAAATTGACTCCGAAACCTGGTTAGATAGCTTGGAAATGATATAAATAAGAAAACAAAAGTTAGATTTTGAAAATCAATCAACAAATAAAAAATTATTTAAAAACAATCTATGTTTAGCCCCTATGTTAAATTCCCATAGGAAAATCGTATTTTCGCAATAAAATCAATATTTGATGGAATTTCATAAAATATTCTTTTTTGGGGAGGGTGAATTTTTTGTTATTGATGAAAAAGTACTTACATTTAAATATTTATTATATTGAATGTGTTTAATAGCCAGCAGTTCGTCGGCAGAAAAACGTGGAACAGACAGTACTGAGATACGATCCCCTGTTAATATGGAATAGCCCTTCACACTCGGTGGTTAACCCATCCCATGCGGAATACCCATTTATGGGTATACACATTTCTAAAAATCTCATCGAACGTATATGTTGTGACCACTCATTTGAACCGTCTCTATGAGAACACAAAGCATCGTGGTACCATTGTCGCGATGATTTGAGTTCTTATACAGTTTTTAAATGTACAAGTACAGTGGAACCTCTCCCCAGGGCGTCCGGTTCGGAGATGTTCCACCGTATATCAGTAGCCTATTTCATCAACATTGCAAAGTATACTTTCCTAGCAAAGTATACTTTGAGGCCCGGGGAGAAATGTTCAATTTTAGGATCAAGTTATTAATTTTTATTATACTGAATTTATTACATTATCACAGCCAAAATTGGCTGTGATAATGTAATAAATGCAGTATAATAATTCTGCATAGTTTTAATCATCAAATATATGCAATCGTTAGTTCTGTATGAAATAATACATTTCGGAAAAAATCAATGATTATTCCCTCAAAGTATACTTTGCTAGAAAAGTATACTTTGCAATGTTGGTGAAATCGGCTACTGAGATGTTAGCGCTTTATGACCCATTCGAGTGCTTTGCAATCATTAAAAGGCATTGTAACCGGAGATACATAACAGCGAAATGCATCAGACTAAGTTAACATTAATATTTTCCCGAGTAACCGGTATATAGGGGTTCCACTGTATTCAATTGTTCGCCTCATGGGGACTTCATTGTATAATGCGATATTTATGTAGTTCAGAGTAAGTGTTGTAAGGTTGTATAGCCCTTAGAATGCGGGACACGTAAATTGTCGTCTGCTGTTGTTTTATATTTTGCGCCATCCAGGCCTAAAGGACATTTTTATCAGCCGACGGCCCTTTTATCTGTCATATAAGTATTATCTTGAGCAGGTAGACAGTTTTTCTTCATCATTAGCCTATGTTCGTGAATGAGCAGGATACCAGTCTGTTTGCTAACTTCCGGGAACCTGTTGAATTCCGGTTAGCATATATTCACGATGCAGGATGGACACAGCCCGTGTTCGCTGTCCACGTATTGTAGGACGGTGCAATGCCAGTTCCATCGTTTTATTGCTGGACATTGGGCAACGGGACAGCCCACTTCTGACGTATCTGAAGAAAAACAAATGAAGGTGTCAGTGAATGAAGGGGGCTAACTTCGTGAAGGAGTTAGTCCCCTTCTTCCACTGACATTTTAATTATGTGGCCGTGTATATTGGTCACTTACTGTTAGGATTACACTATTTATTTGAAAAATAACAAATGAATAGTTTTATCAAAGTATTCGATTTTTTGCACTTTTTGGAAACATATATTTCCTCAATATCGAACTACAGGTATTCTGCAAAATTCATCAAGCAATCACTGTTTATTTAATAATACCATATCAAGGTGTATGATCACGTGGTACTAACAACAACAACAAGTACCGATTCAAAGTACGTATTATTTTATAGTGTCCTTATTACGTAACTGATTTTGATGAAATATGGCGCATCAAACGCATCTTGTTAAGCTGCATTTGGTGGTCTCTGTATTTTCGCCCAAACTTCTGTCGTTTTTGCGAAGAATCGATTTCCGTGTCTCTCTGACACGGAAATCGATTCTTCGCAAAAAGTACATAAGTCTGTGCCAAACTCCGTAGACCACAAAATACAGCTCATGAAAACGCGTTTGCTGCGCCATATTTCATCAAAATCCGTTGCATATTAAGGAAAATATCAAATAATACTTACTTTGGAGTGGGCGGCGTTGTTGTTGTAACCACGTGATCATGCACCTTGAATATGTATTTACTTGTATTTATGCAATGTGCTCAATACGCACCTGTAGGTGTATATTGAGCAATAATTATATTATGCCACATGTTAACAAACACACATTCACAAAATTACGAATACAATGTATTATGAAAGATAGGTAATAAGAATATTCGTATGACCCAGGGTAATGTTTAAAGGTACATGCCTACTCAGTAGGCACAAAATGTTCTGTATTTCCGAGACATCATCGGATACATTTTCTGGCAAAATAAACATTCATTCACCATATTGATTGACATTATTATACATTTTATATCAGACGTAAATTTGCACACTGATATCCTGGGGGATAACCGTGTTTCCTTAACATGTTAACGGATATTAGTTGTTCAGGTGACGCATTTAATTACATGTAGTATAAATAATTAAAAAAAATATGCATATGCAAATATAGAGAATAGTAGGTTAGTCCCGTGAATGGAAACAAATATCTGGCAAGGCTCAGGAAACGGGATGGGCGAGGCTCTGCCGAGCACATACCGTTTCCGTGCCGCGCCAGATATTTTTCCCATTCACGGCACTAACCTACTATTCTATTTATCCCGTCAACACCTACAAATGGCTGTAAAATGCAAAAATAGTATTGACTGGATATCAAAAATGTTTCGCGGCATCGTGTTTCACGGCACATACGCACTGTTTTGACGGGATAAAGCCTAATACTACGGCGAGTCACTATCAGTAAAATACATATTACTAAATGAGTTTATCTGTATAGCGGGCACTCGTAATTTTTAGAAGTGGTGGAATATTGACACGATTATACGTTTATTTAATTCCTATAAAGAACAGTGTGTGCCTACTGAGTAGGCATGTACCGTTATCAGTCTTCATATACAAATTTATCAGTTAGCATGCAAATCAATATGTGTGTAGTTAAAATACCCATCGATTCATTTGTATAAAAGGCATATTAGCATCTCATACAAATGAATTGACATGCAAATAATCAACCGATAATAAATTATTAATATTTCAATCAATCAATCAACCAATCAATCAATCAATCAATCAATCAATCAATCAATCAATCAATCAATCAATCAAATCCATTACGGTCGTATCTTGCAATTGTCCTGCCTTTTCCGGCCATTGTCAGATTTGCCCCCGTGCTGGGATTGACGTCACGTTTTTCGTCCACTTTACCGGGATTAGCACACGTTCTGGGATTGACCCCGTCCTGGGTCTGACCCCCCTATCTGGGTCTTACACCATTATATATATTACATGCTACGCAGTAATTTACCGTGATTCTGGAGGGATTTATTTCCTTGAAGGAAATATTTTCTCCTAGACGTTCGCGAGACGTAATTGACGTCACGTTTTGACGTCGTTTACCGCAAAGAAACAAGTCATACGCTAGCGTCAGAATTGTCAATTTTGGCAAATTATACTGAATTTATTACATTATCACAGCCAGATAATGTAATAAATTCAGTATAATACGTTATAAGCTGGTCTAAGAGCAAATTTCACATTTTCCGAAGAGCATGTACGGTAATATACAATTTATTTCACAATCATTTTGAAATACCGTATTTATTTCCTTAACATCTGTAAATCCGACAAAGACACTCGTGCTCCGCACTCGTTTCTTTGTCGGATTTCCAGATGTATCGGGAAATAAATCTGGTATTTCAAAATGGCAGTTGAATAATCTCTACATAATGGAAACAAACATTTATTCCATCAATGACCGCTCACCTATGATGCACAGAGGGCAGCCTTTACACATGACCCCACCCGGGGATAGGTATGTCGAGGCGACCAGCTCGCTCGGACATTCTACCGGCTCGCAGCGGACAGACGGACATCGTATACTCGGGAGGATGTCTATAGAACGGAGAAACAATAATATATAGCAATTGCACTACAGCGACACCAACGTTACCATTGCGCCACCGCAACAACATAACTAATATTACAGCGGATAGCGTATACTCAATGGGATGTCTGGTGGAATGGAGAAACACTCATACTTACCAATTACTCTACAGCGACATCAACGTTACCATTACACCACCGCAACAACATAACCAACATTACAGCGGACAGTGTGTATTCAATGGGATGTCTTTTAGAATCGAGAAACAATCACAAATACTAATTACTCTACCACAATATCAACGTTACCATTACGCCACCGCAACAACACACGGCGATCGGTTTGTTGCGGTGGCGTCGTGCTAGGATGTCTGATAGAATGGAGCAGCAATCATAAATGCCAATTGCCATTGCGCCACGCAAAAGCTTACAGCGGCGTCGACGCTACAAAAACGCACTGACCTCATCATATAGAGCACTACAACGCCGTCAGCGCCATCATTGTGGTTGTTGCGATGGCTACATGGTAGCATTGTGCTAGGATTACTTACTCGGTGGGATGGCTGGTAGAACGGACAAACAATAATAAATACCAATTACTCTGCTGCGACATCAACATTACCATTACGCCACCGCAACACCTCCAATCCTGTTAGTAATGCTCGATGGGATGTTTGGTTGACAAAAGAAAACATGAATATCACTAGCACTACACTGTAGAGTCAGGGGACCAAAGCTCGCGGGAGATCAGTCCTCGCGGTATATATGATTTGTGATCGTTTTCCCTAAATACATTTAAAAAAAACAGCTGGTCCCGTGTTTGTTTGTTTGTACCCAAGTCAAGCTCATATTTGACGCATATAACCGGAAGCAAGCGCTTTTTGATCCACTTTGACAGCAGACGAAAGGTAAACAAAGACCCGGAAGCCAACAGAAAGTTCCACTTTAAAAGTTATTTTTGAAGTGAATTAGGTAACTTCTCATGAATAATTGGTGGATACTAGATAAAATATTCAATGAAAATGATATAACTACTCATATAATATCAGTAAATACCCTCAATCAGTTTAAATCTCACTTTCTTCGCATCCTGTCAAAATCTAGATCATGTCATTGTAAGTTCGATAAGAGTTATTGTTCCTGATCATAAAAAGGATATGTGTGAGGTGTCCGGTAAAACAATGGTTACTTGTTTGTATAAATCGTTCACAAACATGTATAAGACGACTGACATACATATTTAATAGTTGTGTTTAATGTTATCTGTTTGACATTTAGTGTTCTGAACTGACATGATCAGACTGATGATCTACCATATTTGAGACATTTTGCTTGAACTAAGAATGAGGACTTCAATTAACAGGTGTGTATTGTATTGTTTATATATTTTGTATTATGTCATTGTCTGATAGTATTAGAAATGATTTACATTCATTTTCCCCTCCAAAAAATATGTAACTGCCGTAGAAAACGGGTAGAAAAACCGGTGTTCGGTTACCACGAGGATAGATCCTCTACAATTGAAAATGACCACATCCGGGGCAGGAAACAATGGCAGCTCCCCTAGTCACGTGATCACTAAATACACAGACAAAAAAACATGGCGTTTGCCACTGGAGATCCAGGTTATTGATTTTAGTTAGTAAACATATCATAAACAATTTGTATGTAGGTTTAAATCGTTACGATAGTAGGAAAATACCGCGAGCTTTGGTCCCCTCACTCTACAGCCACGTCGACGCTCCCATACGCCACCGCGATACCACCAATTGTGCTAGCATTGCTCGAGGGGCTGTCTGGTAGACAGGAGAACAAAGTGAATACCGTAACATTAGAGAGACGTCGACGTTACCATTACGCCACCGCAACAATCCCCAGTGATGGTTTTATTGTGGTGGTGAAATTGTATCATCGTTATAGGATTGCTTACTCGATGGGATGTCTGGTAGAGAAACCGGAAGAAATAAACCTAGCACTACAATGGCGTTGACGTTACCATCATGCCACTGCAACCCCTCACAGCGACGTCGATGCTACAATAACGCACCAATCTCATCGCCTAGATCGCTACAACGACGTCGACGCTACCATTATGCCACCGCAACGTTGCGGTGACATGATGGTAGTGTCCACGCCGCTGTTCATAGTAACACTGGTGTTGACGCGGTGGCATAATGGTAACGTCGACGTCGCTGCAATACTAGGTGCTACCGTGGTTAGGAACGTGGGTGCGAACCCAGAGCCGACCGTGAAAAATGTAAAATTATATGACGCCTCTGTTCGCGAGTAAATAAGGAGAAAAAAACATGAAACTGAAGGAACAGAATGCATCAATAGTTCGAGCTAGTTGTACTTTGTCGCATCAAAATGCTCGAGTGGTTATTGACATTGTTCATAAAATGTAGATCACGTGGACCTAAATAGAGGGTATTCATATCGTAAATTACCAACAGGATATTGAAGTATAAATACATGTCCATTATACTCACCGGTGCATTATTCATTAACAGTATTCAGTATTCATTAGCATAGTTTGCTAAATAAGCAGATCTAATACGTATTAATTATCACACTGCTTGAAAGAATATATTGTTCTCGAAGACGTTGATTATAAATAAACATATTGGCGGACATTGCTCTTGTGTTCATTAATACATGCTGGGATCGTATAAGGCATGCCCGAACAATGCACTAAGATGTATAATAGACATACTAATGTATACTGCGTATGGTGGCATATTTCTGCCATCTACTGAATTTGATATCGTGGTAGCTAAGTTCGTCTTAATACACAGTACGAGTCGTCATAACTACATAGTGATCGCGTCAAGACGACTTAATAATTGGTTAGGACGAGATAAATGGGACAAGATAAATGTTTAAAGAACAAATATCGTCAAAAACGTTATACATGTACTGCCAAACTAGAGACATCACTTTTGCTACATTTTATCTCGTCTTGATCAGTTTGTAAGTCTTCAAGACGAGTTACTAACTGATCAAGACGAAATTAATTAAATGTTAATGTTGTGTGTCGTATACGCGTTAATTTGATGTGAACAAATAGTAGAAATTAAGTAAAAAATATCGATGTCACCATTGTGCAGTATCACGTTTTTGACAAGATGTCGTGGTAGTTATCACGTACATTTTATCTCCAAGGTGCATAATCACGTGGTTACAACAACAACAACAACAGCTAAAAGTGTTGAAAGCTCGACCACTCCAAAGTAAGTATTATTTGAGATTTCCCTTAATATGCAACGGATTTTAATGACGCGTCTTCAAGAGCTGCATTTGGT
The DNA here is from genome assembly GCA_029237695.1 of Conchocele bisecta. Lineage (NCBI taxonomy): Eukaryota > Metazoa > Mollusca > Bivalvia > Lucinida > Thyasiridae > Conchocele > Conchocele bisecta. The sequence goes on along the minus strand of CM055278.1, from coordinate 64,867,672 downwards.
GGTCCATGGAGTTCGGCACAGACTTATGTCGTTTTTGCGAAGAATCAATTTCCGTGTCAGTAGACACGGAAATCGATTCGTCGCAAAAACGACAGAAGTTTGGGCCAAAGTACCGAGACCACCAACTGCAGCTTAACGAGACGCGTTTGATGCGCCATATTTCTTGCATAATAATAAATCCATTACATAATAAGGATAAAATAAAATAATACGTACTTTGAATCGGAGGGCTTCTGGAAATTTCAGTATGTGTTGTTGTTGTTTTAACCACGTGATCATACAACTTGAATAACGTAAACTATTCGACATAAAAGTACGCGAAATTGACGTAAGAATAGTCGAACATTTACTGGTCCGTGACGTAACAACGTTCACACGGGTAAAGTATATAGCATGTAAGATAGTATATTTTTCTGTCGTCGTGAAGCGACTTAGCTATCACCTTATCACGTGATATGTACGACAGAAATATGCCACCATACCTCGGAATCGTTAGAAATGTTGTTGACATTATAAGTCGTACTAGCGTACCAATAAATGACATGTGTGACGCAAAAACCATATAGGGCATCTACGTCGTAGACCTACGATGGTGAGTCAATAAGTAGTGTCACTCGACCATTATCTTTCTAACAACTCATCCAACTTGAATTCAAGTTGGCACTTGAATCCATTAACGTTATTTGCATTTTGAAACATGGCTGCCAAATGTTCGTGCCCAGTGTTTGAATGTTCCACTTAGTTAGGTTATAATTGATTAAAACAACGAACAAAAACATCATGAACACTTTTTGGCGAAAATAGGTAAAAATTAAAAGAATATTTTTGTGAGCATTTTGGAAGAGATATTCAAAGTTAAAAACATTTGTTGTTACAAACTCGCGTGGGAGATATTTCTAGTAAGCCGGTACTCGCGTCGACTGCTCGTTCCTTTTTCGGTGTAACTCCCGGGTTAAACTCGAGTAGCACACAAGCAGAGTCGTTGTTCAGGTCCAACTCGTGTTGGAACTCTATTAACCTGCCACACGGCATGGGTTCGATTAGAGTTACTCGAGTAAGGTTCAAAGGTCAAATTATTTAACTCGAGTTGGAACTCTGCTGGTTCCAGTGGTGCTCGCATTATTCGAGTTGCTACCAGGGTGTTACAACGAAAAACGCCTTTCGGAATAGGATTACTTCACGTACGGACACAGACAAAGGGTAGTATACCAGACAACACGGAAGTGCTTCAAACTAGGGTAAGGGTGAATTCACGTACGGACACGGACCAAGGGACACTTATACCAGACAATACTGAACTTACACGCGGCTAGACCGTGTTGAGCATGGAGATATAAGGCCACACATACGGTGGTGCTGAACACACGGGCGATCATTGTGTGTGGATATCTTGAAGAAATAACAGATGAAGGGGTTAATGGAAGCCACTAACCCCCTAAATTAGATGACACGTCACAACAAACACGAAATTATTGAGTTTCCTACCCCAGTGTAGCTAATTAATACATATAGTGGCATTATCATGAGTATATACTGTACTGGTATATTTTACTAGGCTCATGATCTAGGTCAAGTGATTGTGTAAAATAATTTGTGAGTATATGATATATTATATACATCTATAATTCCAGCACAAAAATATTTACACAATTCCCTAACATTTGATTGGCCCGTAGCAAGTCTCTGTCCAAAATTTATATCCCAGTAAACTCCCACGTCAAACTACTTCCCGTAAACGTGAGGCGCAGTTAAAATAATTCTTAAGAAAACGGAAAATAAACACATTTTCTTGATGAATTTATTTCAAATGCTGGAATTATAAGGAATGAATGGCCTTTTCGTGGAATTTATCGGGGATATAAACTTGGAAAATTCGCGGGAATACTGGACGAGGCCTTCCGGCCTTCGTCCAGTATTCCCGCGAATTCCACAAAAAAAGCCATTCATTCCTATAGCAACTTACGGCAGCTTAAAAGGGACAGCATCTCGTTCGAATGACATAATCAGCCAGGAGAATAGCAGATAATACCCCACCAACTTCAATGAAAATGATGTTACCTTTTCATTGGCTGTCTATGTCGTGGGAACGAGATCATATCTCGTGGTAACGAGATGCTATGTATTTGGAGAGATAGCTAACTCGTGGTATGTCGTGGGAACGAGATAGATAAAATACGGATGACGATTGTTCCTTTTAAGCTGCCGTAGCAACGGTATGCCGGGTTCACTTAAAACGCATGTGGGATCCGTGTTAAAGCTCAATAAAGGTGTATGATCACGTGGTACTAACAACAACAACAAGTACTGAAACTTCCAGAATCCATCCGATTCAAAGTACGTATTCTTTTATATTGTCCTTATTACGTAACGGACTTTGATGAAACACGGCGCATCAAACGCGTCTTCATGAGCTGCATTTGGTGGTCTCTGTATTTTCGCCCAAACTTCTGTCGTTTTTGCGAATAATCGATTTCCGTGTCTCCGACACGGAAATCGATTCTTTGCAAAAACGACGTAAGTCTGTGCCAAACTCCCTGGACCACCCAATGCATCTCATGAAGACGCGTTTGCTGAGCCATAGTTCATCAAAATCCGTTGCATATTAAGGAAAATATCAAATAATACTTACTTTGGAGTGGGCGACGTTGTTGTTGTTGTAACCACGTGATCATGCACCTTGATTTAGAAAGAAGTTGCCATTTAAACACTAGCGTAATTTGGCTAGTGTACTCATGTACTTTGGCTCAAACTTATGTCGTTTTTGCGAAGAATCGAGTTCCGTGTCGGTAGACACGAAAATCGATTCTTCGCAAAAACGACATAAGTCTGTGCCGAACTCCCTGGACGACCAAATGCAGCTCATGAAGACGCGTTTGCTGCGCCATATTTCATCAAAATCCGTTTCATATTAAGGAAAATATCAACTAATACTTACTTTGGAGTGGGCAAGATTTCAACACTTGCAGCCACTATTGTTGTTGTTATAACCACGTGATCATGCACCTTGTCAATGTAATGGTACATACTACATACACTACATAATGGTACAGCTTCATGTGACTACTACTGTCTGTTTCACGAAAGCTGCCCAAATATTACCGCTATATGAACAATGCAAAAACATCTTTTTCGATAATGTTAAATTTCATAAAAAATTGAGAATGTCAGAGCCTTCCTTTTATTTCGTGAAATTTTGTCAAATATTGATTTTATTGCGAAAAAATATTTCTCAATAGGAATTTAACATGGGGGGGGGAGAGGTAGAGAACATGGAGGAGGAGATTGACTCTGAAACTGCACTAGATAGCTTGGAAATGATCTAACTAAGAAATCAAAAGTTAAATTTTGAATATCGGTCCACTATTTCTGAAATTCTGATTTCTCTGTGAAAATGTCTATGGGGATTTAACATGGGGAAATTGTTTTTTCGCAATAAAATCAATATTGGACCAAATTTCAGGAAATAAAATGAAGACTCGTTATTAAATTTGGCTATAATTTAATATTATCGGAAAACATGTTGTTTTTGCATTGTTTATGTAGCCGTAAACTTTGGGCAGGTTTCGTGAAACAGACAGTAAATGACCTTCGTGTGACCTTCACCTACTGTTGTTTTTGTCCCATTGCACAACGTGTTTCTCTTGGGTACAATTTAATTTGCCAACCTTTTATATCTTCAATATCACTTTGTCTACTGCCAGAATACTTGCACAATACTATATCGATGGTCTAGTAACATAAGGTCGTAAGTGCTATGCTTTAGCATAGCAGTTACGACCTTATGTTACTAGACCATCGATATATCAGTGGTGTGCATCACAAATCAGTAAAACACATGACCTTCAAGTGAGCTTGAGATTTTATTTAATTCACTACACCACCACCTGCGCTAATCCTGCCCACAGTGTAAATTGTTTAGTATCAAAATGCTTGGATATTGTGCTTGAAATCAAGCAACTTGATTGTCTGAGCCTGAGCTGTGCTACAGCTCGGGTTCAGACAATCAAGTTGCTTGATTGCGAATTGGCAGTTCAGCTTGATTGGCTGAGCCTCAGATGTGTTCCAGCTCAGGCTCAGACAATCAAATTGCTTGATTGCGAATTGGCATTGCCGATATACATGTATGTTGAAACCGTTGATAATCATATGGGCAAGATTAACGCAGGCGGTTGTGTACCGTAGTACCGCACAATCAAGCAACTTGATTGTCTGAGCCTGAGCTGTGCTACAGCTCAGGTTCAGACAATCAAATTGCTTGATTGCGAATTGGCATTGCCGATATATGTTGAAACCGTTGATAATCATCTGGACACGATTAACGTTGGCTGTTGTGTACCGTAGTTGAGATATGCTGTTCTGAATCATATCTTTCAATTGTTTTTTTGGCCACGAGTTATGCGATCTGTTATTTATTCAGATAATTCCAGAGTTGCGCACAATCATCCCTTGCTTCTAGCGAGACGGTCATTTTACATATCAAGTATCCAGTCATTATTAATTGTTATTAACGGATACATTTGCTTGACGAAGTTTCGTCTCAATACTTCTTTGTCAATGAAATGTCAACGATGTAATAGGCAACACACGATGTAGACACAACGGAATAACTTGAAAGGACGTGTGGTTAACAGCTGTATTCTGTTTGTCTCCCGTATCCGCGAGCTATCCTCCAATAGCCTTGGTTTATTCATTCACTACATAGATTTAGAAGCTAACAGAAAGTCAGAGAAATAAAAAGTGTCATGAACAATAAAAAGCGGCGCTATATATGCTTATCACATGCTTATTTTTAACTTTAATTGATTTCCCTGGTATTGCCTGATGATAGTAACGTACGCCTGTTCGTGACTTCAGTAGCCTATTTCACCAACATTGCAAAGTATACTTTTCTAGCAAAGTATACTTTGAGGGAGAAATTTTCAATTTAAGGATAAATTTATTATTTTTTATTATACTGAATTTATTATATTATCACAGCCATTTAATTAAACGCATATTTTGCTTTATCAAACACACATAACTTTTAATATGATATGTTTTGGTTTATTAAGGACTGACTTTATAGGTATGACATTTTGTTTCAAATGTAGTAGCATCATACACGTATGTGACTGGATATACAGAGAATAGTAGGTTAGTGCCGTGAATGGGAACAAATATCCGGCAAGGCTCAAGAATTTCTTTATTTCTCATCAGAAGCATATGTTGTGACCACTCATTTGAACCGTCTCGCCGAGTTCAGAAATAAGGAAAATAGATAGAGAATAGTAGGTTAGTGCCGTGAATGTGAAAAAATATCTGGCGCGGCACGGAAACGGGATGTGCTCGGCTAAAATATCTGGCAAGGCTCAGGAAACGGGATGGGCGAGGCTCTGCCGAGCACATCCCGTTTCCGTGCCGCGCCAGATATTTTTTCCCATTCACGGCACTAACCCACTATTCTATTTATCCCGTCGACACCTACAAATGGCTGTAAAATGCAAAAATAGTATTGACTGGATATCAAAAATGTTTCACGACACCGTGTTATACGCACTGTGTTGACGGGATAACTACATAAAGGATAGCTGACCCTGTTCTCCTTAGTGTATATTATTCAGAGTATTCAGTTGCCATTTCCTCCATTTCGGATTGTACTTGCTATCGGACAGGTTCACCATTTGGAGCGTTTGACACATACAGCAAATAATATGGTAGAAAATCTAATAGAATTTGGTGCAATACGTACCAGCAAATATATGACCAAAACATGATATAAATATTATTTCATCAGATTACACAAAATGCTAGATATCTGAATTGTTCTACCATCACTCACAGAATATCCAATGGACACTTTTTTAATGTGTAAAATGTCAAACTTATGCACAGTATATTATTAGAAGTACATCTGCTACAAGCAAAGCCTTATTTAGTCGCATAATATGCAACTAGACAATAGTGACAATACACTCAGATAACTGCTTGCAAGTCACTAGATTCGATACAGTATGTATGGTAGTACAGGTATATATATTACTCCACGGTGTATTGTTCTTACTGTTACACAGTCGTTACTGAATTATCAATCATTTTAACAAAGGGTCAACACACCCTTCAGATATTAGAATTTGTATATACATTTGACGAAAACAACGCATAGCACGTTGTTCCCTGATATGTTCCCATCATGTTGCACCAAATTATATTAATGTGTTTGTCATAGTATTAGTGGTATGTGTCAAACGCCATAAGAGATAAAACTGGCCAATGACGTGTACACACTAAGATGGCCGACATGGCAACTCCATGAACCATGTAGGATATAGTAAGAAGAGAATGTCCACATGTATGTTATGCATTTATCTCGTCAGCACAGTGCGTATGTGCAATGAAACACGGTACCGTGACACATATTTGGTATCCTGTCAATACGACCTAATCACTGCGTATGAATATGATGAATATGTGCGCTTGGATTCTCCGATTTTGAGGATGCGGCTGGGGTTATTTTTTGCATTGTAAAGCTATTTGTAGTGTTGAAGGGATAGATAGAATAGTGAATGAGAAAACATATCTGGCGTGGCACGGTTTCCTAAGCATTGCCAGATATTTTCCCCATTCACGGCACTAACCTACTGTTCTCTATATAATCCAATAACATTTACGAAGCAATTATGCATGCCGAATCATAGGACGATCCGGGTCCCCACGGATCTTTAAGTATCGTTCAACATATTTAATAATCGAATGCAAGTATGCAATAATCAAATGAAAATATGTCGTTTTAACCCTTTGAACCCGAAAGCCCGCTATATCTGTTTATGCAAACAGTGCAGATCCAGATGAGCCGGCTCGTAACGAGCCGTCTCATCAGGATCTGCACTTTTTGCAAGTAATTTTCATATTTCTTAGAACAAAAACACCCCCTTTTCATAAATGGACGAATCTGAAAATCATGTTGTGACCATTGGATTGGCCGGAACCTTAGCATATCACAGTCCATTCCAGTTCCTTAGGGTTGAAAGGGTTAATATAGACGCCAATATACTGCCATAATAAATGTTTCGATTTGCGGTGTTTCCTTCACACAATTTCTGATATATTTGAAAGGTATCCAAAACGAAGAAAATAAGACAATACTCCCGAAACAAGATAAAATGAGACCGAAACACGCGCAAGAACAACACACGACATGAGCCATTTCAGGAGGACCTTGTGACGGTCAGTAAACAAAATAGTTCACTTTGGTGTGACGACGCTCGATAGGTAAGCGCCACAAACACCTCACTTGTCGTAAGATAAAACGTAGAACAATGGAGACAATTGGTGAATAACCCCAAGCAATGATAAAGAATGTAATCAGAGGCGGATTTAGGCTTTTTGTCTAGAGGGGGCGTGGATTTCAAATGAGACACATAATTTATGATCATCAACTTTCATAAAATTCAGATTTAAATGCATTTTTCTTATTTCTCAACCAAAGTGTATGTTGTTACCACTCAATTGAACCGTCTCAACGAGACGGTTCAACTGAGTGGTAACAGCATACACTTTAGTTGAGAAATAAGGAAATAATCAGATCTTTCCACGTAAACAATGGGTTAAAATCTAACGACCCCGCCTGGATCCACACCTGTGTGCAAAATTGTAATGAGCAAATACACACAATTACTCAAAACGAATCTCAATTAAAGACATAAATTACATAAGCCCCATTTCTCCAGTCACATCCAACGTTCTGCCTTTGTAGTTATATTATTTCGAATTTCTTATGGGTAATATCCATATATGTGTGGATATATATTCATATTTAACATTTTTATTTCCGTGTATTATGTACATGTATTATTTAGCTTTTAATCTAGCTATTATCTATATATGTGTGTACATATATTCACAGCTGACGTTTTGTTTTCGTAGTTATACATGCATCATTTCGATTTTCTTCTCCTGGTCCAATGGCCATATATTAGGAGACAAATATTCATAATTAACGATTTGTCTTCGTAGTTCTATCATTTCAAGTTTATTTTGGCTAATGTTCATATACGTATTTTCAGTTTCTGTCTAACAAATTGTGTAATCATGTTACATCTGTGTAATTAAATATACAAATGTTGAATTAATTTAATAATCATGATAATAATACATTAATAATTATTTAATTTAAATATTAGTACACATTATATTAAAATAGAGAAATAAGTATCAACTAGTTATGAAAAGTAAAATATCTTATTACTCCAGAATAATACTAATATAATAATACATGTACTACAGTAATGCTAATAATAATTATTTAATTACAATATTCGTCAGTACACATGATACCAAAACAGAACAATAAGTATAATAAACTAGTTATGAAAATTAAAAAAATTATGACTCCAGAATAATACTAATGCCATAGATTAATGATAATAAGTGTTTAAATATCAGTTAGTACACATGAAATACGTATAAACTATTTATTAAAAAGACAAATACCTTAATACTCCAGAAGAATGAGTTGTCTTTAAGTCGAGAAGCCTTCGGTTTGTTGGACAGAATGTATGATAACTTCCTGGTATCTCTTTTATAGATGGATATTCGAGTATAAGCTAATAATCGATACAAAAGTCGCTTCATTACAAAAGTCCCCCATTTTCCTGTGCGTTACGCACAGGAAAATGGGGGACTTTTGTAATGAAGCGACAACCAGTGTAGCTGGACAAACGGCAGCCTGATTTGTATCGATACTGATTGGCTGGGACTTACGTTAACGTTTACAATGTTGAATTGAATGTTGTCGTCTGCTGTTATTTCTTGTTTTTAGATTGTCCTGAATAAAAAAACATGGTTTGACAACAGTTTCGAATCATTTCCTTGGAAGTGATTCTAAAGTGTTGTCAAACCATATTTTTATCGAGAAAAAAAACAAAATATGAAAAAAAAGCAGACGACAATTTGTGTTTTCCGTATTCTAAGAATTATCATACAATGATCGTGGTATGTATGACAAACAATATATACGCTCGGACTGTGAGGATGTGGACGTTGGTGTAGGTGTCAGTTAGTGGCAAATTGTATGGACAAGAGACGAAGAATCGCGTGCGCTTTTAATTCGCGCATCTGAACATCAAAGACTGCTGTGGCGCGTGCACATGTGCAAACGGAATTGACAGCGGGATTCCGGAAGTGTCACGTGCAGCGAAGAGAGCAACGAAATGAATGGCTGTAAAGGTGTGATATTGGAGGAGGAAGCGAATCTATAATGTCCAAGGATACAGAAGGGAACGTGCCATGGTGTCATTGTTATGTCACAGTGGCATTGGTATGTCATATTAACAGTGCTATAATAAAACTATAATACAATACAATGTAATACATACAAAATAATGTAATATTTTCACTACAATGTAATACAATGTAATATATACACTACAATGTAATACAATGCAATAGTATTGTATTGTATTGTTATCAACAGTGTTATGTCGCAGTAACATTGGTCATGTCATATTAATACACTGGTTGTCGCTTCATTACAAAAGTCCCCCATTTTCCTGTGCGTAACGCGCAGGAAAATGGGGGACTTTTGTACTGAAGCGACAATCAGTACAATACAATACAAACACTGTTTGCTTTTTGCAGCTCTACTAAATACATTTTCAGCTTTATTACAGTATTTTCACTACTCACTTTTAAAATCAATGAATATTTTCAAATTGCTGTGAGTATTTTGTACTCCAACTTTTGATAATCAATGCGTATTGTGGCGTGCACATCGGCATGCACACGTAACAATGTCTAGTACTGCATTATGATAATTGCTTGAATAGAAACCGTGAAAGTTGATAAATAACATCAGTCATCACTCACTGTTTTGGATGCATTTCTATGGACACACCAGAATCCCCAAGCGGGATTGTGGTGTGCACATCGGCATGCACACGGAACAATGTCTAGTACTGCATTATGATAATTGATTGAATAGAAACAGACCCCAATAACTTCTGGGTATATCCAAAATTGGTCATGGACAGTGTTACATATGGTTCATATTTCTCACTCGGTGTAGGTCGTGGTCATCATTTGAACCGTTTTACTATAACGCTTTGAATTGCTTGTCGCGGCATACAGCCTGGGTGAGCAAGATGAAAATAGTATATGGTATTGAATGAGGACAGAACGAGTTTAGAATGCAGTGGACTACCAACAAACTGATTGTGAAATGATTTAGCCCAATCATATCTCTTGGCTAATATGTCTAGTGATTATACATTTCCATGAAACCATCATACATGTTTGTTATATGGCTATAAATGTGCTTCTTGCTGCTTAATGCCAATAAACGAATTGAATTGAAAAATTGAATTGTATTCTGCTAAAATAAATGCGTAATATACGCTTAAATCGCATCTAATCTGGAGCTCTGTTTACATAATTGTTTATGAATGTATTGTAATTATGATGCTTATTACATAGGAGATGGTACATGAGTAGTGGATTAATATGATATGTATTAACGAGTTTACTGACTTCGTAAAAACGAGGCTATGCCGAGTTGCTTAATGAAATTAGTCAGCGAGTTTAATAAGACCATATTACATCATCACACATGTTAGATTTGATTTATTGCATATCATCGTACACTAAAGCGGTACTGGTAAACACACCTGTGTTCTGTAACGAGCTAATTTGCATATTCATTATAGGAATGAATGGCCTTTTTGTGGAATTTATCGGGGTATAAACTTGGAAAAGTCGCGGGAATACTGGACGAAGGCCGGAAGGCCTCGTCCAGTATTCCCGCGACTTTTCCAAGTTTATATCCCCGATAAATTCCACAAAAAGGCCATTCATTCCTTATAATTCCAGCATTTGAAATAAATTCATCAAGAAAATGTGATTATTTTCCGTTTTCTTAAAAATTATTTTAACTGCGCCTGACGGTTACGGAAAGTAGTTCGGCATGGAGTTTACTGAGATATAAATTCTGGACAGAGACTTGCTACGGACCAATCAAATGTTAGGGAATTGTGTAAATATTTTTGTGCTGGAATTATTACACTTGTATTATGATTGTATTACACATGAAAATCTACTTTATGCAATAAACTGAAAGCCAATGTTATGAAACAAATGATGTTTGCAACTTTTCGCTATACATTTACATGTAATTCCAGCACAAACATATTTACATAATTCCCTAACATTTGATTGGCCCGTAGTTTATTTTCTATTTTCATTTTGTCTCATCAAAGCATGATTTGACAGCACTTTAGAATCATTTCCAATGAAAATGATTCTAAAGTGTTGTCAAACCATGTTTTAATGAGAGAAAAAAGACAACATGTAAACAAACAGCAGACGACAAGTTTTTTCCCCGCATTCTAAGGGTTAAACACTCCTTCACTTAGCTGAAAGGGAAATAAATATAATGTTAGAGGTGTTATGCTAAAATGGGTAAACTGATGTTTTGTTCGGTGTAGTTTATGATCTTGGCTTTCAGAGTATGTTCACAAAAGTTCAGCAGAACTCTAGCAGACAATTATAATGAAATGCCAAGACATGTTTTCATTTTTAAGCAAACTATTCAATAATTGCTGTCTGCTGATGTGTAAACAGTAGTGTGATTTTATTTTACCCAATTAAAATATTGAAATACCCAATGATGGAGTGAAAATACTCAATTACTAATTCCTTATCTGGAGTACTGATTCCAGTTATTTAGGGTTGAAAGGGTTTTATTCCTTTATAACTACTTTTATGGCATCATTTGATTCAGAACTTAATATGTATATATTCAGCCCTGAAATTAGAAAAACCTGTACGACTAAAATTTAAAAATCCCAAAATCCGAACTGAATATTTACAGAAAATAAATGTATATATATTATATATTAAGTCTTGAAATCAGAATAAACTGATCTGGGGCCAGGTACTCATCACACCAGAATCACTTTGCCTCAGTCCCTAAAAGTAATGATTAGTAATAATCCTACTACTTTTATAACCGGATTCAACTGTCAAGTAACAAGAAAGCCAAAAGTAATATGTACCTGAGGACCAAACCAGGGACATCAGATTGCAGTAAGGATGAATCCTACAGTTAAATGTACACTTCCTACATGTAGTCAGAGCTCCAGATAAGGTGCGTATTTGCGTAAATACCCAATTAAAACTTCCAAAAACCCAATTGAAATCAGAAGTAGTGAGTATCAAAAAGCAATGAAAAATGTGTGGTATCTTTATCATGCTACAGAAAACAATAAACAGACCACAAATATAGCATATTTTTATTATTTTTCCAAGAAAACACATCTTGGTATTTCATGGAGACAATTCTAATGAAATAACAAGACATGTTTTCATTTGTTATTTTTTATCATTTGTTCCCTATTTAGTAATGGAGAAAATTAATAATCCATTTGTAAAAGTAAAATACGCAATGATTTTGAAATCAGGGGTGTAGTACTGGAGCTCTGATAAGCCCCATTTTACTGCAGAACGTCATAATTATGTCCTGGTCTGTCTTTAACATATATATTTACACAGTGCTGACAGCTGATCAAAGCTATAGCCACAAGCGGCATTTAGCAAACAAATAATACAAACTGTTTCAATTCCACACAAAGGCCATTAATTCCTATAGTAATACCGGCAATAGAAAATAGAGAGTAAATCCAGGGCTCCAGATAAGATTTGTGTCTACAGTATTGTACCCACTGATTTAAAATTAAATGCGTATTTTATTTTTACAAATGGATTATTGATTGTCTTCGTTATTAAATAGGGAAAAATGATCAAAACATAAAATAAATTTAACATTCACTTATTTGAGTGTATTATTATTTATTCGTTTATTTATACTGTAATACAGTTGAAATATTACTTACTTGAGCTGAACTAAGTAAATTTTCAACTTTATTACAGTATTGCCACTTTTCAATTTGAAAATCAATGCCTATTTTCACATTGCTGTGAGTATTTTGCACTCCCACTGTTGATAATGAATGTACACTCGGCTAAAATAAGTACGTAAAATACGCCAATACGCACCTTATCTGGAGCTCAGTAAATCAGTAATACGAAACAGCCAGAGATTGCAAGTAACTTCTTTTACATACTACAGATGTGACTATTGGAACCAAAATAGACCGAACGATTGTCTCCCATATACAATAAAATGTCCCTGAAACGTGAACTGAAACGTGACTTGGAGGCGTATGGTCCCCACATAAATAGCAACTCCTTCGATAATAGTACGTCATTCGAAACACCACTGAAATGGCATTAGCAAGCAGGGGCGAATACAGCATTTGGGGAACGGGGTTGTCTAGTTGCGAAGGTAATTCTTGCAATCTACTCCCGGAAACCCCGGACCCCCCCCTCCAGATCCGCCCCTGGCAAGCACGGTACTCGAAGAAAGAACTTACACATATGTCTATACAAGGTATGTATAAAACTGTGCACCGTCAGGGTACCGGCTTGGAACGGTCTGTGAGAAACTGTCACCGCAGAGACGGCGATTAAGGCAGGTTGGAGCGGTATAGCAGCCACACCGCTTACTTCACGATCGTTTCTCACCAGGGGCCGTTTCACTAAACTTCGTACGAGTAACATGTTCGTAAGTGCAAATTTATGATAGTCTGTAAATTGCACAATAACAATCTTTTCTTTTAAACAATTATTTAATTTTCATTTATTGAGCATATGCTGCATAATTATGCTCAATAAATGTAAATCCACAATTGAAATTTCCAGACGATCCTAAATGTGCACTTACGAACATTTTAGTCGTAGGAACTTTAGTCAAACGGGCCCCTGGACAGAGATGATTTAAACACATAAAACAAACAAAATAATGATGAAGAAATACTAGCACATTACAAATGGCACAACTATATATAGATCTAACTTAGTATGCAAACATGAGTTTGTTGTAGGTGTACCGTAAATATTACTCGCCGCATATATGATAACTATATTTGGTACCTCTCTAAGCATTGACCGAACACACACTGACTGATAACAGTGTCTATCCTGCATTGACCGAACACATACTGACTGATAACAGTGTCTATCCTGCATTGACCGAACACACACTGACTGATAACAGTGTCTATCCTGCATTGACCGAACACATACGGACTGATAACCGTGTCGTATCCTGCATTGACCGAATACACGGAGAGTGATAACAGTGTCGTATCATGCATTGTCCGAACACATACTGACTGATAACAGTGTCGTATCCTGCATTGACCAAACACACGCTGACTGATAACAGTGTCGTATCCTGCATTGACCGAACACACACTGACTGATAACAGTGTCGTATCATGCATTGTCCGAACACATACTGACTGATAACAGTGTCGTATCCTGCATTGACCGAATACACGCTGACTGATAACAGTTTCGTATCCTGCTTTGACCGAATACACACTGAATGATAACAGTGTCGTATCCTGCATTGACCGAACACACACTGACTGATAACAGTGTCGTATCATGCATTGTCCGAACACATACTGACTGATAACAGTGTCGTATCCTGCATTGACCGAATACACGCTGACTGATAACAGTTTCGTATCCTGCATTGACCGAATACACACTGAATGATAACAGTGTCGTCTACTGCATTGACCGAATACACGCTGACTGATAACAGTGTCGTATCCTACATTGACCGGGCACACGCTTACTGATAGTAGTGTCGTATCCTGCATTGACCGAACACACACTGAGTGATAACAGCGCCGTATCCTACATTGACCGAACACACGCTGAGTGATAACAGAGTCGTATCCTGCATTGACCGAATACACGCTGACTGATAACAGTGTCGTATCCTGCATTGACCGAATACACGGAGAGTGATAACAGTGTCGTATCATGCATTGTCCGAACACATACTGACTGATAACAGTGTCGTATCCTGCATTGACCAAACACACGCTGACTGATAACAGTGTCGTATCCTGCATTGACCGAACACACACTGACTGATAACAGTGTCGTATCATGCATTGTCCGAACACATACTGACTGATAACAGTGTCGTATCCTGCATTGACCGAATACACGCTGACTGATAACAGTGTCGTATCCTGCATTGACCGAATACACGGAGAGTGATAACAGTGTCGTATCATGCATTGTCCGAACACATACTGACTGATAACAGTGTCGTATCCTGCATTGACCAAACACACGCTGACTGATAACATGTCCTATCCTCCATTGACCGAACAACACACTGCCGATAACATGTCGTATCATGCATTGTCCGAAAACATACTTACTGAAACCAGTGGTCGTATCCTGCAATTGGAACCGAATAACACGCTGACTGATAACAGTTTCGTAGCCTGCTTTGACCGAATAACACACTGAATGATAACAGTGTCGTTATCCCTTGCATTGACCGAACCACACACTGACTGATAACAGTGTCGTATCATGCATTGTCCGTAACAACATATGACTGATAACAGTGTCGTAACCTGCATTGACCGAATACACGGAGGAGTTGAATAACAGAGTCGTATCATGGCATGGTCCGAACACATACGGACTGATAACAGTGTCGTATCCTGCATTGACCAAACACACGCTGACTGATAACAGTGTGATCCTGCAATTGACCGAAAACACACTGACTGATAACAGTGTGTATCATTCATTGTCCGAAACATACTGAAATATAACAGTGGGGGGGGGGGGTCGTATCCTGCAATTGACCGAATACACGCGACTGATAACAAGTTTTCGTATCCTTCTTTGACCAAATACTCTGAATGATAACAGTGTCGTATCCGCATTGCCAACACACTGACTGATAACAGTGTCGTTTCTGCATTGGCCAAACACACTGATGATAACAGTTGTCGTATCCGCATTGACCGATGACCTGAATACACGCGTGACTGATAACAGTTTCGTATCCTGCATTGACCGAATACACACTGAATGATAACAGTGTCGTCTACTGCATTGACCGAATACACGCTGACTGATAACAGTGTCGTATCCTACATTGACCGGGCACACGCTTACTGATAGTAGTGTCGTATCCTGCATTGACCGAACACACACTGAGTGATAACAGCGCCGTATCCTACATTGACCGAACACACGCTGAGTGATAACAGAGTCGTATCCTGCATTGACCGAATACACGCTGACTGATAACAGTGTCGTATCCTGCATTGACAGAATACACGCTGACTGATAACAGTGTCGTATCCTGCAGTGACAGAATACACGCTGACTGATACCAGTCTCGTATCCTGCATTGACAGAATACACGCTGACTGATAACAGTGTCGTATCCTGCATTGACAGAATACACGCTGACTGATAACAGTGGCGTATCCTGCTTTGACAGAATACACGCTGATCGATAACAGTGTCGCATCCTGCATTGGCCTAATACACGCTGAGTGATAACAGTGTTGTATCATGCATTGACCGAATACACACTGACTGATAACAGTGTCGTATCCTGCATTGACCGAATACACGCTGAGTGATAACAGCTTCGACAGAATACACGCTGTGTGATAACAATGTCGTATCCTGCATTGACCGAATACACGCTGATCGATAACAGTGTCGTATCCTGCATTGACCGAATACACGCTGACTGATAACAGTGTCGTATCCTGCTTTGAGAGAATACACGCTGTGTGATAACAATGTCGTATCCTGCATTGACCGAACACATGCTGACTGATAACAAATTGCCGTATCCTACATTGACCAAATGCACACTGACTGATAACTGTGTCGTATCCTGCATTAGCAGAATACATACTGACTGATAACAAATTGTCGTATCCTGCGTTGACCGAACACACGCTGACTGATAACGGTGTCGTATCCTGCATTGACCGAATACAATCTGAGTGATAACAGTGTCGTATCCTGCATTGGCCGAATACATACTGACTGATAACAATTTGTCGTATCCTACGTTGACCGAACACACGCTGACTGATAACGGTGTCGTATCCTGCATTGACCGAATACAAGCTGAGTGATAACAGTGTCGTATCCTGCATTGGCCGAATACATACTGACTGATAACAATTTGTCGTGTCCTGCATTGACCGAACACACGCTGACTGATAACAAATTGCCGTATCCTACATTGACCGAATGCACGCTGACTGATAACGGTGTCTATCCTGCATTGACCGAATACACGCTGACTGATAGCAGATTGCCGTATCCTACATTGACCGAATGCACGCTGACTGATAACGGTGTATATCCTGCATTGACCGAATACACACTGACTGATACAAAATTGCCGTATTCTACATTGACCGAATGCACGCTGACTGATAACAAATTGCCGTATCCTACATTGACCGAATGCACGCTGACTGATAACGGTGTCTATCCTGCATTGACCGAATACACACTGACTGATAACAGTGTCGTATCCTGCATTGACAGAATACACTCTGAGTGATAACAGTGTCGTATCCTATATTGACCGAACACACGCTGACTGATAACAGGGTCTATCCTGCATTGACCGAATACACACTGACTGATAACAGTGTCGTTTCCTGCATTGCCCGAACACACGCTGACTGATAACAGTGTCGTATCCTGCATTGACCGAATAGACACTGACTGATAACAGTGTCGTATCCTGCATTGACAGAATACACGCTGAGTGATAACAGTGTCGTATCCTATATTGACCGAATACACGCTGACTGATAACAGTGTCTATCCTGCATTGACCGAATACACGCTGACTGATAACAGTGTCGTATCCTGCATTCACCGAATACACACTGACTGATAATAGTGTCGTATCCTGCATTGACCGAATACACGCATACTGCATTAACTACATACGTATGTCCGGGTAAGGACGAATTCAACACTGATATCTTATTGGTTGGTTGAACAACGTCACATGACGTTACCGAGTTACGCCAATTGGCAAAGTCCGTCACCGTTTAAACGAAAACCGTGTTAGGTTTGCCATTCGTCCATCAGAAAACAAACTACCTGATAAATAAAATAGTATTATACCATGTCAGTGTATTTCGATATCAAATGTATAAGGCGCGGCTAGGAAACGCGTATGAATTACGAGGCTCGTCGAGGAATTCTTACGCATTTTCTGGCCTTGTCTGATAAACATGATATCCAACGAAACTGGTGTGGTTGCTCTATATAGGGTTACTGTTACAAAATAACCAGATAACGCATGTTAATATATGTGGCCTATTTCACCAACATTGCAAAATATACTTACCTAGCGAAGTATACTTTGAGGGAGAAATTTTCGATTTAAGGATACATTTACAATTTGTATTATACTGAATTTATTACATTATCACAGCCATTTTGGCTGTGATCATGTAATACATTCAGTATAATAAGTCTGCTGCATACTTTTCATCATCAAATATATGCAGTCGTTAGTTCTATATGAAATAATGCATTTCGGGGGGAAAAATGATTACTCCCTCAAAGTATACTTTGCTACATAAGTATACTTTGCAATATTGATGAAATCGGCTACTGGAATTGTGAAATATAGCCAGCCTCGGCATTCCCACGCGTTTTCTAGCCTCGTCGGATAACTTGATATCGAAAGTCACTATCAGGGTATGGGATTACATGTATTGAACCTTATTATGTCACAGAAACGAATACTCACACTTGTGATATATTCGTGCGAATACGTCACACATGGTGAAGAATACGTACGAATACATCACACAAATGTGTGACATTTACGTTTGGCATCACTACCCCATGCAACAAAAACGAATGTGTCACATGTGTCACAATAAAATATTGTCCAGACGAATATGTCACATGAACATTCGAATGGGGGATAGCAGTGCGATAAAAAATATAAAACAGGATAGAGCAGGTATAGTCGCCGGGTTATTTGAAAGTCATGCCACGCATGCAAACAAGACAAATGTAAATGCTTTGATTTAACGACGGCACTGGCTCGATGACCTTACATGTCGATACCGACTATTTAAGTCCCCGTCCGATAGGACTAGGCTATCACGAATGTGTCTTGTCTCGCCCAAGGACACGCCGAATCGACCAGTGGCGGGATTCTAACTCGGGGTCTCCCGATCCGGAGTCCGATGCTCTACCCACTGAGCTATTCCAGCTGATTTCAGACAGCACTAAGGGCGTATCATGTTATGGCGCTTATCGTCTGTCCGTCTGTTAGCGATTTGGTTTGCGCTCAAAGTAATCTGGACATAGTATCCTCAAACTTGGTATGCAGGTCAGTAACGACCAGATTATGATCAATTTGACTTGACTACAGTGTGTCAAAGGTCAAAATCTCCGTGACTTTAGACAATAAAACAGTGGCCGCTCTATAACTCGAGAACGCCATGAGCTAGGATGCCCAGTATTGGTTTTCAAGTTAGTCATGACCAGCAGATGACCCCTATTGATTTGAGGTCATTAGGTCAAAGGTCAAGGTCGCGGGGTGACCTTGGACAATACAATGAGTTCGGCTCAATAACTCAAGAACAGTTGGTGCTAGGATACTCAAACGTTTGATTTTGAGGTCACTATGCACATTTTAGCACCACTGCGTGTCTTTTTGAGAAGGGGTGTTAAATGTCAATGTGTCATTCAAAGCTACCATCCATTGCTCTGCTTAGTTTAGTAGTTGCCTCCTGCACTTGTATTCATTATAATCCTTTCAACACCAAGTAACTGAGATGGAATCTTCCATGTTATATTCCAGACAATACATTAACCATGAGATGTTGATTATCAATTTAAAACATTTTACATTTTGTTGTCAGATAGTTGCTCATCTGGATCTACACTGTTTGCAAACTCCAGTATATAAGTATGTGGTGTTGAATGGGTTAAAGGAATATTATTACATTTGACATGTCCCCTATGCGATACTAAGGGTGGCATATTGCTTTGCTCCTGGGGTTCCGCCCGTACGTCCGTCCGTCCGTGTACATTTGCGTCGAAAACTTTGTCCCAGTTTCTCCATAATGTCATATCTTCAATATTACTTGAAGGATTCCTTCAATACTTGGACACTTTGCTTTACATGGACATCTGTGACACACTCGCGCCACCAGTAACACAACCTTGACCTTTGTGACCTTTGAAATGCTTTTTTCATCGAAAAGTTTGTCCCAGTTTCTCCATCATGTCATATCTTCAATATTACTTGAAGGATTGCTTTAATATTTGGACAGTTCATTCTCCTGAACATGTGTGATACACTCACATCAACAATGACAGATCTATGCTGTTCAAAATAATATGTCGTCACCATTAATTCGAAGTGTGCGATCTTTTTGTCGCGCTGGCTTGCCAACAGCGCCATATAGTCTGCACGTTGGCGGCCGTACGTCCGTGCGCCTCATGCGGGCCCCAGCCATCTCGTTCCTATTTTGTTCCATATGTATATGTATATAATATGTAAATTATGATGAGGTCGCTCACATCAGGGTGTATTGTGGGGGCTATATTTTATTATTTCAACATTTAGATATCACTAATATACACACATAGCGTTTGATTGTTATTACATGGTACACTTATTGGCAGTATATCTCCATTTTAACAAATATGAAGTCTTCACCCACGGACCATAACTATGAAGTTTGTCCAATATCAGCCCGGCGGTTCATGAAAATAAGACGTTTGAAATCTCTAATAATATAATGACCTTTTGACCTTTCGGCGGTCATCTTGGATTACGTAATGATCAGATTTGGACAATAAATGTTCCAAAGTGATCGTCTTGTCGAGACATTCGATTTGATAATGATATGACCATATTCGGTTAAGTTTGAAATTTGCGATTGTGTGACATATTCGTTTACACCGAAAAGTGAAAAATATTTGGGTGAGATTTTCTGTTTGTGATGTATTCGGCCGAATTCGGCCAGTATTCACCGAAATGTGTGACGTATTCGTTTCTGTGACATATAAGGTTCAACATATGTGGTCTATTGATTTGCCTGGAGTAATGGCAGCGCCCATGAGGTCTCGGGTAAATCTTATTTTTCATCAACACGACTGCGGTTTCTTCCTTTTAATTATGACCATGTTCCAGCCATTAACACTACGAGTCCGCCAATACCAAATTTAGCAGCATTACTTATTATATACATGCAGTTAGTCTGAAAATTCTGCAGATAAATTTGAATTAGTTTAAACATATTTTATTGTTTTAAATACAATAGGTTTGGGCCACAAGTTCTACCAACTTAGTTACGGCCCTCACCTTAAACTGACATGTATGTGAGAAACAGACAAGTGACGGCAATGTAACGTGAATGAACAATACAGAGAGTACAGAATGGTACAAGTATGTACATGTACATGTACAATGAGTAAGCATATTATAATTAATTTACGAAAAATAGCAGCCCATGTTGTAATTTCAAACAGCAATACATATTGTATGTGAAAGATAGCAGACGACATCATCAAACATCAGCTGCTAGTAATTGCGAAAACATATGCAAGAATAATTATATGAATTGTCAGTCATTTGGAACTAGTCTAGATAAAAGGTAATCAATAACTCGATGCAAAGCTGTTCCTGCATCAACACTGGAGTAATTTTAAACAAAAAAAGATTTTGTTTATTATTACTTACGTAGTTGAAAAACGTTTAGTATGTTTGATATATATTCTCACAGCTTCAAAAATAATAGAATTATCATCAATTGATATATTGGGTTCACCCAATAGCAATTTTCTACTAGATAATGGATGGAATTGCCTTGTAGCTTGGAATAATTTAATGCGTTCCTGTGCATATCTTTTACATTCAAAAAATATAATGTTCTGCATTTTCAAGAGACGAACCGCAGTCACAATTTGGTGAGTCTTTTAAGTGATTATTGTATAAATCGTTATTAAGATTACTGCAGGAGTTTCTTAACCTAGCGTGCATGACAGAAGGATATCTTTCACCTTCAATGTAATAGACTGGAATATTATATTGATGAAAAATACTGTTTACCAGGGATGTTTTAAATTTCTTGACCGAGTCGTTTGTTCTTAATTCATTTGCAGTGTCATTCCATAATCTAACTGCTGATGGCAACAAAGATCGTATGTTTCAAGTCCACTATGTGGAATGTTTATATTATGGTTATTTCTTAGATTATATGGTGTTACAGCACCGACCGTCGGAGGTAATAAGTTGCGAACATAGGATGGTGTCAAACCGTGAATTGACTTGTACATTATTACGAGTTTTTGCATAGTTCTTCTAATGGATAAAGTTTGCCAACCAATTTCATTTTGTATATTTTCTATTGAGGCAGAACGTGTTAAACCTGTGACTATACGTGCTGCTTCAATTGTATACGTTCTAATGATGTTTTCTCGTATTCAGTACATCCATCCCAAACTACAGAAGCATATTCTAGTATTGGACGCATGTAAGAAATGTATATTTGATTGAGGGATTTTCGACTTAATTTGTATTTTAGTTTCCTCATTATACCCAGTATCTTGGATGAAGACGATAAAATAGTGTTAATGTGTGTGTGCCATTTACCATTACTGCTTAACGTGAGTCCTATGTGTTTATGATCATCTACAAATGAAATCACTTTGTCGTCGAACAAGATTCTTAAAAGTCGTTCTGGTTCTCGTAAAGTGAAAAACATGGCTTCCGTCTTATTTGGATTAAAATCGACAAGCCATTGTTTTGCCCATGTGGATATAACGACTAAATCATGGTTTATTATTCCTTCCAAGTCATTTAAATTGGATTTGAATTGGACCAAGTTTAAACAACGTTCAATTTCGTGCGATTCAAATTTCAAACAGACAGTAGCATATGGTATCAGGCGCGTAACCAGGTTCTTGCTGAGGGGGTGCGCATTGAGCGGCGACAGCCGCGAATTGTCTAGGGTGGTCCGTGGGCATGCACCGCTGAATTTTATTTTGATAAAGGACGCAAATCCTGGCTTCTTGAGCCCTCCATACATTGATATATTATGCAAAATTTTATTTATTTTAGCAGAGAAATTTTCATTTTACGAAATGTTCTTTTTTTATCTAAAAATGTGTTAAATTTGCAAATTTTAGGGGATGCGTTCGCACCCGCACCCACCCCCGTGATTACGCGCCTGGGTATTCTCTGTGTATGCAGTTCATGTTACAAAAGAAGGCATCACACTTCCAGATCATGCCATGCCTTTTTTTGTTATTAGTTATTCCTGTTGAATGTGTATGACCCTTAGCATTTTGCATGCATACTTCATTAGCAGGTGTTGTTTACGGTTATGTTTGTCACAAAACAATACATATGTCACCGGCTAATGGTGTTTTTATTTGTAACCCAATGTCAGAGCAAGGCCAGTCATTGCCCATATGAAAACTGTAAATCGATGTGTAAAGATATGTAGCCTATTTCACCAACATTTCAAAGTATACTTATCTAGCAAAGTATACGTTGAGAGAGAAATTTTCAATTTAAGGATCGGTTTATTAATTGTAATTACATATACTGATTTATTACATTATCACAGCCATTTTGGCTGTAGTAATGTAATAAATTCAGTATAATATGTCTGCATACTTTTAATCATCAAATATAGGCAGTGGTTATTTCTATATGAAATAATGCATTTTGGGAAAACAAATGGTTGCTCTGGTATACTTTGCTACTGTCTGTTTCACGAAAGCTGCCCAAATTTTACGGCTATATAAACAATTCAAAAACAAGATTTCTTTTGATAATATTAAATTAAAGGAAAAATTAAAAATGAGCCTTCTTTTTATTTCGTGAAATTTGGTCAAATATTGATTTTATTGCGAAAAAACAATTTCCCCATGTTAAATCCCCATAGAATGTTAAATCCCACGGAGTGAAGATGTCTATGGGGATTTAACATGGGGAATATTTTTTGAATTTTAGAAATACTGGACCGATTTTTAAAATTTAACTTTTGTTTTCTTAGTTAGATCATATTCAAGCTATCTAGTCAGGTTTCGGTGTCAATTTCAATTTGTTTTCGTTTTTTGACTCCTCCCACACTTCTTTACCACTTTTTTCCCCCCCATGTTAAATTCCCATAGACATATCAATTTTTCGTAATAAAACCAATATTTGACCGAATTTCACGAAATAAAAAGAAGGCTCATTCTTAAATCTTCCTTTAATTTAATATTATGGAAAATAATATTGTTTTTGAATTGTCTATATGGCCGTAAAATTTGGGCAGCTTTCGTGAAACAGACAGTAGATAAGTATACTTTGCTAGATAAGTATACTTTGCTAGATAATATAGGCATGCATACATGATTAATACAAAATGCCAGATATATCGTAGTTAATCTGAAATAAATAGATATATTAAAGGATTACATTTGCTTCCTATTTGCAACTTTGGAGACCCAGTACTCGCCCGTAGGTGAATGATCCGAGTGGCCTGTGCAATTAGGGGCTCTAATACAGGCATGCATACATGATTAAGAAAACTACTCCGAGTCTGACATGCTGAAATATGACTTGACTCGTGTGTGCTTCTTTGCGTGTTTGTTCTTAGCGGACACGGGTGCGCTCTTTCTGTATACGTTGTACGGGTTGGGTGTACCCTCTCCCATCTCCGACCGCAGTTCACCGCTATCCTTAAGAAATGTATATGTAATTTTCACTTGTGGTGTACGCATCATGCGTCGAATAGTGTATGCCTGTATGGGGGACAAGTAAAAGTACTCCGTATCGAAATCGATTACCTCGTTGTATAATGAACTATCACACAGAGCATACCCTTTCCATTCAATATGAAGACGGGGGTAAAAGAAACCGTCTATGAAAGTGAATTGTAGCCGTTGGCCGTCATTTACGAGATTCCACCTGGGCGTACCCCCGGATAACGTGGCAACTGGGACACTAATAGCTCGGAATCCCTTTCGCATTTCTAGAGTTATGCGTGTCTTAGAGTGGTTAAATATGCCGGACCATTTGACTCCTAAGTAAAACGAAAGGGCCACAATTACAATGACACCAATACCGATCAAGGTGGCCAATATTGTCAATTTCGTACAATCACAGTGCTCAATGGTAGTGGTCTGCGCATGGATAATGGTAGTGGGCAGTGGAGTGTCTGTAGTGTTCATCATATGAATGACATTAGCGTAGCTTTCTTCAACTTGAGTCTGTAAAGTGAGCAATGCGACAGCTAACTTTCGCGAGTGTCTGACATGAAATGCCATGGCAATCGCCATGATAACGACCCCCGAGCATGAAGCCAGTGCCAAAATTCCGCTCACATCAGGCCATACCCTATCTAGCGAGATCAGACCAGCCACAATGCCCTCACTTAGCGCGGTGAACACCATTTCATTCCGCTTAGCGGCCTCTGCAACTTTGTTTAGAGACAAGCCAGTGGCGTTGTCTTTGGCATCGGGTACATGCGGCTGACCGAGTTTGTCCTTTTTTCTCACTTCTCTATCTGCTTGGTCCATGATGGGAGAGAGATCGTTAATATCAGGCAGCGATATCACGAAATGGTGCATCCAATTCGTGGATGAAGTCTGGAAGTCACTTGCCTTTTTGAAGATAGCCCCGTAGTTGCTCCTTCCTATGATGCCGTCACCGATGCGCATAACCTGCGGCGAGGCGGTAGTGAACGCAATAACCACGGTCATCGTGAAGATGAAGCATTGTTGTTTAAGATCCATCTGAAAGTTTGTATTAGGAATTGAGTCATCTCGGCGGCCCTCTTGAATATCAGTTAGTTGTATACCCATGTATTAGTATGTAAATTCAAAATATAGACATTGTATAATCGCCTTATATGTACTTTGGAAATAGCAAGTAGAAATGTGATCAAGGTTTACAATGATCTCACTCGATTGCAATACATTGGCGGCCATCCTGGAATTGATTTTGAAAATAACACGTTTCAATGAGGTCAGTGTTTACAATGATATCAGGCGATTGCAATAGATTAGCGGCCATGTTGGAATTGACCCATCTGCAAGTTTATTATAATGGATCTACTGTCTGTTCCACGTTTTGCTGCCGACGAACATTTGGCCATTAAACACATCAAATCTAAAAAATATTTAAAAGTAAAACTTTTTCATCAATAACAAAAAAGTCTCCCTCCCCAAAAATAATTAGTACCAAATATTGATTTTATTGCGAAAAACAATTTTCATATGGGAATTTAACATGGGGAGTCAATTTCCAAAACTTTTCGTTTTTTGATTTTGATTTTGGAAAACCTGGCGAGATAACTTGAAAATGATGTAACTAAGAAAACTAAAGTTAGATTTTGAAAATCGGTCCACAAATAAAAAAATATATTTTAAAAAATGTATGTTTAGCCCCTATGTTAAATTCCCATAGGAAAATCGTTTTTCAAGTAATATTTTTTAGGAGGGTGACTTTTTTGTTATTGATGAAAAAGTACTTACTTTTAAATATTTTTTAGATTTAATGTTTTTAATAGCCAAATGTTCGTCGGCAGCAAAACGTGGAACAGACAGTAATTTCAGCTGACAATATCTCCGTGGGCTATTGCCTCGGGTGCGTTTCTCCGCTCACACATGATAGCTCTCGCCAGAAGCACAGAGTCGCACATGCCAGGTTATAATGCAGTGAAACCTCTCTAAACAAATATATTTAAAAAAATGTATGTTTAGCCCCTATGTTAAATTCCCATAGGAAAATCGTTTTTTCGCAATAAAATCAATATTTGATGGAATTTCATCAAGTAATATTGTTTGGGGAGGGTGACTTTTTTGTTATTGATGAAAAATTACTCACTTTTAAATATTTTTAGATTTAATGTGTTTAATGACCAACTGTTCGGTGGCAGCAAAACGTGGAACAGACAGTAGTAATAGTGGCTTATTTTTAGTTTTATGATAATTTATTATAAGAATGAATGGCATTTTTGTGGAATTTATCGGGGTATAAACTTGGAAAAGTCGCTGGAATACTGGACGAAGGCCGGAAGGCCTCGTCCAGTATTCCCGCGACTTTTCCAAGTTTATATCCCCGATAAATTCAACAAAAAGGCCATTCATTCCTTATAATTCCAGCATTTGAAATAAATTCATCAAGAAAATGTGTTTATTTTCCGTTTTCTTAAGAATTATTTTAACTGCGCCTCACGGTGACGGAAAGTAGTTGACTGTGCATCATAAAACGTAGTTTGTGTGAATACATTCCAACATGATGTATTGTGTAATAGCGCGACGTATAATCGGTGCGTGTGGGGGATACATTAGCACAAAACTAATGTAACGTTATAAAACACATACATGTACATATAGAGAATAGTAGGTTAGTGCCGTGAATGGGAAAAAATATCCGGCAACGTTCATGAATTTCTTTATTTCTCATCAGAAGTATATATTGTGACCACTCATTTGAACCGTCTCGCCGAGACGGTTCAAATGAGTGGTCACAACATATACTTTGGTTCAGAAATCAGGAAAATAGATAGAGAATAGTAGGTTAGTGCCGTGAATGGGAAAAAAGATATGGCTAGGCTCAGGAAACGGGATGGGCTAGGCTCTGCCGAGCACATCCCGTTTCCGTGCCGCGCCAGATATTTTTGCCCATTCACGGCACTAACCTACTATTCTATTTATCCCGTCAACACCTACAAATGGCTGTAAAATGCAAAAATTGTATTGACTGGATATCAAAAATGTTTCACGGCACATACGCACTGTGTTTACGGGATAAATATTGAATACTATAGCAAACGTTTTGTATTTATTTACAACATACATGAATACTCTATGCAATAGCTCCGCAGAATATTAGTGAAAACTTTTTCTACGCAAGATCTGAATAACTATTATTCCCGACAATAATTTAAATAATGTACAATAATGAACACAATAATATTAATGTGTACTTACTATTTCTCCGGCGATGTCCGTAATACTATCCAATATATCAGACGCAAAACAGTTGTAATACAACCAGAACCACTGAACATTCACTAGAAAGCGAACAACAGAAGTGAAGTCGGTTTGAAATGTCTCGGTATATATCTGCATACGTAGCAAAGGGGTGTTCTCACTTTCCCAACATTCTGTTTTTCAGGTAGAAAGTTGGGGTTTTTGGTATGTTGGGAAAGTGAGACACTATTGTTAGGTTTAACAATGGACTTAATTGGTGA
This sequence comes from Conchocele bisecta, assembly GCA_029237695.1. Taxonomy (NCBI): domain Eukaryota; kingdom Metazoa; phylum Mollusca; class Bivalvia; order Lucinida; family Thyasiridae; genus Conchocele; species Conchocele bisecta. The sequence goes on along the minus strand of CM055278.1, from coordinate 64,839,533 downwards.
TAATTGGTCAAAATTGCTATTCTGCACAGCGAAAAGTTACCTGCCACATTTTGGATAAAAGTAAAACAAACATGTGTATAAAGAAGACTTTATTAGCTTTTAAATTACTTAAACATATACATTTACATTGTATCCTGATCAATCCTGATCAATAGTACTGCTTTATAGACATATACATTTACATTCTATCCTGTTCAGCTAGAAGTGTTAGTGCAGACAAACGTGTAGATCCTGACCAATAGTACTGCTTTACAATCATGTAAATTTTACCATTTATATGCATGGAATGAGTCAACTATTAGCACATTTGATGAAATGACATTACTAATTCTACTGTCCTAGTTTGATCAAGTACGATGCTGCATCGGCGTACTCTGTCACTTCCAGCTCAGTGTTCAATAGTTGCTGCTTCAGCTGTACGAGGCGGTCTTCGATGACGCGGTACTTCATCTTCTTTGGACGCCGTCTTCCACCATTCGCATGCTGAAGTAGGCGTACTTCGTTCACGGCCTGCTCCTTCTGGAACAACTCTACCAGAGTGTAGATGTTTGGATGGGAATGGGTCAACAGACCATTGACCTTGTTATACCATCCTTCGACGTGGTTCGTGGTCCTGGATTGTCGAAGTGGTTCCACATCGCCTTGTCGCCGTCCACCCAATGCTCCGTGACGTAGTCCTTGAACGCGACTACGGATGCCGTGTCGTCGTCGTTGTTTTCTAGGGCATGGAACCACACGTCTTCAGCCAGTCCGATCGGCACAAGAGGCAGGACACTAGCACGGCGCACCAACATTCTGAAGTCGTCGTTATCTTTGAAGGTTGTCACAAGTCCACATGACTGAACCTTCCTCCAGATGCACTGTGAATAATGGAAGAAACATCCTTTCACTGTTACGTCCGGGTAGACAGCGATCCCATTCCGTGTGTTGATCTTCGCTGTACAATCCCGGTTCACACAGTTCCAGTAGCTGCGGTCGCCTCTTCTTGTCTTCAAACTGAACAAGTATTCATTGTGTACCAGCGTCTGAGATCCACGACTGTTCTCTATAAACCGTACTCCGACTTGAGCGTTTGCCATGATGCAAGTGTACAGTTCAACATGTATTCTTATATTTAAGGGTGGGAAATGGCTCGAAGACCATCCATACCCGGGCATGTGCCCGTAAATGATCAGGCCAATGGCCGTTGGCCCATTTTTTCCGAATTTACTAATATATGCGATACAGTCGAAATATGTGCATTAAATGAAGGAGACGATGAGGCGGTGAGTTTAACCTAATTAGTTCATTCTCCTATTGCACAATGCCGATATGTCAGACCGTGAAGAGGGCCGAGTGTGCGTGCACATGATATATGGATACTCAGCCGTTACATTGTTATATTACCTGCTAATGCTATTAGAGGGTTGGACGAGGCAAGACAGACCAAGCAGAGACGGATCCACGTGATATGAGCAAATCCAACGCCCACAGAGGAGCAACAGCGCAGGCCGAGCCGAAGCAGCCGAGCCACCGACCCACCCACAGCAGACCGGGACACCGCAGTCAGTGACAACCGGAGGCTCCGCACCGCAACCGCCACCCGCAGCGACCAGGAGACGGGCAAGCCATGCCCAAGCCACCCACAAGGCCGCCACTGGCAACACCCAGGCAGCTCATTCCGCCACAGATCCCAAGGCGCATATAGCATGACACTGCCCAGTATGCAACACAGAGGAAACGACCCGATGTCGGGTCCACAGAGGCCTAGGCCACCTCCCACTGAGTGGGTGGTAGACACGAGCGAGGCCTTGTCCCCAAGGAGGGGGGACTAAGTTTGTTTTATTTCGTTCTGATCTTCTCTTTGTTGGTGTCGTAGGCGTCTGGCTACACCGCGAGGACCGCATCTGGTTTGTGTTTGAGTGAGCTGTGTGCATGAAAATCACAGATGCCCTTATCTGGATTGTGTATGTATATGTTGTGGGTGCGTGCCTATCTAAGTGTGTCTGTCAGGGTTATGTCCAATGTCATATTGACTTGGCTCATCTACTGCCCTAAGGGCGAAATAGCTGGTCCCCATAGGGCCAGATTCTGTTGATTGACTATATGGACAATATGATGAGACCATTATGCCCGGCTCGACCACTAACTGCACAGAAACAGTTCGGCGCTTTGAGGTATATATTGTTGCAGGCAGAAATCCTCCGTTCTTGAGCTTCTTTCTTCTAGCGTCGTGTCTGCATGGAGTGGATACAGTTCAACATATTTGGTGGAATATATATACCCGTATATTGCCTGTATTTAAACCTAATTGTAATTAATTAATCAAGTAATGTGAAATTTAGTCACTGTAATCACTGTAATCATATGTCTGTAGTTAACACTAATTGTAATTGAAACTATTGACAATATATTAATTAATCAAGTATTCAATCATCAAGTATGATTCATTTGATCTTGTCTGATACTGATCACCTGTTAAAAGTAATAATTTATTATTAAACAAGTGTGTAACGCAACTTTAAGCCCAGCAGTATACTTACCACACAGGTAAGGCAAAGGTGTGAAAGTTGAATGTTGGGAAAGTGAGACAGTCTAGACAGCCCAAAAATCAAAATGTTGGGAAAGTGAGATACAACCGTAGCAAACATGTCAAACACTACCCTGATTAAATTTCAGTCACGGCAAGCAAAACTAATGACGAGTAATCATTTAATCCGAAGTGAGTATCCTGTCCAAATACAAAGTATGACATCCGCTGAGACGAAGTTCCGCTGGCATGTTTGCAGACTGATTAATGCCAATTAGCGCCTTCGGAAATGGTCAACACTGTTCGACTGGAATACGAAAATGTGAAATTTGGACGTCATTTATGGAAAATGTAATTTCGTGTTTAATATTAAATCGAGAAGTTACATACACATTAATTTTACCGAAGTTTTGGTCAGTGTAACTCCTGATCAAATACAGTGGATCCTCCATAAACCGAACACCCTGGGAGGTCCCCAGGGTGTCCGGTTTAGAGATGCTCCACTGTAAATCCGACATATGACTATGCCAACGTATGTGGCTGTGCTTTGTGAACTTGAACAGACATTATCATCATAAATATACACCAACGAAACCCATACAATTAATGATACACAGACTGCCTGCGTGTCCGGTTTATAGAGGTTTTACTGTAGCACACTCGTGTGACCTGACAACAATCTACAATGAAACCTCTCTATACCGGACACGAAGAAAACGCCTGTGATATTATTGTTATGAATTTCTTGGTCATTTATCTCAGGTGATAATGTCTGTTCGTGATCGCATAGCACACAAATATGGCGCAGAATGATCAGATGCCTGATTTACATTGAAACCTCTCTAAGCCGGACACCCTGGAGACCTCCCACACTGTACTGGGGACCTCCCACACTGTACTGGAGACCTCCCACACTGTACTGGGGACCTCCCACACTGTACTGGAGACCTCACACACTGTACTGTGGACCTCCCACACTGTACTGGAGACCTCCCACACTGTACTGGAGACCTCCCACACCCGTACTGGACCTCCCACACTGTACTGGAGGGGACCTCCCACACTGTACTGGGGACCTCCCACACTGTCTGGAGACCCCCACACTACTGGGGACTCCAACACTGTACTGGAGACCTCCCACACTGTACTGGGGACCTCCCACACTGTACTGGGGACATCCCACACTGTACTGGAGACCTCCCAGGATGTTCGGTTTAGAGAGGTTCCACTGTATAGTGTTTAATATAAACATGAATAATGTTTTACTGATGGAATGATGACCAGTGAAGGTCCTGATCAGACTGCGCGGATGCACCTGTTGCCTGATGACGATCTATATTGTTGGATATAAACATGACTGATGTTTTAATAATGGAATTATGACCAGTGAAGGTCTGAGGGCCGTTGCATCACACTTCGTACGACTGAAATGTTCGTAAGTGCAAAATTATGATAGTCTGTAAATTTCACGTTTAACTGTTTTCTTGTAAACAATTATTGGATTTACATTTATTGAGCATATGCTGCATATGCAGCCTATGATCAATAAACGTGAATCCATTAATTGAAATTTCCAGACGATCCAGTTTTCACTTACCAACTTCTTAGTCGTACGAAGTTTAGTGAAACGGGCCCCTGATCAAACTGCGCGGATGCATCTGTTGCCTGATGACGATCTACGTTGTTGTTAGTCATAAACATGAATCGTGTTTTATTGATGACATGATGAGCAGTGCAGATCTTGATCAGATTGTGCGGATTCACCTGTAGCATGATGAACAGTGCAGATCCTGATCAGACTTTGTAGATGCATTAGCTGATCTGGGTCTACGGTGGTCATGAAATCCATCAGCCTCATTTCTCCATTCACCGCCACATTCACGGAAAATGTTATGTCGAGGGGAAGGTATTACCGTACATACGGAATATGTTGAACAGAACACGTTACTGTCTATGTATTACTAACAGCAAATACCAATAAAGACAGTGAAAACGATGTAATGCGGGCTCTGTAGCCTATTTCATGTTTAGTGAAACGGGCCCTTGGACAGTGTTTTGTAAGTTTAAACCCAGCGAAGTTCGGTGCAATATGGTGGCTGTAGAGCGAGAGTCTTTTAGTCCGTTTTTGACGTAAATGACGTCCAAAGTTCACATTTTCGTATTCCAGTCGAACAGTATTGAACATTTCCGAATGCGCTAATTGGCATTAATCAGTCTGCAAACATGCCAGCGGAACTTCGTCATCAGCGGATGTCATACTTTGTGTTTGGACAGGATACTCGTCATTAGTTCTGCTTGCCGTGACTGAAATTTAATCAGAGTAGTGTTTGACATGTTTGCCACGTATGCTGCAGATATATACCGAGACATTTCAAACCGACTTCACTTCTGTTGTTCGCTTTCTAGTGAATGTTCAGTGGTTCTGGTTGTATTACAACTGTTTTCCGTCTGATATATTGGATAGTATTACGGACATCGCCGGAGAAATCGTAAGTACACATTATTATTTTATTCATTATTGTACATTGTTTAAATTATTTTCGGGAATAATAGTTATTCACATCTTGCGTAGAAATATTTTTCACTAATATTCTGCTGAGCTATATTGTATATAGTATTCATGTATGTTGTAAATTAATACAAAACATTGCTATATTATTCAATACACACACGTATGTGTATTATAAAGTTACAATACTTTGGTGCTAATTTACCCCCCCCCCACACACACACACCGATTATACGTCGCGCCTTTACGCTGTAAATTACGTTGGAATGTATTCAGACAAACTAAGTTTTATGATGTATAGTCAATTCCAAGATGGCCGCGAATTTATTGCAATTGCCTGAGACTATTTAAACCTTGATCACATTACAAGTACGTATACTGTTTCATCTTTAAATCCTAATAAATGATCACAAAAATAAAATTGTAAATTCAAGATGGCCGCCAATATGACTAGATCCATAATATAAACTTTTAGATGGGTCAATTCCAACATGGCCGCTAATGTATTGCAATCGCCTGAGATCGTTGTAAACACTGACCTCATTGAAACTTGTTATTTTCAAAATCATTTCCAAGATGGACGTCAATGTATTGCAATCCAGTGAGATCACCTTGATCATATTGATACTTGCTATTTCCAAAGTACATATAAGGCGATGATACAATGTCTATATTTTGAATTTACATACCAATACATGGGTAAACAACTAACTGCTGCTAATTCAAGATGGGCGGCGAGATGACTCAATTCATAATACAAACTTTCAGATGGATATTAAACAACAACGCTTCATCTTCACGATGACCGTGGTGATTGCGTTCACTACCGCCTCGCCGCAGGTTATGCGCATCGGGGACGGCATCATAGGAAGGAGCAACTATGGGGTTGTCTTCAAAAAGGTAAGTGACTTCCAGACTTCATCCACGAATTGGATGCACCATTTCGTGATATCGCTGCCTGATCTTAACGATATATTAACGATAAGTGATGGCATTGTGGCTGGTCTGATCTCGCTAGATAGGGTATGGACCCTTGTGAGCGGAATGTTGGCGCTAGCTTCATGCTCGGGTGTCGTTATCATGGCAATTGCCATTGTATTTCATGTCAGACACTCGCGAAAGTTAGCTGTCGCATTGCTCACGTTACAGGCTCAAGTTGAACAAAGCTACGCCAATGTCATTCATATGATGAACAGTACAGACACCCCACTGTCCACTTCCACTTTCCATGCGCAGACCACTTCCATTGAGCACTGTGATTGTACAAAATTGACCATGTTGGCCACGTTCATCGGCATTTGCGTCGTTGTACTTGTGACCCTTTCGTGTTACGTAGGAGTCAATTGGTCCGGCATATTTAACCACTCTAAGACTAAGACACGCATAACTCTAGAAATGCAAAAGGGATTCCGAGCTATTACTGTCCCAGTTGCCACGTTATCCGGGGGTACGACCAGGTGGAATCTCGTAAATGACGGCCAACGGCTACAATTCACTTTCATAGACGGATTCTTTTACCCCCGTCTTTATATTGAATGGAATGGTTATGCTCTGTGTGATCGTTCAGTAAACAATGACGTAATCAATTTCTTTATCGAGTACTTTTACTTGTCCCCCATACAGGCATACAATATGCGTCGCATGATGCGTACACCACATGTGAACTTTACATATACATTTTTTAAGGATAGCGGTGAACTGCGGTCGGAGATGGGAGAGGGTATACCCCACCCGTACAAAGTATATAGAAAGAGCGCATCTATGGTCGCTCAGAGACGCGCATTGAACAATACACATGTCCAAGAACATATGTCCAGTTCATCTGACAAGGGAGCATGTCGACAGCATACCAGGTCAAAATATCACAAACACGCAAAGAAGCACACACGAGTCAAGTCATATTTAAGCATGTCAGACTCGGAGATATCTGAGTAGTTTTCTTAATCATGTATGCATGCCTGTATTATTAGAGTCCACTAATTGCACAGGCCACTCGGACCATTCACCTACGGGTGAGTACCGGGTCTCCAAAGTTGCAAATAGGAAGCAAATGTACTCCATTAATATATCTACTTCTTTCAGATTAACTAGGAGATATCTGATAGTTTGTGTTAACCATGTATGCATGCCTGTATTAAAGCCCCATAATTGCATAGGCCACTTGGATCATTCACCTATTGGTGAGTACCGGGTCTCCAAAGTTGCAGACATGGAGCAAATGTACTCCATTAATTTATATATTAATAATTTATTTCAGAGTAACTACGAGATATGTGACATTTTACTTAACCATGTATGCATGTATGTATTAGAGCCCACTAATTGCACAGACCACTGGGATCAATCACCTACGGGTGAGTACCGGGTCTTCAAAGTTGCAGACATGGAGCAAATGTACACCATTAATTTATATATTAATAATTTATTTCAGAGTAACTACGAGATATATGACATTTTACTTAACCATGTATGCATGTATGTATTAGAGCCCACTAATTGCACAGACCACTGGGATCAATCACCTACGGGTGAGTACCGGATCTTCAAAGTTGCAAATAGGAAGCAAATGTACTCCATTAATAAAACAAATATTTCAGATTAACTAGGAGATGTCTGACATGTTGTATTAACCATGTATGCATGTATGTATTGGAGCATACTAATTGCACATGTCACTCGGATCATTCACCTACGGGTGAGTACCGGGTCTGCAAAGTTGCAAATAGGAAGCAAATGTACTCCATTAATATATCTATTTCTTTCAGATTAACCAGGAGATCTCTAACATCTTGTATTAACCATATATGCATGCATGTACTGGAGCCCCTAATTGCATAGGCCACTTGGATTAATCACCTATGGGTGAGTCACCGGGTCCAAAGTTGCAAATAGGGAGCACATGTACTCCATTAATAGATATATATTTTTCAGATTAACTTACTTGGATCATTCAATTAATACTACCATCTCTTTCAGCGGACAATATGATATGTTTATTTATTGTAGACGGACGTCCATGGCGGAGCCCCTCGTGGGTTCCCCCAACAGTAACCCTGTTGTGGATGGACACATTTGCGTGCGTGTTACATTAACTCACATACACAATGTAGTCTTTATCCAATGCCTAACGGACGATACATGAAGGCTCTTGAAGTTGTGGTATCGATGCATGATCGGTGAGTATGCTTAAGTTCAATTATATCTAGTAGTTTATAATGATAACTCGTTAGATTAAAAGCCTAATTATACTAATTATAAGTTTCATGCTTTGTTGTTGGCGGGTGAAGCTTCGCATGCCCCGTATCCGAGACATGGGCACGGGTTATCCTCCAGCTATTCATGTTAGTTACAATTAGTATGGTTTAGGGTTATGCTTAGTGGTAATGTATATGTGCATGGTAAAGAATGATTATGAGGACATTCGGCATGGTCTTCTGGGTCCGGAACCCCATATCCACCTAGCGGGTTCCCGATGTAACATTTTGGAAAAATTGTTCCAAACGGTGGGAGATCGTTTGAAACGGATTAAAAGTATTGCCACATATGTGTTTAGGAAGAACTTACCTCGTTGTTAAGGCCGCTGTGGCTGGTGTAGAGTTAGATAAGAGAGACGAAGAGAGAGAGAGAGAGAGAAAGAGGCGTCCACGGCCTGCCTGCCTGAGTTTCCGTTAGATCAATATTATTGTATAATGATAACTCGTCAAAGTAAATGTCTGATTATACCGAGCAACTTTTTATGACCCATAGAAGTTTCATCCTTTGCCGTTGGCAGGTGAAGCTTCTCATATCCCGTATCCGAGACATGGGCACGGCTTACCACTCTAGCGGCAATATTCAAAAAAGTGATATTCTTTTTAGCATCAATTATGAGAGGCTATGGTTAGGGTCAGTTTATGGTTATGTATTGTTAGTGTTACTGTATATTAATGTGTCGGGAGTAATGTATAATACATAATTTGTATGGTAACTCTGGGTGCTCCCGTTTAGCGAAGTTTCAGGATGCACACTATTCTTTGTAATAGTTCCATACTAACTTACTCGTCGTGGCACACTGATGGAATAGAGAAATACATTGTAGAAAATGTTAGCAAGAGAACACGTACAGTGGGAAACACACACACCGAAGTATCATGAGTTGGTTGGCCTGTTTAGTGAGATATGGGACTTAACAGAGACATAGAGTGTATATAGTATACAACCACAAAACGCATTTAATTAGTAAAAATAATTTAAAAAATATCATGCCTCATTCGCATATGCAAATAGCCTGATACCACCGTGAGTCAATATCAGTAAAATAAATATTACTAAATGATTATATATGAATAGTGTCCCTCGTAATTGTTATAACTGATGGAATCATAGGAAGGAGCAACTATGGGGTTGTCTTCAAAAAGGTAAGTGACTTCCAGACTTCATCCACGAATTGGATGCACCATTTCGTGATATCGCTGCCTGATATTAACGATATATTAACGATAAGTGATGGCATTGTGGCTGGTCTGATCTCGCTAGATAGGGTATGGACCCTTGTGAGCGGAATGTTGACGCTAACTTCATGCTCGGGGATCGTTATCATGGTGTATTTCATGTTAAACACCCGCGAAAGTTATCTGTCGCATTGCTCACGTTACAGGCTCAAGTTGAACAAAGCTACGCCAATGTCATTCATATGATGAACAGTACAGACATCCCACTGTCCACTTCCACTTTCCATGCGCAGACCACTTCCATTGAGCACTGTGATTGTACGAAATTGACCATGTTGGCCACGTTCATCGGCATTTGCGTCGTTGTACTTGTGACCCTTTCGTGTTACGTAGGAGTCAATTGGTCCGGCATATTTAACCACTCTAAGACTAAGACACGCATAACTCTAGAAATGCAAAAGGGATTCCGAGCTATTACTGTCTCAGTTGCCACGTTATCCGGGGGTACGACAAGGTGGAATCTCGTAAATGACGACCAACGGCTACAATTCACTTTCATAGACGGATTCTTTTACCCCCGTCTTCATATTGAATGGAATGGTTATGCTCTGTGTGATCGTTCAGTAAACAATGACGTAATCAATTTCTTTATCGAGTACCTTTACTTTTCCCCCATACAGGCATACAATATGCGTCGCATGATGCGTACACCACATGTGAACTTTACATATACATTTTTTAAGGATAGCGGTGAACTGCGGTCGGAGATGGGAGAGGGTACACCCCACCCGTACAAAGTATATAGAAAGAGCGCATCCATGGTCGCTCAGAGACGCGCATTGAACAATACACATGTCCAAGAACATATGTCCAGTCCATCTGACAAGGGAGCATGTCGACAGCATACCAGGTCAAAATATCACAAACACGCAGAGAAGCACACACGAGTCAAGTCACACTTAATCATGTCAGATTCAGAGCTATCTGAGTCGTTTACTTAATCATAATTCCAGCACAACAATATTTACACAATTCCCTAACATTTGATTGGCCCGTAGCAAGTCTCTGTCCAAAATTTATATCCCAGTAAACTCCCGCGCCGAACTACTTTCCGTAACCGTGAGGCGCAGTTAAAATAATTCTTAAGAAAGCGGAAAATAAACACATTTTCTTGATGAATCTATTTCAAATGCTGGAATTATAAGGAATGAATGGCCTTTTTGTTGAATTTATCGGGGATATAAACTTGGAAAAGTCGCGGGAATACTGAACGAGGCCTTCCGGCCTTCGTCCAGTATTCCCGCCATTCATTCCTATAATGTATGCATGTATGTATTAGAGTCCACTAATTGCACAGGCCACTCGGACCATTCACCTCCGGTGAGTACCGGGTCTCCAAAGTTGCAAATAGGAAGCAAATGTACTCCATTAATATATCTACTTCTTTCAGGTTAACTAGGAGATATCTGATAGTTTGTTTTAACCATGTATGCATGCCTGTATTAGAGCCCCATAATTGCACAGGCCACTTGGATCATACACCTACGGGTGAGTACCGGGTCTCCAACGTTGCAGACATGGAGCAAATGTACTCCATTAATTTATATATTAATAATTTATTTCAGAGTAACTACGAGATATATGACATTTTACTTAACCATGTATGCATGTATGTATTAGAGCCCACTAAGTGCACAGACCACTGGGATCAATCACCTACGGGTGAGTACCGGGTCTCCAAAGTTGCAGATAGGAAGCAAATGTACTCCATTAATAACAAAAATATTTCAGATTAACTAGGAGATATCTGACATGTTGTATTAACCATGTATACATGTATGTATTGGAGCCTACTAATTGCACAGGCCACTCGGATCATTCACCTACGTGTGAGTACCGGGTCTGCAAAGTTGCAAATATGAAGCAAATGTACTCCATTAATATATCTATTTCTTTCAGATTAACCAGGAGATCTCCGACATCTTGTATTAACCATATATGCATGCATGTACTGGAGCCCCTAATTGCATAGGCCACTTGGATTAATCACCTATGGGTGAGTCACCGGGTCCAAAGTTGCAAATATGGAGCACATGTACTCCATTAATAGATATATATTTTTTTCAGATTAACTTACTTGGAGCATCCAATTAATACTACCACCATCTCTATCAGCGGACAATATGATATGTTTATTTATTGTAGACTAACGTCCAGGGCGGAGCCCCTCGTGGGTTCCACCAACAGCAACCCTGTTGGGGGTGGACACCTTTGCGTGTGTGTTACATTAACTCACATACACAATGCAGTGTTTATCCAATGCCTAACGGACGATACATGAAGGCTCTTGAAGTTGTGGTATCGACGCATGATCGGTGAGTATGCTTATGTTCAATTATATCTAGTATTTTATAATGATAACTCGTTAGAGTAAAAGTCTAATTATACTAAATATAAGTTTCATGCTTTGTTGTTGGCGGGTGAAGCTTCGCATGCCCCGTATCCGAGACATGGGCACGGGTTATCCTCCAGTGGCAATACTAATTGCACAGACCACTGGGATCAATCACCTACGGGTGAGTACCGGGTCTCCAAAGTTGCAGATAGGAAGCAAATGTACTCCATTAATAACAAAAATATTTCAGATTAACTAGGAGATATCTGACATGTTGTATTAACCATGTATACATGTATGTATTGGAGCCTACTAATTGCACAGGCCACTCGGATCATTCACCTACGTGTGAGTACCGGGTCTGCAAAGTTGCAAATATGAAGCAAATGTACTCCATTAATATATCTATTTCTTTCAGATTAACCAGGAGATCTCCGACATCTTGTATTAACCATACATGCATGCATGTACTGGAGCCCCTAATTGCATAGGCCACTTGGATTAATCACCTATGGGTGAGTCACCGGGTCCAAAGTTGCAAATAGGGAGCACATGTACTCCATTAATAGATATATATTTTTTTCAGATTAACTTACTTGGAGCATCCAATTAATACTACCATCTCTTTCAGCGGACAATATGATATGTTTATTTATTGTAGACTAACGTCCAGGGCGGAGCCCCTCGTGGGTTCCACCAACAGCAACCCTGTTGGGGGTGGACACCTTTGCGTGTGTGTTACATTAACTCACATACACAATGCAGTGTTTATCCAATGCCTAACGGACGATACATGAAGGCTCTTGAAGTTGTGGTATCGACGCATGATCGGTGAGTATGCTTATGTTCAATTATATCTAGTATTTTATAATGATAACTCGTTAGAGTAAAAGTCTAATTATACTAAATATAAGTTTCATGCTTTGTTGTTGGCGGGTGAAGCTTCGCATGCCCCGTATCCGAGACATGGGCACGGGTTATCCTCCAGTGGCAATACTAATTGCACAGACCACTGGGATCAATCACCTACGGTGAGTACCGGGTCTCCAAAGTTGCAGATAGGAAGCAAATGTACTCCATTAATAACACAAATATTTCAGATTAACTAGGAGATATCTGACATGTTGTATTAACCATGTATACATGTATGTATTGGAGCCTACTAATTGCACAGGCCACTCGGATCATTCACCTACGGGTGAGTACCGGGTCTGCAAAGTTGCAAATAGGAAGCAAATGTACTCCATTAATATATCTATTTCTTTCAGATTAACCAGGAGATCTCCGACATCTTGTATTAACCATATATGCATGCATGTACTGGAGCCCCTAATTGCATAGGCCACTTGGATTAATCACCTATGGGTGAGTCACCGGGTCCAAAGTTGCAAATAGGGAGCACATGTACTCCATTAATAGATATATATATTTTCAGATTAACTTACTTGGAGCATCCAATTAATACTACCATCTCTTTCAGCGGACAATATGATATGTTTATTTATTGTAGACTAACGTCCAGGGTGGTAATGTATATGTGCATGGTAAAGAATGATTATGAGGACATTCGGCATGGTCTTCTGGGTCCGGACCCCCATATCCACCTAGCGGGTTCCCGATGTAACATTTTGGAAAAATTGTTCCAAACGGTGGGAAATCGTTTGAAACGGATTAAAACGGATTAAAAGTATTGCCACATATGTGTTTAGGAAGAACTTACCTCGTTGTTAAGGCCGCTGTGGCTGGTGTAGAGTTAGATAAGAGAGACGAAGAGAGAGAGAGAAAGAGGCGTCCACGGCCTGCCTGCCTGAGTTTCCGTTAGATCAATATTATTGTATAATGATAACTCGTCAAAGTAAATGTCTGATTATACCGAGCAACTTTTTATGACCCATAGAAGTTTCATCCTTTGCCGTTGGCAGGTGAAGCTTCTCATATCCCGTATCCGAGACATGTGCACGGCTTACCACTCTAGCGGCAATATTCAAAAAAGAGATATTCTTTTTAGCATCAATTATGAGGGGCTATGGTTAGGGTCAGTTTATGGTTATGTATTGTTAGAGTTACTGTATATTAATGTGTCGGGAGTAATGTATAATACATAATTTGTATGGTAACTCTGGGTGCTCCTGTTTAGCGAAGTTTCACGATGCACACCATTCTTTGTAATAGTTCCATACTAACTTACTCGTCGTGGCACACTGATGGAATAGAGAAATACATTGTAGAAAATGTTAGCAAGAGAACACGTACAGCGGGAAACACACACACCGAAGTATCATGAGTTGGTTGGCCTGTTTAGTGAGATATGGGACTTAACAGAGACATACAGTGTATATAGTATACAACCACAAATCCTTGGACTTACTGTGATTCAAACCAGTTTAGTTAATGATCGTGCTTGAAGAACATAATGCAACCTGACCAAATCTGTCAAATGCACCGCTAACTGAAACAATGTAGCCACATTCATAGATCTAATTTCACAAATGAGGCACGCCTCATGATTTTGTACCATGTGTGATATCTGATGAAAAATGGTTACATAATTTTCCTTAAAGGTACATGCCCACTCTGTAGGCACAACATGTTCTTTATATCAGAGACATCATCCGAGAAATTTATGGCAAAATATACATTCATTCACGTATTGATTGGCATTATTATACATTTTATATCAGACGTAAATTTCACACTGATATCAGGGTCGATAACCGCGTTTCCTTAAAATGTTAACGGACATTACTATTTATGCTCTGTATTTATTTTTTGATGTGCAATGATCATACTTTATAATATGTCGAAAATATTATTTTTTTCATTGACGCATTTAATTAGTAAAAATAATTTAAAAAATATCATGCCTCATTCGCATATGCAAATAGCCTGATACCACCGCGAGTCAATATCAGTAAAATAAATATTACTAAATGATTATATATGAATAGGGTCCCTCGTAATTGTTATAACTGATGGAATAGTGACACAATTATATACATTTATTTAATTCATATAAAGAAAATGTTGTACCTACTAAGGAGGCATGTACCTTTAACTGGCATCGAAAATGGAAGACATTTTCATAGCAAATGCAGTTTATGTAAATGTATTTTAATGAAATTGTATACATTGGAAAAGTCGCGGGAATACTGGACGAGGCCTTCTGGCCTTCGTCCAGTATTCCCGCGACTTTTCATATATTGTTGGACCAGCTAGTGGACATAGAAATCATCTAATGGCGGAATGAGGGTGGCGGGGAGGGGTGAAGTTCAGAACATTATGTGTACAATTATTTGTATTTGTACATACATTGAGTTCCTATACGTGGGTATTAGACATTCCGTTTACATAATGTATCTAAATACCGGCCATGGTGTGTGCACCCCAAACACATACTCCCCAAACCTGTGTCACTAGATGGCGCAATGGGGATAATGGTGGATAATGGGGAGAATGGGGATAATGGTGATTAATATGGCGGATAATGGTGGATTTAAAAACAAAATAATGTATACACAGTATATTTATGACATTATATGCATATGGAGTCCATATATGTCAGATATATTAACTTATACGGCTTTAGGCGACGGCGTAATGACCAATTTCACACCGGCGCAATGGTGAGCTGGCGTAATGTTGATTGTCATGATGGATAATGGTGAATATTGGTAGTATAATGGTGGATTTAAAAACAAAATAATGTTTACACAGTATATTAATGACATAATATATGCATTTATCCCGTCAACACAGTGCGAATGTGCCGTGAAACACGGTGTCGTGAAACATTTTTGATATCCTGTCAATACTACTTAATCACTGCGTATGAATATGTGCGGTGGCTGGGGTTATTTTTACTGCAATTAAAGATATGTGTAGGTGTTGACGGGATAAATAGAATAGTAGGTTAGTGCCGTGAATGGGAAAAATATCTGGCGCGGCACGGAAACGGGATGTGCTCGACAGAGCCTCGCCCATCCCGTTTCCTGAGCCTTGCCAGATATTTTTTCCCATTTACGGCACTAACCTACTATTCTCTATATGGAGTCCATATATGTCAGATAGATTAACTTATATAGCTTTAGGCGACGGCGTAATGACTAATTTCACACCGGCGCAATGGTGAGCTGACGTAATGGTGATTGCCATGATGGATAATGGTGAATATTGGTAGATTTAACAAATAAACATATAAGTAGTTCATATGCGCCAGATTATCAACTCATATTGCTTTAAGTGTCGGCATAGTGCAAATTTCACACCGGCGTAATGGTGAACTGGCGTAATGGTGCAAGAATGGGATGGATAATGATAGATACGAAGAGGCAATCTTGGATTGCGCGCAAATCGGACAAATCAACATGGACTATAATTGCGTTATCCGAAGTGATCCAGCGGACCAATCACTACACTATATCCATCGTTGAATGGCGGTTTCAAATGTCTGGCATTTAGAACACTTAATACAACTTATAATGAGGGAGATATGAGCAGTCCCATCATGGTGATGTGGACAAACACTCACAAACCTACAAAGGACATGGTCAATCGTAAAAAAACATGGTCCCCAAATCACTTTGTGCCGGTTATTCTGTAGACGAATCGGCACGCGAAATTAACACATCGGCGACGTCATCACCATCTACGGCTCACGTGGTCGTTCACAACCCATCTCCGGCGACGTCATCACCATCTACGTATCACGTGTTCGTTCACAACCCACCTACAGCGACGTCATCACCATCTACGGCTCACGTGGTCGTTCACAACCCATCTACGGCGATTTCATCACCATCTACGTCTGACGTGGTCGTTCACAACCCACATACGGCGACGTCATCACCATCTACGCCTCACGTGTTCGTTCACAACCCAACTACAGCGACGTCATCACCATCTACGGCTCACGTGGTCGTTCACAACCCATCTACGGCGATTTCATCACCATCTACGTCTCACGTGGTCATTCACAACCCATATACGGCGACGTCATCACCATCTACGCCTCACGTGTTCGTTCACAACCCAACTAGAGCGACGTCATCACCATCTACGGCTCACGTGGTCGTTCACAACCCATCTACGGCGATTTCATCACCATCTACGTCTCACGTGGTCGTTCACAACCCATCTACGGCGACGTCATCACCATCTACGTCTCCCATGGTCGTTCACTACCCATCTACGGCAACGTCACCACCATCTACGTCAACGCCACGTAAAATAAACGTTAGCCTGTCGGGTTTGCAGTCATCTCACATGGTCGTTCACAACCAATCTACGCCGACGTCACCACAATCGAAACCTGTATCGCCACTGAAAATGTACTTGCCGCGTACAACTACTAGTGTCATTTCATTTAAACGACATCGCGATTCTCCCAATGATTCAGATGATGACATAGCTGATACACATAGTAATATAGTCACTTCATCAACACCAATCATTTCGCGTAATGACAACTGGCACATACCGAAGAAAATACGTCGATCCACCGCATTTGGTGAACATCAAGACGTTCATACAACGAACAGATATTCCTCGCTGTCAGATGAATCGGATGAAATGGAAACAGATATTGTTGATAATGTGAATTCGAATTACAGTAAACCGCGCAAATCAAATAAAGCGCGCAAATTGAAAGGCGCTAAGGAATAGCATTCGGAGGTCATTTACCGGAGCGACAACAATCGTATGTACACGCCATCTTAAAAATAATGTAACAGATTACTTGGGCAAGAAAGTGGGAGTTAATGATAATGACAAAAAAGAAATTGTTGGCGCAATTTTCGGAGACGAAGGAATGTGTGACGCGGATTCGACGGTTGTATTTTAACATAGACTAAGCAATGCGCAGGATATAGTTGCGAAGACGGCCCCGAACTTTCGACCATACTTGGATAATAGAGTAGTTCCCCTTGTGCGCGATCACATCAACCGGCCACACCGAGTGAAGAAAATACAGAGCGGATGGACAAACAACAACGCGGAATCGTTTAACAATTTATTGAAAATAGGAACAAATCACAAGGTTGAAGATATGTCGGATTTAATAGACATCATCCACAGAATATTAGCCTCTATGTATAAGGACATTGAAAAGGCGATTGTTGGTCTGGGAAACTATCGACTCGGCGACTGACGGCACCATATGAACACAACAAGGTATCGATGGACGTGTGGTGCCAAAAATCAGCCGAGCAGCGGGCCAAATATCTAACGAAGGTGTCTAAGGACAAGGGACGTTCATCTAAGTCGGTGACATCTTCAAGTGGACAATTGACGGTTCCATGTACGCCAGGTGGTGGTAAAAAACCTCACCAACGACGCAGAATGGCTGCTGAGCGGGCGACACCAAGAAAATAAGAGTATAGCTTAAGCGATTCTTCACTCCAAACATGCGACATGAATGTACCGTGTACATGCAATCAGCCAGCACTGATCATACGTGGTTGGCGCAGCTAGTATTGCACGCGTATCAAGAGGCTGTTGATGCACGTTCATACATGTACATATTCATTGTTTCGTACTAATGTTGATATAAATTATTTCACGTTCTACAGTAATGTTGTTTTGGTGTTCATGCAGAATATAATGTGATATATAAAACGGATAACACTTGACAGTGCCATACTGAATACACATTAACATATATTAGCAGATGGATTATAACACATACATTGGAGTAACAGAAGCATTATTTTGTGGATATAATCGGGAAACGTGTATTTCTTTTTGCGAATCACATGTTTTATTAAGTCACTATTCAACCATTTGTTATGAATGTACACTACTATATATCTGCGTTAATCTTTCAAACACGTACTTACATACATGCATGTGACACGGTGTCGTCGGTATAGGACCGCCACAAACCAAGTGGCGGGATCTGGCTCTTATGCGCCGACGCACACCGTGTACATGCGTGGTTGACTTGACGCAGCTAGTAGTGTACATGTAACATCAGATATACTCGGGAAACGTGTATTTTCATGTGTTTCATAAAGTCATTTTTCAATCAATGTTGAACTTATGAAAAATTACAATTACTTTCTACATTGCTGTTTTGTTCTGAATCTGCTCCAGCTTCACCTTTTCATACAATTAGTTTAATGACAATGCGTTTTGTATTTGGATAGCCGGTATGGGTAAAATGGGTGTTACGACACCAGTACAGCTACGCCATTAACACAATTCTGACTCGGTCTTGGGGTAGTGACCAAATGGCGTACAGTGAAATCCCCGGTTAGAATGCATAGATTTGCATGCTGATCTGTGGATGTACTGATCGCGCTTGCATATCATATGGTTTTCCGTTCCGTTTTCGCCGGTGGCCCATTTATCAATCAGCGTTGATCATTTGTGGATCTAGCCCGCCCAGTAGCTCAGATCTAAAGAGTGTATATGGTAGTTCGTCTCCTCGTCGTATGCTCATGTCACCTTCTGCCTTAGCAAGTGGTGCATAGTGTTGCTTTGCTCTTAATGTTCCGTGCAATTATATGTCCAACTCTCAAAATGGTACTAACATATTTATCTCGCCCCGACAATATGGGGCTTATTGAATTAACGTTGAGTCACGACAGCATAGCACTTACGACCTTGTGTTACTAGACCATCGATATATGGTGTATATGAACTACTTATGAATATATTGTGTCATTAATATACTGTATATACATGATATACATGAAACAATATACCATTATACACCATTATCCATAATAATCACCATTACGCACGTTATTCCACCATTCACCATTACAACGGTGTGAAATTAGCCATTATGTCGTCGGGTAAAGCTATATAAGTGGGTCTATCTGGCAAATATGAACTCCTTATGCATATATTGTGTCTTTAATATACTGGGTATGCATTAATTTGTTTTTAAATCTACCATTATCCACCATTATCCATAACAATAATCACCATTGCGCCTCGATCATTTCACACCATTACGCCGTCTCGTAAAGCCAGTAAGTGGACATATCTGGCGTTTATGAACTCCTTATGCATATATTATGTCACTAATACGGATATACATTCATTTATTTTTAACTCAACCATGATTATCCACCATTATCCAGCATAATAATCACCATTACGCCCGATCATACACCACATTACGCCAGTTCACCATTACTCCGGTGAGGAATTAGCTATTACCCCGTCGTGTAAGACCATATAAGTTAGTCTATCTGGCATATATGAACTCCTTATGCATATATTATGTCATTAATATAATGGATATACAATAATTTGCTTTTAAATCCACCATTATCCGCCATATCAATCACTATTACGCCCCATTCTCCCCATTATCCCCAGTATCCACCATTATCCCCAATGCATTGCGCCATCCAGTGAGACCCCCCCCCCCCCCCCCCACCCCCCCCCCCCAAACCCGTTCCACTCTCGCCCCACGGCGGGAGCATTGCTATCTGCACCAGTAGCCTATTTCACCAACATTGCAAAGTATACTTTCTAGCAAAGTATACTTTGAGGGAGTAATCATTTATTTTTCCCGAAATGCATTATTTCATATAGAACTAACGACAGCTAGCATATATTTGATGATTAAATGTATGCAGATTTATTATACTGAATTTATTACATTGTCACAGCCAAAATGGCTGTGATAATGTAATAAATTCAGTATAATAAAAATTAATAAATTTATCCTAAAATTCAAAATTTCTCCCTCAAAGTATACTTTGCCAGAAAAGTATACTTTGCAATGTTGATGAAATGGGCTACAGAACACGACACGTCTTTAGTTTGCGATCAGTGTAGTCCCCGGTCAGCATGCACGTCCGCGCAGACTGATCGATATGCGCATGCATACACTCTTCGCTGTTGGACATGGGAAACATATCACCTCGGTGCATTCGACAGTAACGATCAGGTTACATCACGTTCTTAAATCACGATTATTATTATAATTATTAGTATTTGCAATAGCTGAAGGCTATGTTTATAATGTGCATTCGGATGATATCAACCGTTTTAAAAGACAGCTTTGCTGGCAATTTCGTGTTATAACCAGTCTCATGGTCCCGGAATAACGTTCAGTCAGAAACGTATTCCATATCACCCTTATAACCCGGAAGTAAACCGATTGACCAATAGGGGTTCAACACGATTTCTTACACGACAAACTGAGAAGCGATTTTTGTTTGTAACATGATTACTGAAGAAAGATGACAACTTCAACTGTGACAAGCGTTCTCCATGTTTTGAAATCCATTTCTGTCTTGTTCCTGTCTTTGGATTTATATGTTGATGGTTGGTAAATTGCTTTTACATGTTTACAAAATACTGCCATGTGATAAAAATGGTGGGTGGGGTAACGATTTTAAATAAATGTTAAAGTTGACTGTGTGTGTGTGTGTCAGTGGCTTTCTATCCATTTATTGATACTGATTGCACGTCCCTTGAGCAGGTATTTTATTTCATATATACATGTACATACATTTTCAAATACAATCGAGGTTCTTGCGGTAACTCTTGAAGTCGTATGGTCGTGACGCCAGTTTTCGGGGTAGTCTAGAGTTTTCGGGGTATTCACATATTTTGTAATTATTTATGGACATATGTACAGCCGCGATGCAGGGGGGAGGGGGCCCCCCAATAATTTTGTTTAATTCTGTAAATTTTGGATTTTTTATTCTAATATATTTGTGTAATCATGAGTACTGGGAACTTTGCTGAGAACTTTGCTGAGAATGCAGGAAATGGCGTTTCACACCACTTGGATTTCAAAAATTTACACCTCATAAAAGGTCAATGTGATTGATAAAAAATATCGATGGATTTACAGAATACAGACTTTAATGCTTCTGCTAGCACCAACAATAGCAGAAACAGGTACTTATTTAGTGATAATTTGTCTCTGCTAAATCCCGACTTCGTTCCTGAATTAGTTCGGACTCTGACAAAAATTTAATTCTACCACAAATGTATGGAAGTGAAGGTGTAGTGAAACATGTTGAATGAAAGTTGAAACTAATGCTGTATTATGTCAAATTTTGTTTCTCATTTATCACAATGTGTCAAATCTTATCATGAATGATGTGTGAAAAAAACAAACAAAATAAACCTAATGATACCATCTTTTATTTTTCTTAGTAGATGCACTGTACATGTATGTATATTTTTTTGGTCAAAGCTCGCACAAAAATATATATTCAAATTTGAATAATTTTCGCACGCTTTAAAAAAAAAAAGTGGCAATTTTTTTTTTCATTTTCTCCAGTGGAAACCCTGGTTACCCATTTACAGTTTGGTGAACTGAAGCAGTGTGGATAAAGTGTCTTGCTCAAGGACACAACACACGAGGCTCGAACCCACGACTGTTGGATCAGCAGTCAGACACGCCCACATGCTATTGCAGTCGAGTATGAATTTTGGAGAATGTGCTCTTTTAGTAGCACAGGCTAAGATAGTCGAGAACATCACCAATCTAGATATTTGTTAGATAGGAACCCGTCCATTTTGTAAGTCTTTATTTAATTATGATTACAAATGATGGGTCTCTGAAATATGAGAGTAGAAGTGTTACATTGTGTTACATTATCCTCTATTTGTTTATTTTATATTTTTCAATGAAACTACTAAACATATACAGCATCTAACTGCAGAAACATTTGGATTGAACCCTAGTTTACATTTACAAATATACACCAACATTATATGGTTGATTTCAATACAATTTTTTACCAAAAATACATTTGTTTCTTTCTCAGATATTCAAAAATGTTGTCATTTGTTTTTTGTTTTATTTATATAAACAATAAAAGCTTAAAAGCTTACTATTTACATGCATATTGAAATAACCCACACTTTAAAAAATATGTAAATTTGATAATGTATCACTTTTTTTTGAAAATTCCACAGGAAAATGCCACTTTACAAGAGTAAGCCATCATGACTGTATATCAAGACAGTCATGAAGTCACGACTATTGGAGAATGTGTTCTTTTAGTAGCACAGGCTAAGATGGCTTGTTGATAGAACCGCGAACATTGCCAATGGTCAGGCAGCACAGATGTACAGGCTGGATGAGTCCTCACATAAATTTGTATTGAGAAAGAAGAAAAATTATCAAGTACAAACATTTCAATTTTACAATATGACACACTGTGATATGTATATTTTTTTTACAATTCAATGAGGATTTTGTTCTACCGTAGTTTCAAAAAACAGATTTGCATTGGGTAACGTTCTAAAATTACTCAGCACGGTACGGGAGTAGATTGCAAGAGTTACTGTTGGCAACTATCACCTCTCCAAGGTGATAGTTGCCAACAGTAACTCTTGCAATCTACTCCCGTACCGTGCTGAGTTACTGTTCACATCTAGATAGGTGATGGCTTAACTCATTCCATGCTGAATATACGGGTAAAGAACAAATTTATATCATTTTTGCTGTTTTCATACTTCGCAATGGTATACTTCACAACCAACGGTATATGTTGTGACTAATCGTTCAGTGGTAACTTGACAACATATGCTTCTGCCCATAAATAGGAGAATTTTTTTTTTTAATTTGAAAAATTGTGTAGCCTCAGCATGTAAGGCCTGTAACCCGACCGACCCGCTGAAAACGGTGCGACCCAATTTTTTTTTATTGCAATTTCGTTTACAATTTCTTTTTTTTTTTTCTTTTTTTTACAATTTCTTTTTTACAATTTTTATTTTTCAATTTAGTGCTACAGTGGGTTAAAAGGGTTAATATAATCTCTGGCCCTAAATGGCATACATGTTCATACAACAACACATAAAGCAATTTACATACTTTTGTTGCAAGACTTGCAATATTGAATTTAAAAATTATTAATATTAAAAAGGTACAATATTTTAACACTTGCAATGCAGTGTTAAAATATTGTACCTTTTTAATATTAATAATTTTTAAATTCAATATCTCATGTGACAGAAAAAAAAAGAAATTGCCTACCGACCGACCAACTTCTAAAATTCTGGGTCGGGTTTTTTTTAAGGACGGCCTAATGTGTTAATATCTCCGCCTTGCCGGTCATGATCTTGCAGACTTATTTCTCATTTACAGTAACGTTGGCAGCGGGCAGTGTAGATGCTGCCTCCCATCTAGAGCAGGGCAAGAAGATGTTGGCGTCCGGCAATCTAATCGAGGCTCTGTCTCATTTTGATTCAGCCGTCGGTAAGTACACGAGAACCTCTCTAACCTGGAAGGGTGCCTTGCAACAGATCAGTAGCCCATTTCATCAACATTGCAAAGTATACTTTAGTAGCAAAGTATACTTTGAGGGAGAAATTTAAATTTTTTTTTAAAATTTATAAATTTTTATTATACTGAATTTATTACATTATCACAGCCATTTAATGGCTGTGATAATGTAATAAATTCAGTATAATAATTCTGCATACTTTTAATCATGAAATATATGCATTTGTTAGTTCTATATGAAATAATGCATATCTGGAAAAATAAATGATTACTCCCTCAAAGTATACTTTGCTAGTAAAGTATACTTTGCAATGTTGATGAAATCGGCTACAGAACACAGTGCAGTCATGCAGTGCTCAGAGTTTTTATTCAGAGCTCCAGATAAGTTTTGTATCTAAAGAGTTTTATATCCCCATATTTCAAATTCAATGCGTATTTTACTTTTGCAATAGTATTATTGATTATCTTCCTTATTAAATAGGGAACAAATGATAAAAAAATAAAACAAATTAAAAAATTTACTTATTTGGGCTGCCAAAAGCTTTTTACAGCTCAAATAAGTAAATTTTCAACGTTATTAAAATATTTTCACTACTCAAGTTGAAAATCAACGCGTATTTTCACATTGCTGTGAGTATTTTGTACTCCCACTTTTGAAATGCGTATTCTGCTAAAATAAGTCGATACACACCCTATCTGGGTGTTGAATGTTCTGTGCTGTTGAATGTACGTAAAAAACCCAAACCATGCATTCATGTATATAGAGAATAGTAGGTTAGTGTCGTGAATGGGAACAAATATCCGGCAAGGCTCAAGAATTTCTTTATTTCTCATCAGAAGTATATGTTGTGACCACTCATTTGAACCGTCTCGCCGAGACGGTTCAAATGAGTGGTCACAACATATACTTTCGTTCAGAAATAAGGAAAATAGATAGAGAATAGTAGGTTAGTGCCGTGAATGGGAAAAAATATCTGGCAAGGCTCAGGAAACGGGATGGGCGAGGCTCTGCCGAGCACATCCCGTTTCCGTGCCGCGCCAGATATTTTTTCCCATTCACGGCACTAACCTACTATTCTATTTATCCCGTCAACACCTACAAATGGCTGTAAAATGCAAAAATAGTATTGACTGGATATCAAAAATGTTTCACGGCACCGTGTTTCACGGCACATACATGTACGCACTGTGTTGACGGGATAAATAGTCAAACTTGCATTAAGCGACCACCCAAACGAGACACCAAAAATGGTCGCTTAGAACAATGGTCTCTTAACACAAACAAAAAAATGGAAATCCGGGTACTGGTATGTCCGGTTATATGGTTTAATATTCGGAATCACGAATATTAAACATTAACATAGAAATAAATACATTAGAATACTACCGGTAATGTTTAATGTGCACTTTTCTGAATTATTCAGGCTTTATTTGATAAAAATAGATGAAAAGAATTTGAATGTTATCGCAAAATAAAATCTCCCAGCTGAAATCGCAAATAGGCGATCACTTCGGACCAGACGTGTTTCGCTCCTGTTATTATACCCCCCGCAACGAGTTGTGGGGGGGTATACTGGAGTCAGGTTGTCCGTCCGTCCGTAAACTTAACATCAGAGAAATATTGTTATAACTTCTATTTCCTTCATCTAAAATGCTTGATATTTCACACATACATTCCTGTAAGGCTCTACTACCATGCTGTGCCAAATCCACGACCGTCCAACCCCCGCAGATCCAAAGGTCAAGGTCAAATACTTAGTCCGTAAACTTAACATCAGAGAAATATTGTTATAACTTCTATTTCCTTCATCTAAAATGCTTAATATTTCACACATGCATTCCTGTAAGGCTCTACTAGCATGCTGTGCCAAATCCACGACCATCCAACCCCCGCTGATACCAAGGTCAAGGTCAAATACTTAGTTTCTTTACAAAACTTAACATCAGAGAAATATTGTTCTAACTTCTATTTCCTTCATCTAAAATGCTTAATATTTCACACATGCATTCCTGCAAGCCTCTACTACCATGCTGTGCCAAATCCACGACCGTCCAACCCCTGCTGATCCCAAGGTCAAGGTCAAATACTTAGTCTCTTTACAAAACTTAACATCAGAGAAATAAGTTATAACTTCTATTTCCTTCATTGAAAATTCTTATTATTTCACTTGTGCATTCCAAGGTTGTACTATCATGCTGTGACAAATCTACGACTGTCCAACCCCCGCTGATCCCAAGGTCAAGGTCACATACTTAGTCTCTTTACAAAACTTAACATCAGAGAAATATGTTATAACTTCTATTTCTTTCATTGAAAATTCTTAATATTTCATATGCTGTGACAAATCCCCGCTGATCTCGAGGTCAACGTCACATACATACCGTATAACCTCGAATTAACGCCCCCCTCCTAATAAACGCCCCCCCCCCCCCTCCAAAATAAGAAAAAAAAAATTACCAATGACCACCAATTTCAAACACAAATAATCCTTAATTCCTTATTTGTGTTTGAAATTGGCGGTCCTTGGTAATTTTTTTTTTTTTTTTTTTACTGGCTAATAAACGCCGCCCCCTTTTGAAAAATGTAACGCCTCCGGGGGCGTTAATTCGAGGTTATACGGTAGTCTCTTTACAAAACTTAACATCAGAGAAATCGGTTATAACTTCTATTTCCTTGCTCGGATCTGCTTCACATTTCACACACTCATTGCTCCAATGGACCTCTACCACCCTGTGACAAATTCACGTTCATGCCGCTCGCGCTAATCCCAGAGTCAAGGTCACAAGCCCACACACTTGGAAATTTTTACATATTTTAGGGGTACCTGGTCCCACGCGGGGGGAATTCCGTAAGCCTTGCTTACTGACCAATCTAGTTTTTACCAGTCGATGACTGATAACCAAACCAGCTGATAGAATAAGGCTTTATTTACGCAGTGTTCGGTATATACCAGTATCGTTACGCGTCAAGAAAATTGGAATTGGGTGACATAAAACTGCGTATTTTGTACACAACAAACAAACATTATTTGTTTTAAATGAGTGAAATACGCAGATGTTTTCTCATGTGCTAAGCGACCAGTCCTGTTGTTCCCATGTGCTAAGCGACGATGACTTAATTCCCTTTAGTACTCACTAAGGAAACGAGCGAATCAGAACGAGGTTTCAGGTCAATAATCATAAACAATGCACCATTGACACTTTGACAGTGACAGGGGATTTGTTTCCTTTGTTTGTCACACGCTTGAAGCTAATTTCACACTGGAGAAAATGCTGAATATATATTTTGATTGTAAATATTGAGTTCTGAAGTTGGGATTTACCCCCCTTGGACAGGTGGATACGGGACACGACCCCGTTGACCCGTCTGCGTGTAGACTCCCTGAGGCTTGTACCTCTATGTCAGAAAAGCGGACGTTAAACCCTATTCACTCACTCACTCACTGGAGAAAATGACATCCTGTCAATTAATGGTCATTTAGTACAAACGACCATTCCTTTTACTTACAAAAAAAGTGGCCGGTGGTCGCGTTAAGGGAAAGTCGTTGAATACACCATCATTATATAGGCCAAATGGTCAGGGGGAATTGAGTGGTCGCATAAGACAAAAGTCGCTTAATGCACGTGGTCGCTTGTGCAAGTTTGACTGTATAACATTGCTGTTGAATGGATGTAAAACCCAATCAGTCGAATAAAATCAACAGCTCGTGGATTGATCTTGGTAAGCAAAATATTTGTTCTGTTAAATGGTCTGTATAGGACGATATTGAATAAAGATAAAACTGTTCAGTAAATAATATTTGCCTGGTAATCAGCCTGTACATGTACTATGTTAAGTGGAATTTAACCCCCAACCAATCAATGTTTCAGTCACCGATCCAAGCAACTACTTGACCTACTTTAGGCGGGCCACGGTCTATCTTGCCCTTGGAAAGTCGAAGTCGGCCCTTCCAGATCTCGATAAAAGCATCAAACTACGGCCGGGATTCTCTGCTGTAAGTTCCTACGTCATCAAATTTTAACCAAGCGTAGTCCAGATATGGTGCCTATCGGTATCCTCGCTCCAGATAAGTTTTGTATCTAAAGTGTATTATACCCCCAAATTTCAAATTCAATTCGTATTTTCGTATCTTCAATTCGTATCTTCAGATACAAAACTTATCTGGAGTCATAAAAAAGGCCTTAAACTGTGCATGAGAATCGTCTCCAGTGGAGTGCACTTTCATGTTTATTAGGGATGGGCTGTGGCTCGGGTAGAATTCAGGACTTCAATACTGAAGGTCATGAGTTCAAAACCTACACGCATGAAAAATACTTTCATAGTATTTCCATCCCACTGGTCTGTCGGATGAGACTTTAAAATGTGGTCCCGTCCCTATAGTTACATGTAGCTGTTGCTGGGACGTTAAACCCCATTCATTTCATTATGCCCCCTATGCGATAGCAAGGGGGCGGGGCATATTGCGTTGCTCTCTTGAGGTTCCGTACATCCGTTCATATGTCCGTCCGTTCGTGTACATTTTCGTCGAAAAGATTGTAATAGTTTCTCCAGTTAAATTCCTGTATGCCATGTGGGCATATCCATGTTTACAAACATAAGTTTTAAGTTTATTATGTTACGCCTTGTAATGGAGCCAGCCAAGACATTTTATCAGAGCTCCAGATAAGGAATTAGTAATTGAGTATTTTCACTCCATCATTTCTGAAGCAATTGGGTATTTCGAAATTTAAATTGGGTAAAATAAAATCACACTACTGTTTACATATCAACAGACAGCAATTATTGAATAATTTGCTTCGAAATGAAAACATGTCTTGGCATTTCATTAGAATTGTCTCCTTGGAGACAATTCTAATGAAAAATACCAAGATGTGTTTTCATGGAAAATAAGAAAACTATGCTATATTTGTGGTCTGTTTATTGTTTTCTGCAGTACGATAAATGAACCACAAAATTGTAATTGCTTTTTGATGCTCGCTACTTCTGATTTCAATTGGATTTTTGGCAATTTTAATTGGGTATTTACGCAAATACACAGCTTATCTGGAACTCTGCATTTTATTATACTTTACAGGCGTTGATACAGCGGGGGAACTTGTTTCTAAAACAAGGACATTTGGATGCGGCGGCTAAGGATTTTGATGAAATAGTAAGTTACAGCAGATGCATCATTATACTTCCACCACACAGACTGACGAGTAAGTAGTTTATATGACTCGGTGGGCGTGCTTCCTTATCTTCCAACTCTTGTTGTCTGTCTGTCTGTAAAACCGGGAGGCATACAGTGTTTGGACTGTACGTGGGTCTGGTTTTGAAATTGGGCTGTGACTTGAGAAATGGGGCTTATGTATTTTGCGTCAGTGTAGATCCAGATCAGCCCGTGCATCCGCACGGTCTGATCAGGATCTGCACTGTTTGCCATTCCATCTAGGAAAAACATGTGAAGCTTCTCACAGGCGATATATATCGTTTTCAGGCTACATGAGTGTGATACTGTAAACCAACTAAATTTCGTGGCTACTAAATTTCGCGATTTCCGAACCTGACTATATTCGCGACGATTATCGTTCGCGGTATGACGTCGTACGCTATTAACTTTCACGACCAATTTTGGAAATACTATGTTTTCATGGCCATTTGTGACCCGGAAACAGAACTGCTGAATCAATTTCGTCCTGTGATAAACTCGTCCGCAAACCAACTACAAATAGTGGACGAGTTTGTCGGCGAACGAAACAGTTTACACTGTACATTGGGCTGACCTCGCTGTGTCAATCATAATCCCCCATTTAACTTTTAAGTAAGCGAAGGTATCTCGCGCGCGTATATAAGTTGGTTTACAGTATTTGATCCGGAGTTACACTGGTCACACATTCCATAAGCCCCGTTTCTCCAGTCTCGGCCACAATTATCATATATTATTGGCCCTTGTTCTGTAATTCCCTGCCTGTAATTATCTCCCTTTGACATTTTGCCATATGTGTCACAGACAGTCTGAGAAAGCCAAGCTTATATCATCGCTGACCGGTGTCCGGCTTCGACACTCGCAGTGTCCCGGGATACGATGATCCCAGTTTTGTAGGAGGAATCCATTAACATTCAAGAAGATCCCATTCAACATAAAGTAAAAGTCTGGATGTCCATGCTGCGGAATCCCTGGCCCAAATGTGCATGTCAAACCTGGGTGTAGATAGATACAGCAATGAAGGACTATCCTAATCCAAAATGTCCGCTGAAAACATAAAGGCTCAGACATTAATGTACTGCAAATGACCTATATTAACCAATCACACCATTTCATTTGATTCCAAAGTGGTAGCATTATATCCAAGCACATACTGTCAGAAGGGAGAACAAATGCACTTTCTCCAAATACATAGTCATACAATTTGCCCTCGTTATTGGGTCCTACCACTAAACAAACGCTGTT
This sequence comes from Conchocele bisecta, assembly GCA_029237695.1. Taxonomy (NCBI): domain Eukaryota; kingdom Metazoa; phylum Mollusca; class Bivalvia; order Lucinida; family Thyasiridae; genus Conchocele; species Conchocele bisecta. Next base: position 64,809,051 of record CM055278.1, on the reverse strand, counting down.
TGCTATGCTCACTCATTTGTTTAGTGTAAGGACCCAATCACTGAATTATTTTACGATAATCAGCTCACCTGGTTGAATAAGTGGTATTTCTTTTATTGTTATTTACTGTTTCTTTTGCAATTTACAGTTGGTATACTATTTTCCCTAGTTATAAAGCCACAGGTCCCATTCCAAATATGTGATTTTGTACCCAAGAAGATATATGATTTTTGTCGCGCCCGCATGCGGACAGGGTGATATATTCAGCACATTGGCGTACGTGCAAACGTACGTGCGTCCGGGTTAAAACAAATTGTTTATGTTTTTCGGTATACTATCAAAGCCTCGGCCACAGCGGGCGCGACCTGCCGGGAATCGCGGACATCTCGTTTATGGAAAAGTATTTTGAAAATTTATGATATTTTCTGTAAATGGCGTATACAGTTGACAGAATGTTCAGAACAATATAGGAATGAATGGCCTTTTTGTTGAATTTATCGGGGTATAAACTTGGAAAAGTCGCGGGAATACTGAACGAAGGCCGGAAGGCCTCGTCCAGTATTCCCGCAACTTTTCCAAGTTTAAATCCCCGATAAATTCAACAAAAAGACCATTCATTCCTTATAATTCCAGCATTTGAAATAAATTCATCAAGAAAATTTGTTTATTTTCCGTTTTCTTAAGAATTATTTTAACTGTGCCTCACGGTTACGGAAAGTAGTTAGGTGTGGGAATTTACTGGGATATAAATTTTGGACAGAGACTTGCTAAGGGCCAATCAAATGTTAGGGAATTGTGTAAATATTTTTGTGCTGGAATTATTCCGCATTTGCTCTGAACAGTACGTCAACTCTCGACTTCGTGTACATAAAATATCACAGTTTCTGTAAATATATTTCCTGAAAAATAACATGGCTTGTATTGTATAAGAAAAAACACTGATTTATGATTTATTTCAGTATTCGAAAGATAACACGAACACAGAAGCCTTGCAACAGTTGCAGCTTATAGAACCGTTACACAACGACATATCCACCGCTAAACTGTTTTACGAACGACATGATTACCAGGGAGCTATAATCCTGCTGTCAAAAGCTATAGATGTAAGTTATATATGTTGTCAATAGCTATAGGTGTAAGTTGCATGTGTTGTCAATAGTTATATATATATATATGAAAGTTGCATGTGTTGTCAATAGCTATAGATGGAAGTTGCATGTGTTGTCAATATCTATGGATGGAAGTTGCTTGTGAAATATTTGTAGCTATATATGAAAGTTGCATGTGTTGTCAATAGCTGTAGATGTTAGTTAAACTTGGTATTGTCAATAGCTATATATATGATGTAAGTTAAATGTGTTGTCAATAGCTATATATGGCCATTGTATGTGTTGTCAATAGCTGTATATGGAAGTTGTATGTGTTGTCAATAGCTATAGGTGGAAGTTGCTTGTGTTATTAATAGCTATAGATGTAAGTTAAATGTGTTGCAAATATTTGTAGATGTAAGTAAAAAAAAAACATGATGTCAATAGCTATATATGAAAGTTGCATGTGTTGTCAATAGCTATAGATGGTAGTTGCTTGTGTTAGGCCTATCAAAAAAAATTGTTTGTTTAGGGGAACGGGCTCAAAATCAGTAGGCAGGGTAGGTAGGGAATTTGTTTACCTTGTTCACTTTATATGCCATTAGTTGTAGTATGAATATTAATTAAGCTCACAATTCATTGTATATTCTGGTGGATATTTTGCATCAAAAGAACACACAGAATGCACATGAAACTGTACATCCTGTATGGAATATAATATATTATGTAAAAAATTATCAATTGTAGTGTTTAATTCAAACCCAAAAGCCATCTGTAAATGCACATGAACTAGTGTTGAGAATTAATCCATGGTTTAATGCCGAAGACACTGATGCACAGGTGTTTGTTTGTTTGTTTGTTTGTTTGTTGGGGTTTAACGGCCGTTCAACAGCTAAGGTCATTTAAGGCCGGGTCAATGGGTTTAGTACTAAATCCCATATATTGCCTGTTCAAATGGGGGGAAAATCCCAAAATCAGAACTGAATATTTACAATATTAAGAAAACTATATATTCAGCCTTGAAATCAGAATAATCCTAATTTGATGCCTGATTTCTACATGTGCACTGCTCGCAATTCAATGGTATCATGTCCGCAAACACCGATGAACTAGCTATATAGGGAAAATGTCAACAAATGTTCGTGTCCTGACCCCCCTCCCCCCCCCCCCCCTGTATCCGCACCTGACGTAACCGATCTATAAATATCGCATATTCAGACCTACAACTTTATATGCATAATAACTCGTCATTTCGCCGTATTTCTACGAAATATCATGCAATAAAACAAAGTGCATCAATGTAAACGGCCGCCATTTGTGAACTCGCATTGGGTATTCCCTGAACATCTGGATGTCCGGTGTACTTGTATGTTTTAATATACTCGATCCGGGGCCAACTATTTCATTCACAAAACAGAAGTAAACATGGTTTTGACAGATGCAAAATGTGACGTATGCATGTACATGTATTCGGATACGAAGAGTAAAACTGACAAAAAACATTTGTACTCACCAAGTTGTATAGTTTATGAAAAGGTTGATAATATACCGACACCAGGTAGCGAGAGGTTGACAATGCGAATTATTTAAAGAGGTGCGCGAAATCACCGGACACAATTGTATATTCGGATAACCTCTGAAGTTACCGCAATGCTTGTCCCGGCACTTCGTTTTCGCCCCACTTCGAGTCGTAAGACGGTCGCGAATGTAAAAAAAGATGTGTTGTTTAATATATCGGGTATTAAAATATCATTTACCAACAAAGTTGCATGATATTTTGCGAGACAAAAGTCACAAGGAGAGGGATAAAAATTAACAAAATTAACAAAATAGACAAAAACTTTTTTTCTTCTGAAATGTGGAAAAAAAAATAGGGTCGGCACATTTTGTTAATAAAATAGCAGGTAGGGTCGGGTGCCCCTAAACAAACAATTTTTTTTTGATAGGCCTTATCAATAGCTATAGATGTAAGTTAAATGTGTTGTCAATATTTGTAGATGTAAGTTAAACTTTATGTTGTCAATGGCTATATATGAAAGTTGCATGTGTTGTCAATAGCTGTATATGTAAGTTTAGTGTGTTGTCAATATTTGTAGATGTAAGTTAAACGTGATGTTGTCAATAGCTATATATATATGAAAGTTGTGTGTGTTGTCAATAGCTGTATATGTAAGTTAAATGTGTTGTCAATAGCTATAAGTGTACATAAAATGTGTTGTCAATAGCTATAGATGTACATAAACTGTGTTGTCAATAGCTATAGATGTAAGTTACATGTGTTTTCAATAGATGTAGATGTAAGTTAAATGTGTTGTCAATAGATATAGATGAAAGCTACATGTGTTGTCAATAGATGTAGATGTAAGTTAAACTTGATGTTGTCAATAGCTATATATGAACGTTGCATGTGTTGTCAATAGCTGTATATGTAAGTTAAATGTGTTGTCAATAGATGTAGATGTAAGTTAAACTTGATGTTGTCAATAGCTATATATGTCAATAGCTTCAATTAATTAACACAACTTACATATGTATACATTATATGCATTCTTGCCACATTCCCATTTACTGATGCTTTACTCAAGGAGAAGAATTCTCATAACAATCCTTATTCACCGTTACTTCATATGTTTTCTAATCCTTATTCACCGTTACTTCATATGTTTTCAATCCTTATTCACCGTTACTTCATATGTTTTCAATCCTTATTCACCGTTACTTCATATGTTTTCTAATCCTTATTCACCGTTACTTTATATGTTTTCTAATCCTTATCCGTTACTTTATATGTTTTCTAATCCTTATTCACCGTTACTTTATATGTATATATATGCATGTATATTATTTGAAATAAATATTGTTTAAACTCATAGCTATCGATATAAATTACATGTGTTGTCAAAAGCTACATATGTAAGTTACATGTGTTGACAAAAGCTACAGATGTAAATTACATGTGTTGTTAAAAGCTACAAATGTAAGTTGCATGTGTTGTCAAAAGCTACAGATGTAAGTTACATGTGTTGTCAAAAGCTACATATGTAAGTTACATGTGTTTGTCAAAAGATGTAGATGCAAGTTATATATGTTTTCAATGGCTGTCTGGCCTCGACCAGTTCTTAATTTTCCACTCATCCAGATTGGATTTCAACTCGCATATTCCTATATGTTTGAAAGTTTATGTCACACTGTCTCTTCCAATTACCACTTGTCCAGATCGAAAATTCACTCGCCAATACGAGCGAATGAGTGGATTTGTCGAGGCCTGGCTATAGAAGTAAGTTAAGTGTGATGTCAGTAGTTATAGATGTATAAAGTTAAATGTGTTGTCAATAGCTATTGATCTAAATTACATGTGTTGTCAATAGCTATAGATGTATATTAGTATTGTTGGCAAGTGCTATAAATGTATGTTAAATGTGTTGTCAAAAGCTAGATGTAAGTTAAATGTGTTGTCAAAAGCTATAGAACTAAGGAGTTAATGAGAGTTTTTTTTATAGGAAAACATTTACTTGGGACCAAGAGATTGACTTTGAGAGAGTTTGAGGTAACGAGTGTACACTATGTTGAACGTTACTGGTGAATGGTGAATGTTACTGGTGCTCACACATGTGACCAAGTGATCTGGTGTAGTAAGGGTGCTTGGCACTAGCTCACAATATTGTTGTTTCACTACTTGAAAAGTATTGTAACAGAACTGCTGAAGACACAAAGCATTCCCATCTGTATATGACATTGCTATTGGACATACACAAGTTGCCAGTCAATTAGTTAATCCATAAATTAGGACACAAAACCTAGAGCTCCAGATAAGCTTTGTGTCTAAAGCGTACTATACCCCCTGATTTCAAAATCATTGCGTATTTTACTTTTACAAATGGATTATTTATTTTCTTTGTTACTAAATAGGAACAAATGATAAAAAATATATAACAAATTTAAACATTCACTTATTTGAGCTGCAAAAAGCGTTTGCTTTTTGCAGCTCAACTAATTGAATTTTCAACTTTATGACAGTATTTTCACTACCGGTACTCAATTTGAAAATCAATGCGTATTTTCACATTTCTGTGCGTATTGTGTACTCCCACTTTTGATAATCAATGCGTATTCAGCTAAAATAATTGCGTAAAATATGCCAATACGCACCTTATCTGGAGCTCTGAAAACCGTATTCAATCAATCTATAATCTCCATTGCAGGTATGTCCGTGGGACCCGGAGTTACGTGAGATCCGGGCCGAGTGTTATATTGCTCAGGGAGATTTATTTAAGGCAGCAGGCGATATACGGCCGACCACAAAACTGCGCAACGATAATACCGCGGGATATTTTAAATTGTCCAACCTCCACTATACAATGGGCGAGGCAGAAGAAGCACTAAGGTAAGTGATCCCGGGTAGGAAGGGTGCCTGGAACCGGATCAGGATACTGTCATTCAGTGCTGAAAGCCTTTATTATGTACCATAATGTTTTTTGATGCACATATAGAAACACCTCCCTAATCCAGACACCCTGTGGACATGCAGGGAAGATGCCCAGTCACAGCCACAGACCAGGAGCTACACTGGCTACAAATGCCATAATCTCCAGTTCTCCAGTAACAGCTTTTCCGGCTTATGCTAGACTGGTTACAAATGCCCTAAGCCCCTGTTCTCCAGTAACCGCCAGGTTTATTAATATTCCATGAAATAGCTAATGCTTTTCCCCCTGCTGTGCTTTGCATGTGAGACGTGACTGAGGAATCTGACTGTAGATGTGGCTGCGACTGGAGAAACGGGGCTTGTGTCATCTGTGACCAGTCTAGCTCCTGATATGTGGCTGGATAAATGGGCCTTATATCATTTGTGACCAGTCTAGCTCCTGTAGCCTATTTCATCAACATTGCAAAGTATACTTTACTAGCAAAGTATACTTTGAGGGAGCAATCATTTATTTTTCCTGATATGCATTATTTCGTATAGAACTAACAAATGCATATATTTCATGATTAAAAGTATGCAGAATTATTATACTGAATTTATTACATTATCACAGCCATTAAATGGCTGTGATAATGTAATAAATTCAGTATAATAAAAATTAATAAATTTTTCAAAAAATTGAAAGTTTCTCCCTCAAAGTATACTTTGCTACTAAAGTATACTTTGCAATGTTGATGAAATAGGCTACTGATTTGTGGCCAGAGGTTGTTCGTTAGAAGCCTCACTGCTGCTGCGCTGACTGAACTGTATGTGCTCCAGTCATGCCCTATCCCCATCATATATGTGGCTGTGACTGGAGAAATGGAGCTTATGGGATTTGTGACTAGTGTAGATCCTAATCAAATAGCTTTTCTACATTGCTTGTTAGAAGCATGATGGCTGTTTCATTGACGGAATGGCCAACAGTGCACATCCTGATCAGGCTGTGCGGATGCATAGGCTGATCTGGATCTACACTGGTCGCAAAACCCATAAGCCCCATTTCTTCAGTCATATCCAGATACAATTGCTGAGAAAAGCAAACATTTTAGGCCAATATCGGTCTGCAAGTCGACGCCGTCTTGTTTTACTTTGCTCGGTTTGGTGGTTAGCCACAGACTTCGGAATTAGAATTCATTAAAGAGAGGAATAAGCGGTATTATGACCGAAAGTGATTGTGCAGGTGGGGGGGGGGGTGGTTCCGGGGTTGCAACCCCTCTCCCCCTGTTCAGCCACGGAGTTGACATAGATCACAGTTTACAACCTGTATTTCTGGACATCTAGATTTCAAAATTTGTCCTCGGACCCCCCTAGCATACTCGCTTCATTCACTCCGTGGAGCTCGAAAATAGGAAACCCGTTCCCCAAATGCTTGTGGTTATAAAAATAGATTTAAACTTTATTTTTGTAGTCCTGAGTATAATCTGAAATGCATATGTCATATCGATGGTCTAGTAACATAAGGTCGTAACTGCTATGCTAAAGCATAGCACTTACGACCTTATGTTACTCGACCATCGATATGGAAGTTGTATGTATATGCAAGTGTATTAATTATATAGTTTTTAAGGCGAATGCACACTATTCAAAGCCCTAACTTATTTTTAGCCTCAGGCATTGTTATGTGTGTCACTCGATTGTCTGGTTAGATCGCATTTCAGGGTTGAATATAAAAATAATTGGCGATGTAAATATTCCGTTCTGATCTTGGGATCTTCCTCCCAATGCAGCAGGTTAAATACGGCATCGAAGCCGTTGGTCCGGACTTAAATGACCTTAGCTGTTGATAGGCCGTTAAACTCCAATGAATCAATCGCACTTCCCACCAATGCGGCCCGGGGTCGATCTGAGTAGTATGTGAGATGATATGGTGGTCGCCAGATCAGGCAAGTGGTTTCCTTCAGGTACTCCGGGTTCCTCCCACATTAATGAACGCCCTTAACTATTAGACCGCTATCATAATTTTTTTGTCGTCTGCTGTTTATTTACTATTTTCCATTTTTATCATCAAAAACATGCTTTGACAGCTCTTTAGAATAATTTACAACATGCTTTGACAGCAATTCAAAATCATTTCCGTTGGAAATGATTCTGAAGTGCTGTCAAACCATGTTTTTATTGTCGCGCCTGCTTTAGCAGAGGCGCCGTTTGTAAGGCAAGTGCATTAAAGTTGTTGTTTTTTCACAACACGGTCAAATGCCTCGGCAGGCGCGATATCGCTTCCGTGGCAGAATTCTTGTTGAGAAATAAGGCAAGATATAAAAGCAACAGCAGATGACAATTGTTGTGAGTAGCGATCTAAGGGTTGATGTCTTCATCTGTGCCAGTGAAAGCATTTGTGTCAGTGCGATCACACTTGTATGTAATCCACGCTCCAGATAAGGAATTAGTAATTGAGTATTTTCACTCCATCATTTCTGAAGCAATTGGGTATTTCAAAATTTTAATTGGGTAAAATTGACAACAATTATTGAATAGTTTGCTTCGAAATTAAAACATGTCTTGGCATTAAGATATGTTTTTTATGGAAAATAAGAAAAATATTCTATATTTGTGGTCTGTTTATTGTTTTCTACAGCATGATAAAGGTACCACAAAATTGTTATTGCTTTTTGATACTCGCTACTTCTGATTGGAATAGGGTTTTTAAGCAAATACGCAGCTTATCTGGATCACTGTAATCATTGCAAAATAAAGAAAGTTGAAAGTTTAAATATGTTTTCTCGGTGCTGGATATCTCAAAATAGATGCTACCAATTGGAGGAGACTGTGAAATAGTAACACACAAGAGAAACTGCCTAATTGTACCATTTGTTAGCTCACTTCACTTGCAATAGCTGCACTGAAAATTTCCCGCCAAAATGTGAACAGCTTTCCAGTGCCGAGTTGAGGAAATATTTATTGTATTTTCTATTTGATTGTATCAACATTTGTTACTTTTAACGATGGGACACCCGTAAATTAGATCTTTTTAACGTGATTAAGATAGTCAGTGTAATTTGTTTTTCGGAATACACCTTTATGGGTCTGAAATTTATTAAATATTTTATTTTTGTTATTTCTCAATTAAAGCTTATGTTGTGACCACTCATTTGAACCGTCCCACGAAACGGTTCAGATGGTGGTCGCGACATATACTTCTGTAGCCTATTTCACCAACATTGCAAAGTATACTTTTCTAGGAAAGTATACTTTGAGGGAGACATTTTCAATTAAAGGATAAATTTATTAATTTGTATTATACTGAATTTATTACATTATCACAGCCATTTTGGTATTTTCAGCAAGCATATCCCCAGCATGAAATGGTTAAGCAAACAAATTAAATCCTTGAGCTGGATGGCCCTAAATGATACTCGTCTGTGTCGATGGGCTATCAAGTACCATTCATTCCATCGAGGGATCGGGGCATGAAAATTTCGCTCGTCCGCTCATCGCGTAGAGTTTTCTAATGTAAATTTCTTATTTTTGCCATCTCTGTCGAAGTCAGGACGAGTGAAAATTTTAACAATTTTCATACCCTGGGGATGGGTTGTGGCCTAGGGTTAGAACACCTGGCTTCCAAACCGGATTTTGTTGTCGCAGCTAGTTTCAGAACACATTTATTTCCATAAATAAATGTCACGATGTTCTATCGTGAAACAGTTTGTATTATTTGTTTGCTAAATGCCGCTTGTGGCTATAGCTTTGATCAGCTGTCAGCACTGTGTAAATCTATGTTAAAGACAGACCAGGACATAATTATGATGTTCTGCAGTAAAATGGGGCTTATCAGAGCTCCAGTACTACACCCACCCCCTGATTTCAAAATCATTGCGTATTTTACTTTTACAAATGGATTATTGATTTTCTTCATTACTAAATAGGGAACAAATGATAAAAAATAACAAATGAAAACGTGTCTTGTTATTTCATTAGAATTGTCTTCATGAAATACCAAGATGTGTTTTCTTGGAAAAATAATAAAAATATGCTATATTTGTGGTCTGTTTATTGTTTTCTGTAGCATGATAAAGATACCACACATTTTTCATTGCTTTTTGATACTCACTTCTTCTGATTTCAATTGGGTTTTTGGAAATTTTAATTGGGTACATATTACTTTTGGCTTTCTTGTTACTTGAGAGTTGAATCCGGTTATACCTATTATAAAAGTAGTAGGATTATTACTAATTATTACTTTTAGGGACTGAGGCAAAGTGATTCTAGTGTGATGAGTATCTGGCCCCTGATTTCAAGACTGAATATATATACATGTACATTTATTTTCTGTAAATATTCAGTTCGGATTTTGGGATTTTTAAATTTTAGTCGTAAAGGTTTTTCTAATTTCAGGGCTGAATATATGCTTTTCATGTAAATATTAAGTTCTGAATCAAATGATGCCATAAAAGTAGTTCTAAGGGAATTAAACCCTTTCAACCCTAAATAACTGGAATCAGGACTCCAGATAAGGAATTAGTAATTGAGTATTTTCACTCCATCATATCTGAAGCAATTGGGTATTTCAATATTTTAATTGGGTAAAATAAAATCACACTACTGTTTACACATCAACAGACAGCAATTATTGAATAGTTTGCTTCAAAATGAAAACATGTCTTGGCATTTCATTAGAATTGTCTCCTAGAGTTCTGCTGAACTTTTGTGTACATGCTCTGAAAGCCAAGATCATAAACTACACCGAACAAAACATCAGTTTACCCATTTTAGCATAACACCTCTAACATTATATTTGTTTCCCTTTCAGCTAAGTGAAGGAGTGTTTAACGCTTAGAATGCGGGAAACAAAAATTGTCGTCTGCTGTTTGTTTACATTTTGTCTTTTTTTCTCTCATTAAAACATGGTTTGACAACACTTTAGAATCATTTCCATTGGAAATGATTCTAAAGTGCTGTCAAATCATCCCTTTGATGAAACAAAATGGAAAATAGAAAATAAACAGCAGACGACAATATTTAATTCAGCATTGTATAGGTTAAAGCTAGACCCAGACCACAAAGAATGTTTTCAATTTTGTAAAAAAGTGAAAAAAATAGTTAAACAAATGCATAAAACCCCAATCAATCAATTCCCATGTACAGGTACACAATGATTCCGCTGGGGAAAAAAATCGCCACTTCAAAAAAATAAAAAAAACCAGGCTTTCAAAAATTACAATTTTCGAAAAAAAATCCTTTTTTTTTTTTTAGATTTTTTTTCGAAAATTGTAATTTTTTATCGCCAATTGCAAAAGTGGCAATCGCCAGCGGAATCTCTGGGTACATACATTCCTGTTTTTGTATATGACCTTGCTGTTAGATGGCCGTAAAACCCCAATGAATCAATAAACAGAGCTGTGTGTCTAAAGAGTATTATACCCCTTGATTTCAAATACATTGCGTACAAGTCGATTACCGAATTACCGATTACCGATTTTGTTTCTTCATCAGATAGGGAATAAATGATGAAAACAGGAAACAAAGTTAAAAATTCACTTATTTGAACTGCAAAAGTAGTGTTTGCTTTTCGCAGCTCAACTAAGTGAATGTTCAACTTTATTAGAACATTTTCGCTCCTCAATTTGCATCTCAATGCGTATTTTCCAATTATTGTGAGTACATGTACTACCACTTCTTGGAATTCAATGCGTATTCAGCTCAAATACGTGTGTAAAATACACCTTATCTATACGCACCTTATCTGTAGCTAATTTCACCAAAATTGCAAAGCATACTTATCTAGCAAAAAGTGTACTTTGAGGGAGTAATCATTTATTTTTCCCGAAATGCATTATTTCGTATAGAACTAACGACTGCATATATTTGATGTTCAAAAGTATGTAGACTTATTATACTGAATTTATTACATTATCACAGCCGAAATGGCTGTGATAATGTAATAAATTCAGTATAATAAAATTAATAAATTTATCTTTAAATATACGGTATTTGATGATTAACCCTTACTACGCTGAATTAAATGTTGTCGTCTGCTGGAAATGTTTTATTTTCAATATTTCTCGACAAAAACCTTGTTTTGACAGCACATGAGAATCATCTCCAGTGGAGACGATTCTCATGTGCTGTCAAAACCAGTTTTTTGTTAAGAATTAAAGCAAAAATGAAAAACAACAGACGGCAATTTCCGTCAACAGGGTTAACACTATGCAGAATCATTATAATGAATTTATTACTACTGGAGCGTTGGTGGGTGGTGGTCGGGCGAACGAGACGGCGTAAATTAACGGTAGGGGTTCCTCCTTATAGGAATCACGATTTGCCTGGTTTGCCCCTCAGGTACGTTCTTTGGCTCTTTTGTTACCTGGGAGTTGAATTGGGTTATTGCCCATTATAAAAGTAGTAAGATTATTACTGATCCTACTGCTTTTGGGAGGGGCCAAGTGATTCTGGTGTGGCGAGGACCTGGCATCAGATCAGGATTATTCTGATTTCAGGGCTGAATATATATATAGTTTTGTTATTGTAAATATTCAGTTCTGATTTTGGGATTTTTCCCCCATTTGTACATGTACTTGAACATGTACTTGTACAGGTAATATATGGGATTTAGTACTAAACCCATTGACCCGGCCTTAAATGACCGTAGCTGTTGATAGGCCGTTAAACCCTAATAAACAAACTACTGGAGCGTTGAATAAATCAGTTAATCAATCAATATTTCCATTTCAGCCAAGTGAAGGAGTGTTTAAAGCTAGACCCGGATCACAAAGACTGTTTTCCATATTATAAAAAAGTGAAAAAGCTAGTCAAGCAAATGCAAGCAGCTCAGGACGCCTCGAATCAAGAACAGTGGGATGACTGTATAAATAAGGCAAACGAGATTTTAAAAATCGAGTCGAAAATGCAATCATACGTGCACACAGCCATGGGACATATATGTCACTGTCAGGCACAGGTAGGTGGACGCTTTTTGATCACCCCTCGCTATTTAGCTTCGTTGTCTTCTGACAACTCTTGTTAAAAAAATGGTACGTATTATGTTTTACCGCAGGCGGGCGCGGACAGAAAAACTGCATAGTTTGTGTACACAACTCCTCTAAAACCGTTCAGTTGATCGATCTGAAACTTTACACATGTCTTCTACACATATTGAAGATGTGCACCTTGGTGTTTTTATGCCGAACAAATATTTCTTTAACAAAAATATCACCTTTTTAACTTAGCCATTTTTTTTACATTTTTGTATACAATTCTATATAATTTCTACTTTACACATCTCTACCTAAATTAGTATACCTGTTTATCACAACAAGAGGAAGAAACAATGTTATAGATTTTCAAATTCTCATTAATGTTTCTTGCCTTGGTGACAGCTTCACATTTCTTCATCTTCGCTGTCTGGCCCATCTTCGACGGGCGTATTTTGTGACTTATAGCACTCTTGTTTGGATTTAAGTTAAAGTTTTTAAAAACAATATAACAAGAATACTATACTTTTATTCCGCATGTGCTCTGAAAATGTTGTCAACTTTTAACTTTATTTATGAAAAATATTGTAAATTTGGTAAACCTATTTCATGAAATTACGCAGATGTCCGAAGGTACAAACTCCCATGGCGTGTTTCATATTCTCTGTTTGCAGACAGGCCATGCGACAGAGGCCTTGAAGGCGTGCAATGAATTCCTCGAGATGGATCCTGATTCCCTCCCAGGACTATGTGACAGGGCCGAGGCGTATATAGCCAACGAACAATATGATGAGGGTAAGGTCTGAATACCGTACATCTCCAGTAGCCGATTTTATCAAAATTGCAAAGTATACTTTGAGGGAGTAATCATTTATTTTTCCCGAAATGCATTATTTCATATATAACTAACCACTGCATATATTTGATGAATAAAAGTATGCAGAATTATTATACTGAATTTATTACATTATCACAGCCAAACTGGCTGTGATAATGTAATAAATTCATGGCTGTGATAATGTAATAAATTCAGTATAATAAAAATTAATAAATGTATCCTTAAATTGGTGTCATAGGTCCGAGTCTTCCACCTGTTGTCACAGCCACATATGGTACAAGCCATGGGATTGTTCATGAAAAGTATATACAGAAGCTTAGATATTTTCTGTAGAAATATTCCGTTCTGATTTTGGGATTTTCCCCTCAATGCAGCAGGTTAAAATGGGATTGAACCCGTTTGCCCGGCATTACATGCCTTAGCTGTTGATAGGCCATTAAACACCAATAAACAAACAAACAAACAAAACTAAATACAGCTGATATCGCTTATCTCGATATACCTGCTTATATATATATGTCTGAGGTCCCGGCTGAATTCCCTATATAAATCATGTATTTTACTCCTGATAAATCGATATCGGAAATGTCGATATTTCGGTTATGTCGAGGTGGAAATCGAGTCCCGATAGCATGTTTTCTTCATATTTGTATTCTGATAACTCGATGTGAAAAATAAGAGCCTGGCACCGCCATGTCTGATTCAGAGTGATTATCTCAGGTAAGTTTTCACACGTCCATAGAAATCAAAAACGCAACCGCTAAAAAATGTGTTAAACATTGCACAAACATGTTTAATGAATTCACTTAAACCATAATTAACCAATGTGACATCAGATCACTTTGACATGAAGATGAAATAAACGGCGTGGCAATCAAGACAATTGAACTTGTCATTCCTTAACGCCGATTTGATTCGAATTGGGTCGAATTTGTTTGTGCCAGTGGCCGACGAGTCCAAGTCCGACGTGATTTGGGGACGAAATGCGGGTCTTGCATTTTGCGATTGAATAATAACATCGTCAGAAAAGACATTTAGATGTAACGCTTATTCATTGATGTGTATTGGGTATGCAAAACAATTTGTTGTGTACCGGAAATTGTGTCCTGCAAATGCGATATATTTAGTAACAACGCATGCGCGTTTCGTTAAAAGAAAGTGTGTGATTTATGAAGACCCGGAGGTAAAGTTAAGTCGGTATTTTTGAAGCGATTCTGTTCGGATTTCTAGAATGGTCGCTAAATTTGGCGAATTTTTATCTCGGAAGTTTGGATATGTCGATATATCAGAGCTCCAGTTAAGGTGTGTAATTGGACTAGATATTCCGGGTATTTTTCTTATTTCTTCACGAAAAATGGCAATTTGGGATTGCTTTAGAATCGTCTCCTAAAGCACTCCCAACTTGCCAATTTTGGCGAAGAAATAACGAAAGTCTCCCCAAAGTTGATCAAATTACGCACTTTACCTGAAGCTCTGTATATTTTGCTCAGTCCGGTCAACTTCGAGATAACGAGAATTACCTGTATATCATAAATTTTGTAAATAATGTTCATGAGGTATCGCATGAGATATTCCTACTGTCTGTTCCACGTTTTGCTGCCGACGAACTTTTGGCTATTACACACATTAAATCTAAAACATATTTAAAAGTAAGCACTTTTTTATCAATAAAAATTATTTCACAAAATAATTATTTCATGAAATTCCATCAAATATTGATTTTATTGCGAAAAAATGATTTTCCTATGGGAATTTAACATGGGGGCTAAAAATAGATTTTTTAAAAATATTTTTTTTATTTGTTGACCGATTTTCAAAATCTAACTTTTGTTTTCTTAGTTACATCATTTTCAAGCTATCTCGCCAGGTTTCGGAGTCCATTTCCAAAATGTTTTGTTTTTTGATCCTTCAGGATCAAAAAACAAAACAATTTGGAAATTGACTCCATGTTAATTTCCCAGGAAAATCGTTTTTTCCCAATAAAATCAATATTTGATGGAATTTCATCAAATAATTTAATTTTTTTTTCGGGAGGGTGACTGGTTTTTGATAAAAAAGTACTCATTTTTAAACATTATTTATTTAATGTGTTTAATAGCCAAAAGTTTGTCGGCAGCAAAATGTGGAACAGACAGTAGGTACAAAATCACAGGGTGTGTCTCATAAGCTTTGTGTCTAAAACGTACTATACCCACTGATTGCAAAATCATTGCGAATTTACTTTTACAAATGGATATGGATTTCTTTTTTACTAGGATAAAAAAAAAAAATAATTAAACATTCACTTTTTTGACCTGCAAAAAGCAAACACATTCACTTGTTTGACTGTTTGCTTTTTGCAGCTCAACTAAGTAAATTTTCATCTTTATGACATTATTTTCACTACTCAATTTGAAAATCAATGCGTATTTGCACATTGCTGTGCATATTTTTTACTCCCATTTTTGATAATGCCTATTCAGCTAAAATAATTGTGTAAAATACGCCAATACGCACCTTATCTGGAGCTCTGGGCATATATAGGCAAGAAGCAATACAGAGCGGGTTCTGTCTAAATTTGTTGTCATGCCACTTGTTTCTAACCACTCGGTGGAATATCCTTGTCCCATACAGAGCCATTTTCCATAGAAAAAGAATCTTGTTTTAGCTAGATGCGTGTTCTATACTGGATCACACACATGCCCACTCAGTAAGCATAAAATGTTCTATATAGGAATTATACAAGTGTATAATTGTGTCACTATTCCACCATTTCTAAAAGTTAATAGTGCCCGCTATATAGATATAATCATTTAGTAATATTTATTTTACTGATAGTGACGCACTGCGGTATCAGGCTATTTTCATATGCAAATGAGGCATATCTTTAAATTATTTATACAAATTAAATCGTCACCTAAAAAAATAGTATTTTCGACAGATTATAAAGTATGATCATTGCACATCAAAATGTAAATACAGATAATAACTAGTAATGTCTGTTAACATTTTAAGGAAACACGGTTATTGCCCCTGATGTCAGTGTGCAAATTTACGTCTGATATAAAATGTATAATAATGCAACTCAATAAGTGGGGAAATGGTGAATGAATGTTTATTTTGCCAGAAAATGTCATGTTTTTTATGAGAAAAATGGAAAATAAACAGCAGACAACACAAATTAATATAGCTGTCTGTGTCTGACATTCGCGTTTAGGCCGGGGATTCGCCAGCATGGACATCCTGATGTTTACATTATGTTGAATGGGACTTTCTTGCAAGTTCAGGGATCCTCCTTCAAAACGGGTCATTGGGATCCCGGGACACTGCAAGTGTCGACCCCTGGCTGTGTAAGAGTTAAACTGACAAACTGACAAACTTTGCCAATTGTAACATCCAGGACGCCCCGAAATAAGTTCTAAGGAAAATTACTCCTCATTTTCCAAGTTTGGTAACCCAATTATTATACCTCATACATGGTCAATGTGATTTATTTTCCAGCTATTCAAAACTACCAAGAAGCGCTGAATGTAGACCAGGACAATCGCCGAGCCAAAGAAGGGGTCGCTCGGGCGCAGAAACTGCTCAAAAACTCACAGAAACGAGATTACTATAAAATATTGGGTGTGAAACGGTAAAACTATATATAATGTGGCGTTCCATGAAATGCGGCTGCGACTGGAGAAATGACTTTGTGGGTTTTACGACAAGTGTAGTTCCAGATCAGCCTGTGCATCCGCACAGTCTGATCAGGATCTACACTGTTTCTTCAGTCGCAGCCACCTATATGGGTGCAGTCTTGCCTTTCAACCAATTTAACATTCATATCTGCATTGTCTGTATAATTTAGTCCATCTTAAATGGACATAAACTTCCGTTCAATTTACACAGTCGCTTGTGCATCCCAGATAATTTAATGCCTTTTTATCTTATTTTCCCTGTTCACTTATTTTCCCTATTAATCAGATTAAATTTCCATAAAATCAGAAAATATCAACAAATAGTTACAAGCAATCTTGTGGATCTACACTATAGTCTACACGTGTCCATGGGACTGTGGAGTTATTATATAGGAAAACATGGGTGGTTGTTAGGGCGAAAGTGATGTTGTAAATTAGGGGTTCCTCCTTATAGGAATCCCGATTTGCCTGGTTTGGCCCTCCGGTACCTTTTTATATTTTGGCTCTTTTGTTACCTGGGAGTTCAAATGGGATATTGCCCATTATAAAAGTAGTAATATTATTACTGATCCAACTGCTTTCGGGAGGGGGCAAGTGATTCTGGTGTGGCGAGGACCTGGCATCTAAGGGTTAATGATGAATCCAGCCATGCCGAGGTTTAATGATGAGCTTTACTGGGAAATAGTTAACAATTGAATCCATGAATTTTAAATGTTCCAGAAATACAAAGAAGAAGCAGATTATCAAAGCATACAGGAAGTTAGCGGCCCAGTGGCACCCGGATAAATACGATGGCGACAACAAGAAACATGCAGAGAAAATGTTCCTTGACATCGCCGCAGCTAAGGAAGTGTTGACAGATCCAGGTAGGGGATAACTAAAACACTGCATGTTAACATGGGACAATACTACGGCTTTAACCCTTACTACGCTGAATTAAATGTTGTCATCTGCTGGAAATGTTTTATTTTCAATATTTCTCGACAAAAACCTGGTTTTGACAGCACATGAGAATCATCTCCAGTGGAGACGATTCTCTTGTGCTGACAAAACCAGTTTTTTGTTAAGAATTAAAGCAGAAATGAAAAACAGCAGACGACAGCGTAGGAAGGGTTAAGCTCCATATACATGGAATACAGGTCGAAAGGGTTGAAAAGAATTATGTAGATGTTAGTTTTATTCATGTGCTTCAGTAGCCCTTCAAATGGTTAAAGCATTACATGTTCAATTATTGAATTAATCATTTAATTGGATTTTGTCTGTTTGGCGTCGTATTGCTTCCAAGGGAAGTTACTCATGATTTGCCAAGTTTGGTAACCTGTTCTTTTATTTGACTATTCCTCAAACTCGCAAATACTATTTATTTCATCCCATTACAGTATATACATGTGTAACATGGGGAAATACTCATAAAAATATTTTATCCCGTCAACACAGTGCGTATGTGCCATGAAGCACGGTGCCGTGAAATATTTTTGATATCCTGTCCATACGACCTAATCACTGCTTATGTGCGGTGGCTGGGGTGATTTTTTTGCATTTTAAAGCCATTTGTAGGTGTTGACGGGATAAATAGAGTAGTAGGTTAGTGCCGTGAATAGGTAAAAATATCTGGCACGGAAACGGGATGGGCGAGGATCTCCCGTTTCCTAAACCTTGCCAGATATTTTTTCCCATTCACGACACTAACCTACTATTTGTCATTCACATTTGTTTATTCCAATCAATCATCAGTTCATCAATTATTCAATTACAGTCGCGCACCAGTATCTCGAATATCATTATCTGGATGATACACTAAAGTCCCAAATTGTATCCTTATTAGTTTTATATAAATTTCCTTGGTTATTTCGACCATGCCTTATCTCGTATATGTTCTGTATCTCAACTGTTCAACTGTCCCCTCCGTATAAAAATATGTTAAAAAATCTCTTCACTATCTCAATCACGTAAACACTTGGATAAATCGCCTAAGCGCCGGGCTGCCATGATTGATTTGGTTGACACTAATTCTCAAAACACATGAAATAAAACAAAATAAATTCACGCCTACCTCTGGTTGTTTGCTTAATTGGTCCACCTAGATATATTTGAGTGTTTTACATGATTCATTATAAAGCATATCACGCTGGTCATTTCCGCAATTCATTGCGAGTCGTGACCCACCTTGTAATATGGATTAGCTTACTACCTTTGGTCATTAGTTAATTTGTGATTGTTTACTCATACAGTGCGACCCCGTTAGTACACGTAAGTCCGGCGACATACAACCTTCCGTGTTGCTTATCCGAACCGTGCTATATCCGTTCTCGCCCAAGACGCATCATAATGTCAACAAAAAATACATGTACACTGTACACTGTGACTGCGAATGAACGACGTCGCCAATGCCTATAATATGCCATAAGTTTTCACCGTTATATTCGCATGTAATAAATATATTGAATCCAAGAATTGTTAACGTCATGTTTCATTTATTCATCAATTTCATGTAGAATGTAGATCTACGCAGGTCCGTGCAATCCATTATTGTAAATGCGTGTAGAAAAAAGTGTAGTAATGATGACGCAATGACCCAATGACCGATATCCTGTTCCATCAGCTGCAACATCACGGACAAGCTGGTGCGTTGCAATCTGTGTTTACTCATATGGTGAGCACAGGTGGAAGACTCGGGACCTATGACACCAAAATAAATGCCTATTAAAAAAATCCCATTATCCCACCCACCTGGTATCGTACTGTACATGACGTTAATAATAGAACGAGATCAAGTGGGTGGGGTAATGGATATTTTTGTAATTTTCTTTTCTTTGTGTCACACGTCCGACTATTCCACCTGTGGGTTTGAGTACAGACGTGTATAGACGTTGTTTTGCCCGACGTGTTATAATATTGCGCCAGTTCATGAGGTAATCAGGCTTATCACGTGGAGATTTTCGAACGAAGATGAATCTGATAATAGTGTACATTTTCTGTAAACGATATCGAATTTTGACGAATATTAAATTAGTAATTATTACGCATTTGCTCTGAAAATGTTATCAACTTTCCGATATATTTGCAGAAAAAAGTCAAATCATTCTCGGTGAAAATCTCAGTTATATAATAAAGTTGATTATCTCGTGCACTGGCTCAATTATGACATAGCGAAACAAGGCCAGTTGTCAGGTACACATTTGTGTACATGCACCGGGGGCGTGGGCAGTGCTGTAACAATTTAGTTAATCTGGGTCGAGTTAATTCTGCGCGACTGATACGCGATCTCCGATTGGTCAGCCTTTACACCTAATTAATATTCCACCAATGGTGAGCGCGAACGCATGCCGGAAAAATGAAATCGAGCACATAACAATTAGCACTGCTTTGTTACTGGTCTTACTGATCTTATTCCCAGTTTGCTCGGATTAATTTACGAAATGTGCAAACGTGATCAGCTGCACATTCACATCGGTGAGCTAAAAGGAGGCTATGCGTCCATAAAAAAAAAAATATCGTCCATTTTGGGTCTAATTTGGGAAAGAATCGCAAATTTAACACGATTTCTGACAATAGTCGTGTAACGAATTTAACACGATTTTGATATACAAATAGGAAAAAAATTCGGGAGCCAAGGCACAACCGTGTACTAACCGAAATCGTGTTATAGTGAAGCGTGTACTAACGGGGTCGCACTGTACTGGGTAACATAATTTCACATTTTTTGTGAAATATTTGACCATTTCACTTCTTCGCTATCTCGAACCTCGTCCTATCTCGACTATATGGATGATTTCCTTTCGACTTCGAGATACTGGTGCTTGACTGTACATTCAAGCAATCACTCGCTATAAATTGATCAGTCTGTCGTTCATTCATTCATAAATTCATTCTCATTTAAGCATTTAGTCACTCAATTAACCAACCAGTGAATCATTCAACCGACCAACTAATTAATTGACCCAACCAACGCCAAAAGTATGACAATATAGCAAATGTTTACCAAATTCCACACATGTGTTAACACGCCACGTAGGGATGGACTGTGGCTCAGGGGTAGAATACAGGACTTCAATTCTGAAGGCTGTGAGTTCAAAACATACCCTAGGGCATGAAAAATACTTTCATTGTATTTCCATTCCACTGGTCTGTCAGATGAGACTTTAAACTGTGGTCCTGTCCCAATATACCATTTAACACCTCTTGTTTGGGTTCAGTCTGTTAACCTACTGTCTGTTCCACGTTTTGCTGCCGACGAACTTTTGGCTATTAAACACATTAAATCTAAAAAAAAATATTTAAAAGTAAGTACAAATCGTGGGACAGACAGTAATTCAGTCATTCCTCCAATTACAGAGAAGCGTCAGAAGTATGACAATGGCGAGGACCCGTTGGACCCGGAACAACAGCAGGGTGGCGCCGGTAACCCATTCCATTTCCACGGTTTCAACCCCTTCGGCGGGGGCGGGGGTGGGGGTGGGAATGGCGGCGGCAACGATGGGTTCAACTTCAAGTTCCACTTCAACTAGATTGTGCCGAACATCTGTGATAATCTCATTCATGTGCACTGGAGAGGGGGACTTCATGTATAACCTTTCATATAGTGATCTCTCTGACGTCCAAATATGGTAATAACCTTTGTGTAGTGATCTCTCACGTCCAAATATGGTAATAACCTTTGGTGTAATGATCTCTTAGACGTCCAATCCATTCCTATATTTTGGGTCAGTGTATTCTTCTATTTTATCACTTCTGTTTATCACTTCTTATCTGACTACAGAAGTAAATTAGGACCTATACTGGCAATAAATGTTGTAGACCCCATTTCGCCACCACGAAATATGCAAACAAAAAAGGAATGCAGACCACATTAGTCAATTTCCACACTACGAGTGTTGGTTTTCTGTTTTGTATTGAATCCTATCGCAACTTTTATTATCATGCATTGCAAACACCATATCCACTGTGTGCCATCGCCCCCATATGTTCATCTTGTGCCACGTTTCGCATAATATAACGAGCCAAAACAAGGTGCATGATCATTTGGCTTCTAAAAATTTCAGAAATGATTGGAAAAGGTACAGGGATTCCGCTGGCGATCGCCACTTTCGCAATTGGCGATAAAAATAAACAATTGGCGATAAAAAATTAAAATTTTCGAAAATAAATCCCCCCAAAAAAAAAGATTTTTTTCTCTCGAAAATTGTAATTTTTTATCGCCAATTGTTTTTTTTGAAGTGGCGATTTTTTTATTTTCCCCAGTGGAATCCCTGAAGGTACTTTGGTCTACACTGTTCGCCATTTAATTAATAAAACATTAAAGGTACATGCCCACTCGGTAGGCACAAAATATACTTTATATCGGAGACATCATCCAAGATTTTTTCTGGCAAAATAAACATTCAGTCACCATTACCCTACGTATTAATTGGCATTATTATACATTTATATCAGACGTAAATTTCTACACTATTATCAGGGGCGATGACCGTGTTTCCTTAAAATATTCACGGCCATTACTATTTATTATCTGCAGCAGGTTAAAACGGGATCGAACCCGTTCGCCCGGCATTACATAACCTTAGCTGTTGATAGGCCGTTAAACACCAATAAACAAACAAAACATTCTTTATAATCTGTCGAATATATTATTTTTACCGGTGACTCATTAAATTAATAGTATAAATAATTAAAAAATAGCATGCCTCATTTGCATATGAAAATAGCCTGATACCACCGTGAATCACTATCAGTAAAATAAATATTACTAAATGATTATATCTGTATAGCGGGCACTCGTAATTTTTAGAACTGGTGAAATAGTGACACAATTATACACCCTATTTAATTCCTATAAAGAACATTTTGTGCCTACTGCGTGGGCATGTACCTTTAACAATATTATATGCTTTGTTATCAGGTTATATACCTATGTGTTTTAAAATCTCTGACTATATTTATGCACCTTAATTATTCCAACCAGTTGCAGACACAGATCCACCCGAGTTGGTGCAGTTGGATATATGTGTATATATATATATATATATATTTATTTATCCCATCAACACAGTGCATTTGTGCCGTGAAACACAATGCCGTGAAACATTTTTGATATCCTGTCAATATGACCTAATCACTGCGTATGCATATTTACGGTTCGATTCTCCGATTTTGAGGATGCGGCTGGGTTTATTTTTTGCATTTTAAAGCTATTTGTAGTGTTGACATGATAAATAGAATAGTAAGTTACTAAGTTAGTGGCATGAACGGGAAAAATATCTGACGCGGCACGGAAATGGGATGATCCCGTTTCCTAAGCTTTGCCAGATATTTTTTCCCATTCACGGCACTAACCTACTATTCTCTATATATATACTATACTGACTCGGATCATGACTCGGTTTTACCTTACAAAGGCATCCATTTTCATGTGTTCTACTGGTTGGCAATATCATGGTTCTACTATCATGTTTTCATTCGTCTTCATGTACTATGCTTATGCAGTGTAGTTTTTGTCAAGCTCTCTTGCGGACAGCGCGATATAGTCGGCACATTGGTGTATTACATGTACATACCGGGGTACGTACGTGCGTCCGGGTTAAAGTTTTTGGTTAAAGTTTTATTATGTTAAAGTTTTTCGGTATACCATCAAAGCGACATGCTACCCGCAGCCATCTAGTGATATCTCTATTTTAGTTTTAAGTTAGTGATGTAAATGGTTAAGTTTTCTTCATGCAAAGTTTAGTGAAACTGGCTGCAGATTGCTGATCTGGGGCTATGCTTGTTGCAGCCTCAAAAAGGCCTTTTTGTCATGGTGAATGAAATTATTAAGTCTGTATACATTGTTGATATTGCACATATCTGCATGTTGTTGCACATGAATCCTGAACTTAAATGGCCATTCATTTTTATGCCCTTGTGTTACCCTTGTCTGTCCGTCGCGTCCGTCATCAACCTTGCAACTCGTAAAACGTTGAACCGTACTAGCTACAGACCTGAAACTTGGTATGTAGCTTCCTTATGGTGAGTAGATGTGCAAAGTGTATTTTGATTTTTGATTTGACCCCCGGGTCATGGATTATCTCCTCCTTTTCGACTTAGAATTTTAAACGGTAATTGCTGCAGACTTGAAGTTTTGTATGCAGCTTCCTTATGATGAGTAGATGCACAATGTTTATTTCAATTTTTTATTTGACCCCCGGGGTCATGGATTGTCTCCCCATTTTCGAATTAGAATTTCGCCATTTTTCTTTGTAAAACATCTAAACCGTAATAGATGAAGGCTTGATGCTTGATGTGTAGATGCACAAAGTGAATTTCTGGTTTGCTTTGACACTGAACCATGTATTATCTCCCCCTTTTAACTTGGAATTTTGCCTCGTTTACTATCAAAGCGATATGTGGGTCATCCGTGTTCTATGAACAGATTTTCTAGTGTTGATACATGTTTCAGTGTGATCTGGAGCTACATTGGTCAGACTATGCAGATTTTTGCCATGGTCCATGTAGATATTTATTATTTCATATAGCCATTGGCAATGGCCCATTGCATATTATTCCCAGGTCGGGTTATTCTAATTTCAGGGCTGAATATATTTTTCTTCGATGTAAATATTCCGTTCTGAATTTTGGTTTTTTCCCACAATGCAGCAGGTTATATACGGGATTGAACCTGTTGGCCCGGCCTTAAATAACCTTAGCTGTTGATAGGCTGTTAAACACAAATTTGCAGTGGTCCATCTAGTTGTAGCGAGATATTTATTATTCCATATATATTCATTGCATATTATTCCCAATTATATTGCATTGTTAGTACAAATTACAAAAAAAGTTATAGCCTGGATTCAATCCTCATTTGTTTTCACATATGCTTGTTGTTTATATTTTGTTAGTTTAACCAATTTCTGCAAGTTGCACATGTATAGCTTTTTTAATTAATTTGTTTTCTCAAGAATTGTGTGTCATAACCACTTTCACGTTAACGAGTTGAAGCGGGTGGTTGGTTGGGAACATGCGATGGGTAGCTCGACCGGAATCCCAATATCTACTAAACTTCTTGTTCGTAAGTGCAATATTCATAAGTAAATATCACATTAACAATGTTTTCTTGTAAACAATGACTGGATTTACATTTATTGAGCATAGGCTGCATATGCAGCCTATGCTCAATAAATGTAAATCCATCAATTGACATTTCCAGACGATCTTAAATTTGCACCCACGAACATTTTAGTCGTATGAAGTTTAGTGAAACGGGCCCCTGGTTTTCCCGTAGGTACATTTTTGGCTTCCTTTATAATTGGGTGATTAGTATGCGAAGGGTAATTTGAAGAGTATCCTTACCCAAATCCCAATATCCCCTCGGGTACATTTTTGGCTTTCATGTAAAAGTTGAATCCGGTTATACCCATTATAAAAGTAGTAAGATTAATACTAATCCTATTACTTTTAGGGGCTTTGACTAAGTGACCCTGTTGTGGTGAGGACCTGGCACCAGATCATTATAAGATATAATAATTTCATGGCTGAATATATATTTTGTAAATTTCCAGCTCTGATTTTGGGATCCCCCACACCCCCACCCCCCCCCCCACCCCCCCCCCCCCCCATCCATACCAGGTAAAATATGTGATTCAACCCCCATTAACCTAGCCTAACATCATGATCATAACTTGTTGACATGCCGTTAAGCATTAACTAAATAAATTCACCAAACGCTGCCCAATGTTTTAATTTGTCATTCATTTCCTTTTCATCTTTGAAGGTGTGTGAACTATATATACACATATGCAAATTTGTCTATTCATGTACAATGTGTTCATATTGATATACTTTATTACATGAAATGGTGAATTTTATTTCATGAAATGGTAAAATGTATTACATGAAATGGTAACATTTACATGTAATTGTAAATTTTATTACATGAAATGGTAAAATTGACATGACATGTTCTGTGTGGTTTTCATTGCCGGAAAGTGTGTTTTGTGAAATACTTGATGTTTGGGCAAATGGAACCTAATCTGCTAACAACCACCAATTCACTAAACTTTGTACAACTAAAATGCTCTTCAGTGCAATGTCTGTAAATTCACATTTACAATGTTTTCTTGTAAGCAATTACTGGATTTACATTTATTGGCCTATGCTCAATAAATGCAAATCCATCAATTGAAATTTCCAGACTTTGCACTTCCGAACGTTTTAGTCGTACAAAATTTAGTGAAACGGGGCCCCTGCTGTTGTTTGATGAACATATATATGTGTGAGAGATTATACAGAGTTATTTCAATTTGAATGATATTTATAGAGATTTGGTTAAAACGTGTGGAGCGCAGTGGCCTAGTGGTTAGAGCGTCAGACTGCTGATCTAAAGGTCGTGGGTTCGAGCCTCACCGGAGGCGCTGCGTTGTGTCCTTGAGCAAGACACTTTATCCACACTGCTCCAGTTCACCCAGCTGTGAATGGGTACCGATAATTCGTAGTTGCTCTGTAAATACGAATTACCGGCTTCTCTCAAATAATCTCTACCTCCGTTCTTTCTCCCATTCTTGGGAGACGGCATGCCAAGGTCCTAGAGCCAGTGCCGCCGTTAAATATAAGCTAAAAAAAAAAAAAAATGGTTAAAACGTATATTTATGTGTTTATTGAGTCAATAAATGGATCAATTTGCCAACACTATGTAGCTGGTTCAAATGTTTGCCAGTCCATTGCTCAATTTTGTAATGTGAATCGAGCAAAATGTGTAGACACATCAGTAGCCTATTTCACCAACATTGCAAAGTATACTTTAGTAGCAAAGTATACTTTGAGGGAGAAATTTTCAATTTTATGATAAATTTATTAATTTTTAGCCAGTTTTTTCAAAAAAAAATCCAGGCTATTGGATTGGCGAAAGCCGGGCGGGTGGTGGTGGGCGCGTGGGCGGCGGCGGCGGGCGGCGGGCGGCGTCCACAATCAATGTTAAGTTTTCGTGTTTGAGTCCATTTCTTTGTTACTGTACCACCTAGGACCACCAAACTTTCACAGCTTCATAATCAAGGGGTGCCCACCACATATCACTATCCAACATGTTACTTTTTTTTTAATTCCAACCCATTTCTTCCGCGCAGTCGACTTAGCCATTTTCAATGTTAAGTTTTTGCGTTTTCAATGTTAAGTTTTCGTGTTTAAGTCCATTTCTTTGGTACTGTACCACCTAGGACCACCAAACTTTCACAGCTTCATAATCAAGGGGTGCCCACCACATATCACTATCCAACATGTTACTTTTTTTTTAACTTGACCCATTTTTTCCGCGCAATCGACTTAGCCATTTTCAATGTTAAGTTTTCGCGTTTACAATGTTAAGTTTTCGTGTTTAAGTCCATTTCTTTGCTACTGTACCACCTAGGACCACCAAACTTTCACAGCTTCATGACCAAGGGGTGCCTACCACATACAACTATCCAACATGTGACCATTTTTTTACCTTCACCTATTATTTCTACGTAATTGACTTAGCCATTTTCAACGTTAACTTTTTAACGTACGTCTGGTTAAATTTTTTGCTTAAAACTTTTTCGTTATACTATATCTCTGCAACTGCTTCGCCCATTACCTTGAAACTTCACATGGGTGTTTATCATTGTCCATATTTTCATTCTAACCCCCAACCGTGCGGCCCCTCTTCGCAATGTCAAGGTCAAATTACTTTGAATTTATTTGTTAAAGTTTTTTCGTGTACTATATCTCTGCAACTGCTTCACCCATTACCTTGATACTTCACATGGGTGTTTATCATCATTGTCGCACCCGCTTGCGGAAAGCGCGATATCGTCAGCATTTTGGCATACGTCCGTACGTCCGTCCGTACGTCCGTCCGTACGTCCGTGTGTCCGGTTAAAGTTTTTTCGTTAAAGTTTTTCCATCTACTATATCTATTTTTTTAGTGTCCATGCCTCGCCCCAAGGCGCGACATGCAGGCCACGGCCATCTAGTCTACAAAAAGTGGGTATAATTATGTTATCCAAGTGTCCATGCTTGGAAAAAACCTGGCCTTCGTGGCTTTGCCTCGTTTCTTGTTATTATACTGAATTTATTACATTATCACAGCCAATTTGGCTGTGATAATGTAATAAATTCAGTATAATAATTCTGCATAGTTTTAATCATCAAATATATGCAATCATTAGTTCTGTATGAAATAATGCATTTCGGAAAAATCAATGATTACTCCCTCAAAATATACGTTGCTAGATAAGTATACTTTGCAATTTTGATGAAATCGGCTACTGACTGTGTGGTTCACAGATCACCAAAACTAAATATTCATACACCAGTGATATGGGGCGATATTATTATAGTGTTGGACCTCATGTCTATAAGTAAGTAATTTATTTATTATACTTTAGTAGCAAAGTATACTTTGAGGGAGAAATTTTGAATTTTATGCTAAATTTATTAATTTTTATTATACTGAATTTATTACATTTTCACAGCCAATTTGGCTGTGATAATGTAATACATTCAGTATAATAATTCTGCATACTTTTAATCATGAAATATACGCATTTGTTAGTTCTATATGAAATAATGCATTTCAGGAAAAATAAATAATTACTCCCTCAAAGTATACTTTGCTAGTAAAGTATACTTTGCAATGTTGATGAAATCGGCTACAGTTATGTAACGTGTCAAGCATACATTGTAGATCTGCTTCATTTTGTGCGACAATAACGATATCATCAGCATATAGCAGAAGAGAAACCTTGGAGAAACAAGGGAGGTACCTCACTATCGTATCCTATTACTGGTGTGTTTAGTCATATGTTCAGACGAAATGTTACCTAATTAGGTAAAAAATCTTCCGAAGTCTTATCGGATAAGAAATACTGCTGAACTTCAGTATTTAATTAAATCAAATTGTTTATATGTATTGACAGACATGATAAACATACTGTAGGTTGGTTGTAATCTATAAACTTTAACCCTTAAAAGGGAGGAACCAAATGTTATCGTCTGCTAATTTTCCATATTTGTCTCGATAGGGTGGTTGGTTGGGAGCATGCGAAGGGTAATTTAACTCTTTGCATGCTGGGAAACTTGTGGGCTATAAATAGTTCAAAACTAGCGGACAAAAAATCATCATATTTTCTTTTATTTCTCCTTGTAAATATCATGAATATGTCTTTGAATTTCATTAGAATTGAGTCCTGATATTTACAGAGAGAAATAAAACATATAGTCCGAATTTGTTTGGCGGATATTTTCGCCGCTAGCATGCAAAGAGTTAATGATCAGGGTCATCATTAACGGAACGCCGACTTACATGGTTTGGCCCTCATGTACATTTTTGGCCTTCTGACACTTGAGAGCTAAATCCTGTTATGCCCCATTAAAAAGTAATAAGATTAGTACTGATCATATTAATTTTGTGGTTGGAGCTGAGTGACTCTGGCACCCGGTCAGCATATTCTAATTTCAGGGCGGAATATATATTTTTCTGTAAATATTGAGTTTGGGAATTTCCCTCATTATGGACAGGTTAGATACGGGAAGATCCAACCCGTTGGCCCGGCCTTAAATGACCTTAGCTGTTGATAGGCCATTAAACACCATTAATCAATCAATAATCAATTAATGCATATTTGTCTTATTTCATAAATATTCCGTTCTGTTTTTCGGATTTTCCCCCTACTGCAGCAGGTTAAAACGGGGGATCGAACCCGTTTGTCCAGCCTTACATGACCTTAGCTGTTGATAGGCCGTTAAACACCAATAAACAAACAAAGTTATTTCATAAAACATGTTTCGACAACACCTGAGAATCGTCTCCAATGAAGACGATTCTCGTGTGCTGTCAAAACCTGTTTTTTGTTGAGAAATATGGGACAGAAAGGGAAAACGACAAAACATTAATTCAACATTATTAGCGTTTATAATGTGAAACTGTCAAATTAATTTAAATATTTAAATTAATGGTAGGGGTTCCTCCTTATAGGAATCACGATTTGCCTGGTTGAATTGGGTTATTGCCCATTATAAAAGTAGTAAGATTAGTACTGATCCTACTGCTTTTGGGAGGGGGACAAGTGATTCTGGTGTGGCGAGGACCTGACATCAGATAGGATTATTCTGATTTCAGGGCTGAATATATAGTTGTTTATTTGTAATTATTCAGTTCTGATTTTGGGATTTTCCCCCCCCCCCCCCACGCATTTGTACACATAATATATGGGATTTAGTACTAAACCCATTGACCCGGCCTTAAATGACATTAACGTTGATAGGCCATTAAACCCCAACAAACCCTTATGTATGATCCATTCCACCAGAATTCAGCTACGTCAGGCCATAGTAAAATTTGTCATTTTGGGTTCATGAGAATTGCGACCAGTGTAGACCCAGATCAGCATGTACATCCATGCAGTCTGACCTGGGCCTATACTGTTCACTATTTTGAGTTGGAGAAGCATTTCGTGTGACTTATGATCCACTCGACGTTGCATGAATGTGCTAAATGATCAGGAGCTACACTGGTGAACACACTTCAATAAGCCCCCTTTTGTCATGATGGTTAAAATTTGGTTAAAACTAGTATACAACTTGTTGCAAATGTCAGCTTGTATATTTTCTATAATATGCTTGGCTGTGTTGATTAAATGTGTATGAATGTTGTGTAACATGTGTACATGTATGTTCAAAGAATTTATAGTATGACTGATTTTAATTGAGTGGGGAGGAAAATAAATTAATTTTTGAAGAAACTGACTTGATTTTCTCTCGTACCACAATCTGAAATTGATCGGGTATATGACTAGCTATATGAAGTACTTCTAAGGGGAAACAGTGTCGCCCGATGTGGGGGGTTTGAACCCACGACACCCGTAGCACTAGCACGGCGCTCTTACCAACTGAGCTAACCGGGCGATCATGTCTCACCACCACACCCAGACACTACGCTCCTCACCTTCTTATCTTTTGGGAGCCAGGCATCAACCTCACCGCTTCATGAGGGCTGTAGCCTGCAACCAGGCACAATCCTGTTTACTTCTGACACCATTGAAGTATTTCTAAGGGGAAAAAGTGTCACTGGCTGCAGTCTCTATATGACTAGCTGTAGTTTATGTGACGACGTAAATTAACGGTAGGGGTTCCTCCTTATAGGTATCACGATTTGCCTGGTTTGGCCCTCAGGTACGTTTGTATACGCCCGTTTGAAAAAAAACGGGACGTATTATGTATTCATCTTTTGCCGGTGGGCGGGCGGGCGGGCACAACTTGTCCACGCAATAACTAGAGTGCTACTCGACGGATTTTAACCAAATTCGGTATACATGTTTATCACGGAAAGATGACGAAGCCTATTGATTTTGAATTATCTCCCCTTGGCGGCCATTTTTAGCTCGACTATTCGAAGAATAAGTAGAGCTTATGTTGTCACCCCGGCGTCGGCGTCACCGTCACCTTGGTTAAGGTTTTTAGTCAACCTTGTATATGGAATACTACTGGCCCTACACCCACCATACTTGTACAACTTCATCTCCTAGTGATGTACATCAATAACCCCTGATCTGTATTTGACCTTGACCTACATTTCCTCTTGAATTACTTAGTTAATTCCCCTTGGTTAAGGTTTTTAGTCAACCTTGGTTAAGGTTTTTAGTCAAGCTTGTATATGGAATACTATTGTGCATACAGACACCATACTTGGATAACTTTTTCTCATAGGGATGTACATCAATAACCCCTGACCTATATTTTACCTTCACCTACATTTAACCTTGAATTACTTGGTTAATGTTTATAGTCAAGGTTGTATATGGAATACTCCTGGGCCTACATCAACCATACTTGGACAACTTCATCTCTTAGTGATGTACATCAATAATCCCTGACCTATATTTGACCTTGACCTACATTTAACCTTGAATTACTTACTTAATTTCCCTTGGTTAAGTTTTTTAGTCAACCTTGGTTAAGGTTTTTATGCAGGCCGCAGCCACCTTGTTTGTCGAGCTATGTGTACATCGACAACCCTCGTAGTCGAGCTATGCTGTTCTCCTACAGCTCTTGTTATTTTTCGCATTCTGTATCCTTGTCCACACGATAACTCAAGTTCTACTTCACCGCTCGTAACCAAATTTGGTATACATGTTTATCACGGCAAGACGAAGAACCCTATTTATTTTCAAAAATGTCCAGTTACTTATCTCCCCTTGGCGGCCATTTTTATTTGTCGCACTCTGTATCCTTGTCCACGCAATAACTCAAGTTCTACTTCATTGATCGTAATCAAATTCGGTATACATGTTTATCACGGCAAGATGAAGAAGCCTATTTATTTTCAAAAATTTCCAATTACTTATCTCTCCTTTGGCGGCCATTTTTAGCTCGACTATTCGAAGAATAGTTAGAGCTTATGTAGTCACCCCGGCGTTGGCGTCACCGTCACGCCTTGGTTAAGGTTTTCAGTCGAGCTTGTATATGGAATACTCCTGGCCCTACACCCACCATACTTGCACAACTTCATCTCCTAGTGATGTACATCAACAACCCCTGACCTATATTTTACCTTGACCTACATTTAACCTTTAATTACTTAATTAAAAAATTTTCACCTTGGTTAAGGTTTTTAGTCAACCTTGGTTAAGGTTTTTAGTCAAGCTTGTACATGCAATACTATTGTGCATACAGACGCCATACTTGCACAACCTTTTCTCATAGGGATGTACATCAATAACCCCTGATCTATATTTGACATTGACCTACATTTCCTCTTGAATTACTTAGTTAATACCCCTTGGTTAAGGTTTTTAGTCAAGCTTGTAGATGGAATACTCCTGGCCCTACACCAACCACACTTGCACAACTTCATCTCCTAGTGATGTACATCAACAACCCCTGACCAATATTTGACCTTGACCTACATTTAACCTTGAATTACTCACTTAATTCCCCTTGGTTAAGGTTTTTAGTCAACCTTGGTAAGGTTTTTAGTCAAGCTTGTACATGCAATACTATTGTGCATACAGACACCATACTTGCACAACCTTTTCTCATAGGGATGTACATCAACAACCCCTGATCTATATTTGATCTTGACCTACATTTCCTATTGAATTACTTAGTTAATTCCCCTTGGTTAAGGTTTTTACTCAAGCTTGTATATGGAATACTCCTGGCCCTTCACCAACCATACTTGCACAACTTCATCTCCTAGTCTTGTACATCAACAACCCCTGACCTATATTTTATCTTGACCTACATTTAACCTTGAATTACTTAGTTAATTCCCCTTGGTTAAGGTTTTTAGTCAACCTTGGTTAAGGTTTTTAGTCGAGCTTGTACATGCAATACTATTGTGCATACAGACACCATACTTACACAACCTTTTCTCATAGGGATGTACATCAATAACCCCTAATCTATATTTTACCTTGATCTACATTTCCTCTTTAATTACTTAGTTAATTCCCCTTGGTTAAGGTTTTTACTCAACCTTGGTTAAGGTTTTTAGTCAAGCTTGTAGATGGAATACTATTGTGCATAAAGACACCATACTTGGGTAACTTTTTCTCATAGGGATGTACATCAATAACCCCTGACCTATATTTTACCTTGACCTACTTTTACCCTTGGATTACTTCGTTATTTCCCCTTGGTTAAGGTTTTTAGTCAAGCTCGTATATGGAATACTCCTTTGCCTACAGCAACCATACTTGGAAAACTTCATCTCCTAGTGATGTACATCAATAACCCCTGACCTATATCTGACATTGACCTACATTTAACCTTGACTTACTTACTTAATTTCCCTTGGTTAAGGTTTTTAGTCAACCTTGGTTAAGGTTTTTATGCAGGCCGCGGCCACCTTCTTTGTCAAGCTGTGTACATCGATAACCCTCGTAGTCGAGCTATGCTGTTCTCCTACAGCTCTTGTTAATTTTCCCACTCTGTATCCTTGTCCACGCAATAACTCAAGTTCTACTTCGCCGATCGTAACCAAATTCGGTATACATGTTTATCATGGCAAGACGAAGAAGCCTATTGATTATCAAATATTTCCGATGACTTATCTCACCTTGGAGGCAAATTTATTTTTCGCACTCTGTATCCTTCCTTGTCCACGCAATAACTCAAGTTCTACTTTATCGCTCCTTACCAAATTCGGTATATAGAGAATAGTAGGTTAGTGCCATGAATGGGAAAAATATCTGGCAAGGCTCAGGAAACGGGATGGGCGAGGCTCTGCCGAGCCCAACCCGTTTCCGTGCCGCGCCAGATATGTTTTTCCATTCACGGCACTAACCTACTGTTCTATTTATCCCGTCTAGTTATCTCCCCTTGGCAGCCATTTTTAATTTTCGCACTCTGCATCCTTGTCCACGCAATAACTCAAGTTATATTTGACCGATCCTAACCAAATTTGGTTTACATGTTTAGCACGCCAAGATGATTTATCTCCCCTTGTTGACTGGCCTTGCCTCGACGGGCTTATATTGTGACCTTCGTCACTCTTGTTATCTTTGGTTATTTTGGTACCTGGGAGTTGAATAGGGTTATTGCCCATTATAAAAATATTAAGATTATTACTGATCCTACTGCTTTTGGGAGGGGGCCAAGTGATTCTGGCGTGACGAGGTCCTGGTCATGTACTTGTACAGGTAATATATGGGATTTAAATGGCCTGAGCTGTTGATAGGCCGTTACATCCCAACAAACAAACACAAAAACATGACTCGCTGCAGTCTCTATATGGCTCTCTGCAGTCTCTATATGGCTAGCTGCAGTCTCTATATTACTGGCTGTAGTCTCTATATGGCTTTCTGCAGTCTCTATATGGCTAGCTGCAGTCTCTATATGACTGGCTGTAGTCTCTATATGACTAGCTGTAGTCTCTATATGGCTAGCTGCAGTCTCTATATGACTGGCTGTAGTCTCTATATGACTAGCTGTAGTCTCTATATGGCTAGCTGCAGTCTATATATGACTGGCTGTAGTCTCTATATGGCTTTCTGCAGTCTCTATATGACTGGTTGTAGTCTCTATATGACTAGCTGTAGTCTCTATATGGCTTTCTGCAGTCTCTATATGACTGGCTGTAGTCTATATATGACTAGCTGTAGTCTCTATATGACTTTCTGCAGTCTCTATATGACTGGCTGTAGTCTCTATATGACTAGCTGTAGTCTCTATATGGCTAGCTGCAGTCTATATATGACTGGCTGTAGTCTCTATATGACTAGCTGTAGTCTCTATATGGCTAGCTGCAGTCTATATATGACTGGCTGTAGTCTCTATATGACTAGCTGTAGTCTCTATATGGCTAGCTGCAGTCATATATGACTGGCTGTAGTCTCTATATGACTAGCTGTAGTCTCTATATGGCTAGCTGCAGTCTATATATGACTGGCTGTAGTCTCTATATGGCTTTCTGCAGTCTCTATATGACTGGTTGTAGTCTCTATATGACTAGCTGTAGTCTCTATAGGCTTTCTGCAGTCTCTATATGACTGGCTGTAGTCTATATATGACTAGCTGTAGTCTCTATATGACTTTCTGCAGTCTCTATATGACTGGCTGTAGTCTCTATATGACTAGCTGTAGTCTCTATATGGCTAGCTGCAGTCTATATATGACTGGATGTAGTCTCTATATGACTAGCTGTAGTCTCTATATGGCTAGCTGCAGTCTCTATATGACTAGCTGCAGTCTCTATATGGCTAGCTGCAGTCTATATATGACTGGCTGTAGTCTCTATATGGCTTTCTGCAGTCTCTATATGACTGGTTGTAGTCTCTATATGGCTAGCTGCAGTCTCTATATGACTGGCTATAGTCTATATATGACTGTCCGTAGTCTATATATGACTGGCTGCAGTCTATATATGACTAGCTGTAGTCTCTATATGGCTAGTTGTAGTCTCTATTTGACTAGCTGCAGTATATATATATGACTAGCTGCAGTCTATATATGACTGGATGTATGTAGTCTATATATGGCTATCTGCAGTCTCTATATAACTGGCTGCAGTCTATATATAGCTAGCTGAAGTCTCTGTATAACTAGCTGCAGGCTATATATGACTAGATGCAGTCTCTATATGACTAGCTGTAGTATATATATGACTAGCTGCAGTATATATATGACTAGCTGCAGTATATATATGACTGACTGCAGTCTATATGGCTAGCTGGAATCTCTAT
Organism: Conchocele bisecta; assembly: GCA_029237695.1. Lineage (NCBI taxonomy): Eukaryota > Metazoa > Mollusca > Bivalvia > Lucinida > Thyasiridae > Conchocele > Conchocele bisecta. Next base: position 64,772,945 of record CM055278.1, on the reverse strand, counting down.
ATGACTGGCTGTAGTCTATGCATGGCTAGCTGCAGTCTCTATACGACTGGCTGTAGTCTATATATGACTAGCTGTAGCTGCAGTATCTATATGACTAGCTATAGTCTCTATATGGCTAGATGTAGTCTATATATGAATGGTGCAGTCTATATGGTACTAGTGGAGGCATACTAGTAGATGGGGTAATAGTGGAGGGGGTACTACTAGAGGTGCAGATCCTGATCAGACTGTGCGGATACACAGGCTGATCTGGATCTACATTGGTCACAAAATCCATAAGCCCCATTTGTCCAGTCACAGCCACATATACAGGTGTTAGTAGCTACACGTTCATATGAACCTTCTATAAGTATCTGGCAGCGTATAAAGTAAGACAAATTATTACATGTAAAATGGTCATTGTGAATTCAGTGGGTGGGGAATACATAGTTAAAACTACTTTGTTTTAACATTGCATCATATGCTGTAGACATTATGTAATCAGAATATGGGCATTCACTATATATTGAAAACACTAGTAAGTACACCATTGATACGATTAATATACACCAAGAGAGATTTGCGTATTGAGACATATAGCGTAGTTGTTACCATCACTAAGTAAATGCCAAGCGGACTGACAGACGGACGAACACTCGGACACACTGTATCTGAAGTGTACACGGATAGCTATCAGTAGTGCCTAAGTAGTTGCATATGCATTTAAACAATTTATAAGTAAGTGGCAGTGCACAACATAAATACAATTAATTACATGTACAATTACCATTGTAAAATGTGTGAGTGGGGAATGGTGAAAAATACTTTGTTTTTAACATTTTATCATAGACTGCAGACATCAGATAATCGGCATATATGCAATTAACATGTCTAATAAATACTACTAGGTACCATTGACACGAAGAAAATACAAAAGTACCATACTGTTATGGAGTTATTAGGGTAGGTGTTTTACCATTGAAATTAAACGTGCAAATTTCTTCAACTGAATTCGCAGATATTATTTAATTGAACATTATTTGATTGTGTAGTAATGAACACATCAGAAAACATACAAAACTGCCATATCAGTTGTTTCTAATGATAACAAACAATTGATTTTCAATGAAAAATGTTTTTCACAATTGCGAAAAGTCCAATTGCGAAAATGTGATTGTTCACAATTGCGAAAAATCCGAGGGTGGTATACTTCAAAAGGGTGCCAAACATTCATCCAGCGGGTTACAGAACGCAAACATACGGCATAGCACTCGTAACTGAATGTAGTTTCAGAAATAAAATATGTCTGCAAAAATCCCACAGGGGCTCGATTTCTAGCTGACGGCTTACTTCATAATCTGTCGAAAATACTATTTTTTTCTGGTGACGCATTTAATTAGTATAAATAATTTAGAAATATCATGCCTCATTTGCATATGAAAATAGCCTGATACCACCGCGAGTCACTATCAGTAAAATAATTATTATTAAATTATTATAAATATCTGTATATCTGTATAGCGGCACTCGTAACTTTTATAACTGATGGAATAGTGATACAATCATACACTTATTTAATTCCTATAAAGAACATTTTGTGCCTACTAAGTAGGCATGTACCTTTAACTGGCATCGAAAAATGTAGTTTCTGTAAATGTGTTTTAATGAAATAGTACACATGTTACAAAATAACAGGTGGTATTGTTGGACCAGCTAGTTGACATAGAAATCATCCAATGGCGGAATGAGGGTGGAGGGGAGGGGTGAAATTCAATCACCTATGATGTGTCGTATATCAGTTTCTTTCGCGTTCGGAGTAGAAGATAAGTAACGGACATACCCGGGAATTAAGACAGAACAAAATCTCAAAAGGAGGGAATTAGACAGCGTAACATCCGAGGTGGGGGTCGTAGTCCGACCGCCCTCTCGATTTTATGCAAAAGCGTCCCTCCCGCCCCTATATTTGTACATAAATTGATCGAGTTCCTATACGTGGGGATTATAGACATTCCGTATACATAATGTATCTAAATACCGGGTATGTGCACCCCAAACACACACCCCAAACCCGTTCCGTCCCCGACCCCGCTCCTGTCCCATGGCGGGGTCATTGCTATCTGCACCAGAACACGACACGCACGTCTTCAGTTTGCGATCAGTGTAGTCCCCGATCAGCATGCACGTCCGCGCAGTCTGATATGCACATACACTGTTCGCTGTTGAGCATGGGAAACACATCACCGTGCATTCGACAGACTGAGTAACGATACTACAAGACATTTTGTGTATGCTTTTATTAAGAAGATATATAACATATAAATCTCCAATGCGCCCCGAAAATCTCCAATGCGCCGCTGCCATATTATATTCAGTTCGGGTGGTATTTTTTCTAATATTGATACAAAATCAACTTTACACATGCGCATTCACCTTGACTTAAATATATATATTATAGATATGTAACAGTATATTATATACAACAATAAAAAAATGAATGTTATGCTATTATTTAGAAGATATATAACATATAAAACTCCAATGCTCTGCGAAATCTCCAATGCGCCCAATGCGCCAAAAATCTCCAATATGCACTTTAGTCATACAGCACCATATGGTGTACGAACGGGGTCAAAACTAAACTTACATGTGCAGCTATAAAAAATATACAGGTGCACCTGTAATTTTTACAGCTGCACCTGTAAATGTATAGCTGCACCTGTAAAATACATGCATAGCTGCAGCTATAAAAATACAGCTGCAGCTATACATTTACAGGTGCCGCTGTAAAAAATGCAGGTGCGCCTGTAAATGTTTCTAGCTGCACCCCGTTCGTACACCATAATCATGACACAGATGCAAGCAAAATCACATATTTTTTGCAGAAAAATGTTTGATGCAGTGGAAAACATCATATGATGTTGGCTAATTAATTGTAGAACATTTTCATAAGACACACACATGTGTTTGTTTTATATATTTATACTATATTTATTCGAAACTAACCAACCGCCCGAGGACTGCCACCAAACACAGACCCGATTTATGTTGCTAAGCTGAAGTTGTCCGCCGGAAGTTCATCCCGTAAAGAATCTGCCCTACACATCCGCCGGAAATGGCGTACAATAAGACTGTCAGAAATGGCTAATCTACCACCACGAAATTAAAATGGCATGACGGCTAGTCAAACAAGCCAAGTTGCCCAATGAGTTGTAGGGCTATGTCCCGAGTATCCGTCGGCACCGTCGGATTTAGGCCTGACTCCCATTTACAAATATGGTGGTCGGTTGAAGTCAGAAAACCAAGACAATGGGCAAATAGACCACCCCCTGAATTAAAATGGCATGGCGGCTGGTCAAACAAGTCAAGTTGCCCAACTGTAGACACATACTGAATTGTAGGACTATGTCCCGAGTATCCATCGGCACCGTCGGATTCGGGCATGAATTCCGTTTTCAAGTATGGTGGTCAATTGAAATCAGAAATGCACGAAAATGTACCACCCCCTACAACAAGGTGCTATATATGATCATGATGACGACTGGCCAAACAAGCCAAGTTGCCCAATGAGCACATATACTGTGTTGTAGTGCCCTGGCCCGAATATGCGTCGACATCGTCGGATTCGGGCCTGAATCCCGTTTTCAAGTATGGTGGTCAATTGAAGTCATAAATGCACGAAAATCGGAAAATCGACCACCCGCTGCAACAAAGTACTATGGCGGCTGGCCAAACAAGCCAAGTTGTCCACTGTGGACCCATACTATGTTCTAGTACCATATCCCGAGTATGCGTCCGCACCGTCGGATTCGGGCCTGAATACCGTTTTCAAGTATGGTGGTCAGTTGAAGTCAGAAAGCCACGTTTATCGGCAAATCGACAACCCACTAATTTAGAATGACATGGTGGTTGGTAAAACAAGTCAAGTTGCCCAATGTATACATATACTGTGCTGTAGGACTATGCCCCGAGTATACGTCGGCACCGTCGGATTTGGGCCTGAATCCTATTTACAATAATGATGGTCAGTTGAAGTCAGAAAACCAAGAAAATGGGCAAATAGACCACCCCATGAATTAAAATGTCATGGCGGCTGGTCAAACAAGTCAAGCTGTCCAATGTAGACACATACTGAATTGTAGCACTATGTCCCGAGTATCCATAGGCACCGTCAGATTCGGGCCTGAATCCCGTTTTCAAGTATGGTGGTCAATTGAAGTCAGAAATGCACGAAAATATGCAAATCGACCACCCCCTAAATTACAAGAGTTGTCAGAAGACAACGAAGCTCGCCTGTTGGCAGCCTTCACTCAAACTTGGCACAGTTGTATAAAAAACAAGAATATTATATAACTTGACCTTCGATTAAGGGGTGTGCGGTGGACCTTGACATTGAGGTCAGTGGTGGAAGGTGGGTCGTGGATTTGCTATAGCATGATATAGCATATTAAGATGAATGCATGTATGAAATATCAATGCGCTCCCTGAAAACAGAAGCAAAACAAAATTTAACCCAACGTTAAGTTTATGAACGCACTAAGTTGGTGATTTTCTACAGCATGATAGCTATTCACATGAGGAATGCATGTATGAATGTGCTAAGTTTGTGACCTTGACCTTGGGGAAAAGGGGTGAGGGTGGGTCATGAATTTGCTATAGCACAATAGAGGATCATCAGATGAATGCATGTATGAAATATCAAGGCGTTCCTTGTAAAGAAACATAAGTTATACAAAGACATTTACTTCAACGTTAAGTTTATGATGTTGATCTTGGGGAAAGGGGTAGGGGTTGTGTCATGGATTTGTTGTAGCACAATAGAGGATCATCAGATGAATGCATGTATGAAATATGAAAGCGTTCAAAGTGTAAAGAAACAGAAGTTACACAACATTTACCCCAACGTTAAGTTTATGAACATTCTAAATTTGTGACCTTCAGCTTTGGGTAAGGGTTGGGTGGTGGGTTGTGGATTTGCTACAGCGTGATAGAGGGTCATCTGAGGAATGCACGTATGAAATATCAAGGCGTTCCATGAAAGGAAACAGATGTTATAAGACATTTACCCCAACGTTAAGTTTATGAATGTGCTAAGACTGTGACCTTGACCTTGGGGTAAGGGATGGGGGAATCATGGAATTGCTATAGCACGATAGAGTATCATCAGATGAATGCATGTATGAAATATGAAGGCGTTCCCTGTAAATAAACAGAAGTTACACAACATTTACCCCAAAGTTAAGTTTATGAACATGCTAAGTTTGTGACCTTCACCTTGGGGTAAGGGTTGGATGGTGGGTCGTGTATTTGCTACAGCATGATAGAGGGTCATCTGAGGAATGCATATATGAAATATCAAGGCGTTCCATGAAAGGAAACAGATGTTATAAGACATTTACCCCAACGTTAAGTTTATGAATGTGCTATGTTTGTGACCTTGACCTTGGGGTAAGGGATGTGCAGTGGGTCGGTCATGGATTTGCTATGGCAGGATAGAGTATCATCAGATGAATGCATGTATGAAATAGCAAGGCGTTCCATGAAAGGAAACAGATGTTATAAGACATTTACCCCAACGTTAAGTTTATGAATGTGCTAAGTTTGTGACCTTGACCTTGGGGAAAGGGGTGGGGGTGTCATGGATTTGATGTAGCACGATACAGTATCATCAGATGAATGCATGTATGAAATATGAAGGCGTTCCCTATAAATAAACAGAAGTTACACAACATTTACCCCAATGATAAGTTTATGAACATTCTAAGTTTGTGACATTGACCTTGGCGTAAGGGTTGGGTGGTGAATTTGCTACAGCATGATAGAGCGTCATCTGAGGAATGCATGTATGAAATATCAAGGCGTTCCATGAAAGAAACGGATGTTATAAAAACATTTACCCCAACGAAAAGTTTATGAATGTGCTAAGTTTGTGAACTTGACCTTGGGTTAAGGGTTGGGTGGTGGGTCATGGATTTGCTACAGCATGATAGAGGGTCATCTGAGGAATGCATGTATAAAATAACAAGGTGTTCCATGAAAGAAAACAGATGTTAAACACATTTACCCCAAAGTTAGGTTTGTGGATGCCGACGAGACGCCGAAGCCGACCACGCCGGGGGTATGCCATAAGCTCTTCTGCACTTCGTGCAGCAGAGCTAAACATGGCATGGTGGCCAAATTTCCCAAGCCAAATTTCCTAATGTAGACACATACTGAGTTGTAGGGCTATGTCCCGAGTATCCGACGGCACCGTCGGATTGGGTCATAAATCCCATTTACTATTATGGTGGTCAGTTGAAGTCAGAAAGCCACGAAAATAGGATTAAAATGGCATGGCGGCTAGCCAAACAAACCAAGTTGCCCAATGTAGACATACACTGTGTTTTTGGACTATGTCCCCAGTATCCGTCGGCGCCGTCGGATTGGTGCTTGAATCCCATGTATAAGTATGGTGGTCAGTTGATGTCAGAAAGCCACGAAAAATGGCAAATCGACCATCCTCTAAATTTAAATGGCATGGCTGCTGGTAAATCAAGCCAAGTCGCCCAATGTATACATATACTAAGTTGTAGGGATATGTCCCGAGCACAGGTGACTGTAACACACCTCATGTCTTGTTCGTCTGTAGCACAGGTGACTGAAAAACATCGTATGTCAGTATCATTTTTAGTATAAGTATAAGGTCAACAACGTAGTAAAACATGTGCATATTTCAAACCCGTTAAAGTTCCATGGAATATGTATAAACATACAGCATCCAGCGTCACTGCTGTTTATCGGGTTAAAACGTACACTGTGCATGTGATATAGCACAAGTTTTGTCAGCCCGTTCTCTCCAGAAAAAGTCTTCAAAATCGACGGCCCTTGAAAATATTAATAATGTATACAGATAGGCAGGTATTTCGTGGTATTGACAGTCTCCCAGGGCATTATCCAGACTATGTCTATATTATATACGTAGATTAATATATCTAGAATGGAATGTGCACCATTCCAACTTCGTTGTGCGGAATAATTGTACTGTCGAAAACAATTTGGCTGTCATTGTTACAGCAAAACTCTCGTGACGTGACGTCATTTCCAGAAAGAGCCAATCGGAACGCGCTTCGCTGTTCCAGGGGACCATCGATTTCGACGACTTTTCGTGGGGATAATGATGTTGACAAATAGTACTGTAAAACAGACACCAAGTACTGTTTAACCTGCTAAATGACACTGTGATGCTGAACGATGTCTTTTTACAAATATTCATCATGAAATGCTATGATAAGGTAACAATTTCTATCATTTTAACGGGTTTGAAAAAGGTGCGTGTTTCATAGCGTTGCTGACCTTTTATTTATATTAGAAACTAGATATTATAGCTGATTTTTTGTATGGCACCTGTGGTCCCGAGTATCCATCGGCACCGTCGGGTTGGGGCCTGCATCCGATTTACTATTATGGTGGTCAGAAAGCCACGACAATAGTAAAATCGACCACTCCCTAAATTAAAGTGGCATGATAGCTAGACATATACTGACATGTAGGGCTATGTCCCGAGTATCCGTCGGTACGGTCGGATTGGGGCCTGAAATCCATTTCGAAGTATGGTGGTCATTTGACTTCAGAAAGCCAGGACTAGATGGCCGCGGCCCGCATGTCGAGCCCGCCGAGGCATTTGATGGTATTTTTAAAAACTTTAACGCATATTTTGGACGGACGGACGCACGGACACCCGGTCGTCATTGTGATCACTATGTCTCGCTTTCCGCAAGCGGGCCCGACTAAAATGGACAATCGTCTATATTAATATATCCTCACCTCACCCTCTGCTACCCACCCATCTGTCCACTTCTCTCCATTTACATGTTCCTCTCTTCCACCTTGTGTCCACCTCTCTCCATCTCCTCCCTCTGTCCTCCTTTCTCCATCTTTCTTCTTCCTTCCCCCGTATTCCTACTTATCTCCATATCGCACCCTCGTCTAATCACATTCTCCATCTCACTCTCTTTCCCCGTCGGTAAATATCTCTCATTCTACGTCTCTTCCAACTTCTCTCCACCTCTCTGCACCCCCTGTCTCCCCCCGTATGTCCACCGGTTTTCAATTATCTCCACCTTACTCTACCTCCATGTCGTCCTTCATGTGTCCGTTACTCTTTATCTCACTCTCGTCCCTCGTGTGTCCACCTCTATCCATCTCCCTCTCGTTCCTCGTGTATCCACGTCTCTACATCCCACTGTCTTCTCTCGTGTTTCCACCTCTCTCCATCTCTCTCTAATCCTACGTGTGTTCACCTCTCGCCATCTCACTCTGATAGTTCGTGTGTCCACCTCTCTACATCTCCTTCTCTTCCCTCGCGTGTCCATCTCCATCCATCTCCCTCTCTTCCTTCATGCGTCCACCTCTCTCAATGTCACTCTATTTCCTCATGGGCCTACCTCTAACTATCTTACACTCTTCCATCGTATATCCATCTCCCTCCTTCTTACTATATTGCCTCGTGTTTCCGCCTCTCTTCATCTCACTGTCTTCCCTCGTGTGTCCACCTGTCTCCATCTCAGTCTTCCCTTGTGTGTCCACCTCTCTCCATCTCACTGTCTTCCCTCGTGTGTCCACCTCTTTCCATCTCTTTCTATCTCCCTCTCTTCCATCGTGTGTCCACCGCTCTCCATGTCCCTGGCTTCCCTCGTATGTCCACCTCTCACCATATCACTGTCTTCTTTCGCGTGTCCACCGCTTCTCCTGTTTCGTGCATTTCTGACTTCAATTCACCACCATACATGTACTTGAAAACGGGATTCAGGCCAGAATCCGACGGTGCCCACGCACACTCGGGCCATGGTACTACAACACAGTATAGGTGCACATTGGGCAACTTGGCTTGTTTGGCCAGCCGCCATAGCACTCTGTTGTAGGGGGTGGTCGATTCTCATGTTTTCGTGCATTTCTTCCCCGAGGGCGAACGGGATTAAGGGCGAAACGATCCAATTGTGCTACAGGGAAGTAATTTGAATGTTATTGTAATAGTAGTATTGCGTGGAAGAAATTGCGTGACAACTTCAGCTCGGCATTTATGCTATAGTAACATGATTACTGAAGAAAGATGACAACTTCAACGGTGACAAACGTTCTCCATGTTTTGAAATACATTTCTGTCCTGTTCCTGTCTTTGGATTTATATGTTGATGGTTGGTAAATTGTTTTTCCATGTTTACGAAACACTGCTATGTGATTAAAATGGTGGGTGGGGTAACGGTTTTAAATAAATGTTAAAGTTGACTGTGTGTTGTTGTGTTGTCTAATGCACAAGACCAGATAAGATGTGTTAATCTTATTGTTTTAATAACTAAACATTCACTCAGACACGTTCATACAATAATGATGTTACATAATTGAGACCCAGCAGACGACTGACCTTCTAGCCAGCACTGCAGGTTGTAAACAAAGCATCTCATTGGTTGAGAGGCGGGTCTAATACAATATATGGGGAACTGTAGTATAGTCTGTTTCAAGTGCGACATACCACTCCTCCCTTGTTTTAGAGATAAAAGTATCATCAGATAAACTGTTTGTATAGCAATGAAACGTTAACATGATGCTGATTTATGTTTCATTACTGAAATTGATATGTCAATGTAACTTATATCAACTGCTCACATAACTGGGATTTTAATTAATCTTTCACCAGTTTCCTGCTTTCCATACACACCCTAGTGGTTAACTAAACACATGTGACATGTATCAAATTGTGTGTTGCTAAACTCCATGACATGTTTCTAAACCAAATTGAAATGTATGTATTCAATTATTTTCTGAGGTTAGAAAGTAACCTTGTATCGAATGTTTACAGATATACTGAACATTGAAACTTTGTCTAACAATCTGCGTCCATGCTAAAATCTTAGCAGCATTAGGCATTATTTCTTATCCTACGAACACACAGCTGCTATCGTAGCTATATACGACACAAACACTCAGAAGACGCGTTCTCTCAGTCGATCAGATCTGCGCTGTCCTTCTGCAGGTCGTAAATCCGGATCAACCGGCTCACCAGTATCTGCACTGTCTGCTCCCGTACATGTAGACAGAGTGATTGGTTTGAAATGTGACGCATCTCTGGTTATTGTCTTCTCACCGACACTGACTGTGACCATAGAGCCTTTTTTCTTGAGAACTGTCGCTGGTTCAGGGTTGTAATGTGAGGAAAACTTGTTCTGTTTGCGTTGTTTGACTAACACCGTATCTCCAGGAGAAATTGTAGACTCGCGGGCACACCACTTGTTGTCTGTGTACAGTTTAGCTTTGATTTTGGCGTCTACATCTTGTTCATGAATTTGTGAATCATCTGGCTGTACAGTGAACTCTGGTAGTCTCGTTTTCATTTGACGTGAAAACAGAGCTTCAGCCGGGGAAACTTTTGTTATCTGTCAAGACGTGGAATGACGGCTTTCGCGGAAGTTGACGTTAAAATCTCCAACACGGGGAATCGGCTATAATCGTCTAATATCACCATTATGTAGTCGCCAGATGGTATTGGACCGAAAAAGTCAATCGATACTTCATCCCATGGCCTGGTAAGTAGATCGCTCATTTTTAAAGGTTCAGGCGTGGTAATGGGCGTTATTGCAAGGCACGGAATACAGCTTTTACATGTTTTATCAACCAGATCGTCAATAGCAGGAAACCACACTTTTTCACGTAACAATGACTTGGTTTTCACGATCCCTTGGTGACCTTCGTGCGCAAGGTCAATCACCATTTGCTTTAATATTGTCGGAATCGCAAGTTTTGTTCCGCGCAAGAGTATATATTGTCCTTTAATTACAGTGACTGTTAATTCGTCTTTCAGTCTGGCATATGTGTTATATGCAGAGTTTGCTTTACATTCTGATTTATCCCACGTATTTGTCTTCACTGACGTGATAACTTGCTGTAGTGTTTTGTCCGTCTGTACGGCACTTGCAATCTCACTGAGTGACATGGATTTCGGTACTGCGTTGTATGCTATGTAACAACAATAATCGTCGGCTACCGAAGTGTCTGTTATTTCACAAACACGCGGATGTCTCGACAGATAATCGGCAATGTTCTCCTTACCGGCGCGGTATTTCACTGTGAAATCGTACGTTGCGAGCCGTAGTCTCCATCTTTCCAGTCTAAGTGGTTGTTTTGCTTTCGGATTGTTGAATATCGCAACAAGTGGATTATGGTCAGTGATCAGAGTGAACGTATGTCCAAACAAGTATAGATGGAAATGTTCAATACTCCAGACGATGCCCAGAGCTTCGCGCTCAGTTTGTGAGTACCGTTGTTCAGTTGGGCTGAGTGCTTTACTCGCATATGCAATAACCCGATTTTCTAGGCACATGACAGCAGCTAGGGCAACTGGGCTTGCATCGACCCATAGCTCTGTTTGCTTAGCTGGATCGAAATACGCCATTACGGTGTCACTGCTCAGCGCGTTTTTAAGACATTGTAGCGCGTTTTCTTGTGACTCGGTCCATTGCCATGGTTCATTTTCTCGCGTTAGACATCGTAGAGGCTCAGTAATACTTGAGTAATTTGGACTAAATCGCGAAACGTAATTTGTCATTCCTAACAAACTTCGTACCTCTGCGGATGTACATGGCGTGGTCGCATTTTTGATTGCTTCAAATTTTCGTGGATCTGCAGATAGTCCAAACGCCAAGAACACGTATCCGAAAAATGCAACTTTCGGCTGGTTAAACTTGCATTTTTGTTTGTTCTGTGTCAGTTTGTTCTCGCGAAGACGTTTGAATAGAGCTTTCAGATTTTGATCATGTTCTTCTTGCGTTTTCCCATGCACGATGATGTCGTCACTGATATTGCAGACTCCATTCAGTCCTTCGAGAACTTGGCGGATTTCATTTTGAAATAGTTCTGGTGCACTAGAAACTCCAAAATTTAACCGTTTATATCTCCACAGACCAACATGTGTAGAGAGTTGGTTATGCTTCTGGATTCATCTGACAAAACCAATTGATGGAACCTATTGTGCAAGTCACAGGACGAGAACACTGTGGAACCGTTTAGCTCCAGAATTAGATCATCTATGGTGGGCGTAATGTGTCGGTCACGTTGTATCGCTTCATTTGCTTTTCTCATATCAATGCAAATTCTGATCTCTTCAGGATTTTTCGGCTTCGGTGCAACAACAATAGGGGATACCCAGGGGGTGGGGCCCTCTGTTACTTTCTCAATAATGTCAGCGCTTTCCAAACGATCTAGTTCTTTTTCGACTTGTTTCCTAACATGGAACGGTATACGTCTGTGTTGTAAAGCTTCAGCAGGTACACTTTCATATATGTGTAATTTGACTGTCTTGTTTTTCAACTGTCCTAACCCACAGAACAAGTCTGAATACTCATGAAGTAACTGATCAGTTTTGGACGAACCTACTGCATTTATAGCAGGTATGATGTTCAAATCAACAGCAGTGTTATAGCTCAACAGTGATCCAAAATTACCAGAAATGACGTAAAAGTTACCTGTAGTAATCTTCTTGTCCGTTTCAATTGTTGCCTGGAATTTTCCTTTCATCGGTAGCTTGTTTTTCTGTCCATAAGCAAATGCTTTTGTGTCCGGGTTTGATAACACTGGTTTGTTTTTCATATCCATGTACACACTTTCATCCAAACTATTTATCGAACTCCCAGTGTCCACAAGAACATTTGTTTCATGGTCATTTATTTTCACTTTTGCTTTCGGTGATGGTCGTGTCGTGTTAACACTGTTGGTTGCAACCCCAAATGAATAATCGGCTTCATTTCCACTGCCTTCTGCGTTTTTTTCAATTTGTTTAACGTTAGTTGTCTTACTCTTTCGCTTTAAGCACTGCGCAGCAAAATGATTTGGATTTTTGCAATAGTTGCACGTTTTCCCGTACGCTGGACATCCAGTCTGATGTGGATATACGCCACCACAATTCCGACACACCGAAGTTTGCTTTCCAGATGACGTTGATTTCGCCGCATTGAAACTTGGACATGACACCCGACGGTCAGATGGTCTCAGAAATTCCGGTTTGTTCGGTTTCTTTCTGACAGCGTTGGTTTGTTCATGTTGACGGTCCTGACGGAGGTCGGTCGCCATTTTGCGAGCCTGTCTGTTTGAAATTTCCATTGTTCTGGCCGCTAGTAACAATTCTTCTAAGTTCATGCTGTCTTTCAAAGCTTTGCGCCGTAACTCTGTAGAAATACAGCCTTGTATTACTTGGCTCTTTATTTCGCCGTCTGTATTCGAAAAGGCACAATTACTTGCTTTCTGGCGGAGTTTTGTAGCAAATTGGTCAACTGTTTCCGATTCTAGTTGTCTCAGTTGTCGAAATTCGTATATTTCGAATTCTTCATTGACTTTCGGTTTGAAGTAGGTTTCTAGGGCCTGTTTTGTCAGCTCATAATCCGAGTCAATGCCTGTTTTGGTAACGTGTCATGAATGTCAAACACCTCGTCTCCAGCATAGTGAAGCAAGAGTGCTTTCAGTCGTTTCTTCGACTCCACGGACATCCCAACAAACATATTTTCCAGCTTCGGGACATATTTTATCCAACGGATCCCAACGGAATGTTCGTCGCTGTGGATGTCAAATTGTTGAAATGTTGGTAACGCATTCGCCATGATTTCTGTGACAAATTCCTTGGTAACAAAGTAACGAGTGTACAACACGGTTATTAGTCCTTGGAAATACGTATAATAATCCTCGTCGGCAAAATGTTGTGTTGTCTAATACACAAGACCAGATAAGATGTGTTAATCTTATTGTTTTAATAACTAAACATTCACTCAGACACGTACATACAATAATGATGTTACATAATTGAGACCCAGCAGACGACTGACCTTCTAGCCAGCACTGCAGGTTGTAAACAAAGCATCTCATTGGTTGAGAGGCGGGGCTAATACAATATATGGGGAACTGTAGTACAGTCTGTTTCAAGTGCGACATACCATGTGTGTGTGTGTGTGTCAGTGGCTTTCTATCTATTTATTGATACTGATTGCACGTCCCTTGCATGTATTATGAGCAGGTATTTTATTTCATATCTACATGTATATCCAATTTCAAATACAATCAAGGTTCTGCGGTAACTCTGGAAGTTGGACTTCGTCCATTTCGCGCACCTGCATGTTATAATTATCTCCCCTGTCAAGGAGTGCAGGGTGAATCTGACCGATTTTCCTATATAATTTAATCATTATTGAACGCTTCAAACAACTAAATTCCAATAGTTAATCAAATTTAAATGCAGTTATAATGTTAAATGGTAATTAATAAATATTCTTATCACCATTTAGTATTCTGGCATAAAAATTATTTAAAGCAAAATGTATCGATTAACCCCCAAACATATCGGGTCACGTGACTAGTGATACGTCACACCGACTTCCCGAATTAGCCGGTACCCCAATTTACAGTTGGGTGAACTGAAGCAGTGTGGATAAAGTGTCTTGCTCAAGGACACAGCGCATCCTCCAGTGAGGCTCGTACCCACGATCGTTGGATCAGCAGTCGGACGCGCCCACCACTTAGCTATTGCAGTCGAGTATGAATTTTGGAGAATGTGCTCTTTTAGTAGCACAGGCTAAGATGGCTCATTGATAGAACCACGAACATTGTAGCCACTGGTCAGGCAGCACAGATGCAGAGCTCCAGTTAAGCTTTGTGTCTAAAGCGTACTATACCCCCTGATTTCAAAATCATTGCGTATTTTACTTTTACAAATGAATTATTGATTTTCTTCATTACTAAATAGGGAATGAATGATAAAAAAAATATAACAACTTTTAACATTCACTTATTTGAGCTGCAAAAAAGCAAACAGTTGCAGCTCAAATCACATGTGATTATAGCGTGTCTTGGATGGTCAATTATTGTTTGTATATACATGATACACATTTCTAAACAATGTACAAAAGCAATTCAAATCCGTCTGGGTGTAAATATAATAATACTTAGAAAGGTACAAAACTCCCATTCGCCACCATTGTAACAACATCCCACGCGATATAGACAATTAGAACTTGCCTATACAACGCATTTGAGTGTGACGAAACCGCTTCTTGTGGTGGGTTTTCGGCATAGAGTTTACAGTTGCTAATACATTAACATAAATCTCAAAGATTTCGAGTGTAAACTGCACTAAAAACGCGTCTCACTAACCTAAATTCGCTTTTTAAAATCAGACACGTTCATTTCCTGATTAAAAATGAATGTTAGTCGCCATCTTTAAAAATATTAAATCACGTGACACGCACTGATTTGGTTGGCTAATGGAAATTACGTCAGTATCCAGTAACCAAACAAACCACTGCGTGCACGTGATTGAAATATTTTCAAAGATGGCGGCTAATAGTCATTGAGAATGCGGAAGTGAACGTTTTTGATTTTAAAAAGCGAATTTAGGTTAGTGAGACGCGTTTTTAGTACAGCTTACACTCGAAATCGTTGAGAGTTATGACAATGTATTAGCAACTGTAAAATTTATGCCAAAAACCCACACCAAGCAGCGGTTTCGACACGCTGTAATGCGTGTAGAGCATATAATCTGCAAACACATTTTCTTTCCTTCTTTATATACTGCTACGCCCCCTCGCGGGGATTTTTAGAAGGCTGCGCGTCAGGAGCAAGTTAGTAGATAAAAGGCAGCAAAAGTGTGATAGAAGGTATGATAACAGATGAAAGGTTAAAACAGATCGAAACAATAAAAGTAGGTTAAAAACAATCCATAGTGTCTTAAGGGAGCGAGTTACGGGCAGTGCCCAACGATGACCTGAATTGTTCAGGGTCGGGTTGAGTCACTGTGTGTTCAGGCAGGGGGTTCCACTGCACCACTGTACGAGGGAAGAACGAGTACTTGTAAAAGTCTATATTTGTATGTATTTGACGGAAAGTCATGGAATGGCAGTAGCGAGAAATTCTGTTTGACGGCTGTATGTGTTGTGGTAGTGGTATGGCGACAAGACTATTGACAATTTTATAGAAAATGCATAGTCGGGCCTGTAACCTCCTGTATTGCAAACTACACCACCCTAGAGTGGACAACATGTTAGTTACGCTAGCCAGCCGTGAATAGTCAGTGACAGTCCAGTGAGCAACGCGTCGCTGGACCATTTCAATTTTGTTTATGTTTTGCTGTGTGTGAGGGTCCCATATCACTGAGGCATATTCGATCTGGGGGTGGACTAGAGTTGTGTATGTCTGTTCGCGTACTCTGGGGTCTGTAGTTTTGATATTCCTTTTGACAAATCCCAAAGTATTGTTTGATTTGTGATGTTTGTGATGTGCTTGTTCCAAGAGAGATTATTCCTGATGGTGACGCCGAGGTATTTGGTTGACGAAACTGCTTCTAGTACCTGGCCATGCAGTGTGTATGGGGACTTGACTGGTGTTTTTGACCTGGTGGTGTGCACGACTTGGCACTTGGAAGGATTAAAATACATGTCCCAGTTTGTTTCCCATACTTAAAGTGTGTCCATGTCCTGTTGTAGTGTTTTGCCATCATCCTCATGTCTGATAGTGATGTATACAGCAGTGTCACCTGTGACATTATATGGTCTGGAAGGTCGTTGATGTAAACTAGGCAGAGAATGTGACCTAGTACGGAGCCTTGAGGGACACCAGAGGTGACCGGGACTGATCCCGATTCCTCGCCATCAACGACTACCTTCTGACTTCGGCCGTTAAGGAAGGCTTTGACCCAGTTTAATGTATGGTCTCGGACACCGTAACAGTGGAGTTTATACAGTCATTTTTCATGGTTTACTTTGTCAAAGGCTTTACTGAAGTCTAGTAGGACCAGGTCTGTTTGATTGCCAGAACTAGCATTCCTAGTTAGGTCTTCGACTAGCATGGCTAATTGGGTTTCACATGATCGCCTTTCGCGGAATCCATGTTGTAGTTCGTACAGAATGTTGTTTGAGTTTAGGTGCTTGCATAGGTTGGATGTGACGATGTGCTCCATGACATTGCATAGCGATTGTTTTCCGCTAATGCCTTTTTTGAAGAGTGGAGCTACATTTGCCACATACCATTTTGTTGGCATGACACCTGTTTGAAGCGATTGGGTGAACATTACCTGTAATATTGGGGCGATTTCATCTCGCAGCTGTTTCAATAGGATCGGCTATAATTTGTCTGAGACTGCTGCTTTCTCTGTTTTTAGGTTGTTTAATAGAGTTACAATACCTTTAGAGGAGATCTGCAGGTCAGGCATGATAGGAAAAGTGTTGGAGTTTAAGGGAGTCGTTGTCTGTTTTAGATGCGCTGACCGTTTCCGCTAGTTCCTGTACCTTCATTTGGCTGAGTTGGGAAAGGCGTAGTGGGCTCTTTGGAGTGAATACTGACCTGAATTGGTCGTTTAAGATGTCTGCCTTTTCTCGAGTGTATGAACACAGCTTACCATTCTTCTGTAGAGGGAAAATGCCATGTTGGTCTTGTTTGGAGCTCTTAAGAAAGGAGAATAGTTTCTTAGTATTCACTGGGACACTGGTGTCTGGCTTACCCTGGTATGTGGTTCCGAGTCCTAGTAAGTCCTCAACATAGTTGTTGTAAGCTACCTTTACCATTGCCTTTACGGAATGTCGGGTCTGGAGAATGAGTTTTCGAGATTGTTGGTTACCTGTTTTTCTGTAGTGTCTGTACAATTTGTCGCGCTTTCTGATCTTCCGTTTGATTTCTTGCGTGATCCATGGGAGAGAGAATTTGCCACTGACTAGCTTCTTTGGGATATAAGTCTCCACTAGCTTGTTTAGTGATTTTGTGAAGTCTGACTAAAGTGTCTCCATAGAGAGAAACTGTTGTTGATATGCCCTCATCCCTTCCCTTATTCCATCCCAGTTGGCCTTCTTGAATAGATGTACATACCTTGGTTTTGGTCTCTTCATCGTTGCCTTGAGGTTCGTGCTTACAGAAACTATGCCGTAGTCTCCTATTCCTGGCAGATTGCTTACCTTCTCAACTAGCGTATTGTTTGTGGTGAGGAATAAGTCAAAAATATTGTTGTATCTGGTAGGCAAGGTGACCATTTGTGTCAGGTTAAAATCATCGAGGAAGTCCACGAACGACTCATATACTTGCCTGTTGTGGCAGTCATCCCTGAGTGTTGGCTCGTTGTTGTCCCATGTCAATTTTGGTAGATTGAAATAGCCAGCAATCCAAATATTTCCCTTCTTTTTGCTTACCTTCTCCACCTTCTCCACGGATTTTCTTAGTTCCTCTATGCTGTTGATGTCATCTTCCCGTCGTCTGTAATATGCTGCAATATGGGTGGGTTTGGCACCTACAACTTCTAGACTAGCCCAGACTATCTCGCAGTCTGTTTTGAACTCTGGTCTTTCTGTGCAGATCAGGCTGTTCTTTACCAGAATGATAACACCACAGCTACGTGTGGTGGTAGTTTTCCTGTCTTCACGGTATGGGGTGTACCCTAGGTTTGCAGGGAATAGCTCCGGTACCAACTACGACATCAGGTTTCTGATCGTCTAATAGGACATAAAGCTCTGCTTGCTTGTTGACGATGGATGGAAAATTTATGTTAAGTAGTTTGAGTGTTCTGGCTCTGTTTTTCCTGTTTTGCTTTGTGCATTTCATAGGTGTCGGTGTCAGGCGTTTGGGTGAGGTTGAGGAGTCTAGCTCACTGAACATATAGCAAGCGCTATTGAAGAGTCGAAAAAGCTCGAGCAGATGTTTGGCAGGCCACACAGTAAGCAATTCCAGGAATAACTTTCATGATCGGCGAGAATTGTGTGTGTCTGAGCGCCTATGTTTTCACAGCCTATGTCATACCATGTGTCACACGAGTCACATTGGATGGCTTTTTGACCATTTCTGACTGCTTCATGTCAACATTTTGGCAAAATGTGGCTTTTACAAATACCGGAAGTAACCTCCGCATCAACCTCGACCATCTCGATAAGTACAAGATCCTGACATCACTCAACCATGGCTTCAGATCAGGGTACTCATGTGAGACCCAGCTGATAACAACCATGCACGACATTCTTCAAAACTACGACCAATGTGCATAGGTTGACATTGCCATACTCGACTTCTAGAAGGCATTCGACACAGTACCACACAGGAAGCTGCTCCATAAACTCAGGCACTACGGCATTGATGGTCCAATTAATGACTGGCTTAGTGACTTCCTAACAAACCGCCACATGAAGGTTGTTGTTGACGGTGAGGCCTCAGATGCAGTGACAGTAGATTATGGAGTGCCGCAGGGGACAGTTCTCAGCCCATTACTATTTATATGCCACATAAATTATTTGCCCGACACAGTGAAATTTCAGGTCCACTTGTTTGCAGATGACTGCCTGCTCTACCGCTCTATAAACAGCATACAAGACCACATTATCCTGCAGAAAGACCTTGAAGCATTGGAGACGTGGGCATCTACCTGGGGGATGCGTTTTAATGCCAGCAAATGTTACATCATGAGTGTAAACGCCAAATCATCCCACTTCTACCAACTAAATAATCAAATTCTAAAACAAGTACAAGAAAACCCATACCTCGGAGTGACACTTTCTGCTGACATGAAATGGAACACACACATTAATAAAGTGACGAAAAAAGCAAACTGCTCCCTAGGATTTATCAAAAGGAATCTAAAACACTGCCCAATTACCCATATATGGCATGCAATCATACCACTTTCACTGATGGGCGTGTTTGTGTACTAGTATACAGGTGCTCCATATTGTGGGATCCATTCTTGTGTGACAAAAATGCCGGTTTGTGCAAAACCCTAACCCTAACCCTTCCTGCAACGTTGAAAACAGTATGCCGGTGTCGTATTATTAAGGTTTTTGTAATATTCGTCCGAAACGGCTGAGTAAATCAATGTTTTCTATTTATTTAATTGGCTTTAGTATTGTAGAACAGAACATCACTGTAAAACCGTGTACTCGATGGTAGTATAGTTTAATACAAATAAACGTTCGGCTGCGGGTTAAGAAACCCCATAAGGTAAATATGTTTCTCAGCTTCTTTAGCTGAATTTCGATCAGCGCTCGGCGGTCTGGTATTTTGTCTTTGTTGCATACGCGTCACTATGACAGAGCTTGGGAGTGCTTGGCTTTGTGTTTCACAGTCAACATAGCAGAGCGCCTTCTGTTCACTTGGACGGAATCCATCGCCAGTAGTTCATTGCGTTCACTGGGCAAGAGCTGCGGGTGGATTATGACAGGGAATCATTGGTTGCACGCTTAGCCCAGCGAGCAGTCTGGTATAACTGGACGGTGCATAGCGTTTGTCGAGCCTGTACAGTGTTCAGACTGCGAGCTATGCTCAGCACTGTGTTGAAACACTTCGCTGAGGCGTACGTCAAAATACGCCCAGCTATAGCTCCATTTGGGCTGAGCAAGTATTAAAAGTTGACGCTCAGTCGAGCTGCTGGTCACAAGCAGTTCGGCATTGTTTAGACGAGCATTGCGTTTGGCAAACCTCGCTGAATGTAGAGACCAGGAGCTGAGCTAATCACTGTAGGAGACATATTCCCAGACCCATTGAACAAGCCCCATGCTCGGCTATTGCTCGAGGATAGCCCAGCATGATCCACCAGGCTCATCGCCCAGCTACAGCCTGGGATGTCGGCATATGACAGGCTGTGAGCTGGGGATAGCGTTCATGTAGACAGCTCAGAACATCGATGAGCTGAGGACGTAGCTCAGCTCGGATAGTCGCTCAGCTAAGCAGTTCATGACATTGCTGAGCTAGTAGCTCGGTTTGTTGCTGAGTGGTGTTTCCCGGACACATATCCCAACAATAATATAATAGGTGCAGCTTCAATTAGGATATACTATGCTGATCGACAGGACTGTCATCAGATAGTTAGTCCAGAGTAGGGTACGGGCATGTTAGCTCAGAGTTAAGACGAGCTACACTCCCGGCAACACATATAGGGTTCATGATAGGACGCCCAGCTAGTGGTATCGCTCATACCACGAGATGAACACTGTATGGAATTAATATGCAGCTACAGTGGCTCACATTAGTAGTGTTTCACCACTGTAGCCGAGACACTCCGCTCAGAATATTGCTTGTAGTTATTATTATTGTTAAATTTAATGTCTTGAGTATTTGTGCTCATCCAATCATTGTAACGATCATTGTCCATGATCATTGGTAACCAATCATTGGCGAGGTACGCCCGAAGAAAATCTATATATGTATATATATTGTAAATAGTGCCCGGATTTGTAGTCTCAGCATCGTCGCAATAGACGGCGGGCTGAGAAACCAGTTATACCGGCCAAGCTTGATACCAGGAATGGTAGAATTCTATTATTCGGTTGTCAGGCTGGACCCGACTTATGAGAATATTAGTTAGGCTACTGAGTGCCAGATCTTCATGTAACTTGGTGCTCAGCACATTGATAGCACGGCTGCTCAGCTGGTGACAGCTGAAGCCAGCCGTTGAAAGCTGGTCTCGTGCTTGAGCTAGCCGGACCAGCTGAGAAAGGCAAATACGTTACATAAATAGAATATACCGTTGTGCTCAGCATTCTTGTAATAATGTAGATTAAACTGTTCTCGTGCTTGAGCTAGCCGGACCAGCTGAGATAGGGAAAATACGTTACACTACATCAAGGACATTGATCGCGTGGAAAAGGTACAACGCCAAGCAGCACGGTTTATAACGGGCGACTACAAGTCCCGAGAAGAAGGCTGTGTATCGGACATGCTTCAGAGACTCGAACTACCGAGCCTCCAAAGTCGACGAAAGTCCAACCGGCTGACGTTCCTCTGCAAGGTGGTGGAGGGGCAGGTGCCAGCTCTACCCAGTCATGACATACTAACACCCATTCGTGCCAGGCGAAACGTCAAACCAAAGAAATTTAGTGACTGTGTGACAAAAAAACATTCTAGAAAATCAGGTGACAAAATAGTAAATGTTTTAGGCCTTTTCTATATAAGACCGAGCAGTACAAAACATTTATTCTTTCCGCAAACTGTTCTGGACTGGAATAAGTTAGATGACAGTGTTGTGTGCGCAAAGTCAATCGGAAGCTTCAAGACAGCCCTCTACCAGTGTCAGTAACATATGATGCACTCTCTCTCTCTCTCCCATTGCCGTAACTGGCCCTGCAATGTAACAATTCAGATCCAGGCTGTATAGGCGAGTTCCAATTGTCTATATCGCGTGGGATTTTGTTACAATGGTGGCGAATTGGGAGTTTTGTACCTTTCTAAGTTCATTGTAACAAAATAGACAATTGGAATTCGCCTATATCGCATGGGATTTTGTTACAATGGTGGCGAATTGGGAGTTTTGTACCTTTCTAAGTACTATTATATTTACACCCGGGCGCATTTGAATTGTTTTGTACATTGTTTAGAAAGGTATTTCATGTATATACAAATAATAATTGACCATCCAAGATACGCTAGAATCACCTGTGATTTGAGCCACATGTGATTCTAGCGTTATTATTAGTACTATTATATTTACACTTTGACACATTTGAACTGTTTTATACATTGTTTAGAAATGTTTGTTATGTCTATACAAACAATAATTGACCATCCAAGACACGCTAGAATCACCTGTGGTATGCGGCAGTGAAATATGTTTGTGTCCATATTTTGTACAAAAGCACGTTTATCATGATATGACTTCATTGTTTTCGATGTTTTTAAATGGATGTTTATCTCATTGCATTCTGGGTATACGTGTACGCCATTTTACTGCTGGATTTTTTTTATTATGCCCCACCACGATAGTGGAGGGGGCATTTAGTGTTACCCTTGTCCGTCCGTCCCGTCCGTCCGTCCGTCACGAAACTTTAACGCTCGGGTAAATTTGGCCTCATTTATTATCAAAGCGATATGTGGGGCATCCGTGTTCTATGAACACATTTTCTAGTTTCCTTTAGTTTTCATCACTTGTATATGTTGTTACCATTCATTTGAACCGTCTGATCGAGACGGTTCAAATGAGTGGTAACAACATACAATGTATACTTTTGTTGAGAAATAAGAAAATAGAAACATAAATATTTAAAATATAGTGCGTATTCCGAATGTAAAGCGTTAAAGTAACCACAGCTGTAACTCGGCCTATGCATGTATGTCATGCGAGTATATTTCCCATACGCCTGTCAGGTATGTGTTTTAGCTGTTCTGAAAAAAAATTCCCATTACTTATTTTTAAATAATGTTTTTAGTGACAGAAACATTATGGTACTTATATCACATATATAGTGGGTATTCAAAGACCATATTGATAGCTTAGCTCATGTAGAGTGATGGAAGCCGATCAATCAAATACATGTTTTACACACTGTTAACCACAAACCGCTACACACAACAATTGTCGTCTGCTGTTGCTTTTATATCTTGCCTTATTTCTCAATAAAAACATGGTTTGACAGCACTTCATAATTATGTCCAATGGAAATGATTCTGAAGTGCTGTCAAAGCATGTAAATTATTCAAAAGTCCTGTCAAAGCATGTTTTTGATGATAAAAATGGAAAATAGAATATTTTCTGAGATGTAAATTTAATTCCGAGAGTCGGTCGGGGAATGGACAGTCGATTTTTATTTTGTTTAAAAATGCCCGGGGGTGTCCGACTACCCTAGACACCATCGGGCGCTGAAGTCATTGATATGTGCAGCCATAGGCCTATCCAAATTCTGGTCATTCATTTCTACAGAAAAAAATGTATTTGTTACAATCATTCACCGATACGATGTGCATATAATTGACAATTTCCAACACCAGGAATGCCGTTTCGTTTATTGGTCTTTGATGACGTATTTTCTAAATCAATAAATCACAATTAACTGTAAATGCAAGCCTCGTTTCTGACAACATTTTCTGGCCACTCGGGTGGAATATTCTTTTCTTGCATACCCAGAGTCCATTTCAATGTTACTTCCGAAGCCACGCCCATGTGGGATTTTTCTGTCTCACACGGCTATCTCACACGGCTGACCTGTCACACACTGCCGGTGTAACGTGAGCCCCTTAAGTCCGTGAAAACCTTCAGCCTAGCCAAGCGGCTTAAGGGGCTCACGCTGGGGGTGTGAGCCCCGTAAGTCCGTGAAAACCTTCAGCCTAGTCATAGCGGCTTAAAGGGCTCACGCTGGTGGGTGGGGGGGGGGGGGAACCCGTGGAAACCAATTTGTTGGTAAATACACAATATGAATGGTAACGAT
The DNA here is from genome assembly GCA_029237695.1 of Conchocele bisecta. Classification (NCBI taxonomy): domain Eukaryota; kingdom Metazoa; phylum Mollusca; class Bivalvia; order Lucinida; family Thyasiridae; genus Conchocele; species Conchocele bisecta. Next base: position 64,748,796 of record CM055278.1, on the reverse strand, counting down.
GATATTACGCAATATGCACACCGCGTACCGTAGTTCTTCTACCAAATGGCGTATATTTATATGAAAGTGCCGATATGTAACCGACCGTGGGAAGTTGAAGCATGTCTGTAAACTAATCTATAATCGGTGGCTTTGCAAACCCCTTTGTTGGTATATACCCAATGTGCCTATTAATAATGATATTATGCAATATGTTCCAATATAAGGCAAACAAACGTGAAATATATTGGACTGATTTCAATTTTCACGGCGGGGACAAAAGCAACCGGCCATGAGAAGTTTCAGCCCGTCCGTAAACTTGATATATAGAGAACACATCGGTAGTTTTTCACAACCCTGTGTTGGTATATACCCAATGTGCCTATTAATAATGATATTATGCAATATGTACCAATATAAGGCAAAAAAAAGTGAAATATATGGGACTGATTTCAATTTTCACGGCGGGGACAAAAGCACCCGGCCATGAGAAGTTTCAGCCTGTCCGTAAACTTAGATATAGAACACATCGTAGTTTTTCACAACCCTTTGTTGGTATATACCCAATGTGCCTATTAATAATGATATTATGCAATACATTTCAATATAAGGCAAAGAAAACGTGAAATATATGTGACTGATTCAATTTTCACGGCGGGGACAAAAGCACCCGGCCATGAGAAGTTTCAGCCTGTCCATAAACTTGATATATAGAGAACACATCGGTAGTTTTTCACAACCATTTGTTGGTATATTCCCAATGTGCCTATTAATAATGATATTATGCAATACGTTCCAATATAAGGCAAAGAAAACGTGAAATATATGTGACTGATTCAATTTTCACGGCGGGGACAAAAGCACCCGGCCATGAGAAGTTTCAGCCTGTCCGTAAACTTGATATATAGAGATGACCATGGTCCGACTTGACCAGACACCGCAGCAGTTACGTGTTTGCAACTAAATATTATACGAAATCATTGCAATTTATGTATTTAAAATGTTATATGAGATTAATTCCGTAATGTTTTGTTGGTAGTGACGTGAACAGTGGTGTAAAAACGGTACAAGTCATATATGACCTCCACACTTTACCGCCCACATATCGCCAAACAGGTGTCCGATAGCATCTCGATTTATCAGCAGAATAGTATGGCCACTAAAGTGCGACACGGAGCTCGAAAATACACATTCATAACATCCCGGACGGGAAAATACCTAATTTTTACATTTGGGACCATTTTTATGCTTAGACGCACGTTAATCTCATTAAATCTTGAAATATAATCGATGACTTAAACTTTACACAGCCTTGGCCCCGATTGTTATTGTTCCGTCTGCGCATGCGCGGACTGAAACCTTTACTGGGCTGAAGCATTTTCTGTTATACCGGAACTACTTTTTGTGTATTGGCTTCCAAACGTCGTCTGCATTGTTTACAAACACACGCTCTCTACACAGTACTGTCAGTAGACAACAATGTCAACAACGTCGCTCAGGATTTGTTATGTAGGCTATTATTTAGTTCATGTTTTATCCAGTTTTATCAAATTTGCGTAAATTTGTCGGACGAGTTGTGTAAGGGGCGTCTGTAAATCAGTTGGCCGAATACTGAATACATGATTATTATTAAAAAAAACACATGTAATTGACAGCAAAATATTTACCTCGTATGTTGTTGATTCTTCCCCAAACATATGTATAGTGACATTTGATAGTGATTGGAATATTTGTTTAATAAGCCAGTGAGCAAGAATTTCTTGAAAACGGCAACGTGTTGAAATGACAAATGTCCGTCGGAGTGAAAATTTTGGCGGACTGATATTTTCGTAATTGAAGACAGCGTCTCGGAATTGCAATAAATACGCAAAATAAAAACATAAAATGGTTCTGTAAACATTATTGTACAAATTTGAATCGAGGATATATGGTCTATTTTCAATATTTATATGAGTTTGTCTCGTACTACGTCCTATTTATTTTGTGTATGTAGTAATTGGGTTTACACATGCTGTCATGAGCGTCTTCAGACCGTATTTTTATTGGGCCGTTATGTGTTAAATGTTTCCATCCAATGTAGGAGACTCTAATTTGTTGTTGATACGGGTAATGCGATTGAGTGGTTGTATTGGAGATAGCATATAAAGAAAAAAAGTTAGTATTATACTATGGTGGTTCGTTGATGGCGTACTATGGCTAAACATGATTCTGGACTTAGTAGGTATGCGAGAAAAAGTATTCCATATATACTCCTGTGTGTGACTAAGGATATTCCACCCTCGTGGTCAGAATATATCGTCAGAAACTCGGCAAAGCCTCGTTTCTGACGACATATTCTGACCACTCGGGTGGAATATCCTTGTCACACACCGGAGTATATATGGAATACTCTTAGTCCCACACCAGTGCATATGAAGGATACTCTTATTCTCGATGACGTTACGTTTTTTTCCGTGCGTGATTCACATGGTGCTACAAAAAGTGAGATAAAACAAAAACTATTAAACATAATTGCATTTTCTTTTCAGAATATTGTTTTTGAAAGGTGTCCGCATCAGAAAATGTAAAGTATATGTTGTGACGCAAGTATATGATAAGACCGTTCAAACGGTGGTTACAATATATACTTCCGTTGAGAAATAAAGAAAATATTTACAATTCTCCTTCACTAAAATGTTGTTTCCATATAATATAATAGGAGAGCCAAGCATGGGTGTCTGAGTGACAAGCAATGGACTTATATACATATCTGTCGAGTTTTTAAAAATTTCAAGAATGTGCATTGTTAATATGTATGTCAGTAGTCGTAATTGTATATCGTTTACTGGAGAAACGGGGCATACGGCTGTTGTGACTAGTGTAGACTCGGGATCGAGCTGAACGTCGCACCATCTGATCAGAGTCGTTACTGTTGACCATCGATTTATTATAATATGCATAGTGCATCCAACGAAGAGAGTAGAACATAATCAGGCTTAGATATTACTGAAGGTGCGTGATCACGTGCTTACAACAACAACAACGTCGCCCACTCCAAACTAAGTATTATTTGATATTTTCTTTAATATGCAACTGCTTTTGATGAAATATGGCGCAGCAAACGCGTATTCATGAGCTGCATTTGGTGGTCTATGGAGTGTGGCACAGACTTATGTCGTTTTTGCGAAGAATAGGCACGGAAATCGATTCTTCGCAAAAACGACAGAAGTTTGGGCGAAAATACAGAGACCACCACCAAATGCAGCTTAACAAGACGCGTTTGATGCGCCATATTTCATCAAACCCGTTACGTAATAAGGACACTATAAAATAATACGTACTTTGAATCGGTACTTGTTGTTGTCGTTAGTAACACGTGATCATACACCTTGTTACTTGATCTCAAGCTAGACTGGCCAAACTGTTCATTTCATTTCATGTTCATTTTTCCAGTCTTGGTCGTAATTGTGTATAGTAGTATATAGGGAGTCAAAATGATACCACCTAACGGTGGTATCATTTTCACCCCTATATACTACCACCACCACCCCCGATAAAACACCGTTTCGTCCAATAGCACAAACTGGTCACCAACACAAAAAAACGTGACAATTGGTGTCATAAATACATCATGTTTTTCCAATTGAACAGATAAAACTATAGTAATAAAAAGGATTTGTTTTTGTCTCGTTGTCATAAATACCTCATGTTCATGTAACGTCCAATTGAACAGATAAACTATAGTAATAAAAAGGATTTATTTTCATCCCGTTGTCATATTTATTTTCAACACGGCATTTTCCTCCTCCACTATAGCTAATTTATTTCTACGATATTGACAAATTATTAATAATCTGTAAAAAAAAAAAAAAAAAAAAAAAACCCGTGACAATTGGTGTCATAATACATCATGTGTTTTTCACTGCCAATTGAACAGATAAATCTCATAGGTTATAACAAAACATTATAACAAATCATATTTACAAAATGGATAAAGTAATAGAATGGGAAGTGGAATTTTGTAATGACCTTGTTGACGAATTTTACTATAAAATGAAATCATTATGTAAAATAGATTACATGAAATATCAGCGTAATTTATTACGCGCCGATAAAAGAGTTGCATTTTCAATATTATCCCGAAAAGTATGTAGAAATTATAAGAGCCAAATTCGCGAAATGAGGCGACTAAATAGGATCGACAAACGACTAGTTGAAGAGAATGGAGCTAATTTTATAAAACTGTTTAAAATCAACGATTCGTTTACGGATACGTTTTTCTACGAAGAAACGGAAGAAATTAGTGATTTATTTGAATCAAATCTTCCATATGAAGAAAAATTTTATTCAGAGTTTTTTCTCCCCCAATAGGTCTAATTTAGCTTGAAGATCAGCAACTAACTCTACCAACTCTAGTATACCACGTTCCACCCTAGCCACAGGGCAGCGTAGTTGCTTATGTCTACAAAGAGTTTGGGCACTAACGAACTTACAGGGGCATCTGGGGCATTGAAATTGTGGGGAGACACAAGGAAACTTTCTACGTCTCGATATATGTCTTCGTAGATAGTCTTTACAAGCAAAAGTCTTACAACAAGTAGCACACTCCATTTTTTTTTTTGGTATATATATGTATATGTTTATGTTTAATTGGACATGAAAAAACATCTTGTGTAAATTATTCATGTCCAATTGAACAGATAAATCTCATAGGTTATACAACAGAAAATATGATAACGCCAGAACTAGAAAGTTTGAGAAGAGAAGCCGAATCTCTAGGGATTACTTATAGTAAACGGTTGAGAGTTAGGGGGTTGACAAATCTGATAAACTCCACAAAGAATGAGGCGTTTATGAAGCGGTTTACCCGCGCCCACAAACGAGGAGCCTTTAATGATATATACAAAGCGGAGGAAGTTGGTAACAGAATTCAAAAAGAAAGTATTGCGGGGTTAAGGGCTAGTGTAATTAATTCTAAAGAATTACCTCCAAGCACGTCCCAAATTAGACGCCAAAATAATAAGAAAAAATCTATCGTTAGCGCTATAGTGGAAAAAGGTGAAGAAATATTGGGGGCTCACGATGAAACATTGGAAAAGTAGAAAAGGGAAGACGGGTAGTTGCATTATCCTTTCGTAAAAACATTGACATTAACGAGTCTGAACGCATGTCCGATAAAATCGCTCCGTATCTAACAACAAATTTTTATTTGAGATATTCATATTCTTACAAGCTAGAACATATGGAGGAAACTAAAAATGGAAAACCTAAAACTATAATATTTCACAAAAATCTCGGTGGTAGCGAACCACTATCATCAATGAAAACCGTTAAAAAATGGCTGTCAGATAAGGAGCAAACACGAATAATGTCCGATAAAATAGACAGACCGAATACAAAGTGGAAGTTTGTAAGATGGGTAGAGGTTTTTGTAAAGTTAATACAGGGTAGTAGGGTAATAGATTTGGGACTACAATCCAAAGAAGCGGCGGGAGGAGAACTTCCAGAATGGTTGAGGAATAGAAAAGGTATGTATTCTTTAGATAAGTATAATGACGACCTTTGTCTGTTCAGGTGTTTAGCTATGCACCTTGATAAAAATAAAAAGATCAGACCTGACAGATGTACGGAAAAAGCGAAAGAACTTAGTAAGCAATATTTCGGTAGTAATGTGGTTTCACCAATTCCTTTTTTCGATCTGAAAAAGGTTGAAGAGTTTTTTAAAATCGGTATAGAAGTATATCAACCCACCGAATGTGGCGTATGGTGGTTGAAAAAGGTACCAGCGCACTATGATGCAATAGGTAATAAACCAATGACAATAGGACTGTTTAATAATCACGCATTTCTGATAAAAAACCTTAAAAACCTATCTAAAATTTACGCCTGCAATAATTGAAAACAGAAATTCACGAAAGCGAGTAATATTTATGAAGAGACACGGACCAACATGTATGAGAGGTGAGACAAAAGTAATATGCGATGGTAATTATTTAGAGCGCCGCGTTCGTCGTTCGAGAAAGCGTTCTACCCAAAAGGTTCTAACAGTTATGGCGCGATCGATTGGATGTACTCTGTGGAAAAGCGGGAGGGAATTCACATTCACCACGAACAGTGTGGACACGGAGGTGGAAGATGGATTTTAGGAGCTCCGGTAGATGGATACTGTCCAGAAACCAATACCGTATATCAATATCACGGCTGTTACTGGCATGGGTGTGAGATTCATGCAAAGCATAAAAAAGAAGAACGCGCATCCACAATGAGAAGAGATAAAGTTATTAGAAAAAGCAAAGAATTCAACCTAGTAGTTATGTGGGAATGCGAATTTCAAAGAACGGGTAAAGATATAAAGATCAGTTGCGACACTACTCTTTATCCATATCAGATAGTATACGATTTTGAGGCATATCTCCAGCCAGAAGTTGAAACTACCGGTAATAGTTTAGAGTACGAAGCTGAGTACGTTCCGGTAAGCGTTAGCATAGGAGATAATTTATCAGGAACGGTAACTCATATTTGTGATAAAGATCCCGCAAAACTTATAGAAAAATTCGCAGAAGATTTGAAAGTCAGGGGAAAAGCTATAAGAGAAGAAGTATGGTCAAGATACGAATTTAATACGGAATATTTACTCGAAAAACAAATCGCCCAGATCAAACAGTGGATAGATCAAGTACCGGTTATAGGTTTTAACAGCAGTAAGTACGATATAAACTTAATTTTAGTAAAGAAATATTTAGTAGGTGAACTGTCATCAACAACGAAGAAAGTAATGGTTGGAAAAATGGGCGAGCGCGACAATATTTCTATTTACTCCAGAGTTTTAGATTTCTTGATGTAATACTTTATCTAGGACCCGGTGTAAGTTACGATAGTTGGATAAAAGCCTACGACTGCAAAGGACAGAAATCTTTCTTTCCTTACGAGTGGTTCGATTCTACAGACAAGCTGGATTACCCGGGACTACCGGATATAGAGAATTGGTATTCCAAACTATCTGGGAAAATGTTACTAGACGAAACAGAATTAAGTAAATGTCGTAGAATTTTCGAAGAAAATAATATGAAAACTTTCAGAGATTGGTTGAAATATTATAACGATTTAGATGTAGCACCGTTCCTAGAAGCTGTGGGAAAAATGTGTGAATTTTATAAACACAGGGGTGTAGATATCCTCAAAGACGCGGTAACACTACCGGGTGTGGCTATACAATATTTATTGAGAGGAACCATTAAAGAACAAAACCTTCGAAGACGATTATACCGGAGGATGCTCTATGTGTGCCGAAAGAAGAAATAAACATACCAAAAATGATGAAAGACCTCTAGTTGGTGGTCCATCGATAGTATTTATGCGATATGCGGAAGCCGGTGTTTCAAATATTAGAGTGGGTTCCAAACCTTGCGAGGCTGTTTTGGGGTATGACGCGAACGCGTTATATTTATCTACGTTAAATAAAGAGATGCCGTGTGGGAAAGAAACTATACATCATATAAATAACCCACATAATCCTAAACTTATTAAAAAGTTTAGTAAAAGAGTTTTATCCGGAGACTGGTTTGGGTTTGCGAAGGTGGATACAGAAGTTCCATGTGACTTAAAAGATAAGTTTTCCGAAATGTCTCCATTTTTTATAAACAGAGAAGTAGAGGTTGATGAAGTTCCCGCGCACATGTTAAAATATTTAAATGATACTGGCCGAACTAGAGGAAACGGAAGAAAATTGGTGCGATCTATGTCGGCCACTAAAGTATTGCTGTACGCGCCACTGTTGAAATGGTATTTAAAACACAGCCTAGAAATAATGGGAGTTTATTGTGTTATAGATTATATTAGTGGTAAACCCTTCGAATGGTTCGCTGAAGAAGTTACAAGACGAACGGGGGATGTAGAACCGAATAAGAAACCGGTGGCCGACATAATGAAATTATTAGGAAACTCATGTTGCGGAAAAATGATAGAGGCAACGGAGAGACATTTAAATACGACATATACGCGAGACGAAACCTGTGTTGACAAAGCATTAAGATCCGAGTATTTTGATGATTTGGAAGAGATAGGAGATGCGTACGAAATATCTTCAAGAAAACCCCTGTTCGCGGTAAAGAGACCATTCCACTGCGGAATAGCGGTTTATCAACTAGCTAAATTGAGAATGTTGGAATTTTAGTACAAATTTCTAGACAAATACGTAAAAAGAGAAGACTTCGAATTAATACAGATGGACACGGATAGTATGTATATAGGAGTTAGTGGAAAAACGATAGAGGAATTGATTAGACCTAACTTACTAGATGAGTTTGAAAAAGAAAAAAAGAAATGGTTGGCTTGGGATAAATGGAGTAATAGAGAACCAGGACTTTTCAAAATGGAATTTAGCGGAGATAGGGCGATAGCTTTATCTAGTAAGTGTTATTTCGTAGAAAAATTTAATTCAATTAATAAAAACTCCGCGAAAGGAATGTCCAAGAGAACTAACGATTTAAATTGGGATAGATATAAACGAGTACTAAGTGAAACTACAGAAGATGGAAAACACATTATAGATGTAGCGCAAAATAGAGCATTTAAAATGAAAGACGGCGTTATGAAAACGTACTGTCAACGAAAATTAGGACTCTCGGCGTACTACGATAAAAGACGCGTGTTATCGGACGGAATACATACGGAACCTCTCCAACGATCCGGGGGTAGCTGGGTGTCAGAAGGCACCATAAGAAGTTCTTCGCGAACAAACCCGCGAGATGGACCACCATCTAAATAGTAGAGCACGGGCTCATCGGGTTTGGTAATAGATCGATCTAGATGATATACATTGAGAGACCACACGGGATTAGTTGCGCGGCGGCTGCCACCTTCGAGCTCTCCCGGTTGATAGAGTACCGGACGCCAATATCCGACGGAAGTGCAATCGGTGATTGCTGCTCCTGTAAACCAACAGGTCGCCCGCGCGAGACGGCAGAGGGCTTGCTCGTCACCCTTTTAAACTTGATAGCATCTACAGGCTTCTTACCTATCAATCTGGTCACCTCTCCGTTCAGTGCAGAGACCACGGTGGGCAGTCTGGTCACCCACTCGGTCGATCGCATATGAGGGTCTACGAGTTCTTTGGTGTATTGGTGACCGAACAGTCTCTCAGCCAGGGTTCGATTGAAACGCTCCACGATTCCCTGGTCCCAGTGGATGTTGACGCGGCCGCGTCTGACAGAAACTTTGTGTTTGGATAATATATGAGATACCGCGCCAATGAACTCGCGGCCGGGATCGACCTGGAGAAGATTCGGCCATTTGAGAGGACTCCTTTTATATATTCGGGAAAGGGCCTCGGCCACCTCCTTAGACTCTTTAATGGTCAACGGCTCAGCCCCCTTATAGCTACTCGCTACGTCAACGATTGTCAGCGCGTACTTGTACGTCTTGCGACCGACGCGATCGTGAGGGAGAAACAGGAGATCCGCTTGGTGAACTTGGTTCGGCACCGGCACGTCGAATTTCGGGCGCGGAATATTGTGAGCGCGGGTAAATATATCTTCCAGATGGCCTGCTTCTTGAGCCATTCCTTGGTGGCGTTTTCTGAAACCTTGGTCGCCGCCGCGAGGTTCTTGATGGCAGCGAGTCCCTTCCAGTAGCCGCGTGGGCTATAGTACGTATTCGCCAGCTTGCGCATTTGTTTGGTATCAAGTTCGCGCGTGTTCATCGTAATGCGAAGTATTATAATATATCGGACAATCTCCAACACGTACTCGTCATATATAAAAAAAGAAAAAATATTAATTTTGTAAAAATAATTAATTTAAAATTTTCGATTGAATATAGTAGCCGACGATACCCACCACACCCATTCCCACGACGATGAACGCGATCTCGCGGTCTTTTTGGGCCTCTGACGGTACATATAAATCTGAAAGTTGCGGCTCACGATCCAGCGGCGCGAGACTTCTCTGCGGATATGCCAGCGCGTACTCGCGGTTGGCTTCTTCAACGTTCTGGAAAGTTTGTGCAGCGTGATTCTCGCGGCGAAGCTCTTCGTTGACCCAGTCCAGATGTGCGGTTCGTTTTTTCGACCATGCTTCCTCTGCACTCTTGAGTTGTTCTTCAGCTAAATCGTGACGCTCGCGCTCCTCATCCGCGTCCGAGCTTTTCATTTTAGAGAAGAAATAGTTGCTACCGCTGAACGCCAATGCGTTTACGAGCGCACCATCTATCATTATTCCGATCGAAGCCATTTTATTTCCGTATATTAACTGGTAGAATTCCATTTTTAACTAGATAATCTCGGGTCCAAGCTGCGGCCGTTACATCGTTACACCGTTCAGCCATTATTGCATATAAAAAGGATCGCGTTTAATGTTTAAATGGGGCGCATCCCTCATCGATTGGATTGGAACCGCATCCAACAGTGTTGGGGGTTGTTTTTTCAATTTCAGCCTCGTTGATGATCTGTTGTTGAAACGGTAAAGCACATACAGGGTGCCCACAACTGACAGAGCACCAACAACAACCCACGGGATCCAATCAGTTGGAGCAATCGGTTCCAATCCAATAGCGATTGGGGGAGAAACAGCTGCCACCGGGTGTTTTATCGTCTCTGTCTCCGATTGCAACGACCGTTTGGCCTCTCGAAGCTCAGCGAGTATTTTATCTTGTTTAACTTTTCGTGTGGCAGCAGCCGCTCTCCCAGCCGCCTGTCTTTTGGGATTTTTTATACGCTGAATGTCATCCAGTGGCGGAGTAACACTCGGGTTCGATTGTGTTGGAGCAATCGGGTTAAACACCGTCACTCTCGCGGGTGCGTCTTGTGTCATCATCATTTATAATATTAGGGCTTATAGTTTGTGGACATATATTTCCAAATTGACAGTGTTTACCCGTGATCAACGCGGTTGTCAGCGGAGCTAAGTACATTCCAAACTTGTGATAAAATGAGCAGCAGGCTGTTCTAAGAGTGTGTCCTATAAAAGGGTCGGTCTCTAGATCGCCAATCAATCCCGCGGTGTCTGGTATAGGGAGAAGTATACTAACGGTGGTAGCGTAAAAATAAATAGCAGCCGATCCGAGAGTTTTCGTCATCTCCGCACCTAATTTGGATTCGTATCGCGCGTACATTTTATCGACCTCCGCATCCGACATCTTATCCACCTGACAAACTGAGAGACTCCTACCGAGATAATGCTCCAATTGTCCCCCAGCAACCAGCGCAGCCAACCGCTCACGTCGCGCCGCGTTTTCATTTTCTTCCGGGACTGTATCGGCAGCCGTGCTGACAGGTGTTCCTACAGTTTCAGTCGTGTCGAAAGTCGGAGCGACTGTTTCTTCCATTAGCTGATCGAGAAGTTCTTCGCAGTTCATTATTCATAATTTTCTTAAAGTTATTCTTACGAGTCTCATAAGTCTAACATATTGCCAAGCGCACCACCAGATACTTATGATCACCGTTATGCTCACAATAAAGCTCGCAGCGGAGCAACAAATTCTTAGCAATTGCTCAGCATTGTTAAGCATTTTCTCAGCATTATTAAGTATTTGTTAAGCATTGTTCAACATTGTTAAGCAATTGTTCAGCATTTGCTCAGCATTGTTAAGCATTTACTCAGCAGTTAGTAGTTAATTTTAAGAAAATTAATTACATACATTATAAGCAGTTGGTTGATCAGTCTTTAGCAGAAGCTTGGCGTGTTTAGTTTCCGAAAGTATTCGTCGAACCTCCAGGCGCTCCTCGCGCGTTGGGATAACGTCGTTCTCTCTAAGACATTCATCGAATGAGTCTCGGTCCTTGCAGTGGAAGAGGGCGACCCATTTCGTTTGCTCGCGCAGATCCTTGAGGACGGCATTGTACTTCTGAGTGGAGATCCATACGCTTTGCCTAGCATGGCGGCCAGAAAATGCGAGCTCGAAGAGAATGTCCTTCTTTTTGGTCATCGCAGCCTTGGCCGAGCAATCGTCAATCACGTATAGGGTGGGCTCTCCCTGGAATATTTGATAGAAGACACGCAGCCAACAGTGAAGCCTGTCGCCGGGGTCAATAACGTATACCTCAGGGTCGGTCCATATCCAAGGGCGCCGCTGATAAGTCTCGTTGTGCCGCACAGTGGGACACAGGATCACGATGTGACGAAAGGCATCGTGGTAAGAGCCCTCGAGTAAGTCGAGGATGAAAACCGTTTTTCCGCATCCTGTCTGCCCACATATTATAGCAGAGTGTGCATCTCCAATCGTGAATTGGTATTGATTTTTAGTACATCGCTGAGACGTATCGGCCATCTTCGATGTTGAGTTGCGCGTCCGTAATTATATATAAGTACACGTTCAATGTGCCAGCTACATCCGCCTCTTTGGTTATCTGGATCGTCACACCCTCGCTAGCGTTCTCAACTTGGCGTCGGCTACCGTGCATTTGGTCGTCGTCGCTGGCTCGCATGTCTAGCCATAGAGCGTATTTTGTATTCAGGAAATCCGTGAGGGAGACGTCCGAGAGCTGCAGGTCTTTGGCAACCGCGGCAACCTCTGGGGAACGCTTAGAGCCGGAAGCAAAATGTTTCCTTACTTCTTCCCACTGCTGGTGTGCGCGAAGACCCGCGCTGTAGAGTTGATTGGGTGATCCCTCGATCGTCACCTCTACCTTCGTGATTTTGGGGCTATAAAATTTGTCGGATTTTCTAGCACAGAGCGCGAACCGACCCTCTCGAACAACATCAGTATACCTTTCATCGAGCGGGCGGGTACGTTGACATTAATATTCCACAATGTGTCGCTTTTGTCTTTCGTCATCTTGCGGTGGTGAAGAACTCGGTCGTAAAGTATAGCAACGCGCCCGATATACTGGGTTCTGATCAATCGCGCGAGTTCGGGCATCGTGACCATGTCGTACTCCAACGAAACATTGTCGATCGTATACTTCGATGTCATGTCAGTGGCTATGAGAACTCGGCCGTAGTCATTGAACGTTAGTTCGTATTCGAGGTGGTCAGCCAAAGCACTCTGATAGTGGGGCATGTGACTCTCCAGCAACTCAAAGTCGAGCAGGATGTAGAATCGGTTGCCATAAGCGGCCGCGACCGTGTTTTCGCTCGCGATGTTATCTACCTTGTCACCAGCCCCGATTCTAAGTCTAGTTACGTTCCTATTTCGGCTGGTGTCAATACCTTGATATACCTCATTTTCGCGCTCTTGTGCCGTCTTCCACTGGTCCTGGTAGCAATGGTAGACGTCGCTGTCATCGATCGACATCACCTCATTACCAGAAATCTTTATCATAGTCTTCTTGACGATGGCGCGACCCAGGTTCTGAACGATGGTTCGGTCTGCGTCCGTCGATGTAAGCGAAATAGTGAAAGCGAGGCGAACAGTCCCCGGCGTAATGACGTCGCTAGCTCCGAGGCTGGGGAAGCGGACTAAGAGCTGCTGGTTCTGGTCGATCGTCGATGGGTTGTTCGTAATAACGACACTCTGTCTCAGACCTTTTGCCCCGAGGGGCTCCCGCAGTCTGCGGTATGGATTGAGTTTGCGACCGTATTGACTCGAAGACATAATCTATTAAACCTGTATGGTTTTGTCTTTAATATAATAATAATTATTAAAGATGGCTGGTCTCGATATTGGCATGGACGATTTCGACCCATATAGCCGAGGTGAGGGCTTGGACGATGATGATGATGACGATTTCGACCCATATAGCCGAGGCGAGGGCTTGGACGATGATGATGATGACGATTTCGACCCATATAGCCGAGGCGAGGGCTTGGACGATTTCGATGACGAAACGACCTTCATAGAGCCCCCACCCGAGAAAAATACACATTTAGAAATGTGGGAGGCCCCACCCGAAACTCCGGCATGGGCGGGCGGTGCCGATCTTCAAGGGTGAGCTGGCGTCTATCGAGGAAACGAATACTCTGGTGAAACGGTGGGAGAGTAAAGTGTCTAAACACGGTATCAAGGCCACGTTGGAGTTCCGCAGCACTAAAAGTGGAGACCTGTGGGTTAAATGGAACAAGAACTGGAAGTTGCTGACGTACAAGAACGACCCGACCAAGTTCCTCAGCCCCTCTTCATTGAACCGATATGGAGCACTCCTCACTCGAGCTCTCGGAGTGATCGATGATCAATCGCAATTGCCTAAAAAAATGGTAAAAATCTTTCAGGCTACCGACAAAACGCTGGCGAAGACGGCCGCCACTACAGAAACGATCGAGCTCAGCGAGATCCCTCGCGTAGCCACCGACGCTATTAACACGATTGAAACCACGGTCAACGAAATAAACGGCACGAAGTTTGACCCACCGTTACCTCTTCGCGAACTCTGGGGACTCGATAAGGTTCTACAAACAACCCGGGGCGAACTGGTCAATAACCTCTCCAAACTCTCAGCGCTGGACGAACATATCGCTCTAGAAGAAAGAAAAATAAAGGAAGCACGTGGCCATAGAGAATCTACCGAGCGAATCAACAAACTCCTGCGGTCGTTGCGGGATGAAAGAGAAGCTCTCTTGGAGGCTGCCTCGACTAACCGTGAGACGCTTTCCGGTCAATTAAGTCGGATCCACGAACGCCCAAACTAGCTCTTATTGTGAGGTGCACAAGCTCACCAATGGTGTTCTTTTGAGTGTATACACCCCCGACTGAATACTTTGCATTAGAGTTAAAGCTAAATGCTTGGGTATCCATTGAAAGATATTTATTATGTTTGCTTCTATCACTAATGTTCAAAATGAGAGTTGTGAACTTCAAAAGTCAATCGACAACTGCTGCGGAAAACGCCGGGTAGGCCTCAGATCAATCACCTTCACGGTTGGGTGGAAAAAAGTGGGGGATAAGGAAGGGTTCGGCTACGTGAAGGATAGACGACAAGTAAGTGTGAGGCTGCCCCCCGGCCTTTGGAGTTCGAGATCCCTCCAAACTTTTGTTGCGTCGGAGCTTGCTGGTAGAGCCAACCTCACAATCTCGAAAGTCACCGGACTCGCGACCTTTACCGTCGAACCCGCCAACCAGGTAACGATCACCCCGGCTTTGGCCTCAATGTTAGGATTAGCACCCACTTACAACGAGGGTGAAGAGTTTCAGCTCCCTGTCTTCCCCGCGGGCGAGCACCGCCGCGATACCCCGGTGAACTTTACCTTCACAAAAACTCTCGGGGTGCAACTGGATCGGGTGAACACATCGTACAACCTGGTAGACGATACTGGCGAAGTCCGAGTGAATGTCGTCCTGAATGGTGTAGAACAGAATATTGGCATCACCAAGCACGCGGGGCAGAGGTCAGGGTTTACTTTATTCGATGATGACACTACAATTAAAGTTTCGGCAGGTAGTGTTATTAACTTTGTTACAAAAATTGGCGACCAATCGGCTTCCTCCACTATTGTTACGCTGTTAATACAACTTGATTTATGATGAATGACGAGAAACTATATCCACACTTACCTTCGGGGACGGTCGACCCGGCATCCTTTAGGATGACCAGGATCGTTGAGATACAACATATTCTACAACACGAGGGAGAGACGCGGACGGGATATGCGAAGAAATATAGACGGTCGGTCAATATATTAGAGGGGGTGAGCACCGCGTTAGCCTCAGCATCCGTTATAAGCGGGGTGGGGAGTGTGTCTTTATTGTCAACAATCGTCGCTGCACCGGTCTCTGTGGCCTTGAGTGGTGTAGCGGCGGGGGCGGGACTGCTTTGCATGACGGCCAGACTCGTGGGCCGAAAACTAGAGGTCAAGAGTCGAAAGCACGATCGAATAGCAGTTCTCGCGAGATCTAAGAAAAACAGTATCGACGTTATCGTGTCGAAAGCGATAGCCGACAACGATATATCAGATAGCGAGTTCAAAATGGTCGTCGAAGAGATGGTAAGATACCAGGAGTTAAAGGGTACTATCCGGTCCAAGGCTCGACCACAAATTCTCGCAGACGAAGATATAAAAAAACTCGTTATGGAAGGGAGGGCCGACGAGAGAAAAAATCTCCTCGCCCGTCTCGGGACGTGATATGCTTATTCGCGTGTCTACAGCGACATCAGAATATTCCTCCACCATACATTCCAGCTGTTCCGACGGCCCCTCCATACGGAACATAAATTTTTTTTTTAATAATTTAGGGCCCCTTTGCGACACCCACTGACCACCATACATTTCTACAACCGCGTATCGACACCCACTGACCACCATACATTTGTTATAACCGCGTATCGATATACTTTGTGATTTTTATCTGTTTTTCTTATATTAATTAACTTAAATTTCTTAAAATTAATTAATAATAATTTTTACAAAACTAATTATAAAATTAATAAAATAACGAACCATCCCGGAAATTCGTGAACCTCGCTAAGTGTTTATAAATAATTATAATTTGCTCACCATTTTTATGTTGTATAGGAAAGTGATGAGTATATATACGTTTGAAAGCCTTACAACAATTGGTTGTTGTGCGTTGTGTCCTTGAGCAAGACACTTTATCCACACTGCTCCAGTTCACCCAGCTGTAAATGGGTACCGATAATTCGTAGTTGCTCTGTAAATACGAATTACCGGCTCCTCTCAAAAAGTCTCTACCTCCGTTCATTCTCCCATTCTTGGGAGACGGCATGCAAGGTCCTAGAGCCAGTGCCGCCGTTAAATATAAGCAAAAAAAACAAAACAACAATTGGTCTCATCTCGTGTGTGCCATGTTGTTGATCCGGTATGACGTCTGTCTCGTCTGTTTAATGGTAGCAGTCTCTAAATGTATGTGTGTGAATTGGTGATGGAATTGTATAGCTCAAAGGTGCCGGCCTAAAAGATTTCTACCTAAGAGCTTGCAATTACATCACGAAATCACAAAATAGGCTCGCCTTACTTCGTCGGTTTCTCTGAATTGAGGAATTGGCAATGGGGTTAAGGCGACCCGTAAAATGAGACTGTAAGCCAACAGATGCGTGGGCTTAAGAAAGGTCCCAACACCCCAGTGGCTGGGTGTCGGCAAAGAAATCTGCCCAGTCGCTGGGGTTGTGTACACGAGTGGAGGCTTTTGCTATTTTTTTACAAATTATTAATAATTTGTCAATATCGTAGAAATAAATTAGCTATAGTGGAGGAGGAAAATGCCGTGTTGAAAATAAATATGACAACGGGATGAAAATAAATCCTTTTTATTACTATAGTTTATCTGTTCAATTGGACGTTACATGAACATGAGGTATTTATGACAACGAGACAAAAACAAAAAAAACCAAATCCTTTTTATTACTATAGTTTTATCTGTTCAATTGGAAAAACATGATGTATTTATGACACCAATTGTCACGTTTTTTGTGTTGGTGACCAGTTTGTGCTATTGGACGAAACGGTGTTTTATCGGGGGTGGTGGTGGTAGTATATAGGGGTGAAAATGATACCACCGTTAGGTGGTATCATTTTGACTCCCTATATACTACTTGTATTGTTTATTGATAAGTCGTCGCAGACAATAATATGGTAAATTATATATTGGGTATGAATGGAGACAACAGTTCATTGCGTGTATGGACCAATGTAGGCACTGATCAGGCTGTACGTCCCTGCAGACTGATCAGGGCTTACAATGACCCGTATGGAATACATGTTTTGACAGCACATGAGAATAAAATGTATACGGTTTTCATGTGCTGCCTAAGCATTTTTCTCTTCTTAGCAAATAAGCTAAAAATGAAAAAACGGCATACATACAGCATTATTTTTTGCTTGCTTTTTCAAGAATAAATAAACCACAATTATTCGTAAATTTGTCAACCAATCCAATTCATACTTGGTATATGTGATTTCCGGAGTGAGTAGCATTTTATATGTGCCCCGATCCCTGTGGAGTTATGCCCCTTTTACGACTGTGGGAGGTTGGTCCGGCGAACGCGATGGTGTAAATTGACGGTGGGGTTCCACCTTACAATGTATCGGAATCACGATTTGCCTGGTTTGTCGTTTTTATCTTTCGCTTTTTTGTTACCTCGGAGTTGAATTGGGTTATTGCCCATTATAAAAGTAGTAAGATTATTACTGATCCTACTGCTTCTGGGAGGGGGCCAAGTGATTGGTGTGGCGAGGACCTGGCATCAGATCAGGATTATTCTGATTTCAGGGCTGAATATATAGTTTTTTTATTGTAAATATTCAGTTCTGATTTTTGGATTCCCCCCCCCCCCCCCCATTTTTACATGTATTGGATTTAGTACTAAACCCATTGACCTGGTCTTAAATGACATTAGCTGCTGATAGGCTATTAAACCCCAACAAACAAACAAACACATTTGCATATGGTGGGTGGCAGTTGGGCGAGGACCTGGCATCAGATCAGGATTATTCTGATTGCAGGGCTGAATATATAGTTTTTTGTCGAGCCCGCTTGCAGAAAGCGAGACATAGTGATCACAATGACGTCCGGGTGTCCGTGCGTTTTTAAATACCTTATATCTCTGCAGTCCTAAGTTACATTGACTTGAAACTTTATATGCGTATTAGTCATCCTCCATATATCCATGTTGTATCCCAATCATGTGGCCCAAGGTCAAGGTCAAATGACTTAGAAGTTTGCGTTAAATTGTTGTCAAAATTTGTGTTAAAGTTTTCAGATACCTACATGTACTATCTCTGTAACCGTAAGTCGGAAGTGCTTGAAACTGTGTATGCGTATTGGTCATCATCCATATATTCATTCTGTGTCCCACTCATGCGGCCCCTGTGCCAAATGACTTAGAAGTTTGCGTTATTATAAAATCTACGTTAAAGTTTTTACATACATTATATCTCCACACTTGTTACTCTAATTTACTTCCAACTTCCAACTTCTAATACTTCCTTTCAATCATCCATATTTTTATTCTATAGCCTGCCCATGTGGTCCACATGCCCAAGGTTAAGGTCAAATTACTTTGAAATGTGTGGTAAAGTCTTTACATACCTTATATCTTCACAACACTTACTCTGATTTACTTCCAACATCCAATACTTCTTATTCATCATCCATATTTTCATTCTATCGCCTACCGATGTGGTCCACATGCCCAAGGTCAAGGTCAAATGACTTCAAAATTTGTGTTAAAGTTTTTACATACCTTATATCTCCACAACACTTAACTGCGACTTATTTCAAATAATTCTTTATTATCATCCATATTTTCATTATATAGCCCACCCATGCGGCCCACATGCCCAAGATCAAGGTCAAATGACTTTAAAATTTGCGTTAAAGCTTTTACATACCTTATATCTCCACAACCCTTAATTCGAACTTCAAATAAATACACTCTTAGGCAATCAAATGCCTCGGCGGGCTCGACATTCGGGCAGCGGCCATCTGGTTTATTGTAAATATTCAGTACAGGTAATATATTGGATTTAGTACTAAACCCATTGACCCGGCCTTAAATGACCTTAGCTGTTGATTATTGAAATAATTTGCGACCGTTCATCAACAATGATATACCTGTAATGTATGACCATCAGCCAATCAGATTGCGTGATATGTATAGAGTATGTTAGAAAGACCATTGAACCCCAACAAACAAACAAACAAACAATCATACTCGGTATACAGTCACATAACAATTAGCTAATGGTGTACATCAGCAAGTGACATACCGTTTGACCTTAATGTGACATTGACCTACTTTTTACCATGCCTCGATGGGTGTATATTGTGACCTCTTGTACTCTTATTTCAAAATGAACCACTTTCCTGCATTGTGGAACAGTCGAAAACTGAAATAGTCCATGTCAGCATAGCTCCAGATATGTTTTGTGTCTAAAGAGTATTATACCCCCAGATTTCAATTTCAATGCGTATTTTACTTTCGCAAATGTATGATAGATTTTCTTCCTTATTAAATAGGGAACATATGATAAAAAATTCTCTTATTTGAGCAGCAAAAAGCAAACACTGTTTGGTTTTTGCAGCTCATCTAAGTAAATTTCACTAGTCAGTTTGAAAATCAATGCGTATTTTCACAATGCTGTGAGTATTTTGTACTCCCACTGTTGATAATCAATGCGTATTCTGCTAAAATAAGTGCGAACAATACGCCAATACACACCTTATCTGGAGCTCTAAATGTTAGTGACTTAGGGGTGAAAGGGTTAATTAATCAATCAATCGACAGTGCTCTGCCTACAGATACAGGTGCGGCTGTATACGCCCCTGTTGTTGTATGCATGTAACACCCCAATCAGTAAATCAATCATCCATTGATCACTCAATCAATCGTCCATTGATCACTCAATCAATCGTCCATTGATCACTCAATCAATAGTCCATTGATCAATCAATCAATCAATATACCATCGATCTATCAATCGTCCATCGATCAATCAACCATCGCTCACTCACTCAATCGACCATCGATCAATCAATCAATCGATCATCAATCAATCAATCATTCGACAATCGATCAATCAATCAGTGTTTTTCTTTAAATTTCAGATGTGTCATCATTCCAGTTAACGACGTCAACTGCATCATCGCCGGCTATTCTTGGAAATAATGCATATTATTTATCCTGCCAGTACACGGTTTCGTCTATGGAATTGTTAGTTGGAATAGAACTGAAAAGAAAACGACACACTGATCTTGATTTCACTACAATTGTCACCTTTCAAAAACCATTATCTCCTTTCAAAACGTCATATAATGATGTATCATTGAAATCTCGGACAGTAGCGACCAATCCAATAAAATCATTACAAAGAGCGACCCTGGAGTTTAGCGAAGTGAAGTGTAGTGACAAGGCACAATACCAGTGGATCGCCCACTATAATAACAATGGAAATTTGCAAAACTTACCAAGAAACACTGAGATAATGGTGAAAGGTGAGTACTGAGAGTTATATAGTATTTAAGTCCTGATTGTCTAATGCTGCCTCATTACATGTACATTCCCATCTACATGTATATATGACTGCTTTAGAATAGACCTCATATCAATCAATCTCGCCACCCTTACTGTTAGATATACCTCCGGCATACAAAGTATAACGAGTGGTGTATGGTATTTCCGTACGGAAGGCACACACCAAGTTGCAAGTCCCTACCTAGTACATGATTACGGATAAACAGTTTTACTTCTTTCAAGAAACGTGACGGACGGACGTACATTCGTCCATCCGTCCGTCCGTCCGTCCGTCCGTCACATTTATTGTAAGAAGTAAAACTCGTAACTCGTAACACGTAAAACTTTTAAACCGTTTTAGACCTGAAACTTGGTATGTACCTTCCTTATGATGAGTAGATGCGCAAAGTTTATTTCGATTTTTGATTCGACCTCTGGGTCATGGATTAGAATTTCCCAATTTTGCCTTGTAACTCCTAAAACTTTTAAACCATACTAGCTGCAGACCTGAAACTTGGTATGTAGCTTCCTTATGATGCGCAATGTGTATGTAATCGTATGATATCTGTTTCCATAGCGAGAGCATCGTTTCCAACCGATGGCAGCCTATCATACGATAACAAGAATGACTACAAAGAAGACGACACGATAACGTTTACGTGTCAAGGTGATGTGGGTAGCGAGCCGGCCGGCACGATGGCATGGTACTATTACATTAACTCCGTACAAACGGACGTCACGGCAGATGCACAACAAAATTCCCCCGTTTTTAATGAATTCGCGTGTACCTACACACGCACGTCGACACTGACGTTGACCTTGAAAAGGGAATTTAACCAGTTTAACGTACGGTGTACTGTGCAACAGGACATAATCACTGAAGAAGGGACATATTCAGACGGACATATTCAGACGAATGAGATAAATGTTAAATGTAAGTATAGAGATCGGTTGTGGTCGAGGTGTTAGAGCACTGGGGCCCGTTTCACTCAAGTTTGTACTATACAAATGTTTGTACAAAGATTTCTATGAATTTGTTTCTCTGATTAACTTTGTTCACTAATACTATCATTTTGAACTTACACGCACACTTAAATGAATGTGAACACATCCACGAACGATTCACCTACGCTAGGTCTCCGTTCGTTTCACGAAAGCTGCCCAAATTGTATTGCCATATAAACAATGGAAAGACAATATTATTTTTTATCATATTAAATTCTGTCAAAATTTCGGAATGAGCCTTATTTTTATTTTGTGAAATTTGGTCAACTATTTATTTTAATACTAAAAATTGATTTGTCTATGGGAATTTAATGGGGGGAAAAGGAGGTGGAAAAGCTGGGGGAGAAGCCTCTGTGAAGATTTCTATGGGGATTTCCCAAGTAGTAGTAGTAGTACAGGGTGTCCCTTCAGGTACCATCTCCCCCATGTTAAAGCACATCGGCCGAGAGGAGCAGAGAAGAGCAACATGTATATAGGGCTTCTGCAATACCATAACGTCTGACTCAATGGTGCGTAACGCTGTCGCAATTTTGTGCAATACCAATTCTTACACTGTATCAGACGACGTTATCTGTCAACCAATCGAATCATATCGTGTTTAATAACTACCAATTTTGACCAATATTGAAATCAGTTCGCCGCCAGACAGCAGATAGTAAGCAACGCATAGTCCCATAGGCCCCTGTTTCAACCGTGAGAGGAGCAGAGAGGAGCAACATGTATATACGCGTGTCCATACATTATCCGTATATGTATGCGACT
The DNA here is from genome assembly GCA_029237695.1 of Conchocele bisecta. NCBI lineage: Eukaryota > Metazoa > Mollusca > Bivalvia > Lucinida > Thyasiridae > Conchocele > Conchocele bisecta. The sequence continues at coordinate 64,726,232 of CM055278.1, read as the reverse complement.
ACGCATTTCGTTTGGTATATACGACCATTGCTGTATGTTGCATATGTTATATGTGTGGGCTAAATATTTACTTTATGTGGAAACTTGGGACCATTTGCAACTGAACATACATTTTGGTTGTTAGGTTAGCACAGCCAATAACGAGCTCGCCCGGGTTCGATTCTGGGCCTATGTTGTATGTGAGATGACACTCATGTCGTCGGAATACCAGGCAAGTTGGTTTTCACCGGTCATCCCAGTTTCCTCCCCTCCTACATATGTGCAAATGAGAAAAAATAAAAACAAATATGTGCTACCGCCTCCGTTATACAATAGAGTATGAAGTAAAATTGACCATACACAGGGTTAGCGTTATTGATGGAAGTTATTTGTAGGGATCATTCTGATCCATATTGATAACGCAGGAAAATAAGACAACGCTGAATACAGTTTATATTTTAATGTCCCCGTACAATGATGATGTGCGGGTCGGGGATCTATCCTACACACCACCTTACAATCATACATGATATAACAAACATATGAAAGTAACATAGTTGCTAAATGTAACAATGTATTATACATTTAAAATCCGTATGCAACAGTATACACATGGTCCTTCGTCACTCTCTTGTCATACACATATTTATACACCTTGTTTTCCATTTTTGTTAATAACTTTTTAGTTTTACTGTCCCGACATATTTTAAAATTGTCATTCACAGTCACTTGCTCCTCTGTTGCATCTGTCACAATTCTTTTTATTGTGTAATAGTTAATGTATTTCGCATTCTTGTAATTGAACGTGATACCCCGAACTTTACAGCATGTACGACTCCCGTCCTCTCCTGGCTTTTCCAAACATAGCCGTAATTTTTGGGACCAGCAGTCGCAAAACTGATTATTTTGTTATTAGGTACCTCATCTGTCAGATCACCCAGGTAGTCTCCCAGGGGTGGTTTCCATTCTCCTCATTTGGACGTGACAATTATAGAATCTGTATCAACATACAGAGTACGTGGCCCGAGTTTCTCTATATAGCCATACAGCTTCAAACGGGCTTGGACTGTGGTGTATGCCGCTATAACATCATTAGTTTTGTCTGACGATTCGATGAAGTTCGCTTGGTTTATCCATGTCATTTCCACCATTTCTTCGCTGACGAAATTCACCGCCAACATTTGTTGTTCATCACTGGCTAATTTATCATAGAACTCGGCCGGTTCAGTTACATAGGTAATTTGCGGCATATTCGGTCTTTGTCCAAATTTTCCGCAGAAAGAATTCAACATTAATTTTGCTAATGCTCTCAGTCCAGGGTTATTTTCAATTTTGCTGTACGTACTCTAGTTGTATTCCTTCCCGCACGTAATAGTCATTAATATACTTCTTCTTATCCTGTGTATTCTCACATCAGGATGGCCATCCACTAGCTTCTCGTTTCATTTTCAGAAATGTGTTCACGTACTCTGTGAACACACCGCCAGTCATCGTTACAGGGTCGTATTGGGCTATCTGATCGAAATACCACACCTCATATATTTGAACAATCGTATACCCCTTCCTTATGGCCAACTTCAATTCCTCTGTACCCCATGTGCCAGTCAGTGCCCTTTCGTTGTCCGTGTGCTGACATTTGCTGGAAATTTTCAGCGCATGTCTGGCATAAGACGAACAATAGCTTTTCGTTTATCTTTGATGGTAGGACTGGTAAGTATAGCTCTCGTGGTGGTATAACCTTACATTTAATCAGCCCTTCGTAGTTCATTATGTCTTCGAAATTCTCTGTGATGATAGTGGGATGTCCGAGTGGTACTTTTCCTGTCTTGTTTACCCATGGGTACAAACTGGTGACGTCATAGTAATCTATTGAATCTTCTGTGGATGCTTCCTTTAACAAGGTAAACGGCTCTGTTCTACCTCCAAAGAATGCGTCGCGCGGTTCCAATGGAGTAACAAAATCCTGCTGTTTTATAATTAGTTGCAATTCCGGATTGGCTTGCACTTCATTATCAAAGTCTTGTTCCCACTTCGCACTGTATGTATAGCCTAAGCCTTCGATGTACCGTTTCTTTGCCAGTGTTCGTTCATACAAGTCCCCCATCATCATGTCGCTAATTGGGTTCACTGTGGTCATGGAATTCTAACATTACCTTCTGACCTTCTTCAGTTTCATAATATCCATCAACAAGATATTTCCCGATCTTCGTCTCACCGCCATTGTGTGCATGTTGGATTGTTATACCTAGTTGATGTGATATATATTTGATCCATTGAAGCGCTTTCGTCGATTGCCTCTGCTCTACATGCAAAATACACGAAAGCACTGGCAAATCCGTCTATTGTCGAAAATGCAACCGAAATTTTAACACCTCAACACCGCAGCGCCCATATGGCACACCCGCATTCTCGTGCAGTTCTTCTGCCAGTTCCTTCTGAATATATTTCCCATGCCTGATTGATTCCCATTGTTCGTGCTTGTCTAGCCTCGCCTTTGCCGTTATAATAGCACGGGCACAGCAAAGCTGGTCGGAGTTTTTTATCCGGATAATACACTTCTTATCCTTGAGAATTCTCTCCAAGTTCACATATTCACATTTTTTGCCTTTTCCACCATCTGGCATTATTACATGCGTAATCTTTATTTCGAGCGTTTTGTCTAGTACAAACTCTTCGTATGATTGTAGAACACGTTCTATCTCCGAAAAAAACAGTTCCACATTCAACTCATTCTTTCGCATGAACGGTAACGTGATCGGGAAGTCCAATTCCGGGGACTGCACCACCAATCTAATCATGTCTTTTGGAGTCGCGAATGTGGTTACCTCCGTCATAATCGAGGCGAAAATCCTTTTCAGAGTTTTCGTAATTTCCAGTAAACCTTCGACCTCTATATCCTTGAATGCAACCACGTACGTCAATGATGTTGTATTGAACTTTGACATTTTTACTTGTCTCGTCTTCTTCATAGAGTAAAAGTTATTTGAATCATCATCAGTCTTAGAACGTTGTAGAGATGGTTCTTCATCCTGCACACCATGTTGCCTTTTAACACCACCTCCGTATTGATAACGTATCCGCATATGTATTGCTAAATTATATGGCCTAGTAAATACCATCGAGCACTGCAAACACTCGTGTTCCCTAAAGTCTCGGTGTCTCGCCTGGTGCCGTTCTAGATTATAAGCCCGATCGAAACATTTCCCACACGTGTCGCATTTATGGTCACGCCAATGATTGTTCGTGCATCTATGGTGGGCCAGTTGGCTGAGCTTATCAAATGGCTCTCCGCATTCTTTGCATTGGTACGCCATCTCGCCTGTAACAGAAATACAACAGTTTGTTTTTTAATGCTGAATTATAAATAACCAACACTCTCCTACACTAATAGTTTCAATTCATGGAACATTTAGACAAGACCATTATGCTGATGTTTAAAATAATACAAAAATTGTTAACCGTTGTCTCGCCTGTCACCTGTATAAATAAGCACTGGGGCTACTGCAGCCACTATGTCTTACCTTTTCCTGAACAATTAACCAGAATAATAATATAAGTTTTATTCCGATGTCATCTATTCAAACGTCGAACGCAAACTGATAATATTTGAGATGCTTTTACGTAATTGTATGAATTCGATACACATGGAAGCGCCCTCTATATTGGAAACCCCTCATAGAGGCAAAATACATAAATGAGTCACACATATGGTTACCTACTAGATTAATGGATTACAACTGTACAAGCGACATATTAGATTGCATTTCTTAAAGCGCCACCTATATCACGTGATATTATTTAAAGCAATTTGATTGGTTATCAGTGAAGAAAACACTATAAGAGAACAACAATTACATGCAATAGTTCATTATTGGATTAGTCGTCAGACGAGCAACATGTATTTTACAACGTGTCCAGATTGCCACCAGGAATATTCAAGAAAGGATGCGATGTTAAGACATCTGCGACATAAACATTCTGACTCTCAAGAAGTTATCCAGACATATCGACGGGGCAGTGAAGCATACCCACCACCACCACAGGGAGCGCCACCACCTCCACTACCACCACCACCACCACCACCACCACCACAGGGAGCGTATCCACCTCCACCACAGGGAGCGTATCCGCCACCACTTGACAACAGTGTGCAATCTACACTGCTGCACCATCCATTTGCCATGATAATATCTGGACGGACAGGTAATTATTATTTATATTTATTCCACCTATTTAAAATATGTAATGTACATATATTGAATGTATATAATTGGTCCTTTATTTGCCTTTTCAGGATGCGGAAAAACTACAGTGGTGAAAGACGTATTACAACACCATACATCAAGGATTAAACGAACACTGCAAAGAGTATTATGGTTATACAGAAGATGGCAACCAATGTATGACATCATCAAGGATACCGTCGTACGCACCGTTGAATTTGTCCAGGGAATACCGACAGATTTAGCGGGCGATGATTATTTTAATCCCAAACTTAACAATTTACTCGTTATGGACGATTTAATGTCAGTGTATGGCAAAGATCAGCGAATCACAGACTTGTTTACGGAAAGTTCGAGTCATAGATCACTTTCGGTCGTTTCGATTAATCAGAACATATATGCATCTAAAGACACAACACAGAGAAGAAACTGTCATTATGTCGTACTGTTTAATAATCCAATTGACAGACTATCGGTCAATACGTTGGCTCGGCAAATGTATCCGGGACAGTCCGAAAAGTTCATGAAAGCTTTTGAGAAATCAACCAAGCGCCACTACGGTTTTCTATTGGTTGATTTAAAATAGTTTACACCAGAGCAGTATAGACTCAAACATGAAGTCACGTTGCCAGATGAGTGCAGTGACGAACCTATAAAAGGGCATTATCACAATCAAAATAATCATTATTCGACTGGAGCTCAAAGTGTTTACATCGGAAATAGTATTCGACCAGACATAGAATCTGAATAAAATATTGCATCTGAGAAAATGGCAGATACCGGGAATGCTTGTGACGATTGTGGACTTTTATTTGATTCTGCACACGATATGCAACGACACGTAAAGCGTGGTTGGTGCCCTGAAAACAACGAACCTCCAGCTAAAAAGACGAAATTGGAGGAACAGGAACCTATGGAGTATGTTGACAACGTAGAAGATAATGATGGATATATGTCATTGTAGGAAAATGCTATAAATGCTAACCAAGATAAATATGACAAGTTCTACAAGAGGTTTATATCTGAAGAAAACGAAGAAGATGCCGAGGAGGAACGCACAAGGCCCTACGACGAAAGAATATTTTTTACGAAATACGTGACATTAATTGACAGTTATTGGCTTCCGCTGGAAACAATTTCACTTCACAACAAAATCATAAAGGAAGTGAAGGGCTTGGTAGCAAAATGCTTAGGACAGACTTAAGCCATTAAGAGAGCTGTGAAAAAATACAAACACGAGTTTCGAGATTTGTTTGAAACGGAACTGTCAGAGGACGAGGAATATGAAGAGGACAGTGACACTGAAAACGAAGATGAATCGGAGACTGTAAATGAATAAATATAGTATAATATAGACACAAACGTCAATACTCGTCAGAAAGTGGTGCTGAACAGACATGGAAGAGTATTTGAAGAAAATATATTACGACCCGAGTCATCCAGCCAACTTTGCTGTACAGAGTTGTTAAAAATGAAGGCAAATTCAACATCGGTATGCACAGAATCAAGAGGTTCCTACATAATCAGGAAGCATACAGTCTACACAAACCGGTGAGAAGATGTTTTCAAAGAAATCACGTGATCAGTGCGGGTATAGACGATCTGTGGATGGCAGACTTGATCGATATGGTGAAATTCGCATCATTCAATGACGGATACAAGTACATTCTGCTGCTGATAGATACATTCTCCAAATACGTATGGCTACGTCCTTTGAAAAACAAGACCGGCCGAGAGGTGGCTAAAGCATTCCAAGATATCTTCAAAATATCAGGACGTTCACCGGCGAAGCTTATCACCGATAAATGTATGCTGTTTTACTAATAGCATGAACTAATAATACTAATATTTGGTTCTATCACATGCATACAATGCAGTTTGACTATCATTAATACACATTCGACACAATATTTAATCAAACCAATTATTGATTTTTATAACCGTCTTAGTATTAGTTGTATATTTATTATATTGGGACCGTACACTGTTGGACGTGGCGTGTACACTGCTGCAGGCTGGGCTGTATGCGTGTCGTATGTACTATGAGGTTTAATGTTGAATATATTTCCTCTTTGAATTCCATATTGCTCTCTATTTCAGGCCAGGAATTCCGCGCAAAGAAAGTGCAAGATCTGATGCAGAAGAATGGTGTCTAATATTATCCGACACAGAACGAGACAAAGACTTCGACATCAGAGCGAGCGATTCTGACAAATAAAAATTAAACTGAGTCGATACTTCACATATAAATAGGACAACAGTTATCTTCCTATACTACAATAAGTGGCCGATAGCTACAACAAAACTTATCACAGAACCATTGAAACAGCACCAGCTGACGTGAATGATATTAATGAAGAAGAAGTTCGGCTGTCAACATATTTCGCACAGAATAATAAGAAAACTAGACCAAAACGGTTCAAATACAAAACAGGAGACTATGCTAGAATAACCTACCTCAAGAACGTATTTACCCGTGCTTGCAACCAAACATACAGTGGAGAAGTGTTTCGGATCCGCAAGCGTTACTTTAGAGGCAGATTTCCCATATACAGACTACATGACATGCAGGACGAAGAGATAAAAGGAACATTCTATGAGAGCGAACTACAAAAGGTGGACATTAAACCCGATGAACTATATAAAATTGAGAACATTCTGAAATGAAAGGAAAAGGACAAAAGAAACAATAGTATGTAAAGTCGAAATATTATCCTAAGAAATTCAACATTTGGATAAAAACCAATGATTTACAGTGACATAGACGATACTATTTTGTTAATTACAGTCTACACTCGTTTACTCGAAGTCCGTCGGACTGTGATAAATACTTCGAGTAAACCGAAGTTCGACGTAACGAAATATGAACAGCACCTCGAAATAGTGCCATACACGTTACGGGACGCAACTCCCATACGACCTGTGACGTTATTGATCACTGGTGATTAAATCAGATAAGCTAAGTTTAATTGGTGTCGAGGAAATCACCTTTAACACTTATTCAAAATTTGTTTACACAGGTAAGCATGTACAAGTCCAGTCTTTGATCAGGTAAATTGGCGCCGCGAATTCGCACTTCGAGCACAAACTGACACTTTGACTTAACGAGAGTGAAATACCACACATTTCTGTTTTCGGGACCTAACAATTAGTTCGAATTGGTGAAAATTCGACGTAACGAAATTCGACGTAACGGTAGCCAGTTACATTGAAAATAATAGGATCTGAAACGGGACTTGGACACGAATTCGACGTAACGAGGGAATTCGACTTAACCGACTTTGAGTAAACAAATGTCGACTGTATGTACATTCCGTAATTGCATTCAATTATATTGCTTTGTAAATACCATGTACTTTGATGTTATCATGTAAATACTTCGTAAAAATGTTTTACATGCTGTTATTACGTTTGTCCTCTTACTGCCTATCATCTAATTTGTGATTGCGAGAGGGTGTGGGCATAATTCAGCGGTTGCAGTTGGCTCGCAAGGTTGCGGTATGAAGATCGCGACAAGCTTGCGAGATTAGCTTGCAGTTGGCTCGCAGGCTTGCGGTGTGAAGATTGCGCAAGCTTGCAGGAGAAGCTCGCAAGCTTGCGGTGTAAAGATCGCCACAGCTTGCAATTACCTCGCAGGCTTGCAGGAGAAGGTTGCAGTTGGCTCGCAAACTTCTGGTGTGAATTTTGTGACAACTATACTATAGGCTTGCGATGCATGGGAATTAAGACTGCATATTCATAACCTGGTTGTGTTTTTTTTCTCCAACATATAATTCCCAAGCTCGCAATACATGTGAAGTCCGATCATACATATGTAGATGTACTTCAAATGTATACTGTAAGCTTATCGGGAAGAAATTTAAGAAATTATATTTTGTAATTTCATTATATTTATTTAATTGATGGTGTTTAACAGCCTATCAACAGCCAATATAATTTTATGCCGGGTTAACAGAGTGAAATCCCAGACTTCACCTGAAAGTAATATAATAGGATCAGCACTAATATTACTACTTGTTTAATGGGCATAACCGGATTCAAGTCTCGGATAGCAATAAAGCCAAATATGTACCCGAGGGCCAAACCAGGGACATGTGCTCCCAACAAACCACCCACTGTTACATAATAGTCAAAAATAATATATATCACTATACTAACATGGAACCAATAAAGTACCAACAGTATACTGTTTGGTACATTGATACAGTACATTGATAGTTCCACAGTATACACTACTAATGGTGTACTTTCTAGCCGACTGGTCACTGTACACCATGAGTACACCATTGGTACAGTGATGATTCTTTGTTAACCATGGGTACATTAATAGTACAGTATCAGACTTTGTTACTTTTCACGGGTACACTGATACATTGTTGGACTTCGTTATGTTTCACTGGTACATTAATAGTAAAGTGTTACACTTCATTCTTCTTTACTGGTACGCCGATAGTACAGTGATAGACTCTGTGAATTATGGTCCACTGATAGTAAATGGTTAGAATTTGTTCATTTTCACAAGTACTACAATGCTTTATTATTTGACGTATTAAATTATTAATTAACATGTGGAAATCACAATAAAATCAATATTTTATATTTTGCTTTTACACGGTAATTAATGGTATCCAAAAAAAACAATACCTGACCACCACCAAGTGTCACGGTGCCTAACACAAACATTCGCTTGACCTCAAACTCTCAGAGCTCCAGATAAATTTTGTATCTAATGAGTACTATGCCCCCACATTTCACATTCAATGCATATTTTACTTTTACATATGTATTATTGATTGTCCTCATTATTAAATAAGGAACAAATGATAAACAAATATAACGAATTTGAAAATTCACTTATTTCAGCTGCAAAAAGCAAACACTGCTTGTTTTTGCAAACACTGTTTGTTTTTGCAAACTCAAACAAGAGCTCAACAAAGTAAATTTTCAACGTTATTACAGTATTTTAACTACTCAATTTGAAAATCAATGCATATTTTCACATTGCTATGAGTATTTTGTACTCCCACTTTTGATAATCAATGCGTATTCTGCTAAAATGCGTGCGTATAATACGCCAATACGCACCTTATCTGGAGCTCTGAACTCTTAGGGAATTATTCCCCTTTTTCAACTCCAAATTTCCCACTTTTGACTTGTACAGCTAACTAGTCTTACATTTTTCCACCAATCCAATTCACACTTGATATCTGTGACAACCAACAAGTGTCGGAGTGAGAAACATGTACAATTGTTTGTGGCTCCAATATTTATGATGTTATGCCCCTTTTACGACTCAGAAAATGCAACTTTATACTTGTCTTCTACTACTTGTACAGTTTTCAGCTGATTTACTGCATACTTGGTATACATGTACATGCACACAACAAACTACGGAGCCCCGCAGGGACGTAGAATTCATTATTTTATTAATTCGTTCCCACGAAATAACAATTTGTTCCCTCAATTTAACAATTCGTTCCCACGAATTAACAATTCGTTCCCACAAATTAACAATACGTTCCCACGGGAATTGTTAAATTGAGGGAATGAATTGTTAATTCGTGGGACCAAAAATTGTTATATCGTGGAAACGAATTGTTAATTCGAGGGAACGAATTGTTCAATTGAGGGAACAAATTATTATTTCGTGGGAACGAAATAGTAAAAAAAAATCCATGTCCCCTACGGTGCTCCGTAGCAATCAACTAATGGTATACGTCTGCCGTGACATATTGACCCAGAGCTCCAGATAAGGTGCGTATGGGCGTATTTTACACACTTATTTAAGCTGAATACACGTTGATTATCAAAAGTGGGAGTACAAAATACTCACATAAATGTGAAAATACGCATTGATTTTCAAATTGGGAAGTGGAAATACTGTAATACAGTTGAAAATGTACTTAACTTAGCTGCAAAAAAATGCAGCTCAAATAAGTATATGTTCAACTATTACAGTATAAATAAGTGAATAAGCAATAATACACTCACATAAGTGAATGTTTAAATTTGTTTTTATCATGCGCTCCCTATTTAATAATGAATAAAATCAATAATCCATTTGTAAAAATAAAATACGCATTTAATTTTAAATTAGGGGTTACAATACTCTTTAGACACAAAGCTTATCTGGAACTCTGATTGACTTAAATTTCCCCTTCATTGACCGTGCTTTGACCTGTGTATATTGCAACCTCTGACACTCTGGTTATTGAGAAAGAAGACAAAATATGAAACAATAGCAGACGACAATTTACGTTTCTCGCGCATTATAAGGGTTATGCCAATGTCCTGTCTGTCTATTGCTGGGACCCATTCACCTTCACTGTTCCATGCATGGGTTGGGAGGGTATCCTTTATTATACCTCCAGCACACAGGTTGATGTAACTGACCGAGGTATATAAATACATTAAATATACATAAAAGCATTAATAATGTTTAATGTATTTATATACCTCGGTCCGTTACTACAGGTTGAAGTATATCGAGGGGTATACAGTTTTTAACCGTCAGTCCGACTGTCCATCCGTATGATTTGCATTAATGTTTTAAGTGCACAATAACCTACCCATGTGGCTTTCATGCCCAAGGTCAAGGTCAAATTACTTGACGTTAATTTGCGTTAACAGTTATTTTTAACTATTTGTGTTAAAGTGTTTAAGTACACATTATCATAAGTCAGATTGACTTGAAACTACATATACTTCTTTATCATCATCTATTCTATCACCCACCCATGTGACTTTCATGATCAAGATCAAGGTCAAATTGCTATCAGAGCTCCAGATAAGCTTTGTGTCTAAAGCATACTACATTGTATACATCCTGATTTCAAAATCATTGCGTATGCCTTTTAAAAATGGATTATTGATTATCTTCGTTACTAAATAGGGAACAAATGATAAAAAAAAATGTAACGAATTTAAACATTCACTTAATTGAGCTGCTTTTTGCAGCTCAACTCAGTGAATTTTAATCTTTATGACAGTATTTTCACTACTCAAATTGAAAATCAATGAGTATTTTGTACTCCAACTTTTGATAATCAATACGCCAATATGCACCTTATCTGGAACTCTGGCTATGAAATTATGCCAATACAAAGTTTGTTGCCTGATAAATAGAGGATCTTACATGAGTGATTATTTAATACGATATTTATTAAACAAGTTTACTGATTTCATAAGAAACGAGGCTATGCGAAGTTTCTTATGAAATTTGTCAACAAGTTGAATGAAAACCATATTAAATCATCATAAATGTTAGATTTGTTTTATTGCACAAGCACATCATCATACATTGAAGCTGTACTAGTCACCAAACATGTTTTATGTAACGAGCTGATTTGCATATGTATTGCACTAGTGTATTGATTTTTACATAGGGTATACCTATGTATTGGCATCGCCTCCGACAGTTAGCCACGCCCCAGACCCCCCTCGATGCGATGGTAGGTAGTGATATATTGGAGTAACCATAACAACAAAATGCATTGTGTTACTCAACGTTTAACTGTCATACGCAACCGCTAATTGAAAATAATATTATGAAAAACTACTTGCACTGCACAATATCAACAACGGATGTTCTACTTACAAAAATACATCGGATTATTTTGTTGCGCGTGATTTGCCCCCATTTGCGGCACAAATCGTGCGGTCATCGCTAAATGTAGTAACAGAGTTAACTCGCCTCCGAATACTCTCCGAAACAAGCGACGCGTTTAACACACAAACTACACCAAGTAGCCTATTTTTAAACTCACCCGACACCTGTGCGAAACAAAACTCGCACGTGTAGGTCTAACTGATGTTTAATCATCATTCTCTCTCTCTATCGATGGATGTACAGCGGATTTTAGTGACATTCCCGAATTAGGCCTGATTGACATTTGTCTATGGTGGCCAATACACGCCAACATGAGTGTCAATTCTACGTTCAGGGAAGGGGGTCAATAAGTCAGTATTTAAGGTGATAACTTACAGTCAGGGAACAAATTAATGACAGTATAACACATCCAGCGTCTATTAATACCCATATTAATGCAAGTACTGAAATACGACAAAAAAAATCTAACAAGTTTGGGCTTCCATAATTTTGTCAGCGGTTTCCCCAATGATGTCATTTGTATGTTTTAATATACTCGATCCGGGGCCAACTATTTCATTCACAAAACAGAAGTAAACTTGGCGATGTACCGACAAGGCATTTTCCGGCGCGACACCGCTTCCGTGGCGGAATTATTGTAACTATTGCTCTTCAATCAGTTTTCAATATACATGTATCTATAATGATCATAGATATCTGGAATCTGTATACTTGAATTGATGATGTCTTGTATATGTGTTACCGTATCTTTCTGATATTGCTATGCATAATCTGTAATGTTGTTGAATGTTTTGGTACATACTGTAGCAGTGCATACTGTACTTCAAGTTGTGCCATATCAATAGTTTACCCCTTAACCATTAAAACGCCGAAAAATAAAATTGTCGTCTGCTAATTTTTTATATTTTAATCTCTTTAAAAACCTGTTTTGGCAGCGCAGTAGAATCGTCTCGGTATGTTTGTTTTTGAGGAGAAAATATAAAAATACTTAAAACAGCAGACGACAATTGTCGTTTCCAGCGCTTTAAAGGTACATGCCCACTCAGTAAGCCCAACATGTCATTTATAGGAATTAAATAAGTGTATAACTGTGTCACTATTCCACCAGTTCTCAACTTTACAAGTGCCCGCTATACAGATATAATCATTTAGTAATATTTATTTTACTGATTGTGACGCGCAGGGTATCAGGCTATTTTCATATGCAAATGAGGCATGCTATTTTATTAATTATTTATACTAAAGAAATGCGTCGCCTGAAAAAATAATATTTTCGACAGATTTTAAAGTATGATCATTGCACATCATAAAATAAATACAGAGATTAAATAGTAATGTCCGTTAACATTTTAAGCAAACACGGTTATCGCCCCTGATATCAGTGTGTAAATTTACGTGTGATATAAAATGTATAATAATGCCAATCAGTACGTGGGATAATGGCGCATGAATGTTTATTTTGCCAGGAAATGTCTCAGATGATTTCTCTGATGTAAAGAACATTTTGTACGTACTGAGTGGGCATGTACCTTTAAGGGTTAATGAAACTGCAACACCAACAATCAATCAATCAATCTAGTTGAATCTTGTAGTACCCTATGCTCAGTACTTTCAGTACTTTGATTATTACACTGTGTTAATATACGGTGACGCCCATGTTATGCAATAAATAAAAAATACGGCTTATCGTGAGCTCTGTGCCCATTTCTACACATTTCCCTCCAGACGGGCCCAGCATTGATCCAATTGGTACCCAGTCCAGTCAGTACGATGTGGGAACCAGCGAGTTGACACTGACGTGTAACGGTGACGCCAACCCAGCTCCCGCGTACTACTGGGTGCTTCCAAACAACTCAGAGCACTCTGGCGCCACCTTGAGACTCGAGAACCTGCAAGTTGATATGACCGGGGTGTACACATGCGTTGTGTACAATGAGATCGACGGACAGGTCAACACGGTGAGCGGAACGGTGAACATTTATGTGGGTACGTATCTGAGTTCCACGCTCAAGATAAGCTTTGAATCAGAGTATTGTACCCCCTGATTTCAAATTCAATGCATATTTTATTTTTACAATTGGATTATTGATTTTCTTCATTATTAAAGCAGGAACAAATGACCAAGACATAAAACAAATTTGAACATTCACTTATTATAGTGTATTATTACGCATTCACTTATTTATACTGTAATAAAGTTGACAATTACTATTTGCTTTTTTCAGCACAAGTAAGTACATTTTTAACTTTATCACAGTATTTCCACTACTCAATTTGAAAATCGGTGCTTATTTAGCATTGCTGTGAGTATTTTGTACTCCCACTGTTGGAATCAGCTAAAATAAGTGCGTAAAATACACTAATATGCACCTTATCTGGAGCTCTGTGTCAGGACCATGTCTCCTTGTTGAAAGATTTATTATGTGGCATCAGAGCTCCAGATAAGATGCGTATTGGCACTTATTTTAGCAGAATACGCATTGATTATCAAAAGTGGGAATTTTTAAATTTGCTTTGCTTTTTATCATTTGTTTCCTATTAGCTCAGGAGCAATCCGCTCCAAAACACCCGAACCTGGAAAAAAATGCAAAAAGCTGATTTTTTCAGCAGTGGTAGCTTGCATATGTTTTAATCGATTGGCAAAAGTTATCCTCTGACAAATGTGAGCTCGCTGAGAAATCCAAGATGGCCGCCAAAATAATTACAAATCACATTGTATTAATGTACATGTATGTTCATAAAACAATGCACATTTTACCTCTAATATCTGGTTTTGGGATGTAAGTTAGTAGTTTGGTGACTTCATAATTGTTCAAATGCTTCAAGGTCAGCTAATAAGACCAAGGTCAAGGTCAAATGTCAAATATCGCATGCATTTGTTACTTTTCGATGCTGAAAATTTCAATTAATGTCAGTTTTTGAACATGAATACTGTATTTATATATACAGATCCTTTGTTATATATATATATATATATATATGTGTATAATACATATAATGGTATTAAGCTAGTTATGCACCATGTATCGAGGCACAGCAATAACCCTACTCATGATGGTGAGGCACACTCCAGTGAAGGTGTGATGCAGTAGCAACAATCGAAAGTCCACTACCAGAACAATGTTTGCGAGTATATTGAATTTTCTTTTTGTTATTGTTGTCTCCTTATTGCTCTGTCATACCTAATGTGTATTCTAATATATACATAGTTACCTCCTCTGATACCTAAATTTGCCATTTGCATTCCTCAGTCACTTCATAGCCGACGGACCTCACCCAATGACACTTGGGTTCAAATATGCAGTTTATCTACCATTGATAACCGCACTGTAAGAAAATACCCTTGTGAACAGATCTTTGTCTTTGACAACGTAGAACCAGACATGGAACATGGCATGTGCTAGGTAGCACAAAGAACAGCTTCCTCGATCATGTCCAGCCATGTGCAAACGTTTGCTGTGGCCCTCGAGAACTGTTTGAAACCCAAGGCCGCAGGCCGCGGGTTCAAACAGTTCCTGAGGGCCACAGCAAACGTTTGCACACGGCTGGAAATGATCAAACGTTATTGTTACATTTCCAACAAAAAACTGATGTAATTTGAGTATTATATTCAGTATTTTCAGTACTTTTATAAATCGTCCCATTCAAGTAGATAATTTTCGGTCGCGTCATGAACGGCATGAACGTCATGAAGTAGTGACGTCATGAAGGCACTTCCGCGTAGTGACGTCATGAAGGCACTCGAAGAATAGTGAGAGCTTATGTAGTCACCCCTGAGTCACCGTCACGTCTTGGTTAAGGTTTTTAGTCAAGCTTGTATATGGAATACTCCTGGCCCTACACCCACCATACGTGGACAATTTCATCTTCTAGTGATGTACATCAACAACCTCTGACCTATATTTGACCTTGACCTACATTTAACCTTGAATTACTTAGTTAATTCCCCTTGGTTAAGGTTTTTAGTCAACCTTGGTTAAGGTTTTTAGTCAAGCTTGTAGATGGAATACTATTGTGGATACAGACACCATACTTGGACAACCTTTTCTCATAGGGATGTACATCAATAACCCTTGATCTATATTTGACATTGACATACATTTCCTCTTGAATTACTTACTTAATTACCCTTGGTTAAGGTTTTTAGTCAACCTTGGTTAAGGTTTTTAGTCAAGCTTGTAGATGGAATACTATTTTGCATACATACACCATACTTGGATAACGTTTTCTCATAGGGATGTACATCAATAACCCCTGACCTATATTTACCTTTATCTACATTAAACCTTGAATTACTTAGTTATTTCCCCCTGGTTAAGGTTTGTGCTCAAACTTGGTTAAGGGTTATAGTCAAGCTTGTATATGGAATACTCCTGGACCTACAGCAACCATACTTGGATAACTTCATCTCCTAGTGATGTACATCAATAATCCCTGACCTATATTTGACCTTGACCTACTTTTACCCTTGGATTACTTAATTATTTCCCCTTGGTTAAGGTTTTTAGTCAAGCTTGTATATGGAATACTCCTGGGCCTACAGCAACCATACATGTAAATGTACTTGGAAAACTTCATCTCCTAGTGATGTACATCAATATCCCCTGACCTATATCTGACATTGACCTACATTTAACCTTGAATTACTTAGTTAATTTTCTTTGGTTAAGGTTTTTAGTCAACCTTGGTTAAGGTTTTTATGCGGGCCGCGGCCACCTTCTTTGTCAAGCTATGTGTACATCGACAACCCTCGTAGTCGAGCTATGCTGTTCTCCTACAGCTCTTGTTATAATATGTGGCCACAATGTGTGTCTGGGGATGGTGCTTTGTGTTGCATACGACCCAATTTTTACCGACCAAGGTCAATGAGGTCGTATGTTCACTTTGTGTATTCTCTTTTAATGACTATGTATATTTAAATTCCCTCACTGTTGTAGTTTTTGTAGAATTGCAGAGCTCCAGTTAAGTTTTGTATCTAAAGAGTATTATACCCACATATTTCAAATTCGATGTGTACATTGTATTTTACTTTTACAAATGCATTATTGATTTTCTTCCTTATTAAATAGGGAACAAAGGATAAAAAGTCAAAGAAATTTAAAAATTCACTTATTTGAGCTGCAAAAAGCAAACAGTCAAGTAAGTAAATTTTCAAATTTATTACAGTATTTTCACTACTCAATTTGAAAATCAATGCGTATTTTCACATTGCTGCGAGTATTTTGAAGGGGTCGGTAGAAGGGATCTAGCTGGTCAATAAAGGACATAGCCCCGTTCTTCCACTAACCCCTTCATTTATTATTAATTTCACCCATGAGTAACTGGAATGGATTTTGATATGTTAATTTTGCATCCAATCCAATTGTCACAAAATGATTTTCAGACTAGACCATTTATGAAAAAAACGGTGGTTTTACTCTAAAAAATATGAAAATTACTTGCAAAAAGTGCAGATCCTGATGAGACGGCTCGATCTGGATCTACACTTTTTGCCAATAACACTACACAGGCCTGTGGTGTTGAAAGGGTTAATCTCATCTAACAGGACATGGATTTAAACTTTTACAAACTGTCTATTAGAGCTATTTTCAGAGCCAGTTTATATGTGGCTGCGACTGGAGAAATAGTGCGTATGGGTTTTACGACCAGTGTAGATCCAGAATCAGGATCTGTACTATTCGCCATTCCATCAATGAAACACCTGCCATTCTTCTAACAAGCAACATAGATTGTTACCAGTCTACATGAATCTCATATATGTATATCACTGGAGAAATCGTGCCTATGGCATTTGCGACCAGTGTAGCTCCTGATCAAATATCACACTCTTGTAGCCTGAAAACGATTTATAATACTTGTTAGAAGCATGCAAGTGTTTCATTGATGAAATGTCGATTCTGATCAGACTGCACGGATGCGTAGACTGATCTGGAGCTACACTGGTCGCAAAAGCCATAAGCCCCAGTTCTCCAGTCGCAGCTGCACATACATGTTCTTGTCAGCCATTTGATTAACTTGTCCCTAAACTGCTGTGATCTATCTGGTACGTAGCTGTGCATTGACCAATTACACGCTGCCTGATACGTCGTATCATAGATTGATACTGATACAACGTATCAGGGTCAGCCTGTGTTCGAAAACCATGTTCCCTGACGTTTCATTGGTGAAAAACGTCACATGATATTAGCGTACGTGATGACGGAACAAAACAAGTCCACAATTATTTTCAGCAAAAATAACATTCAGTTTTCTTTGCATAACACGTTACCTGATAAATAGATTACCAGGCTATGTCTTGTAATACCAAATTTATCAGACTCCAGTGCTCCAGATAAGGAATTAGTAATTGAGTATTTTCACTCCAGCATTTCTGAAGCAATTAAGTATTTCAAAATGTTAAGTGGGTAAAATAAAATCACACTTAGTCTATTGTTTACACATCAACAGACAGTAATTATTTAATAGTTTGCTTCGAAATGAAAACATTTCTTGGCATTTCATAGGAATTTTCTCTTTTGGGGACAATTCCAATGAAATACCAAGATGTGTTTTCATGCAAAATAAGAAAAATATGCTATATTTGTGGTATATTTATTGTTTTCTGCAGCATGATAAATGTACCACAAAATTGTAATTTCTTTTTTGATACTGGCTACTCTTGATTTAAATTGTGTTTTGGCAATTTTAATTGGGTATTTAAGCAAATACGCAGCTTATCTGGAGCTCTGCGAGGTGAGCCCCGGAATTCATATACAAACATTTCTAAGCATACTTATCTAGCTAAGTATACTTTGAGGGAGTAGACATTTATTTTTCTCGAAATGCATTATTTCATATAGAACTAATAGCGGAATACATGTAGATATGTCAGAGAATTGTGCATTCTGTGATACAAGCATGAAATTTGGTGCACTGTTAGGAAACATTATTTTAACTATTTTTAGCTATAGGGACATCTCAGATTTGTCACGTGACAAAAATGGCAGCCATTTTCCAAAATGGCCGCCAGCAATATTATGTGTATATGGGTAACTGGCATAAGGTCACTGAAATAGAACTCATATCATTCTTTGTTTATCTCACGACGTATGTAGTATCATAGATTTTAATATAATTCCCATAAATATCATTTAAATATCTGAAAATGGTGGCCACAATGGTGTATTTTTTTTTTAATATTTTCAAAGTTTAATTTCTTGTGATTCATTTGATATTGATACACAGCCTACGGTATACCACATTACGTGTAGATAGTATTTGTGGAAGGATGAATACAAACAAAACATAGCAGTGATTCATGTCTTTTCTATCGTAGTTAGGAACTCTGTAAGATTTCTTCACCCACCATAATTTGCATGTGATTTTATATTTGTCATATTGTTCTATGTTTTCACAAGGTTATACTGATGGGCATGTTTGTAAACTCTTAATGATGTTTAATACTGATGACTGATATGAAACATCCCGTACAGGTCTACATATATATGATATACATACGTGCTATTATTTGATCCACGCAATCAACAAAATATGCCATCAGTTGCAGATTTGCTATAAAATTATAATTTGTACCTGGTACATGAATATTAATTAATAAACTCTGGCATGTATTTGTTATGTATGTATGTGCACATTTCAAATTGCTGTTAAAGACACTGTGTCTCAGATATTCAATATGTGAACTGAAAATGACCTATCTTGCGTGTATTTATCAGTGTGTGCATTCACCACCACACTGGCACAGAGCAGTACATGGAAGTGCTGCTTTATTATATTTGCACTGTCCGCTGTATCCCTTTTTACAGCTGCACCTTAAGAGATCTCGGCAAGCTTTTATAGCTCCCGGCTGAGTATTCCAGATTAATTCCCACTCATTATCGTTGCCTTTTTCCAACCCCAATCGCTTGATGATTGAATCACCGGGGCTGGAATCATCATTTGACCCCAGCTATGACTTGATATACCACCCTTCTAGTTTGCTGTATAAGCGCTGTCTTTCTAGGTGGGATATTATCAAGTGCCCTACTCTTTTCAGTAAAAAGTTGCTTTCGCGCCTCATCAACAATATAACGACCGCTTGTCCGGTCATACAACAAAACTACAAAACGTTTGAGTGGTTGAATCCAGTCTTCTATGGAAAATGGTGTTACTTCACCATATGCCTTCCAAGTGTCCCGTAAATGAGTAACATTGGTAAAGCTGGGCCCAATTCCCGTACCATACCATGTGCGGACAAGAGCCGAATTTTCCCTGTCACAAATGCTACCAACAACTCAATATGAAGACGTTGGGCTGATGTAACTGGCAAAAGGAGAATATCCGTGTCAACAGTACTTATCGATATATCCTTCTTTCGTGGCATCTGACACATAACGCAATATACGGCTATCAACTTCCTCATGGGTACAGGGTACAAGAGCCGACACCTCTCATGCCTGTATGCGCATGATATCAGTATGGTATGTGCTAATGACTAGTTTGTCAGTGCAAGCGTTGCTAGAGGTGTTGTCAGATAGGCCAATAGTTCCATCTTGTTTCATCAATCCGAAGAAACTCTTGCCAGTTTTCAGAAACTGTAATTGATGGTGCTACACGTCTACGTACACGTCTGCCTATCTTCGTTCGTGTGTTTGTTTGTTTGTTGGTGCTTAACGGCCTATCAACAGCTAATGCCATTTTTAAGGCCGGGCCAACGGGTACGATCCAGTATTCAACCTGCTGAATTGGGGGGAAAATCCCAAAATCAGAACGGAATATTTACATAAAAAAGATATATTTTCAGCCTTGAAATCAGAATAACCTAACCTGGTGACAGGTCCATACCACACCAAAGCCTCTCTTGCTTCGTGTACTTGCCTTCCAACAACTATTTGTACTCATCCCAAACTACATCCAGCCGACTGGCATGCTTCAATTGTGAACTGATGTAGAAGCGGATAGTGGAAACACATCGGTTGCATAGTCATTAACTGTCATGATAGTGAGAGGTCGAACCAAGTTGACTATGGCAGCACCGTCAATGTTTGACAGCATCGATCGTGGAAATTGGATCATTCTCTAGCACAGGGATCATATCTTCCAAACAACCTACGAGGTCAGATTTAGTGCCAGTTTTTATGCTGCCCATGTGTGACAAGGATGGAGGATATGCACAGTTTTCATGCGCAAACAACTCGTCAAGATTTCCACCTTTCGTCTGAGACATTTTATTAGTCTAGAGTAGAAATAAAAGTTATTCTTCAGAGACTTTGATTTCTCATGGACTGGCGATCGACTGAAGAGGGCAAAACTGTTTCTCTTGATAGTGTCGGCAATAGAGGTTGTTTGGCTTATATGGCGATCTTTAACATATGCCTCACATTGCTGCAGGCCAAGATTCACAATAGGTCGCACAGAAGATATTACTCCTGAATCCATAATATCGCTGGCAAGATGCAATATCAATAAAACCGGCAATATTGTCAGCTATCGAGGTGTAATCTACTACATGTGTTGCACGTTTAGAGTCCGCTGGGCGGTGTAGTATTTCAGAAGTATCCTCCTAACACAGAGCACATTTTTCCCGATCAGTAGACAAGTGTGTAATTAGTGTCCCTGGTTGACGAGGGTCCGACATTTTATGAAGTTTGTCCATTCTTATCAGCGCACGACGGGAATATCATCTGAAGACAGAATGTATAAAGCTAATTGTAGTGCTTGTTTATCATTCGTATTTAACACATCACTATACTATTTATTTATGGTTATTGAATGTTGCAAAATATGTTATAATCAGCTACATATAAACGAGATTATGCTGTCTGAAGTATAGCCAAAATAGTTCAAAGTTATGTCCCGAATCTGCTTCCGTAAAAGAAATTGGACGAGACCGAATGCATTCAAGTTTTCCCGAAAAATCTGTATTAGAATGCCACTATCATTCACAAAACAATAATATAATGACCTATTGCAACACAATAGTATAGTGTATTAGTTATGTTATCATCATCAGCCGCATTCCGGCGTCGGTAATGTCTAATTAAGTTATATAGCTATTATACGTACCTCTTGATATGCAAATGACCCATTTCTAAGGGCTTGTATATTCGAGACGTGAAAGAGACGTCAAAGAGCGGACAACTTCCTGTTCACATTTTCTTTCGCCAGACACGTGCAAGAAAGATATGTCGGTATGGCGGGCAGAACGTGTCATTACATTTAAATATTTTATCGTTTTGGCGTACACGCATGTATCGCTTCAATCGGAAGAGTGTGAATGGGAATGTTTAAGACAAAAATAATGCAGCTATGGAACAATGTGTTTTCTTTGTTAATTACATTTATATTGTTATACTACATAAGGTATTGGAAAGTTGCGGACTAACAAATATTTCCATAACGGACCATAATTATGCTATCAGCTACTAATGAGTCAGTATGTTTGGCAATATGTGGTACACGCCAAACCATACATTTGGAAGTATACACAATGTCCACATTATTGCTAGTTTCCACCAGAATAGACAAAATCAAATTCCGGTTATAAGCTAAATTGTAATATGGGCTTTCAGTGGGTAAGGTAATATTACGTTTTCTTCATTACAACAGTATTTAAACGATTCACAGTAGTACTGAATTATGATTTATCATTTCAAATCCCATCCATTAATAACATAACTATTAAGAGACGATAGTTCCATGTCAAGTGCATAAACTATTTGAAAACCTTCTAAAATATATGATTGTTGGAGCTATTTTGGTGGCCATTTTAAAATGGTAGCCATTTTTGAAACATGTAACTCGTATTTATAGTATAATTATTCAATTATGAAACATGTTAAATGTTGTGAGAGAAAAGAAACACTTATATTTGTATAGCTCGTGTCACATCATATATTTGAAAACCTACTAAAATATATGATTTTTTCAGAGCTATTTTGGCGGCCGTTTTAAAATGTTAGGTATTTTTGAAATATGTATCTCGTATTGATAGTACAGTTATTCAATTATATAACATGTTAAATATTGTGAGAAAAAAAATACTTATTATTATTATTCAGGCAAATTAATTCCATGCACTTACAGGCATGTAATATTATCGGCATCCATCTTTAACAATTTCCGCCATTTCTGTCACGTGACGAATCTGGAATGTCCCTATAGCTAAAATTCTTTAATATGGTTTGATCTACGACTGCACCGAATTTCATGCTTGTATCATAAAATGCACAATTCGGCTTAAAATCACGACCTAACGACTGCATATATTTGGGGATTACAAGTATGCAGAATTATTACACTGAGTTTATTACATTATCACAGCCAAAAATAAATTCAGTATAATAAAAATTCATAAATTTCTCCTTAAATTGAAAATTTCTCCCTCAAAGTATACTTAGCAAGATATTAAGTATACTTTGTAATGTTGGTGAAATCTGCTCCTGATAAATTTGATATCAAAACACATTAGCCTGGTATTCACTATGTATATATCAAAGTACTGAAAGTACTGACTGGTGGGAGACAAGTAGCCACTTGTGAATTTGCATACTCAGAAATTCCTTGTTAGAAATATATTCGATGTTGATTATTGGATGTACAATCTGCAAATTTGGAGAACTTGATCAGTTACTGGTGTTTGTAAAATACAGCCTGCTCTAAACACAAATAGGTTGATGAAGCAAAGGTGCTTTATGTCCGACTAATAAACCGTTTTACGAGGTATATTGCAGACGTATTGGTTGGGGTAGAACCCAGAATTGAAGTGGTGATATACGCCTTCATACGGATATGGTGAGAGGTGCCCTCTGCCAAAAAGTTTGTGCTTCATAAATGTAACTCATCAGATACCCTCCCCATTTTTAACTCGACTATTCGAAGAATAAGTAGAGCTTATGTTGTCACCCCGGCGTCGGCGTCGGCGTCACCGTCACGCCTTGGTTAAGGTTTTTAGTCAAGTTTGTATATGGAATACTACTGGCCCTACACCCACCATACTTGGACAACTTCATCTCCTAGTAATGTACATCAATAACCCCTGATCTATATTTGACCTTGACCTACATTTCCTCTTGAATTACTTGGTTAATTCTCCTTGGTTAAGGTTTTTAGTCAACCTTGGTTAAGGTTTTTAGTCAAGCTTGTATATGCAATACTACTGCCCTACACCCACCATACTTGGACAACTTCATCTCCTAGTGATGCACATCAATAACCCCTCATCTATATTTGACCTTGACCTACATTTCCTCTTGAATTACTTACTTAATACACCTTGGTTAAGGTTTTTAGTCAGCCTTGGTTAAGGTTTTTTTTCAAGCTTGTACATTGAATACTATTGTGCATCCAGACACCATACTTCGACAACCTTTTCTCATAGGTATGTACATCAATAACCCCTGATCTATATTTGACCTTGACCTACATTTCCTCTTCAATTACTTACTTAATTCTTTTGGTTAAGGTTTTTAGTCAACCTTCTATATGGAATACTACTGGCCCTACACCCACCATACTTGGACAACTTCATCTCCTAGTGATGTACATCAACAACCCCTGATCTATATTTGACCTTGACCTACATTTCCTCTTGAATTACTTACTTAATTCCCCTTGGTTAACGTTTTTAGTCAAGCTTGTAGATGGAATACTCCTGGCCCTACACCAACCATACTTGGACAATTTCATCTCCTAGTGACGTACATCAACAACCCCTGACCTATATTTGACCTTGACCTACATTTAACCTTGAATTACTTACTTAATTCCCCTTGGTTAATGTTTTTACTCGACCTTGGTTAAGCTTTTTACTCAAGCTTGTACATGGAATACTATTGTGCATACAGACACCATACTTGGACAACCTTTTCTCATAGTGATGTACATCAATAACCTCTGATCTATATTTGACCTTGACCTACATTACCTCTTGAATTACTTACTTAATTCTCTTTGGTTAAGGTTTTTAGTCAAGCTTGTAGATGGAATACTCATGGCCCTACACCAACCATACTTGGACAACTTCATCTCCTAGTGATGTACATCAACAACCCCTGGCCTATATTTGACCTTGACCTACATTTAACCTTAAATTACTTACTTAATTCCCCTTGGTTAAGGTTTTTACTCAACCTTGGTTAAGGTTTTTTGTCAAGCTTGTAGATGGAATACTATTATGCATACAGACACCATACTTGGATAACCTTTTCTCATATGGATGTACATCAATAACCCCTGACCTTTATTTTACCTTCACCTACATTTAACCTTGAATTACTTGCTTAATGTTTATAGTCAAGCTTGTATATAGAATACTTCTGGGCCTACATCAACTATACTTGGACAACTTCATCTCCTAGTGACGTACATCAATAATCCCTGACCTATATTTGACCTTGACCTACTTTTATCCTTGGATTACTTAGTTATCTCCCCTTGGCTACGGTTTTTACTCAAGCTTGTATATGGAATGCTCCTGGGCCTACAGCAACCATACTTGGAAAACTTTATCTCCTAGTGATGTACATCAATAACCCCTGACCTATATCTGACATTGACCTACATTTAACCTTGAATTACTTACTTAATTTCCCTTGGTTAATGTTTTTAGTCAACCTTGGTTAAGGTTTTTATGCAGGCCGCAGCCACCTTCTTTGTCAAGCTATGTGTACATCGACAACCCTCGTAATCCAGCTATGCTGTTCTCCTACAGCTCTTGTTGTATTCGATGAAATTTGGTCAAATATTGATTTTAGGGTGAAAAAAACATATTTTCTATTATACATAGATTTTCTTCCATGATTTTTGCTTTACTGGACTAATTTTCACACAGGACCATGCCTGTAATGTTTTATGTCCACAATATGAAAAAGAAATGGCCTTCGACGTCGCATTGCGACTGCGTGGTACACGATACGGGGGGCGTCTCAATAACAGCAATTTGTTCTCTTCAAAAGTAAAGTTGGGCATGCCAACTATTTTACACATAATGTTGAGCATTGCCGTTGCTATTAATAACTTGCTTTCAGTTCACTCGCTTGACCTCTTTAAATGTCACCAGACTGTTATTAATTTCGAACGCAAATTGAGCCTATTGAGACGTCCCCCGATGAACATGCGACTGCGTGGTACACGATACGGGGGGCGTCTCAATAACAGCAATTTGTTCTCTTCAAAAGTAAAGTTGGGCATGCCAACTAGTTTAAACATAATGTTGAGCATTGCCGTTGCTATTAATAACTTGCTTTCAGTTCACTCGCTGACTTTAATGTCACCTGACTGTTGTTAATTGCGAACGCAAATTGAGCCTATTGAGACGTCCCCCGATGAACAGAGAGCCACTTCCGAAAGTAGACCCGTGCAAACGGCCAGAATCACGATCCCAATAGCGTGGAGACAGTATGTCTCCCGCCAAAAACAATAATTTAACTTTATGATGGTATTTTCACAACTCAATTTGAAAGTAAATGCGTATTTTAACATTGCTGTGAATATTTTGTACTCCCACTTTGATAATCAATGCGTATTCAGCATAAATAATTGCGTAAAATAAGCAATTACGCATCTTATCTTGAGCTCTGCAGATGTGCAGGCTGAACGAGTCCTCACATACATTTTGTATCGACAAAGAAGAAAAATAGCAAGTACAAACGTTTCAAATGGGTAATTTTACAATATGACACACTGTGATATGTATATTTTTTTAATTTTCGATGAGGATTTTGTTCTAGTTTCAAAAGAAAAAACACCTTCGCATTGGGGAACGTTCCAAAATTTGGCCCCTAGAGAGGTGCAAGAGTTATTGTTCGCAACTAGAGAGGTGATGGCTTAACCCATTTCATGTTGAATATATACGGGTTTAGAACAAATTGATATAATTTTCGCTACTTTCATACTTCGCAATGGTATACTTCGCAACCAACGGTATATGTTGTGACCAATTGTTGTGTGGTAACGTAACAACATAATTATGCTTTTGCCCATAAATAGGAGATTTTTTCATTTTTATTTTTTTTTAAATTGTGTAGCCTCA
This sequence comes from Conchocele bisecta, assembly GCA_029237695.1. Taxonomy (NCBI): domain Eukaryota; kingdom Metazoa; phylum Mollusca; class Bivalvia; order Lucinida; family Thyasiridae; genus Conchocele; species Conchocele bisecta. The sequence goes on along the minus strand of CM055278.1, from coordinate 64,699,411 downwards.
GCATGTAATGGGTTAATGTCTTAGCCTTGCCGGTCATGATCTTTCAGCCTTATTTCTCATTTACATTAACGTTGGCAGCGGGCAATGCAGATGCTGCCTACCATCTAGAACAGGGCAAGAAGATGTCGGCGTCGGGAAATCTAGTCGAGGCTCTGTCTCATTTTGATTCAGCAGTCGGTAAGTACACAAGAACCTCTCTAAGCTGGAAGGGTGCCTTCCACCAGATTTTATTGTGACCTTGCTGTCAGAGTTCAAGATAAGTGTTGTATCTAAAGAGTATTATACCCCGATATTTCAAATTCAATGCGTATTTTATTTTTAAAAATGTATTCAGGGATCAGTTTACAGGGCGAAGTGGGTGATATTCTCTCCCTAAATTGTCTGACTTCTCCATATTTTGAGTTCAGGGAGAAGTTTTTCACTACATAAAACAGAAATTTTGAAATGGTCTATTTTCTCAATTTTTAGTGAAAACCTATCACTATTTTGAATGGCTGGCTTGAACTTTGATGTATTAGTGAGTTTCTACCTTATTAAATTGGGGAAAAATTGTAAAAAATAAAACAAATTTAAAAATGCACTTATTTGAGCTGCAAAAAGCAAACACTGTTTCTTTTTGAAGCTCAACTAAGTAAATTTTCAACTTTATTACAATATTTTCACTGCTCAATTTGATACAACGCGTATCATGCAACGCGTATTTTCGCATTTCTATGAGTATTTTGTACTCCCACTTTTGAAAATGCGTATTCTGCTAAAATACGTCTGTAAACTGCGCCAATATGCACCTTATCTGGAGCTCTGATCAACCATACAGATGCATTCCAACTTGTATATAACATTGCTGTTGAATGGACGTAAAACCCAATCAGTCAAATAAAATCATCTGCTCTTGGATTGATCTCTGTAAGCAAAATATTTGTTTTGTTAAAGTTTGCAGTAAATAAGATTTGCCTGGTAATCAGCCTGTGCATGTACTATGTTAAGTGGAACTTAACCCCCAATCAATCAATCAATGTTTCAGCCTCCGATCCAAACAACTACTTGACCTACTTCAGACGAGCCACGTTCTATCTTGCCCGTGGAAAGTCGAGGTCAGCCCTTCGAGATCTCGATAAAAGCATCAAACTACGGCCGGGATTCTCTGATGTAAGTTCCTACGTTATCAAAATGTATCCAAGCATAGTTCAGTTAAGGTACCTATCTGTGTATTTTACACATTTATTTTAGCTGAATATGCATTGATCAGTGATTTATTTACCAGCATGGCATGCATCAAATACACACATTTTTTTAATTCGACACTCCAGAATTCAGAAATGTTATTATTTTTCCATTCGATGACAAGGCTTTTTTCAGCAGAGACCAATTCAGACACACCAACCCAAAATGTTAGATAAAACGTTTTTAAACATTGATTGATTTACAAAAGTGGGAGTAAAATACCCACAACAATTTGAAAATATGCACGACTTTCAAAATGAGGAGTAAACAGGCTCTAGATAGTGCATGACAATCATCTCCAGTGGAGTGCCCTTTCAAGTTAGTTAGGGATGGGCTGTGGCTCAGGGGTAGATTTCAGGACTTCAATGCTTACAAGTATGAAAAATACTTTCATAGTATTTCCATCCCACTTGTCTGTCGGATGAGACTTTAAAATGTGGTCCCATCCCTATATGACCGTAGCTGTTGCTGGGATGTTAAACGCCATAAATTTAATTTCAAGTTTATCATGGTACATGCCTTGTAATCACCAATGATGCAGCCAGCCAAGACATTTTATCGGGTAACCAGCCATGTATTGACCGAGTACGTACTGACTGATAACATATTTTTGTATCAGGCATTGACCTGATACAAAATCCGGGTTACAACAAAGTGAAAATTGATGTTCCATTGGTCGGATGAAGTCACGTGACGTTACCGAATGACATCAGTGTAATGACGCAACGTAAACAATTCTACGTTCTGTCCATAGATAACGACGTCATCTATTGTCATTTTCGAGCATAAAAAGTTACCTGATAAACAGAATACCAGGCTACTGTCTTTTGATATCAAGTTTACAATGTATCAGGCTCGGCTCAGAAACTGTAGAACTTCCTCGGCAAGCTTCGGAATTCCTGAGCATTTCATAGCCTTGCCTGATAAACGTGATATCAAAAGATACTAGCCTGGTATTCTCTATTTATTATACTTTACAGGCGTTGAAACAGCGGGGGAACGTATATCTGAAGCAGGGACATTTGGATGCGGCATTTAAGGACTTTGATGAAATAGTAAGTTACAGGAGATTTATAATAATACTACACAGACTGATGAGTAATTAGTTGTTATGCCTCTGTAGGCGTACTTCCTTATCTTCCAACTCTTGTTGTCCGTCTGTAGAACTGGGAGGCAGACAGTGTTTGGACTGTGTGTGGGTCTGTTTTTGAAATGTGGCTGTGACTGGAGAAATGAGGCTTATGTATTTTGCGACTAGTGTAGATCCAGATCAGCCTGTGCATCCGCACAGTCTGATCAGGATCTGCACTGTTTGTCATATCAGGCTACAGGAGAGTGCTCTTTGATCAGGAGCTACACTGATCACAAATGCCATAAGCCCCATTTCTCCAGGCATAGCCACACATGCTATTAAGTGTATAACACCGAATAAATGTCACAGCGGATAATTGATATTTCTGTGGTTCTTTTCCTAGTTGTGTAATTCCCTCCCATTGGTGTATAGCAAATAGTGTGTAACAAGTTAGGCAGTTATCTCTCTTTGATATGTTGCCATACATGTATGTGTCACTGACGGTCTGAAAAAACCAAGCTTATATCATCGCTGACTGGTGTCAGGGTTCGCCAATCGCAGTGTCTCGGGATCCGAGGATCCCTGTTTTGTAGGAGCAATGCCTGAACCTTCAAGAAGATCCGATTGAACATAATGTATTATATAAATCGGGATGTCCATCATGCTGCGGAATCCCTGGCCCAAACCGGAGGGAGTGTCAAACCTGGGAGTAGATAATTATACAGCAATGAAGGACTGAAAATGGCCACTGAAAACCTAAAGGCGCAGACATTCATGTACTGCAAATGACCTATATCAACCAATTACACCATTTCATTTGATCAAATTCCAAAGTGGTAGCATTATATCCATGCACATACTGTCAGAAGGGATAACATTTGGTAAATGCACTTTCTCGAAATACATAATCATATAAGTTAAAGGCCCGTACACAAGGCAGGTGTGTACGTGGATGTGTGAACAGTTTATTTTAGCAACTCCGGAGGGATGGGTTAGATGGTTAACCTAGGGGTTAGAGCACCTGACTTTCAATCCGGGGGTTGTAGGTTCAAACCTCGCATCGGGCATCAAAAACTACTTTCATGGTATTTCCATCCCACTGGTCTGTCGGATGAGACTTTAAACTGTGATCCCATCTCTATCTCTATATGACCTTAAAATAACCATTGTTGAGACGTTAAACCCTTTCACCTTTGTTAGCAACTCCAGCCCGTCGCGCCGTTGACAACGCTCCCTGTATATTAGGAGTTAGGAAAATTTGCCATCGTCGTTGGGTCCTACAGTTAAACAAACTGTTCACTCATTTGTTTAGCGTAATTACACAGTCACTGAATTATTCAGCTCACCTGGTTGAATAAGTGGTATTTCTTTTATTGTTATATACTGTTTTTCCCAAATTTTCAGTTGCTATACTATTTTCCCCAATTATAAAGTCACAGGTCCCATCCAAATATGAGACGAGCCATGTACCCAAGAAGATGTATGATTTTTCATGAAAAATATTTAGAATTTTTTTATGAAATTTCCTGTAAATGACGTCTGAAGTTGACTGAATGTTCCATACAAATGTGGAATAGAATTCCGCATTTGCTCTGAACATTTCGTCAACTTTCGATATCATTTACATAAAATATCACAGTTTCTTGTAAATATATTTCCGGACAAATCTCTATTCTTGGATACAAAATCACACGGCTTGTCTCATATATTAAGAAAAAAACACTTGATTTATGATTTATTTCAGTATTCGAAAGATAACATGAAAACAAAAGCCTTGCAACAGTTGCAGCTTATAGAACTGGTATCCGACGACAAATCCACCGCTAAACTGTTATATGAACGACAGGATTACAAGGGAGCTATAACCCTGCTGTCAAAAGCTATAGATGTAAGTTGCTTGTTATTAATAGCTATATATGTAAGTTAAATGTGTTGTCAATAGTTGTAGATGTAAGTTAAATGTGTTGTAAATAGCTATATATGTAAGTTGTGTGTGTTGTCAGTAACTATATATATAAGCTAAACGTGGTGTCAATAGTTATATATGTAAGTTGTGTGTGTTGTCAGTAACTATATATATATATAAGCTAAACATGTTGTCAATAGCTATATATGTAAGTTGTGTGTGTGTTGTCAATAGCTATATATGTAAGTTAAATGTGTTGTCAATAGATATAGATGTAAGTTAAATGTGTTGTCAATAGTTGTAGATGTAAGTTAAATGTGTTGTCAATAGCTATATATGTAAGTTAAATGTGTTGTCAATAGATATAGATGTAAGTTAAATGTGTTGTCAATAGTTGTAGATGTAAGTTAAATGTGTTGTCAATAGCTATATATGTAAGTTAAATGGATTGTCCATAGCTATAGATGTAAGTTAAATGTGATGTCAATAGTTGCAGATGTAAGTTAAATGTGTTGTAAATAGCTATATATGTAAGTTGTGTGTGTTGTCAATAGCTATATATGTACGTTAAATGTGTTGTCAATAGTTGTAGATGTCAGTTAAATGTGTTGTCAATAGCTATATATGTAAGTGTTGTGTGTTGTCAGTAACTATATATATAAGCTAAACGTATTGTCAATAGCTATATATGTAAGTTGTGTGTGTTGTCAATATCTATAGATGTAAGTTAAATGTGTTGTTAATAGATATAGCTGTAAGTTATGTGTGTTGTCAATAACTATAGATGTAAGTGTTGTCAATAGATATATATGAAAGTTAAATGTGTGGTCAATAGTTGTAGATGTAAGTTAAATGTGTTGGCAATAGCTATATATGTAAGTTATGTGTGTTGTCAAAAGCTATAGATGTAATTATACCCCCACAAACAAAGTTTGTTGGGGGTATATAGGAGTCAGCTTGTCGGTCGGTCGGTCGGTCTGTCGGTCTGTTGGAAATTCCCTTCCGCTCTATATCTTCTACACCGATGCATTGATTATCAAATGGCTTGGCACAAATGTTTGTCATGATGAGGTGTGTCGCGATCAATAACCACGCGCCTACATCCAAGGTCAAGGTCACAGTTGAAGGTCAAAGGTCAAACCTATCGAAATTCCCTTTCGCTCTATATCTTCTACACCGATGCATAGATTATCAAATGGCTTGGCACAAATGTTTCTCATGATGAGAAGGTGTGTCGCGATCAATAACCACGCACCTACGTCCAAGGTCAAGGTCACAGTTGAAGGTCAAAGGTCAAACCTATTGAAATTCCCTTCCGCTCTATATCTTCTACACCATAGCATCGATTATCAAATGGCTTGGCACAAATGTTTCTCATGATGAGAAGGTGTGTCGCGATCAATAACCACGCACCTACGTCAAAGGTCAAGGTCACAGTTGAAGGTCAAAGGTCAAAAATATTGAAATTTCCAAATGGCTTGGCACAAATGTTTCTCATGATGAGAAGGTGTGTCGCGATCAATAACCACGCACCTACGTCCAAGGTCAAGGTCACTGTTGAAGGTCAAAGGTCAAACGGTTTGAAATTCCCTTCCGCTCTATATCTTCTACACCGATGCATGGATTATCAAATTGCTAACCACGCATCTACGTCCAAGGTCACAGTTGAAGGTCAAAGGTCAAACCTATTGAAATTCCCTTCCGCTCTATATCTTCTACACCGATGCATGGATTATCACACTATGCCCAGGGTCAAGGTCACAGACTTGATGCGTTTGAAACCTTAACGCTCGGCTAAATGGCTTATAATCAAAGATGCCTCGTTTTCTTTGGCTGCCAGTGGGGGTATTCGTGTGCCGACAGGCCACATTTCTAGTTTAAATGTGTTGTCAATAGATATATATATATATGTGAAAGTTGCATGTGTTGTCAATAGCTGTAGATATAAGTTAAACTTAAAGTTAAGCTGTAGATGTAAGTTGCATGTGTTGTCAAAACCTATAGATGTAAGTTACATGTGTTGTCAAAAGTTATAGATGTAAGGTAAATATGTTTTCAATGGCTGTCAGGCAAATTCTTAATTTTCCACTCATCCAGATTGGATTTCAACTCACATATTTCTATATGGTTTAATGTTTATGCCACACTGTCTCTTCAGAGTACCACTTGTCCAGATTGAATATTCACTCGCAAATATGAGTGAATGAGTGGATTTGTCGAGGCCTGGCTATAGAAGCAAGTTAAGTGTGATGTCAGTAGTTATAGATGTATAAAGTTAAATGTGTTGTCAATAGCTACAGATGTAAGTTACATGTGTTGTCAATAGCTATTGATCTAAATTAAACATGTTGTCAATAGCTATATATGTATATTAGTATTGTTGGCAATTGCTATAAATGTGTTAAATGTGTTGTCAAAAACAGTATATGCAAGTTAGACTTGTTGTCAAAAGATATCGAAGTTAAATGTGTTGTCAAAAGCTATAGAACTAAGTTTGCGTTACTGTTGTTGTAAACAGTAGAATAATAGATGTAAGTTAAAGGTATATGCCCACGCAGTAGGCACAAAATGTTCTTTATAGGATTTAAATAAGTGTATAATTATGTCACTATTCCACCAGTTCTAAAAATTACGAGTGCCCGCTATACAAATATAATCATTTATTAGCCAGGTTTTTTAAAAAAAAATCCAGGCTATTGGATTGATGAAAGACGTGCGGCGGGCGGGCGGCGGGCGGCGTCCACAATCAATGTTAAGTGTTCGTGTTTGAGTCCATTTCTTTGTTACTGTACCACCTAGGACCACCAAACTTTCGCAGCTTCATAATCAAGGGGTGCCCACCACATATCACTATCCAACATGTTACCTTTTTTTGAACTTGACCCATTTTTTTCCGCACAGTCGACTTAGCCATTTTCAATGTTAAGTTTTCGCGTTTACAATGTTAAGGTTTCATGTTTAAGTCCATTTCTGTGGTACTGTACCACCTAGGACCACCAAACTTTCACAGCTTCATAATCAAGGGGTGCCCACCACATATCATCATCCAACATGTTACCTTTTTTTGAGCTTGACCCATTTTTTCCGCACAGTCGACTTAGCCATTTTCAATGTTAAGTTTTCGCGTTTACAATGTTAAGTTTTCGTGTTTTAAGTCCATTTCTTTGGTACTGTACCACCTAGGACCACCAAACTTTCACAGCTTCATAACCAAGGGGTGCCTACCACATACAACTATCCAACATGTGACCATTTTTTTTACCTTCACCTATTATTTCTTCGTAATTGACTTAGCCATTTTGAACGTTAACTTTTTAACGTACGTCTGGTTAAAGTTTTTTGGCTAAAATATTTTTGTTATACTATATCTCTGCAACTGCTTCGCCCATTACCTTGAAACTTCACATGGATGTTTATCATCATCCATATTTATACCCCCCGCAATGAGTTGTGGGGCGGGGGGTATACCGGAGTCAGGTTGTCTGTCCGTCCGTCCGTCCGTCCGTGCGTCCGTCCGGGCACACATTATGGTACTTATGTGGCTAGCCCCACACGGTTATGGACTTAGTAAAGGATAGGGTTGGTTACAATTAGCCACCTAAAAAATCGTTTTATGTGGCTAAAAATCGTTTTATGTGGCTAATATTTAACATGTGATAAGCCACATAAGTATAGTACTATAAGAACGTCCGTGCGTCCGTCCGTGCGTCCGTCCGTGCTTCTAATAGTGACTTGAGGGCCATTTTAGTTGTCTGGTGGTACGTTAGGGGCCATTTTTTATAAGGGGCCATGGCCCTCTGTAAAGTTGCTGAACGTGTAGTAAAGGGCCACCGAGATCTGTCCAAACATGAACTAGGAAATGGCCCGTTGTTAATAAAATGTGTCCAAATCGGTCCATACTTGGACAGTCCATAGACTACATATGTTCCCTATCTGAGTTGTCTGTTTCCTATCTGAGTTGTCGTCCTTGTCACCTTGCACAATTACCCATGGCGCCTGCGCATGCCAATGTGTATACTTCCGGGTCACAGGTCAGCTATGACAAAACATGAATAGCCTATATCCGATAGTTGAAATTCCCTCCTATCGCGATGCATTTATCGTGTTTTCAGCCATTCGGTGCATTCCAACGTTAATTATATGAGAGATCGGTCTTACGTCTGTGTAACAATATATTATAGTCTAAGATTCATGTTCGATTATAGGGTAATAATTATAGCAGATTCAGTCGTATTTCCACATCGATCTGTCGGTGAAAACGAGTGGGTGGGGTAATTAATTTTCTTTCGTTTTTACACTCGGAGGCTAGCTTTCTTCTTCCATAATCAAGTTTTTGAGTTTCATATTGTTTATTGTGGACTAGTGAATTTTCCTGAGTTTATTCCTATGCTCTAAGTCATACCAGCTCCAATCATAGTTGCGAGTATCAAAGGGCCTTTTTCAGTTGCGTGTCCATTAGTAAGGGGCCATTGCCATGGTCGAAAGTTTGTACATTTTGGACAAACAATGCAAGGGCCATTTTCTAAAAAAAATACCCCCAGCTATCCTTTGAACCAATAAACAGGCCCCTTATTTGAACATGGCCCCTTGGTTTTGGACAGGCTACTAAAATGGCACCTTGTTCGCTTCTACACGCACACCTCTTAATTCACAGCAAATGATCCTCTATCTGCAATTTATCAAGCACACGTCCAAAGATATGTAATGACCGCCCATTAATGTACAAACAATGGCGACTGCTATTGTGGTATTACAGTTAGTTTTCTTGATTAGTTTATTTTGTTGAAAACTGTATATATAGCTATATAAGGATACAACTTTCATTGCACAAATGTACATGCTACACAACATTATCGGGCAGGCATTTTACCTGTACTTGTTGCCGAGTTTTACGGCGTTCCCAGTCACAAATTGTGACGCAATGCCAATGTGAAACCGAGGAACAATTGGATTTCCATGTTCACGTTTTTCTTTATCCCATGATATGGATATTATTTTATTATCATAGATCTAAATAATATTTTATTGAACTATTCCTATCTCATATCTGGCTAAATCCAATTAATTATAATTATGTTGTATAATTGATGAATGCTTGCAAATATATAATGGTCTTTGGCCAGTGTGTTTTGAGTTGTTATTAGTACGTTCTAATTGACATTGAATTAAATTCCTCAATCCTGTCCTAATTTAATACTAATTACAGCTAATCTCGTTTATGTCAGTGTGATTAAGTGGCAAGTTAACCACCACAAGTTGGTTCTAATCAACTCTAATTAGCAGTTTATTTAACTTGTTAAAAAGTTACTGCATTATTTTCCGATCGGTATGATCGGCTTTTGTGTATCTATATATGTATATCCCGCCAGTCAACGGCGCACCCTTTCTAGCCATACCGTTACGCCGGGAAAGTTTTTTTTCTAAGGAATATGCCCATCAATTGTGGCAGTTACCATACTTTATGCCCTTACTGTAGACAAGAAAAAATCACCGACGTCGCAACTTCATGTACAAAAATAGACGGGTATAAACCCTAAGGGGACCAATGAGCAGGAAAAAACAAAATAATAACAATACAACCATAGAGAACTATGGTACGAGGGTGATTGCAGAGTCTTCAACGTGGCATGTAATGCACTCCCCAACAAACATAAGAAATACAATGAATGGGAAAATAATATAAAACGCAACAAAGGCCCCACAAAACGGGTGACGACCAATCATAAACCGTGATCGGTGCCGCGATAAATCAGCGCGGTGATATCGAGAACAACAACAACAACCGGGAAGCGTTGAATCGGATAGTTTCGGTTTTTTTCCGCATTTATTACATAAGGGGCCATTACACTGTACCGTCCAGGACCACTGTGCAGTGAAAATGGGCAAGAAAAATCGTGTGAAACAGCCGCTTCGAGGGAAGATCTCAAAGGTAAGCTGCACATAGTCTTCAAAAGAGGATGATTAGCTATATTTTTAAATAGCTATACAGTAGCCATTAATTTACTTTCATTCTAATCGAACTAAACTAAGGGCCATCAAAAATTATGATCTGACCACGTGTTTAATCGGCCATGTTCATCATTCATGATGTCTTTTCAACGCTGCCCGGGTATATTTGTTCTGTGTGACATAGATTTAGTGAAGTTATTGGATGCTGTACCAATTAGATACACGAACACTTGCAATATTCGTAGATACTATAACGGCTATCTAGTTTTATTTGAAAGCAGGGACATTTTCATGCTTTGTTTGCTTAAATTGGATGCTTCTAGAACTTTTTATCAACAATTCGATTGACCAAAGTATGAAGGTACTTTATCTGTTTATTGATCAAGTTTGAAAATGGTCATCTTTTATATGACAACTGCAATGTGAACGAGCTTCACTTCATCAAAATTTAATTATTTAAAAGCGATGTTTTAAACGGCCTCTTGTTCCAATGTGAATAAAATAGTGAATAAAACGGCATACATCAACTTCCCGCTCCAACAATCAGATTGGGGAAATACTCAAAGTGGCTCTAAGTCCGAACAGGCTACTTTTGCTACTTTTGCTTGATCGAGACACCATTATCAAATATTATTGGTTTATTATTTTAATCGATATCACAAGGGGCCGTTTTAAAACATCGCCACATTCCTTCGGCAGTGTGAGTGTGCAAAAAATATTGTTCAAAATTTAAATGGGTCTTCCACAGTTTGTTTTTCATGTAAAATGGATGTAGTTTCTGATGAAAGTAATAATAAAAAATATAACTGTAAAAGAAATATAAATCATGTTTTTTGGTAACTGGTCAAATAGCCAAAATTGGTGACAAAATGGATATTTTTTGTGCTAAATTAGCCTAAAATGTGTCCTAAAAAATATTCTCACTTATGCATATACAGGCATATTATTATACAATGTATATCAATGTATATCATTTATATGTGAATTTTCTTCCAGAAATTTGTGTGGGTGAAAGGCCTTCGTGATATACCAAGGACGGTAATGTGGCCGGCAAAAGTAGTTTCCGAGGCTCAGTCTGGCGACAAGATGATCGTCTACATACATAGTGACCATGCTGAGTGAGTATCAGTTACATCTGTTAATCAGGCTGTTAAAAAAATTACAGTTTTGGCATTCTTGTATGCATGATTATGGCTAATAATAGGGAAGGGGCTCAGTGAATCTGCTGTGTGGATGAGGACCTGGCACCAGATCAGGTTATTCCAATTTCAGGCCTGAATGTATGTGTTTATCGATGTAAATATTCAGTTCTGATTTTGAGATTTTCCCCCTTCATATCGGTGAGATACAGAATTCGACCCTGTTGATCCGTCTGTAATTACCTAGCTGTTGAACGGACGCAAAACCCTATTCAAATCAAAATCATATTATTTCCTAACTTTTTTTAGAAATTTTCCTACTATTGCTATTCTTTTTTCTTTTTTTACATTGATGAGCATGTATTAGTCTCTAGTTCTGGAAACACGTAAGAAATTCAGATAATTTTAAAGACAGCCACATTCCTTTCAGGCTTCCGGTGAAGAAGAAAGATATCTGTCCATTTGACATCAGTTTCCATGAACAATTCATACGTAAGAGCAACAGGAATTGTTTTTTTGTTTAAAGCTGTTTTTTCAGAAGATTGTGATTGATTGGACAAGAATTAATCTCAAATTTGATTGCTACTTTTGCCTATGATATGCATATTGCAGGGTTATAACTAGCACAGGTCGGACCGTCCAGTCTGTAACTGGCAGTTTCCGCATTTGGATTAGCCAAAATTGCTTAATCAGCATGCTACTGAAATCCTCGCTAATCGCTATATCGTGGACGGTCACGATGTTTCACGATCGTGGATTTTCATTAATACTTGATGAGGCATCTGTACATACACATCCCTGAAATTTACAATCGTTCATTTTAGAATGTTTAAGATGAAACACATCCACAAACAAATGATTGAAATGTCCAAATTTTATCTCGAAGAAAACTACTGAGTAATGGCATCAATTGAATAATTGAATAATTTTGTCCAGTTAGGCTAAGAAAAGAAAAACATATTAGATTCTTGTCCATGCACCGCACCAGTCTAAAAGCAGCCATTCCAAATGTTCTATTGACATTTTAGCTCACATGTCGGCTATTACTTGGGAGCTATTGTTACTGCTTTTCGTTCGTCAACACTTTTCTGACATCTTTTGAACCGTTGGGCTGAAGTTGAATAAACTTCACAGTGATGAACTAGGCATTGCTCCTTTTCAGATTTGTTAAAATGGACAATTGTGGAATATCCAAGATGGCCGTCGTAGAAAAGTAGATCAAATTCTTAAAAAATCTTCTCACAAACTGGCAAACTGATTTCAACGAAACTTGCTGGAATTATCGATAGTCAATACTTTCAGATTTGTTAAAATGACACCGGGATCAAAATCGGACGAGGTCTGAGTGGTCAAGTACGGGTGAAATTTGACCAAATATGGTCATGTCGTGTATCAATTCGAAGGTATCGAGGAGATGATTACTCTGGAGCATATTTTTTTTCGAAATCATATGATTTCGTCATCCAAAGGGGAACACTGATAATTGAGATAATAATTTCATGTGAGCGATACAGGCCATTTGGGCCTCTTTTAAAGCATCAAAATAAATTTAAAAAAAAATTCATGATCGACTTGTGCTGTCAGAAAACCATGCAAAAATGGACCCGGGCTACTACATATACTTGTCTACTCAATTTGTTGGCAAATCTTGATGAGAATCTTAAGTGTTTTTTACATGCCCTACAAAGTTAAATTTTGAATGCATGTTTATTCACTTGTTTAATACTTTTTAGCTCTTTCCCAATGACTACTATTCATTATAAAGTGCCTTTTCACATTTGGTTCTTGACTCTCAAGGCGGCTCCTTTTGTGAACAATGAACAATCTAATTTTATGTTTTCATTAAACAAAAATACATTAAAAAGGATTAAATTTCGGCTTCAAATATCAAAATTGAACTTTTGGTGACCATCTTGAAAATGGTCGTCGCAAGCAATTTTCAGTGTGGTTTCACACGAAAATTTTATCAAAATTTGCTTTGGTCTATGGCTCTTTCTTCATTTGAAGAAAGTCGTACAAGCCATTGTTTAATTTCTGGGGTTTTTTTTGTGGACAGATGCATCTTGTTTATTGAGAGCCAGCGACCATTTGCTTTGGACAGATGGCCCTTTCTTTGTTTGAAGAAATTTTTTTATAAGTATTTGTTTCAACAATTGTTTTTGAAGTTTAGTTGCATTTTGTTTATCAGTTTATTGAGGGCCAGTAACCCTTTGCTTTGGACAATAGCCCTTTCTTCATTTTGAAGATCGTACCAGTCTTGCAACAATCGTTTTGGACTTTGTGAGTTTTGCCATTTGTTTATTGAGGGCCAGTGGCCCTTTGCTTTGGACAATGGCCCTTTCTTCAATGCAAGAAAGATTCTACCTACCAGACATTGTTTCGTTTTGTTGGACTTTTTTGTTTATTGAGCATGTTGAGGGCCAGCGACCCTTTGCTTTGAACAATAGCCCTTTCTTCATTTTTGTCTGTGACTACAGAAAATGGGCTTATGGTATTTGCGAGCAGTGTAGATCCAGACCAGCATGCACATCTGTGAAGTCTGATCAGGTATGCACTGTTTTGCCATTCATTCAGAGAAACATCCATCATGCTTCTAAGCACAGTATAGATCCGTATGAGACTGCAAGAATATGCTAGAGGATCAGGGGCTAGGCTAGTGACAAATCCCATAAGCCCCATTTCTTCAGTCACCGACACATTTAAAGAAAATCGTACCATTTGCTTTGGACAATGGCCCTTTGTTCATTTGAAGAAAATCGTACCAGTCCATGTTTCAAAAATCATTTTGGACTGCTTTGGACAATGGCCCTTTCTTCATTTAAAAGAAAATACACCAGTTCATTGTTTCAACAATCGCTTTGGACTTGCATTTTGTTTATTGAGGGCCAGCGACCATTTGCTTTGGACAGATGGCCCTTTCTTTGTTTGAAGAAATTTTTTTATAAGTATTTGTTTCAACAATTGTTTTTGAAGTTGAGTTGCATTTTGTTTATCAGTTTATTGAGGGCCAGTAACCCTTTGCTTTGGACAATAGCCCTTTCTTCATTTGAAGATCGTACCAGTCTTGCAACAATCGTTTTGGACTTTGTGAGTTGCCATTTGTTTATTGAGGGCCAGTGGCCCTTTGCTTTGGACAATGGCCCTTTCTTCAATGCAAGAAAGATTCTACCTACCAGACATTGTTTCGTTTTGTTGGACTTTTTTGTTTTATTGAGCAGTTGAGGGCCAGCGACCCTTTGCTTTGAACAATAGCCCTTTCTTCATTTTTGTCTGTGACTACAGAAAATGGGCTTATGGTATTTGCGAGCAGTGTAGATCCAGACCAGCATGCACATCTGTGAAGTCTGATCAGGGTATGCACTGTTTGCCATTCATTCAGAGAAACATCCATCATGCTTCTAAGCACAGTATAGATCCGTATGAGACTGCAAGAATATGCTAGAGGATCAGGGGCTAGGCTAGTGACAAATCCCATAAGCCCCATTTCTTCAGTCACCGACACATTTAAAGAAAATCGTACCATTTGCTTTGGACAATGGCCCTTTGTTCATTTGAAGAAAATCGTACCAGTCCATGTTTCAAAAATCATTTTGGACTGCTTTGGACAATGGCCCTTTCTTCATTTAAAGAAAATCATACCAGTCATTGTTTCAACAATCGCTTTGGACTTGCATTTTGTTTATTGAGGGCCAGCGACCATTTGCTTTGGACAGATGGCCCCTTTCTTTGTTTGAAGAAATTTTTTTATAAGTATTTGTTTCAACAATTGTTTTTGAAGTTGAGTTGCATTTTGTTTATCAGTTTATTGAGGGCCAGTAACCCTTTGCTTTGGACAATAGCCCTTTCTTCATTTGAAGATCGTACCAGTCTTGCAACAATCGTTTTTGGACTTTGTGAGTTGCCATTTGTTTATTGAGGGCCAGTGGCCCTTTGCTTTGGACAATGGCCCTTTCTTCAATGCAAGAAAGATTCTACCTACCAGACATTGTTTCGTTTTGTTGGACTTTTTTGTTTATTGAGCATGTTGAGGGCCAGCGACCCTTTGCTTTGAACAATAGCCCTTTCTTCATTTTTGTCTGTGACTACAGAAAATGGGCTTAGGTATTTGCGAGCAGTGTAGATCCAGACCAGCATGCACATCTGTGAAGTCTGATCAGGGTATGCACTGTTTGCCATTCATTCAGAGAAACATCCATCATGCTTCTAAGCACAGTATAGATCCGTATGAGACTGCAAGAATATGCTAGAGGATCAGGGGCTAGGCTAGTGACAAATCCCATAAGCCCCATTTCTTCAGTCACCGACACATTTAAAGAAAATTGTACCATTTGCTTTGGACAATGGCCCTTTCTTCATTTGAAGAAAATCGTACCAGTCCATGTTTCAAAAATCATTTTGGACTTTGCTTTGGACAATGGCCCTTTCTTCATTTAAAGAAAATCATACCAGTCCTTGTTTCAACAATCGCTTTGGACTTGCATTTTGTTTATTGAGGGCCAGCGACCATTTGCTTTGGACAGATGGCCCTTTCTTTGTTTGAAGAAAATTTGTATAAGTATTTGTTTCAACAATTGTTTTGGAAGTTGAGTTGCATTTTGTTTATCAGTTTATTGAGGGCCAGTAACCCTTTGCTTTGGACAATGGCCCTTTCTTCATTTGAAGATCGTACCAGTCTTGCAACAATCGTTTTGGACTTTGTGAGTTTCCATTTGTTTATTGAGGGCCAGTGGCCCTTTGCTTTGGACAATGGCCCTTTCTTCAATGCAAGAAAGATTCTACCTACCAGACATTGTTTCGTTTTGTTGGACTTTTTTGTTTATTGAGCATGTTGAGGGCCAGCGACCCTTTGCTTTGAACAATAGCCCTTTCTTCATTTTTGTCTGTGACTACAGAAAATGGGATTATGGGTATTTGCGAGCAGTGTAGATCCAGACCAGCATGCACATCTGTGAAGTCTGATCAGGGTATGCACTGTTTGCCATTCATTCAGAGAAACATCCATCATGCTTCTAACCACAGCATAGATCTGTATGAGACTGCAAGCATATGCTAGAGGATCAGGAGCTAGGCTAGTGACAAATCCCATAAGCCCCATTTCTTCAGTCACCGACACATTTAAAGAAAATCGTACCATTTGCTTTGGACAATGGGTCTTTGTTCAAGAATTTGTGTATAAAAACAATGGCATTTTGCTGGACAAGCCCCCCCTTTTTCATTTAAAATCTACCAGTCCATGTTTCAAAAATCATTTTGGACTGCTTTGGACAATGGCCCTTTCTTCATTTAAAGAAAATCATACCAGTCATTGTTTCAACAATCGCTTTGGACTTGCATTTTGTTTATTGAGGGCCAGGGCCGCGACCATTTGCTTTGGACAGATGGCCCTTTCTTGTTTGAAGAAATTTTTTTATAAGTATTTGTTTCAACAATTGTTTTTGAAGTTGAGTTGCATTTTGTTTATCAGTTTATTGAGGGCCAGTAACCCTTTGCTTTGGACAATAGCCTTTCTTCATTTGAAGATCGTACCAGTCTTGCAACAATCGTTTTGGACTTTGTGAGTTTGCCATTTGTTTATTGAGGGCCAGTGGCCCTTTGCTTTGGACAATGGCCCTTTCTTCAATGCAAGAAAGATTCTACCTACCAGACATTGTTTCGTTTTGTTGGACGTTTCTTTTTTGTTTATTGAGCATGTTGAGGGCCAGCGACCCTTTGCTTTGAACAATAGCCCTTTCTTCATTTTTGTCTGTGACTACAGAAAATGGGCTTATGGTATTTGCGAGCAGTGTAGATCCAGACCAGCATGCACATCTGTGAAGTCTGATCAGGGTATGCACTGTTTGCCATTCATTCAGAGAAACATCCATCATGCTTCTAAGCACAGTATAGATCCGTATGAGACTGCAAGAATATGCTAGAGGATCAGGGGCTAGGCTAGTGACAAATCCCATAAGCCCCATTTACTTCAGTCACCGAACACATTTAAAGAAAATTGTACCATTTGCTTTGGACAATGGCCCTTTCTTCATTTGAAGAAAATCGTACAGTCCATGTTTCAAAAATCATTTTGGACTTTTGCTTTGGACAATGGCCCTTTCTTCATTTAAAGAAAATCATACCAGTCCCTTGTTTCAACAATCGCTTTGGACTTGCATTTTGTTTATTGAGGGCCAGCGACCCTTTGCTTTGGACAGATGGCCCTTTCTTTGTTTAAGAAGAAAATTTGTATAATATTTGTTTCAACAATTGTTTTGGAAGTTGAGTTGCATTTTGTTTATCAGTTATTGAGGGCCCGTAACCCTTTGCTTTGGACAATGGCCCTTCTTCATTTGAAGATCGTACCAGTCTTGCAACAATCGTTTTGGACTTTGTGAGTTTCCATTTGTTTATTGAGGGCCAGTGGCCCTTTGCTTTGGACAATGGCCCTTTTTTCAATGCAAGAAAGATTCTACCTACCAGACATTGTTTCGTTTTGTTGGACTTTTTTGTTTATTGAGCATGTTTGAGGCCAGCGACCCTTTGCTTTGAACAATAGCCCTTTCTTCATTTTTGTCTGTGACTACAGAAAATGGGCTTATGGATTTGCGAGCAGTGTAGATCCAGACCAGCATGCACATCTGTGAAGTCTGATCAGGGTATGCACTGTTTGCCATTCATTCAGAGAAACATCCATCATGCTTCTAACCACAGCATAGATCTGTATGAGACTGCAAGCATATGCTAGAGGATCAGGAGCTAGGCTAGTGACAAATCCCATAAGCCCCATTTCTTCAGTCACCGACACATTTAAAGAAAATTGTACCATTTGCTTTGGACAATGGCCCTTTCTTCATTTGAAGAAAATCGTACCAGTCCATGTTTCAAAAATCATTTTGGACTTTGCTTTGGACAATGGCCCTTTCTTCATTTAAAGAAAATCATACCAGTCCTTGTTTCAACAATCGCTTTGGACTTGCATTTTGTTTATTGAGGGCCAGCGACCCTTTGCTTTGGACAATGGCCCTTTCTTCATTTTTGTCTGTGACTACAGAAAATGGGCTTGTGGGATTTGCGAGCAGTGTAGACCCAGACCAGCCTACACATCCGTGTAGTGTGATCAGGGTCTGCACTGTTCGCCATTCATAAAGGCAAATTTTATATTTGTTACAATGATTTTCTAGGTATCTTAAGGAAAAGACGGTTACTGGCCACACTGAACGAGTTGAAGGCAGATATAGAATGGTTGACAGAGGAACTCAGGTACGATCAACAAACAGATGAGGACGGTCGGCAAACACATGAGGACGGTCAGCAAACAGATGGGGACAGTTGGCAAACACATGAGAACAGTTGGCAAACACATGAGGATGGTCAGCAAACACATGAGGACAGTCGGCAAACACATGAGGACGGTCAGCAAACACATGAGGACAGTCGGCAAACACATGAGGACAGTCGGCAAACACATGAGGACGGTCGGCAAACACATGAGGACGGTCGGCAAACACATGAGGACGGTCAGCAAACACATGAGGACAGTCGGCAAACACATGAGGATGGTCGGCAAACACATGAGGACAGTCGGCAAACACATGAGGACAGTCGGCAAACACATGAGGATGGTCGGCAAACACATGAGGACAGTCGGCAAACACATGAGGACGGTCGGCAAACACATGAGGACGGTCAGCAAACACATGAGGACGGTCGGCAAACACATGAGGACGGTCAGCAAACACATGAGGCCTGTTCAACGACTGAGAAACAGTCGGCAAACACATGAAGACAGTCTGCAAACACATGAGGCCGGTCAACAAACAAATGAGAACAGTCGGCAAACACATGAGGACGGTCAGCAAACACATGGGGACGGTCAACAAACACATGAGAACAGTTGGCAAACACATGAGGACAGTCAACAAACATATGAGGACGGTCAGCAAACACATTGGGACAGTCAACAAACACATGAGGACGGTCGGCAAACACATGAGGACGGTCAGCAAACACATGGGGATGGTCAACAAACACATGAGAACAGTCGGCAAACACATGAGGACAGTCAACAAACACATGAGGACGGTCAGCAAACACATGGGGACAGTCACACACATGAGGACAGTCGGCAAACACATGAGGATGGTCAACAAACACATGAGGACAGTCGGCAAACACATGAGGGCGGTCAACAAACACACAAGGACGGTCAACAAACACATGAGGACGGTCAACAAACAAAAGAGGGCAGACAACTAACACACAAGGGTGGACACCTAGAGGGCATAGAATTTCAAGGTAATTACCGTTTCTAAGCGCCCCAAATAGGACATAGAATTTCAGGGTAATTACCGTTTCTAAGGGCCCCAAATGGTGGCATATTGATTTGCTCTTTTATGGGGTATTATAGAGGGAAAATTCCAATGGGGGCATTCTTGTCCTGGACACAATTCTGGTATATAATTTATGTGCAAATTCAGTGCTTGGTCTCTTATGAATACATGTTCTTTAATACATAAATCAACAGATTTAAATCAGTAGAACTGGTTAAGTAAAAATCATATAAAATTGTTTGCTTAGGTTTGAGATTTGGAGGTAGGTGCAAAGCGAAGACATCACCAATTTAACCTTTTTAGCTCGACTATTCGAAGAATAAGTAGAGCTTATGTTGTCACCCCGGCGTCGGCGTCACCGTCACGCCTTGGTTAAGGTTTTTAGTCAACCTTGTATATGGAATACTACTGGCCCTACACCCACCATACTTGGACAACTTCATCTCCTAGTGATGTACATCAATAACCCCTGATCTATATTTGACCTTGACCTACATTTCCTCTTGAAATACTTAGTTAATTCCCCTTGGTTAAGGTTTTTAGTCAACCTTGGTTAAGATTTTTAGTCAAGCTTGTATATGCAATACTACTGGCCCTACACCCACCATACTTGGACAACTTCATCTCCTAGTGATGCACATCAATAACCCCTGATCTATATTTGACCTTGACCTACATTTCCTCTTGAATTACTTAGTTAATTCCCCTTGGTTAAGGTTTTTAGTCAAGCTTGGTTAAGGTTTTTACTCGAGCTTGTACATGGAATACTATTGTGCATACAGACACCATACTTGGACAACCTTTTCTTATAGGGATGTACATCAATAACCCCTGATCTATATTTGACCTTGACCTACATTTCCTCTTCAATTACTTAATTCTCTTTTGTTAAGGTTTTTAGTCAAG
Organism: Conchocele bisecta; assembly: GCA_029237695.1. Lineage (NCBI taxonomy): Eukaryota > Metazoa > Mollusca > Bivalvia > Lucinida > Thyasiridae > Conchocele > Conchocele bisecta. The sequence goes on along the minus strand of CM055278.1, from coordinate 64,678,909 downwards.
CTTGTAGATGGAATACTCATGGGCCTACAGCAACCATAGTTGGAAAACTTCATCTCCTAGTGATGTACATCAATAACCCCTGACCTATATCTGACATTCACCTACATTTAACCTTGAATTACTTACTTAATTTCCCTTGGTTAAGGTTTTTAATCAACCTTGGTTAAGGTTTTTATGCAGGCCGCAGCCACCTTCTTTGTCAAGCTATGTGTACATCGACAACCCTCGTAGTCGAGCTATGCTGTTCTCCTACAGCTCTTGTTTGACATGTATTTTAATAAGTTGATGCTACAAAACTTTATCTCTGCTCAAAAAAAGAACGGATCACCCAAACTATTGATGCTTGAGAATTTTACAATTGCTGCTGTTAAATATCAAAAATATGTTCAGAAATGACTGGCTGGATATTATTAGTCTTAATTTAATGTCTATGAATTTGTCACTATGGCTCTGTTGTTTATATTATTTGGCAATGTTTACATCGACTGTTTACATAAACATCCAGGTATGCAAAACCATAGAGCCAATTCCCACACTTGAATATAAAACGATTGTCAATGTATAAGCATTATGTGCTGATATACAAGTATGGGAATTGGTTCGATGGACTTGCATATACGGTTATTTAGGTAAATAATGATAAATCAATGTAAATACTGCCAATTTAACCTGGCCCAAACATAGTGTAGTTTGAAATGAAATGTATTTTTTAGACATTGTCGCCAATATTGATGGCCACGAGAATCCGAATGAAGCAAATGAAGCAAATGAAGCAGATGTTACTGACACGGATGTTGCTGAAAGTTATCCTGGTATACATGTTCTTCTACATTTGCTATTCAAAGACCAATTTCAGTACACTTTTTTAATATCAAAATTCAGATGCATGCTCAGTGTAACAAACAAATTATTCTTCCCACGTAGATATATGTTCGCCACGACAAAATCGGGCTTATTGAGTTTTCGATCGATGTAGATCCTGACCAAATTGACCAAATTGCGGATATGCACAGTCCGAAAAGGATCTAAACTGTTTGCTAAATACATTAAGAGTTATTCTCTGAATGTTGACCCGTGTAGACCCTGATCTGACTGCGCAGACGCGCAGGCCTGCGCAGGCTGGTCTGGGTCTACACTGGTCGCAAAGTCAATAAGCCCGATTTTGTCATGGCGCGTCACATATAATAGCCTACGGTTATTAAACAAAACCGCCCAACCTTGTCTTGCAAGTGTTTGTTTACTGTATAAATAGTATCATGCTTAGTGAATTATGTAGGCCATTATAAAGTTAGTCTGTTTAATATTTTTGATATCTTTAAGGTTATACAAAACCAATTATGATAAAATCAAATTTACTTCCAGAGGTGACTGAAGTATATCCACGTGCTGGCAGCTCTGCATTTGACGTGTCCGGTGATGTACCACTGAACAGCATGAACAGTGGAAAAAAGACAACAATACCACACGGTTTGTAAATAGTTATTTCAAAACAGTTATACAGCACCTTATATTTTAAATATATTGTTTATTCCAGACTATTAGTGTGAAACCCTGTGACTGTAATGTGGAATCAAATGTGCATATTAAACACAAACCTGGTTATTTATGCTTCAACAAAAGCAACTATGATATTGGATGTGTGTGTATTTCATTTTCTTTGATTGTTGTAGAAAGGTCTAATATGATAATTTTTTGGGTATTTTATCTATTGTTTTAATTTACTTTCAGTCCAGCGTAATAGATGGACAGAAAAAGAGATGGAGGAATTACATCTCTACGCAGAGAAATGGATTATCAAGGCAAATAACACCCAACAGAAAAGACTGTCTCAAGATGATCAAGTCGAGTCAACAGAATGAAGGGGAACTTTGTAAAAGGACCCCAGAACTGATAGTGAAAAAATAAAATTAAGTGCAATGAACATGAAATCAAGGAAAGCCTTTGAACCAAAATGGTGATTTGTTCTGATAATCAGTCATGACTGTGTTGAAAGTGCACCGATATTGTCACTTCTATTCTGCCAATTTAGAATTTTTCAAAAGTGGGTATGCGATGGCACACCATCGACTCCTCTCTAGTTTTAAATTTGTTTGTTTTGATATTATTTTGGGGCTTATTTACTCAAGATGCCCTTTTTCGATGGTCATTTTCTGTCATGCATAAAGATTGAAGCATCTAAAAGGCTTCACAGACTGGACAGCGAACAATATAGGCCATGATTTAGACTGCATAAATGCTTGGGCGGACCTGGGTCTACACTTTTCACCATTGTCACTAGGTTGATTTTCTCGGGTCACTTCTGAAATTGTTTATTTTATTGTTTATTAGACAAATCATTGTAACCCCCGGAACGAAAGTCACATATCAGATAGAAGGTGGAGGGACATGATCCTAATGATGTTGTTAAAACACGTACTTCAACAAAATATATGTAATTCAAGAGGGTCACAAAAAGGTCATCATTTTATTATCAACTTCAAGAGTTGATTGAGATGATTGAATGTTCGGGTTGTTTTGATTGGTGCTGCCCTGGTAGTCACTAGTCAGGTGAGCGATGAAATTTGTTAGTTTTGATATTATTTTGGGGCATACTGTCCAACCTGTGCTAACGGCCACCTCTATTAATCAGCCAACCTGTCTTAAGCAGCCACTGTTTTGTATCCCTAGGTGGATTTACTATCTAAATTACCTCCATTAAGCAGTCACCTCAATTAAGTGGCCACATTTTTCACTTCTCTTGGGTGGCTGCTTAACACAGGTTTGACTGTATTTACTTGAGATGACTTACGGTAATTTATGTCTCGCAAATTATTCCATTTAGTATTATCATTATTGTACCCCGCTTGTTTCAACATTTTTTTATACGACCGTTTTTAAAAAACGGTACGTATTGTGTTTTACCCGGGCTTGCGGGCGGGCGGCTGAAGAAAAAGCGCATAGTTCGTGTTCACAGCTCCTCCGAAACCGTTGAGTCGATCGATCTGAAACTATACACACGTCTTCTACACATATTGAAGATGTGCACCTTGGTGTTTTTATGCCGAAAAAATATTTTTTAACAAAAATATCGCCTTTTTAACTTAATAGCCATTTTTTCTACATTTTTCTATACAATTCTATATACGGTACAGAGTTTGTGTACACAACTCCTCCGAAACCGTTCTGTCGATCGTTCTGAAATTATACACACGTCTTCTACACATATTGAAGATGTGCACCTTGGTGTTTTTATGCCGAAAACATATTTTTTTACAAAAATATCACCTTTTTAACTTAGCCATTTGTTCTACATTATTGTATCCAATTCCCTATCATTTCTACTTTACACTTTACTTTTCTATCTCTGCTTAAATTAGTATACATGTTTAGCACAACGAGATGAAGAAATAATGCTATATACTTTCAAATTCTCATTAATGTTTCTTGCCTTGGTGACAGCTTCACATTTCTGCATCTTCGCCGTCTAGCCCATATTCGACAGGTGTATTTTGTGACTTGCGGCACTCTTGTTGGAATTTTAGTTGCATTTTGTTTATCAGTTTATTGAGGGCCAGTGACCCTTTGCTTTGAACAATGGCCCTTTCTTCTTTTGAAGAAAATCGTACCAGTCCTTGTTTCAACAATCGTTTTGGACTTTTGAGTTGCATTTTGTTTATTAAGGGCCAGTGACCCTTTGCTTTGGACAATGGAAGAAAGATTTTACCTACCAGACCTTATTTCGTTTTGTTTGACCTTTTTGTTTATTGAGCATGTTGCACTTAGAGGTCAAAGGTCAAATATGGGCATGAATTTTAATTCTGAAATATTAAGCCTGTTCATCTGTTCATCTGTTCATGTGTCAACAATTTTTAATAACTTTAGAATAACTGGACCGATTTTAACAAAATAACTTATTTTCTTAATTAGATGATTTCCAAAGCATCTAGCATGGTTTTGGGGCGAATTTCTGAGAGAAAAAAAATTAAATTTGCCCCAAAACCATGTCTGATGCTGTCGATGTAAATTGTCCAATTAAGAAAATAAAAGTTATTTTGTTAAAATTGGTCCAGTAATTCTAAAGTTATTACAAAAAGGCCGATTGAAGTGTGGTAGCCTAACAGTTTTTGCCGGCGGCCATTTTGAATCGATTTTGGTCACATGACGTACTTATTTGTTCTCGATGTAAATATTCCGTTCTGATTTTGGGATTTTCCCCCCAATACAGCAGGTTAAAATGGGATTGAACCCGTTTGCCCGGCCTTATATGACCTTAGCTGTTGATAGGCCGTTAAACACTAATAAACAAACAAAACAAACAAAACAAACACATGACGTACTAACCTAATATGAGCTTTTCAGCTGGTACCCAGTTGCATTGGAATGAAATGGCAACTGAGCACCAGCCGGACAAAGCTAGGAGGTCGAAGGTGAGAAAATAAAGGCACAAACGGCAGCTCGGCTTTATTAGGTTACTTCGAGGTTTATTAGGTCGGTAACTAATATAGATGACATTTATCCAACCCCCTTTATTATGCTAGTTCAACCATTGGTTGCGGTATATAATGCTGTCACGGGCGACTGTCGTTCTAGTTCAGTACAAGATTTTTAGGGTATGGTTGGCAATAACTTGTTCAGAATAACTTTATCATGTTCAGTAATTTGACTTTAAAAATGTAGCAAATCACTGGGTTTCCATGTCCATCTTGTAGAAACTAGTAAAAAATAAAACTTGTTCTTTTTCAAACTATAACATTGCCTCTGTTATTCTTTTATGAGTAAAGCGTAACCAACTGTACCAAGTAAAGCGTAACCAACTCTACGCTAGGTCCTGAGTGTGACGTTAAACTGTGCCTCGAGGCGCAGTACTATCTATCTACAAGCACTGGTGGTAGGGTAGGAATGTGTATATTAACGATGCCATTCACAGTATCGGTTTATGTGCCATTGTCTTGAAAAATCGTTTTGATCTACATTAATCCGCTATTAAAGCCACCGATGTATAATTAGATGTTACAATTACATACGCAATCACAGCGAAATAACTCTCATATGCTTCCTTTATGAAAATACAATGTTTTGAGTTTTCAAGTGCTATTTCGTGTATAAAACGCGCATTTTATTCGCTTTCATTCACATAATTTCGGTTTTTACTGACGAATGTGGTTAAACATTATATCATGGACATTGTGTGATTGTTTCACATACTATAAATGCTGCGTTTTGAAGCTACAATTCATTTAAATCACACTACGGAAGCATATGAGGTGTTATTTGGATGTGATTGCGTATGTAATTCTGTTTTGTAACCTCTAATTATACATCGGGTGGTTTTAATTCTGGATTAATATAGATTCAAAACAATTTCTGAAGACCATAGTAACATTTTACTTAACTTTTCTGAAATTTGGTAAACTACCCACAGATTCTTCGACACACCAGATTTTACTGTTGCACAGCAACCAATACTGTGGGATTTATCCGTTCCAGAATCCCATTGGTTCAGCCCTTATGTACTTGTAAAGTGTATGTAGGAGTAAGGCATTCAATTGCAACCAGTAAAGATATACCCAGTATACTGGGTCCTGAGCATGACTTTTAAACTTCTTCTCGAGGTGCAGTGCTGGTTCTACCCAGTCGCACCTGTGGTAGGGCGCGAATATGTATATTAACAATAGGATTCATCGGTTCCGGGCTGGTCGGTTTGGTGGGAAGACTGGTAAATTAATGGTGGGATTCGTACTTAACGGGGGTCCCGATTTCTTTCCCTTGTTTGGCCCTCATCATACAACTTTGGCTTCTCGTATGTGAAGAGTTAAATTAGGTTATACCCATTATAAAAAGATAGTATAGTACTAATCCTATCGCCTTTAGGGGATGAGGCTAAGTGATTGTGGTGTGGTGAGGAGGCATCATATCGGATATTCCGATTTCGGGCTGAATACGTATATTTTATGTAAATATTGAGCTCTTATTTGCGGATGTTAACCAATTTTTACCGGTGAAATGTGGGATTCGATCCCGTTGACCAGTCTGAAATATACCTTGTTGTCAGTAAACAGACATTAAACCCCATTCAAATCAAATCATCCGTTCCCTAATCCCATTGGAGACCTAGTTCAGCCCTTATGTACTTGTAAAGTATGTAGGAGCTGTGTCGGGTTATGACCCAGGCAGTGGGTGGTTGGTGGGAACACAGACAGCTTTCCCGCGGGTGAAAAAATAGGCGGGTGAAAATATCATATGACACCGGGCTAAGTGATTCTGGCGTGGCGCCATTTCATGATATGATTTCAGCGCTGAATATTTTATCATGATGTATGTAAATTCAGTGCCGATTTTGTAAGTTTCCCTCATGCAGGTGAGGTGCGGGATTCGATCCCACCGACCGGACCTCGTATGACTGCAATATTGTTGATAGGTCATTAAATGACATTCACTCCATCCAACTGCCCACCTGTCTTGAAGAGGAAACACATTGTCAAGTAATGGTAAAACATACAATGGCCCAGCCAGAGCTGCTCTCTACAAGTAGCAAGTGTATAACCTGTGAGATGCATGCATGTTCACTAGCACATTGCAGATCAAGATTACAGCAGAGCATTTTAAACATGACTTCAAATTACATTAATAATTAGGAAACCATTCTAATGCACTATCGAATCAAGTTTATGCACCGAAATAAGGAAGTTAACCCTTATTGTGCTGAACATAAATATTGTCTGCTGTTTTTCAATGACCAGGAGCTAGGATACTACCAAATCCCATAAGCCCCATTTCTCTAGTCCAGCCCAGGAAATATGAATACTTGTATTTATTATACCCCCCGCAACGAGTTGAGGGGGGGTATACTGGAGTCAGGTTGTCCGTCCGTCCGTCCGTCCGTGCGTCCGTCCGTCCGGATAAACTTAACATCAGAGAAATATTGTTATAACTTCTATTTCCTTCATCTAAAATGCTTGATATTTCACACATGCATTCCTGTAAGGCTCTACTACCATGCTGTGCCAAATCCACGACCGTCCCACCCCCGCAGATCCCAAGGTCAAGGTCAATTATTTAGTCCGTAAACTTAACATCAGAGAAATATTCTTATAACTTCTATTTCCTTCATCTAAAATGCTTAATATTTCACACATGCATTCCTGTAAGGCTCTACTACCATGCTGTGCCAAATCCACGACCGTCCAACCCCCGCAGATCCCAAGGTCAAGGTCAAATACTTAGTCTCTTTACAAAACTTAACATCAGAGAAATATTGTTATAACTTCTATTTCCTTCATCTAAAATGCTTGATATTTCACACATGCATTCCTGTAAGGCTCTACTACCATGCTGTGCCAAATCCACGACCGTCCAACCCCCGCAGATCCCAAGGTCAAGGTCAATTACTTAGTCCGTAAACTTAACATCAGAGAAATATTCTTATAACTTCTATTTCCTTCATCTAAAATGCTTAATATTTCACACATGCATTCCTGTAAGGCTCTACTACCATGCTGTGCCAAATCCACGACCGTCCAACCCCCGCAGATCCCAAGGTCAAGGTCAAATACTTAGTCTCTTTACAAAACTTAACATCAGAGAAATATTGTTATAACTTCTATTTCCTTCATCTAAAATGCTTAATATTTCACACATGCATTCCTGTAAGGCTCTACTACCATGCTGTGCAAAATCCATGACCGTCCAACCCCCGCTGATCCTAATGTCAAGGTCAAATACTCTACAAAACTTAACATCAGAGAAATAAGTTATAACTTCTATTTCCTTCATTGAAAATTCTTATTATTTCACTTGTGCATTCCTCTAAGGTTGTACTATCATGCTGTCACAAATCTACGAGTGTCCAACCCCCGCTGATCCCAAGGTCAAGGTCACATACTTAGTCTCTTTACAAAACTTAACATCAGAGAAATATGTTATAACTTCTATTTCTTTCATGGAAAATACTTAATATTTCATATGCTGTGACAAATCCCCGCTGATCTCGAGGTCAACGTCACATACATACCGTATAACCTTGGCTTAACGCCCCCCTCCTAATAAACGCCCCCCCCCCCCCCAAATAAAAACAAATTAATAATTTTTTTTTTACCAGTGACCGCCAATTTCAAACACAAATAATCCTTAAATCCTTATTTGTGTTTGAAATTGGCGGTCCTTGGTAAAAAACTATTTTATTTTTTTTATTATTTTTTTTTTTAATGGCTAATAAACGCCCCCCCCCCCCAAATAAACATTATTTTTTTTACCAATGACCGCCAATTTCAAACACAAATAGTCTTTAAATCTTTATTTGTGTTTGAAATTAAATTGGTGGTCCTTGGTAATTTTTTTTTTTTCTTTTTTTTTTTTTTTTTACTGGCTAATAAACCCCCCCCCCCCCCCCCCCCCCCCAAATAATAATAATTTTTTTTACCAATGACCGCCAATTTCAAACACAAATAATCCTTAAATCCTTATTTGTGTTTGACATTGACGGTCCTTGGTAATTTCTTCTTCTTCTTTTTTTACTGGCTAATAAACGCCCCCCCCCCCCAATAAAAAAATAAAAATAATAATAATTTTACCAATGACCGCCAATTTCAAACACAAATAATCCTTAAATCCTTATTTGTGTTTGAAATTGGCGGTCTTTGGTAATTTTTTTTTTTTTTTTTTTTTTTTTACTGGCTAATAAACGCCCCCCCCCCCTTTTGTAAAATGTAACGCCTCCGGGTGGGGGCGTTAATTCGAGGTTATACGGTAGTCTCTTTACAAAACTTAACATCAGAGAAAATCGGTTATAACTTCTATTTCCTTGCTCGGATCTGCTTCACATTTCACACACTCATTGCTCCAATGGACCTCTACCACCCTGTGACAAATTCACGTTCATGCCGCTCGCGCTAATCCCAGAGTCAAGGTCACAAGCCCACACACTTGGAAATTTGTACATATTTTAGGGGTACCTGGGCCCACGCGGGGGGTATTCCGTAAGCCTCGCTTACTGACCAATCTAGTTCTTAATTGCACTAATGGCCCTTTGTCCACTTTAAGTTTGAAACAGTTTGGTAGATTTTATTTTTGTGGCCCTTTATTTAAGGCCCTTTATAATTCGGCCCCTAATTCACTATCGGTCGTACGTCCGTCCGTGCGTCCGCGTAAACTTAACATCAGAGAAATATTGTTATAACTTCTATGTCCTTCATCTAAAATGCTTGATATTTCACACATGCATTCCTGTAAGGCTCTACTACCATACTGTGCCAAATCCACGACCGTCCAACCCCCGCAGATCCCAATGTCAAGGTCAAATACTTAGTCCGTAAACTTAACATCAGAGAAATATTGTTATAACTTCTATTTCCTTCATCTAAAATGCTTAATATTTCACACATGCATTCCTGTAAGGCTCTACTACCATGCTGTGCCAAATACACGACCGTCCAACCCCCGCAGATCCCAAGGTCAAGGTCAAATACTTAATCTCTTTACAAAACTTAACATCAGAGAAATATTGTTATAACTTCTATTTCCTTCATCTAAAATGCTTAATATTTCACACATGCATTCCTGTAAGGCTCTACTACCATGCTGTGCCAAAGCCACGACCGTCCAACCCCCGCAGATCCCAAGGTCAAGGTCAAATACTTAATCTCTTTACAAAACTTAACATCAGAGAAATATTGTTATAACTTCTATTTCCTTCATCTAAAATGCTTAATATTTCACACATGCATTCCTGTAAGGCTCTACTACCATGCTGTGCCAAATCCACGACCATCCAACCCCCGCTGATACCAAGGTCAAGGTCAAATACTTAGTCTCTTTACAAAACTTAACATCAGAGAAATATTGTTCTAACTTCTATTTCCTTCATCTAAAATGCTTAATATTTCACACATCACCTGTAAGCTCTACTACATGCTGTGCCAAATCCACGACCGTCCAACCCCCGCTGATCCCAAGGTCAAGGTCAAATACTTAGTCTCTTTACAAAACTTAACATCAGAGAAATAAGTTATAACTCCTATTTCCTTCATTGAAAATTCTTATTATTTCACTTGTGCATTCCTCTAAGGTTGTACTATCATGCTGTGACAAATCTACGACTGTCCAACACCCGCTGATCCCAAGGTCAAGGTCACATACTTAGTCTCTTGACAAAACTTAACATCAGAGAAATATGTTATAACTTCTATTTCTTTCATTGAAAATTCTTAATATTTTTTATGCTGTGACAAATCCCCGCTGATCTCGAGGTCAACGTCACATACATACCGTATACCTCTAATTAAGGCCCCCCTCCTAATAAACGCCCCCCTCCCCGCAAATAAAAAAAAAAATATTTACCAATGACCGCCAATTTCAAACACAAATAATCCTTAAATCCTTATTTGTGTTTGAAATTGGCGGTCCTTGGTAATTTTTTTTTTTATTTTTTTTTTTTTTTTTTACTGGCTAATAAACGCCCCCCCCCCCCCACTCTTTTTGTAAAATGTAACGCCTCCGGGGGCGTTAATTCGAGGTTATACGGTAGTCTCTTTACAAAACTTAACATCAGAGAAATCGGTTATAACTTATATTTCCTTGCTCGGATCTGCTTCACATTTCACGCACTCATTGCTCCAATGGACCTCTACCACCCTGTGACAAATTCACGTTCATGCCGCTCGCGCTAATCCCAGAGTCAAGGTCACAAGCCCACACACTTGGAAATTTTTACATATTTTAGGGGTACCTGGGCCCACGCGGGGGGTATTCCGTAAGCCTCGCTTACTGACCAATCTAGTTTCATTCTACCCCCCAACCGTGCGCCCCCTATGCCCAATGTCAAGGTCAAATTACTTTGAATTTTGTTGTTAAAGTTTTTTCGTGTACTATATCTCTGCAACTGCTTCACCCATTACCTTGATACTTCACATGGGTGTTTATCATCATTGTCAGCGTGATATCGTGGGCATTTTGGCATACGTCCGTCCGTACGTCCGTGTGTCTGGTTAAAGTTTTTTTGGTTAAAGTTTTTCCATCCACTATATCTATTTTTTCAGTGTCCATGCCTCACCCCAAGGCGCGACATGCAGGCCACGGCCATCTAGTCTACAAAAAGTGGGTATAATTATGTTATCCAAGTGTCTATGCTTGGAAAAAACCTGGCCTTCGTGGCTTTGCCTCGTTTCTTGTTAATTATCAATTTACTGTTAGCGACGCGCGACGGTAACAGTTTATTTTGATAATGTGCGGGGACGACGACTTTCACATCACGGCTTGCAGTGCGCATGCGCAGTATACTACGCGCGCCAGTAGGCTTCCCAATATGTAAACAAGAATATCAACATGTCGAAATGTCCAGGACGGAAATTGTATGAAAAGGCGTCGGCCAAAAAAAAGGCGAAATGTCTGAGTGAGAGAGAGAGTGGTTAATATTGGCGATCAGATCACCAAATGGAAAGAGTTACGTGGAGATTTAGATTTGGACTCGAACAGAGATTTTTCTTCTCAACACAAAGATGTGTTATGCACGAGGTCGGAAAATACCCTTTCTGGTTGCGGCATATAAAATGCGATTTAACACCAATTAACACACGCCGTAATTAAAAATAACTCGTTAGTGGGTAAACAAATGGCTCATAAGGCATGACAGAAAATGAAAAGTAGTAGTACAGTGTAACCTGCTGCGTGGGCATGTACCTTTAAGCTTCTAAAGCTATAGATGTATGATACTTTTTTTGTCAATATGTATGAAATGAAATTTGTTAAAAGCTACACATGTAGATGTTGGTAAAAATATGTACGTAAATTTAGGTTGCCAAATGCTGGATATCATTTAACCTTCTTACTTGTCAGAAACTATAATATACATGCAGTCAACACTCGTTTACTCAAAGCCGCAGGGACTGAGAAAAATACTTTGAGTTAATGAAAATTTGAGTTAACAAGAGTTATTATATAGGAAAACATTTACTTGGGACCAAGAGCTTGACTTTGAGAGAGTTTGAAGTAACGAGTGTAGACTATGTTGAGCTTTGGGTCTCAATGGTGAATGTTCCTGATGCTCACATATGCAACCAAGTGATCTGGTGTAGTAAAGTTGACAGCACTAGCTCACAATAGTGTTCATTCACTACTGGCAAAGTATTGTAACAGAACTGCTGAACACGCAAAGCTCCCCAACACACGTGCATGGGCGGATTCCGGGGGGGGGGGCGGACCCGGCGGCGCACCCCCCCCCCTAAAATTCGCCTAGTAAAGATTTTTTACAAGTTACAAGGCATGTTTCATGCCAAGTGCCATGTTTTCCATGCATTTTTCGGTCGTTTTCTTATTGTTTCAAAATTTAAACGTTTTCAATCAAAAATCATGTCTAAACATACTGTGACAGTGTCAATATTTTTGCTCCAAAATGCGCCAGAACGCAGGAAATGCGATGTAGATTTGCAAAATTTTCCCGGTGGGAATGCCCCCGGACCCCCCTAGCGCTATCTCGACTATTTTGCAATACTTGACTATATTATCGAACAAATATAGTCAAGTATTGCAAAATAGATACGCCCCCACCCTAACCCGAAATCCTGGATCCGCGCCTGACGTGTGCATTCTATCTGTATATGACATTGCTATTGGACATACACAAGTTGCCAGTCAATTAGTTAATCAATCAATTAGGACACAAAACCTTATTCAATCAATCTATAATCTCTATTGCAGGTATGTCCGTGGGATCCGGAGTTACTTGAGATCCGGGCCGAGTGTTATATTGGTCGGGGAAAATTATCTAAGGCAGCAGACGATATACAGCTGACCACAAAACTGCGCAACGATAATACCGCGGGATATTTTAAATTGTCCAACCTCCTCTATAGAATGGGCGAGGCAGAAAAAGCGTTAAGGTATGTGATCCAGGGCAGTACGGGTGCCTGGCACCGGATCATGATACTGTCTTTCAGTACTGAAAGTCTTTATTTTATTATGTACCACACATTTTTTTGATGCACATATAGAAAAACCTCCCTAATCCAGACACCATGTGGACGTCCATTTCTCCAGTGACAGCCACCTGCCAGGAGCTACACTGGCTACAAATGCCATAAGCTCCAGTTCTCCAGTAACAGCTTTCTGGCTTATGCTAGACTGGCTACAAATGCCATAAGCCCCTGTTCTCCAGTAACCGCCAGGTTTAATATTCCATGAAATAGCTAATGCTTTCCCCCCTGCTGTGCTTTCCAAGTGAGACTTGACTGAGGAAACTGACTGTATATGTGGCTGCGGCTGGACAAATGGGGGTTGTGTTATTTGATCTGTGGCTGGAGAAATGGACCTTATGTCATTTGTGACCAGTGTAGCTCCTGATCTGTGGATGGAGAAATGGACCTTATGTCATTTTTGGCCAGTGTAGCTCCTGATCTGTGGCTGGAAAAATCAGTGTAGCTCCTGATCTGTGGCTGGATAAATGGTCCTTATGTCATTTGTGGCCAGTGTAGCTCCTGATCTGTGGCTGAAGAAATGGACCTTATATCATTGGTGACCAGTCTTTGTCTAGCTTCTGAGTTGTGGCTTTGACTGGAGATATGGGGCTTATGTCATTTGTGGCCAGTCTAGCTGCTGGTCTATGGCTGGAGAAATGGGGATTATGTCATTTGTAGCCAGTCTCGCTTTGGTCTATGGCTGGAGAAATGGGGCTTATGTCATTTGTAGCCATTATAGCTCCTGATTTGTGGCCGAAGAAATGGGGCTAATGCCATGTGTGACCAAGTCTTAGTCTAGCTTCTGAGTTGTGGCTTTGACTGGATATATGGGGCTTATGTCATTTGTGACCAGTCTAGCTCCTGATTTATGGCCAGAGATATGGGACTTATGCCATTTATGACCAGTCTTTGTCTAGATCCTGAGTTGTGGCTTTGACTGGAGATATGGGACTTATGACATTGGTGATCATTTTTAGCTCGACTATTCGAAGAATAAGTAGAGCTTATGTTGTCACCCCGGCGTCGGCGTCACCGTCACGCCTTGGTTAAGATTTTTAGTCAACCTTGTATATGGAATACTACTGGCCCTACACCCACCATACTTGCACAACTTCATCTCCTAGTGATGTACATCAATAACCCCTGATCTATATTTGACATTGACCTACATTTCCTCTTGAATTACTTAGTTAATTCCCCTTGGTTAAGGTTTTTAGTCAACCTTGGTTAAGGTTTTTAGTCAAGCTTGTACATGGAATACTATTGTGCATACAGACACCATACTAGGACAACCTTTTCTCACAGCGATGTACATCAATAACCCCTGATCTATATTTGACGTTGACCTACATTTCCTCTTGAATTACTTAGTTAATTCCCATTGGTTAAGGTTTTTAGTCAAGCTTGTACATGGAATACTAGTGTGGATACAGACACCATACTAACCTTTTCTCATAGGGATGTACATCAATAACCCCTGATCTATATTTGACCTTGACCTACGTTTCCTCTTGAATTACTTAGTTAATTCTCTTTGGTTAAGGTTTTTAGTCAAGCTTGTAGATGGAATACTCCTGGCCCTACACCAACCATACTTGGACAACTTCGTCTCCTAGTGATGTACATCAACAACCCCTGACCTATATTTGACCTTGACCTACATTTAACCATGAATTACTTAGTTAATTCCCCTTGGTTAAGGTTTTTAGTCAACCTTGGTTAGTGTTTTTACTCAAGCTTGTACATGGAATACTATTGTGCATACATACACCATACTTGGACAACCTTTTCTCATAGGGATGTACTCTGGTGTGGAATGGACCTGGCACCAGGTCAGGATATTCTAAGTTCAGGGCTGAATATATATTTTTCTGTAAATATTGAGTTCTGATTATGGGAATTTCCCTCATTATGGACAGGTTAAATGCGGGATAGTTCAAGCTATTGGCTCGGCCTAAAATGACAAATGACCTTAGCTGTTGATAGACCATTAAGCACCAATGATAAATCAATCAATCAAAAAATGTGAATCCATTCAATTACTATCCAAAATTTGCACTTAAATTTTAGTCGTATGAAGCCCCCAGGTTTGTTACTAATTTCAAGGCTGAATATATGCTTTTTATGTATATAAATATTCAGTTCTGAATCAAATGATGCCATAAAAGTATTTTTAAGGGAAGTAAATCCTTTCAACCATAAATAACTGGAATGAACTGATATCTGAATTCTCCGACCAATCCAATCGTCACAAAATGATTTTTAGACTAGTCCATTTATAATCAAAATACTGAAAGAGCTGAAACTGTATCGCCACTTCATCTGGTGTGGGTGCATTAATTACACCCGTCGTTGACATACATATTATATACCAAATTGGAGCATAGCGACATACCTTTAATTTGATACAATTACCATGAAAATAGGTATTATGAAATATGAATTATAATCGTTTATAAAAGTTACATTTTTGTACCACATACATTGTAATAAATACACGAGTTCCGGCGAATAAACCTGTCCGCAAAAATTGCGATCAACATCCATAGTTAATGCTTCTAAAAACAGATCAATAAAATGGCGATACCTAAAAATAGTAACATATATCGGATGCAGATCATGATAAGCCAGCTCATCTGGATCTACACTGTTTGCAAACACTGTTATAGAGGCTGTAATATTGAAATGGTTAAATGTACTTGTGACTTTTCAGTTTCACCATGTATAAGGCTAATGCAATATATATAGCAGCATTGACATAGAGAATAACAGTTTAGTGTTATTATACCCACTTTTTTTGTAAAAAAAAACGGGTATATTGTTTTCGTCACGGGTGTCCGTCCGTCCGTACGTCCGTACGTCCGTCCGTACGTCCGTCACGTTTCTTGTAACTCGAAAAACTGTTTCACCTTCATACCTACGCGCCTGATATTTGGTATGTAGCTTCGTTATCATGTGCAGATGCGCAAAGTGAATTTGGATTTTTGATCCGACCCTCTATCATGGATTATCTCCCCCTTTCGGACTCAGAATTTCCCATTTTTTCCTCGTAACTCGAAAACTTTTTTCACCTTCATACTACGCGCCTGATATTTGGTATGTAGCTTCGTTATCATGTGCAGATGCGCAAAGTGAATTTGGATTTTTGATCCGACCCTCCATCATGGATTATCTCCCCCCTTTCGGACTCAGAATTTCCCATTTTTTCCTCGTAACTCGAAAAACTTTTTCACCTTCATACCTACGCGCCTGATATTTGGTATGTAGCTCGTTATCATGTGCAGATGCGCAAAGTGAATTTGGATTTTTGATCCGACCCTCCTCATGGATTATCTCCCCCTTTCGGACTCACAATTTCCCATTTTTTTCCTTGTAACTCGAAAAAACTTTTCACCTTCATACCTACGCGCCTCATATTTGCTATGTAGCTTCGTTATCATGTGCAGATGCGCAAAGTGAATTCGGATTTTTGATCCGACCCTCCATCATGGATTATCCAACCCCCTTTCGGACTCACAATACCCATTTTTTCCTTGTAACTCGAAAAACTTTTTCACCTTCATACCTACGCTCCTTTGATATTTGGTATGTAGCTTACGTTATCATGTGCAGATGCGCAAAGTGAATTCGGATTTTGATCGACCCTCCATCATGGATTATCTCCCCTTTCGGACTCACAATTTCCCATTTTTTCCTTGTAACTCGAAAAACTTTTTCACCTTCATACCTACGCGCCTGATATTTGGTATGTAGCTTCGTTATCATGTGCAGATGCCGGCAAAGTGAAAATTCGGATTTTTGATCCGACCTCCATATGGATATCGTCTTTGGATCAGAATTTCCTTATTTTTCATTGTAGTCGAAAACTCTCACTTAATACTACAATTTCTGATATTTGATATGTAGCTTCGTTATGATGCGCAAAGTGAATTCCGATTTTTGATCGGACCTTCCATCATGGATTATCTCCCCCTTTCGGACTTAGCATTTGGGGAAAGTGGGTATATTGCGATGGCGCGCCATCGACTTTTTCTAGTTTTATATTAAGTTTATCAGGCAGGGCTAGGAAACGCGTAGGAATTCCGAGGCTCGCCGAGGAATTCCTACTGTTTCCAAGCCGAGCCTGATAAACTTGATATCAACATACACTAGGCTGGTATTCTATTAACCAGGTAATATTTGTTTACTAGCTGATGGACAAATATAAAATATTTTTGTTGAAAATAATCAGGACTTTACATTACATCATTATACAGACGTCATTCGGTAATGTCACGTGACGTCGCACGGCCAATGAAATGTCAGTCTTCAACTCCTTGTAACGCGTATATTCGTATCAGATCAATGCCTGATACGACATTATGTTATCATGCGGTACGTATTCGGTCAATACAAAGCTTGTTACCTGATAAAATTGAATTGTATGGCACTGGATATCAAACAATTTTTCATCAATCAACATTTGACCTAGATACCGTATTGTTGCTACACGCGACAGTGTATGAAATTCAGGTGGTCCCAGTAAAAACCTGCCAAACTAGGTAGCAATATTGTATGATCACGTGGTTACAACAACAACAAATACTGAAACTTCCAGAATCCCACCGATTCAAAGTACGTATTATTTTATAATTATTTTATATGTAACGGATTTTGATGAAATATGGCGCATCAAACGCGTCTTGTTAAGCTGCATTTGGCCCAAACTTCTGTCATTTTTGCGAAGAATCGATTTCCGTGTCTACTGACACGGGAATCGATTCTTCACAAAAGTGAAGTACGTATGCGCCGAACTTCCGGCACCATCAAATGCAGCTCATGAAGACGCATTTGCTGCGCCATATTTCATCAAAATCCGTTCCCTAATTTAAGGAAAATATCAACGAATACTTTGGAGAGGGCACACTTTCAACACTTTCGGCCAGTGTTGTTGTTGTTGTTGTTGTTGTTGTAACTACGGGATCATGCACATTGTGTAGGCCCTTGATTGTAAACCATGTCTTTGTGAAATTTGGCAATTTCATTGGCCGTGATTGAACTCATAAAGTTGGCGGATGTCGTGTAGAAATGTCTAGAAGATCTAGGCATCGGCAAACCAACCTGATTTTGAGTACAACTTTTGCGAACATGCTCTGAAAGTTTTATAACGGAGGCCAAGATCACAAACTCCACCAAACAGAACCTCAATTTATCCATTTCATCCTAACACATCAAATATTATATTTATTTCCCTTTCAGGCAAGTGAAGAAGTGTTTAATCTTTAGAATGCGGGGAAGCGAAAATAGTCGTCTGCGGTTGCTTTACATTGTCTTTTTTTTCTCATTAAAACATGGTTTGACAACACTTTAGAATCAGTTCCATTGGAAATGATTCTAAAGTGCTGTCAAATCATGCTTTTGATGGGACAAAATGGAAAATAGTAAATAAACAGCATACTACAATATTTAATGCAGCATTGTAAGGGTTAAAGCTAAAACACAGACAGCAAAGAATGTTTTCAACTTTATAAAAAAAAGTGATAAAACTAGTCAAGCTAATGCATAAAACCCCAATCAATCAATTCCCATGTACAGGTTACTGTACATTTTTCCTGTCTTTGTATATGACATTCCCGTTAGATGGACGTAAAACCCCAATGAATCAATAAACAGAGCTCCAGATAAGATTTGCGTCTAAAGAGCATTATACCCCTTGAATTCAAATACAATGCGTATTTTATTTGTACATGTACATTGGATTACCAATTTTTTTTCTTCATCAAATAGTGATCAAAACATCAAACAAAGTTAAAAATTCACTTATTTGAACTGAAAAGCAGTGTTTGCTTTACAACTCGATGTGTATTATTGTGAGTATTTTGTACTCCCACTTTTTGAAAATAAATGCGTATTCAGCTCAAATAAGTGAGTAAAATATACCAATACACACCTTATCTGGAGCTCTGAATAAATCAATTAATGAATCAATATTTCTCTTTCAGCCAAGTGAAGGGGTGTTTAAAGCTAGACCCTGATCACAAAGACTGTTTTCCATTCTATAAAAAAGTGAAAAAGCTAATCAAGCAAATGCAAGCAGCTCAGGACGCCTCGAATCAAGAACAGTGGGATGACTGTATAAACAAGGCAAACAAGATTTTAAAAATCGAACCGAAAATGCCACCATACGTGCACACAGCCATGGGACATATATGTCACTGTCAGGCACAGGTAGGTGGACGCTTTTTGATCACCCCTCGCTATTTAGCTGCGAACATTTTGCGTTCTAGCGGTGAAAATAACAGCCCACAAATTAGGAGTATTTTTGCCACACCCATTTGCGGCTTTTTTTTATTTATGTTTTTAGGAACACTATATCTCTGAAACCTGTTCACTAATTCACTCGAAACGTCACATGTGTCTTAATTACTCTTTTTGTTGTCGCGCCCGCTTGTGGACACTGCAATATAGTCGGCACATTGATACTATCAAAGCTCATTTAGTACTCTCAAGTGGCTCAGCAGGCCAAGGAATACCTATGTGATTCCTAGCCTCAACTGATATCAAAAGCCACTAGCCTGGTTAAATTCGGGATCGAACCCGTTAGCCCGACCTTAAATGACCTTAGCTGTTAAACACCAATAATTCCAGCACAAAAATATTTACACAATTCCCTAGCATTTGATTGGTCCGTTGCAAGTCTCTGTCCAAAATTTATATCCCAGTAAACTCCATGCCGAACTACTTTCCGTAACCGTCAGGCGCAGTTAAAATAATTCTTAAGAAAACGGAAAATAAACACATTTTTTTTATGAATTTATTTCAAATGCTGGAATTATAAGGAATGAATGGCCTTTTTGTGGAATTTATCGGGGATATAAACTTGGAAAAGTCGCGGGAATACTGGACGAGGCCTTCCTTAAAAAATTACAATTTTCGAAAAAAAAAATAAAAATTATTTTTATTTTTTTTCGAAAATTGTAATTTTTTATCGCTTCGTCCAGTATTCCCGCGACTTTTCCAAGTTTGTACCCCGATAAATTCCACAAAAAGGCCATTCATTCCTATAGTAAATCAAATCGATATGAAAAGCCAGTAGTCTCATATGAGACACACCATGAGATTTTGTACCTTCAGACATCTGCGTAATTTCATTAAATACGTTTGCAAAATTTTATTTTCCGTAAATAGTGTCAAAAGTTGACACAATTTTCAGAGTACATGCGGAATTCTGAAAATGTCAACTTTTGACTTTACGAAAAATATTGTAAAATTTTGTAAACGTATTTCATGAAATTACGCAGATGTCCGAAGGTACAAAATCCCATGGCGTGTTTCATATTCTCTGTTTGCAGACAGGCCATGCGACAGAGGCCTTGAAGGCGTGCAATAAATTCCTCAAGATGGCTCCTGATTCCCTCCCAGGACTATGTGACAGGGCCGATGCGTATATAGCCAACAAACAATACCACGAAGGTAAGGTCTGAATACCGTACATTTCCAGATACATGTATGAGCTACTGTGTTCTGTTCTTATAAGTGACTGGAGAAATGGGACTTACGTGATTTGTGACCAGTGTAGCTCCTGGTTAAATGACACACTCATGTAGCCTGACAATGGTCTATATTGCTTGTGAGAAACATGACAGATGTTTCATTGATGGAATGGCGAAAAGTGTAGATCCTGATCAGACTGTGCAGATGCACAGGCTGATCTGGATCTACACTTGTCTTCAAACCCATAAGCCCCATCTTCATATGAAAATTTTGACTTATTATTTACTAAATATATCATAAATTTTGTAAATAATGTTCACGAGATATCGCACATTTTATCGCTATATAGACAATTCAAAAACAATATTATTTTCGATAAATTAAATTAAAGGAAAATTTAAGAATGAGCCTTCTTTTTATTTTGTGAAATTCGGTCAAATATTGATTTTATTAAGAAAAATTGATTTGTCAATGGGAATTTAACATGGGGGAAAAAGTGGTAAGGAAGTGTGGGAGGAGTCAAAAAACGAAAGATTTTGGAAATTGACTCCGAAACCTGACTAGATAGATACCGGTAGCTTGGATATGATCTAACTAAGAAAACAAGTTAAATTTTAAAAATCGGTCCAGTATTTCTAAAATTCCAAAAAAAATCCCCATGTTAAATCCCCATAGGAATGGGGATTTAACATGGGGAAAAATTTTTTCCGCAATAAAATCAATATTTGACCAAATTTCACGAAATAAAAAGAAGGCTCATTCTTAATTTTTCCTTTAATTTAATATTATCAAAAGAAATCTTGTTTTTGAATTGTTTATATAGCCGTAAAATTTGGGCAGCTTTCGTGGAACAGACTGTAGGTAAAAAAGCACAGGGTGCGTCTCGTATGTGGTATTGTTGTTTTGGCCAATTGCGGACAGCTGTATGTGACGGGGTCGAGGCATACATAGCCATAAATAGTGGGTGGTGGTCGGGTGAACGCGACGGCGTACATTAACGGTATGGGTTCCTCCTTGTCGAAATCACGATTTGCCTGGTTTGGCCCTCATGTACGTTTTTATCTTTGGCTCTTTTGTTACCTGTGAGTTGAATTGGGTTATTGCCCATTATTAAGATTATGACTGATCCTACTGCTTTTGGGAGGGGGCCAAGTGATTCTGGTGTGGCGACGACCTGGCATCAGATCAAGATTATTCTGATTTCAGGGGCTGAATTTCTAGATTTTTTATTGTAAATATTCAGTTCTGATTTTGGGACTTTCCCCCCATTTGTACATTTACTTGAACATGTACATGTACTTGTACTTGTACAGGTTATATATGGGATTTAGTACTAATCCCATTGACCCGGCCTTAAATTACCTTAGCTGCTGATAGGCCGATAAACCTTAACAAACAAACAAACATAGGCATATATAGGCAAGAAGCAATACAGAGCGGGTAGCGGGTTCTGTCTAAATTTGTTGTCATGCCACTTGTGGGACCCCGATCCAAACCACTCGGTTATTATCCTTGTCATATACAGAGCTCCAGATAAGGTGTGTATTTGGCGTATTTTACGCAATTTATTTTAGCTGAATACGCATTGATTATCAAAAGTGGGAGTACAAAATACGCACAGCAATGTGAAAATACGCATTGATTTTCAAATTGAGTAGTGAAAATACTGTCATAAAGTTGAAAATTCACTTAGTTGAGCTGCAAACAAGCTTTTTGCAGCTCAAATAAATGAATGTTTAAATTTGTTATATTTTTATCATGTGTTCCCTATTTAGTAACGAAGAAAATCAATAATCCATTTGTAAAAGTAAAATACACAATGACTTTGAAATCAGGGGGTATAGTACGCTCTAGACACAAAGCTTATCTGGAGCTCTGCCCATATTAGTGTATACGAAGAATACTCGTAATCAATTCAGCAGTTTAAATGCGAGATCGAACCCGTTGGCCCGGCTTTAAATTACCTTAGCTGTTGATAGGCCATTAAACACCAATACATCCAATCTTAATCAATGAATCGTTTTAGCTACTCGTCATCACACATCTCGAGGTAATGCATTTTGAACATTTTGGAGACAGTTCTACAACTATCTTGATGATTACTTTTGTTGCGTTGCCTTTCAATGTAAGGGCAATAACTCATACATGTAATTATACCATGTAAGGGCAATAACTCATAATTATATCAATGATTACTAGCATAACATCGTGAATTTGTCATTTTCCCCAGAAAAAGAATCTTGTTTTAGCTAGATGCATGTTCTATACTGGATCACATTAAAATGCAAGTTGTGATTTAAATGGTCAGTTTAACCCTTAGACGGTACACACAACAATTGTCGTCTACTGTTGCTTTATATTTTGCCTTATTTCTCCATAAAAACATGGCTTGACAGCACTTTAGAATTATTTCCAATGGAAATGATTCTAAAGTGCTGTCAAAGCATGTTTTTGATGAGAAAAATGGAAAATAAACAGCGGACAACAGTAGTCTGGGTCTGACACTCACATTTTGGCCAGGGATTCCGCAGCATTGACATCATGATTAGCTGCGAGCTGCGAGCCTCTCGCAGCTTATGTAACCGGTTCTCAAAATACTGTCAGACATCACTGCTCTATTTTTCCTTGTGGCGCGTATGTATACATCTTGTATCTAGGTCATTGTTAACGACTCGTGTTACACTATTTTACATTTCATATGTATTAGAATGTATATCTTTGGTACACAATTAATTGAAGAAAAACCAATGGAACCTCAGATTTAGACGTTCATTTTCTACAAATAAAACGGCATATTTGGTAGCGCATTAATGGTGTGTAAACCCGAATCACACCTGTCTGGTTTTTTGTGTAAACCCGAATCACACCTGTCTGGATTTTTGCATTCACAACTTCGGAGTGTACAAATTTGCATAAAACATCACTATAACCACAGGTGTTTGAAGAGTGAATCCGGATATGGAATTACCATCCTTATCGCATCGCCGTATTTCGCCGATATTGATTTAGAAAATCAGTCATATTTTCCTTAAATGATGTTGAAAATTGATAAAAATATACTGTTACCACTCATTTGAACCGTGTCATCTAGATGGTTCACTCATTTGAATTGTCGCGTCGGCATGTTTCGAATGAGTGGTAATAGCGTACACTTTTACAATAATTGAGCCCGGATATGGAATTACCACCCTTATCGTATCGCTGTATTTCGTCGATTTTGATTTCGAAAATCAGTCATATTTTCCTTAAATGATGTCGAAAATTTATAAAAATTTCAGAGCTCATGCGGAATTGAATATACGATGCTCTTGGTTTGGATAAGCTGGTTGTCATCTTTTGTAGGGACCTTTGTCACATCGTGGCAGATTATCGTACGCTTAAAGGTACATGCCCACGCAGTAGGCACAAAGTGTTCTTTATAGGAATTAAATAAGTGTATAATTATGTCACTATTCCACCAGTTCTAAAAATTATGAGTGCCCGCTATACAAATATCATCATTTATTAATTATCAATTTACTGTTAGCGACGCGCGTCGGTAACAGTCTATTTTGATAATGTGCGGGGCAACGACTTTCACATCACGGCTTGCGGTGCGCATGTGCAGTATACTACGCGCGCCAGTAGGCTTCCCAATATGTAAACAAGAATATCAACATGTAGAAACGTCCAGGACGGAAATAGTATGAAACGGCGTCGGCCAAAAAAAAGGGGAAATGTCTGAGGGACAGGCAGTACAGAGAGAGAGTGGTTAATATTGGCGACCAGATCACCAAATGGAAAGAGTTACGTGGAGATTTAGATTTGGACTCGAACAGAGATTTTTCTTCTCAACTTCCGATACTTCACTGCGCATGTCAAAGATGTGATATGATTGACCGTGTCACGTGACGCGTATTGGTAAAAATAGCACGAAGTCGGAAAATACCCTTTCTGGTCGCGGCATATAAAATGCGATTTAACACCAATTAACACGCGCCGTAGTTAAAAATAACTCGTTAGTGGGTAGCCAAATGGCTCATATAAGGCATGACAGAAAATGAAAAGTAGTAGTACAGTGTAACCTGCTGCGTGGGCATGTACCTTTAACCATCATGTTGATCTGTCTGTTCTTGTTACTGTATCAGTGCAAAGTGGTGCCATTTATTAAAACAGTTTGTTGCTGCGCTTACTATGGACTGTACTGGCTATAGTAATTTGCATCTTAATATGCATCCATTTATCTCTGCTGCAAACACCGACTGAACAAATGATTTGCTGATGATATGTGTATCACACAAGTGGAACAATATTACATTCCTCTAGTTAATTACATGTTATTAGTTATGAAGATGTGTATGTAATGCATAAAAAACAAATGCTAAGCCTTACTGGATTCTTCCTGTTTCTATACAGCTCCTTCCCCTCTCGCCATATAAAATACATGTGTATGTCGAGTGTTATACAGTTTCCCATAACACCATTTACTACAATTGTCTATTTTAAATATTTAAAAGAGAATATACTAAAACACTGTTTACCACCCATTTCAGTTGGGCTCGCAGCTCAGTACTTTCAGTACTTTGATTTTTACATTACATGTATGTTGAATGAGACTTTCTGGAAAGTTCAGGGATTCCTCCTACAAAATGGGTCCTTGGGATCCCGGGACACTGCGAGTGTCAACCACTGGCAGTGTAAGAGTTAAACTAACAAACTGACAAACTTTGCCAATTCTAGTGCCAAGGACGCCCCGGAATAAGTTCTAAGAGAAGTTACTTCTCATTTTCCAAGTTTGGTAACCCATTTCTTATACATGGTCAATGTGATTTATTGTACAGCTATTCAAAACTTCCAAAAAGCGCTGAATGTAGACCAGGACAATCGCCGAGCGAAAGAAGGGGTCGCTCGGGCGCAGGAACTGCTAAAAAACTCACAGAAACAAGATTACTATCAAATATTGGGTGTAAAAAGGTAAAACTGTATATAATGTGGTGTTCTATGAAATGTGGCTGTGACTGGAGAAATGATTCTTGTGGATTTTACGACAAGTGTTTATCCAGATAAGCCTGTGTATCCGCACAGTCTGATCAGGATATACACTGTTTCTTCAGTCACATCGACCTATATGGGTGCATTCTTGCCTTTCAACCAATAATTACAAGCATCTTTTAACCCTTAAACCGCTATCTGTCTGCTGCTGTGTATTTTCTATTTTCCATTTTTATCATCAAAAACATGCTTTGACAGCACTTTAGAATAATTTACAACATGCTTTGACAGCACTTTAGAATCATTTCCAAAAAATGCCTCTGTTTATACTGTAATGATGAGCTTTACTGGGAAATAATTAACAATTGAATCCATGAATATTAAATGTTCCAGATATGCAAAGAAGACGCAGATTATCGACGCGTACTATAAGTTAGCGGCCAAGTGGAACCCAGATATATACGATGGCGACAACAAGAAATATGCACAGAAAATGTTTCTCGACATCGTCGCAGCTAAGGAAGTGCTAATAGATCCAGGTAGGGGATAAATAAAACACTGCATGGGATAATAACATGGCTTTAAATTCCATATACTTGGATATAAAGGGTTGAAAAGAAGTCTGTAGATGTTAGTTTTATTCATGTGCTTCAGTAGCCCTTCAAATGGTTAAAGCGTTACATGTTCAATTAGTGAATTAATAATTTAATTGGATTTTGTCTGTTTGGCGTCACATTGCTTCTAAGGGAAGTTACTCATGATTTTCCAAGTTTCGTAACCTGTTCTTTTATTTAACTCAAACTCTCAAATACTATTTATTTCATCCCATTACAGTATATTACAATACATGTAACATGGGGAAATACACATAAATACTCGCATTTGCTTATTCCAATCAATCAATCATCAGTTAATCAATCATTCAATTACATTCCAGCAATTACTCGCTATAAATTGATCAGTCTGTCGTTCATTCATTCATTCATTCATTCATCCATTCATAAATTCACTCATTCATTCTCATTTAAGCTTTTAATCACTCAATTATTAACCAACCAGTCGATCATTCAACCGATCAACTAATCAATTTACCCAACCAACGCCAACAGTATGACAATATAGCAAATGTTTACCAAATTCCGCACATTTGTTAACACCCCATGTAGGGATGGGCTGTGGCTCAGGGGTAAAATACAGGACTTCAATTCTGAAGGCTGCAAGTTCAAAACCTATCCAAAGGCATGAACAATACTTTCATTGTATTTCCATCCCACTGGTCTGCCAGATGAGACTTTAAACTGTGATCCCGTCCCTATATGACCTTAGCTCTTGCTGGGACGATAAATCAACGAATCAATCCTCCAATTACAGAGAAGCGTCAGAAGTATGACAATGGAGAGGACCCGTTTGACCCGGAACAACAGCTGGGCAACGGTTGCAACCCCTTTGGCGGGGGTGAGGGTGGTGGGGGCGGGGGCGGGGGCGGCTGCTGCGAGGGTGGCGGCGGCGGCAGCGACGTCAGCGTTAGCGACAGTGTTGGGTTCAACATCAAGTTCGACTTGAAATTTCAGATTTCTAAATATGAACTCGCAATTAAAGTTGATTTACAAATTCCAAAGTTTTGGTGAAAGAGTTAACATTGTATTTGGATGGACACACAGCCTCTAGGTCGCCAAAAACGTCACTACAATTCTTTTTGGCGACCTACAGGCTGTGTGTCCATCCAACTACTACCGGTATGTTAACTCTTTCGCCTGTAAATATCTGACATTGATATCTTCATTTTTATTTCTGGACTATTCCATTCTGACATAAGATAAGGGATACCTTTTTTTAATATTCACATTTAATAAGCTTGAAATGAATTATGTCTCCCCCATATATGGGGAGACATATTGTTGTTGGCATGGTTGTCCGTCCGACTGTCCATCCATCACAAAATTTGTGTCGCACGTTTCTCCAAAAGTATTTGAATTAGTCACAACATTTTACAGGAATATTTGTCATCATGTTAAGTTGCGCACCTGGGGTTTTACATATGTGGATTCATCCAGTATTCGTAAAGTTATGGCCCTTGACTTAGTGAAAAATGGCGATTTTCAACTCGTGTCGCACATAACTACAAAACTATTTGAGCTAAAGTCATGAAACCGTTTAGGAATGATTTATCAACATGTGGAAGTTGTGCATCTGGTGATTTTGATTCGGATTCAGAGTATGGACGGAGTTATGGCCATTGACTTAGTGAAAATTGCTGATTCGAAGAAAGGAGTGCTTATGTCATACCCCCGGCGTCGTAGTCCGCATCTGTCCGTCCGTCTGTTCGTCCATCTTCAAAAATTCGAAAACTTAACGTTGGGAGAAATTTCTGTTTCCTTTCACCAAATCTTTTACTATTTTACACATGCCTTTCTCTAATGATTCTTTATCAAGCTGTGAAAAATCCACGATGCTCAGACCCCCGCTAACCCCAAGGTCAAGGTCACAATCTTAGTGAAACTTAATGTTGTGTGAAATTTATTATAATTTCTGTTTTTTTTTCACCAAACGTTCTGATTGCATACATGCCTTTCTCCAATTATTCTCTATCATGCTGTGACAAATCCACGACGCTCAGACCCCCATCCAGTAAGGATGGAGTTATGGCCCTTGACTTAGTGAAAATTGCTGATTTTTAACTTGTGTCGTAACTGAAAAAGTATTTGAGTTAACGGCATGAAAATTTATAGGAATGTTAATCATTATAGGAATGTTAATCATTATAGGAATGTTAATGTAGTTGTGCACCTGGGGTTTTGTTTGCAGAATCACGCAGTAAGCATGGAGTAATGACCCTTGACTTAGAGAAAACTGGCAATTTTGTCCATCACAAATTCATCACAAATTTGTGTCGTGCGTATTTCCAAAAGTGTTAGTGTTGCAAAAATTTACATGAATGTTTGTCACTGTGAAGTTGTGCACCTGCGGTTTTTGATGCGGATTCATCTAGTATCGGCAGAGTTATGGCCCTTGACAAATGAAAATTGCCTAATATGGGCCATAGCTCTGCCAATACTAGATGAATCCGCATAAAAAACCGCAGGTGCACAACTTATTTATGAAAATAATCAGTTTTTTTGCTTCTCCTGAAAAATTTGCAAAAACCTAGTTGGACTAGTTTTGCGCTGGGCCCTCGATATGTTGTCTCTCAATATTATCTCCCAATATACAGCTAACGTATGTAGAAAAAACAAGGTGTTGCAGATGTGCTGTTGTTGCCTTAAATTATAATTTTCCAAGTCCCGATAACATGCAGTGGTGGTTTGGGGGAGACATATGTTTTTGTCTGAAAAATAACCCTCTAGTTGTAATTATTTTGGCGATACTGGATTGTTTACATTTTGTTACCTGGTTCAAAAAAGTCGCTCATGTGCATCAGCTAGCGCATGTGGATCATGTCATTGTTACCATAGGTCTGCATGTTAAAGCAAATCATGTAATCGGCAGCTGCTTTACTATCTGAAAAATAGATCTACAGTGTTTGCAAAAGTTGACTTTTTGGACTGTAGGGATGAAATGGTTAATCGTTTTGAGGTGTCAAGACAGTTTCTTTGTTAAATAGTTACAGACTACTTTTCCAATTTTGCTTATCAAATACCGTAATAACCTTAAATAGTCGGACACACTTTATTCGGAGAATCCTATATTATAGGAATGAATGGCCTTTTTGTGGAATTTATCGGGGTATAAACTTGGAAAAGTTGCGGGAATACTGGACGAAGGCCATCAAGAAAATGTGTTTATTTTCCGTTTTCTTAAGAATTATTTTAACTGCGCCTCACGGTTACGGAAAGTAGTTCGGCATGGGAGTTTACTGGGATATAAATTTTGGACAGAGACTTGCTACGGGCCAATCAAATGTTAGGGAATTGTGTAAATATTTTTGTGCTGGAATTATAAATACATGTATATGGTTACACAACACAGACTTTTCCTATATTACGGGTCAGTATATTTTTGCTGAGTTAGCAGAATTATGTATTGGGATACAATTATTTTCGTAGGTGGTTGGTCGGGTGAACGTGATGGCGTAAAGTAACGGTGGGGTTCCTCTTTATAGGAATCACGATTTTCCTGGTTTGGCCCTCAGGTACGTTTTTATCTTTGGCTCTTTTGTTACCTGGGGGTTCAATTGGGTTATTGCCCATTATAAAATTAGTAAGATTAGTACTGATCCTACTGCTTTTGGGAGGGGGCCAAGTGATTGTGGGGTGGTGAGGACCTGACATCAGATCAGGATTATTCTGATTTCAGGGCTGAATATATAGTTTTTTTATTGTAAATATTCAGTTCTGATTTTCCCTCCATGTGTACATGTACTTGAACATGTACATGTACTGGTACAGGTAATATATGGGATTTAGTACTAAACCCATTGACCCGGCCTTAACTGACCTTAGCTGTTGATAGGCCGTTAAGCCCCAACAAACAAACAAACTATTAGTTTCAGGAAACTTCTATTTTATCACTTCTATGTTATCATTTCTTATCTGTAGCGGATTTCATCAACATTGCAAAGTATACTTTCTAGCAAAGTATACTTTGAGGGAGTAATCATTTATTTTTCCTGAAATGCATTATTTCATATAGAACTAACAAATGCATATATTTCATGATTAAAAGTATGCAGAATTATTATACTGAATTTATTACATTATCACAGCCAAAATGGCTGTGATAATGTAATAAATTCAGTATAATAAAAATTAATAAATTTATCATAAAATTGAAAATTTCTCCCTCAAAGTATACTTTGCTAGATAAGTATACTTTGCAATGTTGGTGAAATCGGCTACTGACTACAGAAGTAAATTAGGACCTACATGTATACTGGCAATGGATGTCGTAGGCTCCATTTCGCCACCACAAAATATGCAAACAAAAAAGGAATGCAGACCACATTAGTCAATTTCCTCATTAAGAGTGTTGGTTTTCTGTTTTGTATTGAATCCTATCACAACTTTTGTCATACCGCAGATAAGTTTCTCGGCTTTTGATTGGCTAGCTTGCCTGGTCATATATATTATATGACCTGCCAAGGCCGTCGAACATAGAGAAATTGCGATTCCCCTCCGGCGCCTCGCGTCCAATGAAGACACATTTTGAAAGCGTCTAGCGATTGCGAATTGTATTCCTCACTAAACACAATAAAACACCGAATTGATCAATACAAGTAACAAATTGTACTCTCAAAACCAGTCTTTATTGTTTATTTTTCCATAAATATTCTTCGCTCATCAAAATATGAGCGAAAGATTGGCCCAAAATAACGAAAATTGCTTTTCAAATCTCAACACGCTTAGCTTCGTGACACGGCTATATTTATGTCACAAAGTATGGGTTCCACGCACGAAACCGCGGCGTAGCAATGGCAGCGAATGTTTGGGAACCAGTCGCATTATTCTAGAGGTGCCAAAGGGAGCAGATCGATAGAGCAGTGGAATATAAATTAAATTACACGATATAAAAAAGTCGTTTTCGATGGATTTCTTACTCCATATTTAGTTTGTTTTCGTTTAATAAAAAAACAAAATGTTCATTTACGCCTTTATATCAAATCTCGGATTATTTTTCTTCCTGAAAAAACGCAAAGATCAAAAGAAGAGATATGTTTATACGGCCAAATACAGGATCTGCGGTATGACAAATACGTTATTGTGTGTAGAATCACAATAACTTATATTATTATCATGCGTTGCAAACACCATATCCACTGTGTGCCATCGCCCCCATATGTTAATCTTGTGCCACTTTTCCGCATAATATAACGAGCCAAAATAACATGGGATTAGTGTAGCTCATGATTTGATTCCACACCCGTGTAGTCTTGTAACTTTGGAATTTGTCCTGTGACATTTCTCTATCCTTGTTTCTAAAGGCGTGACATGCGAGCTGTGGCCATCATTAATACATTACTGTCCC
This sequence comes from Conchocele bisecta, assembly GCA_029237695.1. Taxonomy (NCBI): domain Eukaryota; kingdom Metazoa; phylum Mollusca; class Bivalvia; order Lucinida; family Thyasiridae; genus Conchocele; species Conchocele bisecta. Next base: position 64,647,578 of record CM055278.1, on the reverse strand, counting down.
TATCATTGTGCTT